>JASTWF010000029.1:2592377-3192377 GCA_030390025.1 Squalus acanthias | reverse complement strand
ACTGACCGACTGCACTGACTGCCCGCACTGACCGACTGCACTGACCGACTGCACTGACCGCCCGCACTGACCGACTGCACTGACTGCCGCACTGACCGCCTGCACTGACCGACTGCACTGAACGCCCGCACTGACCGACCGCATTGACCGACCGCCCGGAACGTCCGCACTGACTGCCCGCACTGACCGACTGCACTGACCGACTGCACTGACAGCCCGCACTGACCGACCGCACTGACCGACTGCACTGACCGCCAGCACTGACCGACCGCACCGACCGACTGCACTGACCGACTGCACTGACCGACCACACTGCCCGCCCTCAATGAGCGCACGCACTGACCGACTGCACTGACTGCCCGCACTGACCGACTGCACTGACCGACTGCACTGACCGCCCGCACTGACCGACCGCACTGACCGACTGCACTGACCGACTGCACTGACCGACCGCACTGACCGCCCGCACTGACCGCACGCACTGACCGACTGCACTGACTGCCCGCACTGACCGACTGCACTGACCGACTGCACTGACCGCCCGCACTTACCGACCGCACTGACCGACTGCACCGACCGACTTCACTGACCGACTGCACTGACTGCCCGCACTGACCGACTCCACTGACTGCCCGCACTGACAGACCGCACTGACCGACTGCACCGACCGACATCACTGAGCGACTGCACTGACTGCCCGCACTGACCGACTGCACTGACTGCCCGCACTGACCGACTGCACTGACTGCCCGCACGGACCGCCTGCACTGACCGACTGCACTGACCGCCCGCACTGACGGACCGCACTGACCGACCGCCCTGACCGTCCGCACTGACCGCCCGCACTGACCGACTGCACTGACCGACTGCACTGACCACCCGCACTGACTGACCGCACTGACCGACTGCACTGACCACCCGCACTGACCAACTGCACTGACTGCCCGCACTGAGCGACTGCACTGACTGCCCGCACTGACCGACTGCACTGACTGCACGCACTGACCGACTGCACTGAACGCTCGCACTGACCGACAGCACTGACCGACGGCACTGACCGACTGCACTGACCGACGGCACTGACCGACTGCACTGAATGACTGCACTGACCGCCCGCACTGACCGCTCGCAATGACTGCCCGCACTGACCGACTGCACTGAACGCTCGCACTGACCGACTGCACTGACCGACTGCACTGACTGCCCGCACTGACTGCCCGTACTGACCGACTGCACTGACTGCCCAAACTGACCGCTCGCAATGACCGCCCGCACTGACCAACGGCACTGACCAACTGCACTGACCGACTGCACTGAACGACTGCACTCACTGCCTGCACTGACCGACTGCACTGACCGACAGCACTCACCTACTGCACTCACTGCCTGCACTGACCCTCTGCACTGACCGACCGCACTGACCGACTGCACTGACTGACTGCACTGAATGCTCGCACTGACCGACTGCACTGACCGACCGCACTGACCGACTGCACTGAGCGCCCGCACTGACCGTCCGCACTGACCGACTGCACTGACCGCCCGCACTGACCAACCGCACTGACCGACTGCACTGACTGACTGCATTGACCGAATGCACTGACTGCCCGCACTGATCGACTGCACTGAATGCCCGCACTGACCGACTGCACTGACTGCCCGCACTGACCGCCTGCACTGACAGACTGCACTGACCGCCCGCACTGACTGACCGCACTGACCGACTGCACTGACCGACTGCAATAACCGACCCCACTGACCGCCCGCACTGACCGCACGCACTGACCGACTGCACTGACTGCCCGCACTGACCGACTGCACTGACCGACTGCACTGACCGCCCGCACTGACCGACTGCACTGACTGCCCGCACTGACCAACTGCACTGACTGCCCGCACTGACTGACTGCACTGACTGCCCGCACTGACCAACTGCACTGACTGCCCGCACTGAATGACTGCACTGACCGCCCGCACTGACCGACTGCACTGAACGCTCGCACTGACCGACTGCACTGAACGACTGCACTGACTGCCCGCACTAACCGAATTCACTGACCGACTGCACTGACCGCCCGCACTGACTGACTGCACTGACCGACCGCACTGACCGACTGCACTGACCGCCCGCACTGACCAACCGCACTGACCTACTGCACTGACCGCCCGCACTGACCGACCGCACTGACCGACTGCACTGACCGACTGCACTGACCGACCTCACTGACCGACTGCACTGACTGCCCGCACTGACCAACTGCACTGACTGCCCGCACTGACTGACTGCACTGACTGCCCGCACTGACCGACTGCACTGACTGCACGCACTGACCGACTGCACTGAACGCTCGCACTGACCGACGGCACTGACCGACTGCACTGACCGACTGCACTGACTGCCCACACTGACCGCTTGCAATGACCGCCCGCACTGACCGAATCCACTGAATGACTGCACTGACCGCCCGCACTGAACGCTCGCACTGACCGACTGCACTGAACGACTGCACTGACCGACTGCACTGACTGCCCGCACTGACCGACTGCACTGACTGCCCACACTGACCGCTTGCAATGACCGCCCGCACTGACCGACTGCACTGAATGACTGCACTGACCGACAGCACTCACCTACTGCACTCACTGCCTGCACTGACCCTTTGCACTGACCGACCGCACTGACCGACTGCACTGACTGACTGCACTGAATGCTCGCACTGACCGACTGCACTGACCGACCGCACTGACGGACTGCACTGAGCGCCCGCACTGACCAACCGCACTGACCGACTGCACTGACCGCCCGCACTGACCAACCGCAAAACCGACTGCACTGACCGACTGCACTGACCGACTGCACTGACTGCTGTAAGGGTTTCCTTGACCGACTCTCAGCCTGTGAGATTCGTGTGGCTCTGTGCAGCCTGTATGTCAGTGCGGATTTAGGCCTTGTTGCCTGTTCTGGTCTCCAGCCAGTCTGGGAGCATTATCCACACCTGTGAGTGGTTCGAATCACTCGCCCTTACGGTTCTAGACATTGGACTTAGATGCGAGAGCAGTAATGGAGATGAAACTCAGGTAGACTCGGTTGAATGGTACGAAATGGAAAATCTTTATTGCATAATACTTAAGATTACGAAATACATGTCATAAGCACAGATTAATGACAGTACAATCTTACACGCAGTTATGTAACTAATTTCAGGGAAACGAGGAACGAACAACACATCATAAATGGGGGCACACATTACAGTTATCCTTAAAACTTAAACCCTCCCCTATCAATACCTATTCTAAACTAGACTGGTAGGATCGAGACTCATGCTCACCACTCGTGATAACTCGGAGAATTTTAAAGTAAGGCACTCGGCTCGTTTCGCTGCAGTTCTTTCTTGTATTTTCGGGCGCGGTCGGGGTTTACTGACCGTGGCGGTACGTGGATTCTTCTCCTCTTCTTCTCGTCTCGTCTCGTAGTCAACAGAGTCCAGAGAAAAACAGAAGGCTGCTCGTCCAGCAGAGCGATACCCGAGGATCAGAATAGGAGAATAAAAGTTCAGCAGTCATCAGCGAGATCAATCAGTCAAGAGTCCAGCCCGAGTCAAGAGTCAGCAGAGATATGAGTCGAATCCAGAGAATAAGCCCTTGATGGACATTTGTTCACTATAGTTATAGTGCTGTGTTCCCTTATCTCCCGCTCAAATCTTAATGTTTGTCCTTTGTGAAATGCTGGTGCACAAAACTCCCAGCATGGGGCGATTCTTTCCTTTAATGGGTTTCGGTAGCACCTTAAACTGGCCAAGTAGCCGTTAATGTTTTCCCCATTGTCGAGCCGGCTAGGAGTCTCCCTGACTGGGATTGGGGCCTTCTCGAATACTGATATGTGTATTGCTGTGTCTGGATGGGCCTTCGATTGCCCATTACAATGGTCCTTACTTGTGCATGGAAAATGATTCCAGCACTTATATCTTTGCTATTGTGTCGAATGCAGACAGGTTGCATCCTGTCTTTATCAGTGTTTGCTGCGTATTAACCAATCTGATACTGAAATGTTTATTCGAACGCCATCTTGTCTGCCCACTGTATTCTGGAAGCTTCTGCCACGATGCTCGGCGGCCATTTTACAGGCTGCTTGTGTCCACTTTGAAAACCTGACAGCATTCTGCTGAAATAAAGCTGTTTGAACGAAACTATGTGTTTTCTCCTTATTTATAAAATCGCGATATATTGCGAATTCTACAGTCCCTCCTGTTGATGCGAATAACTCCGCTTATCGTATCAAAAATATTGTGGTGAGCAATATTATCTCGATTTCTCCAGATCCAGAAAATTAATCCCATAACTTAAACTATCTAGGGTCTTTGCGTCGTCCTTATTTCCCGAGGAAATTACACTTTATATCACTGTAGGCATTATTTGCCTTTAAACTTACACCACTTGTTTTCCTTCCCGGCGTAACCTGGCCGACGCCTCTCGTATCACCTATATATTCACATTTTTTATTCAGGGAAAGGAAAAACAAAACCCAAAACCAAACAATCATTTTTAACTACAACACCATTACCAAAATAATCAACACCAACTCTTAAAACATGTCGAGTTCCAAACGTATATACAGTCTTTGAAAATCATGATCGAGTACAAACTTCCGCGGTGCACGTGGCGAGCGGGAGTGACGCCATTTTCCGATTACACGGTGCTTTCATCGTACACGCGCACGTAACGTTCTCGCCACTCTCCCGTGTTTTCATGCTTGGTGAGGCGTTTGTCTCTTTTACAATGTACGACCAATAGGTACACTACAATAAAAACTTGGCATATGACTAAAATGTGGGAGGCTATTCTAATCCAGGACGGCACTTCAATATTGGTGAACAGATTCCACCACGGTGGAATTACTATGTCCAGAATGTCTGTCCCTATTTCGACAGTTTTCTGCTCTAGTGTGTAAAAATGTTTTTGTGACATCGCGACGGCTTTCAAAAGCTTGGTGAGGTGTTCAGGGAGAGGGGGAATGTGGTATCCGAAATGCACGACGAATCGCTGCAAGTCGGTGAAATTCTCTTTTACTGTTAGATGAACAGTGGATGGTTCAGGGATTGGGACAATTCGCTGTTGCGCTACTTGAACTTCCGCCCTGGGTTTGAAACAGAAACTGCTGTCACTCACCGGACACCGGCTACAGTTTCCATGCTGGTAGTGTTGCGCTGCAGTGGTAACACCATATGTTCCACCCCCGATGTATGCTACCTGCGGAGGCACATGATCTTGTGCCATTGCCTCCATGGTGCAATTCATGGACTTGGCGCCAGCCGTTCTGAACCCGCACTGTGGTGTTAAAAAGGCATTCAAGTGCTGGGGACACAGTATTATGTGTGCTCCCCTGCCACGACAACCAGAGAGATCTGTACCTGTCATCGTTTGCTCCCAGCAGATGACGTAGGGTGGAACCGCTGCATAGCGAATGTGGGCTCCCCCCTGAATGACACCAATGTTCTCTACCCGATACACCGGGGCGGGCTTTGCTGTGTCGCCCAAAACCGGCATACATAATACTATTCCCATGATAGTATGGTTTGATCGTCCGCAGTCCACGGGGACTGGGTATGCTTCTGAAGCTAGCCTGAGCTGGCACGGACTTACGCGTTCTGAAAAGGGTGGAGCGCCCGCAGGTGTTTGTTACTTATCCAGGACGGGACCAAACCTTGTTTTAAATCCTCCAAATTACTGCGGCCCTCGCCCAGTAACCACGCCCCGTAAAGCACGCACACCTCGTTCTGCGCAGCTTGATCGGATGCATTCCGATCTTCCCTAATCAGGGCATTTACCGTCTTTGCATGTTTCTCTAACTCTGCTATAATTTCCTTTAAATGGAGAGTCATGGCTTGGTCCTCGTGTAAACCCGACCCTACCACTTTATTTTCATCTGTTAGAATGTCTTTTAATTGTGTCTTTAAACCATTAATCTGGGTCTGCAGCTCCACACTGTCTAGAGCGTTGACCACAGATGTACCCGTGTTAAAAGCAGTGAACGCGTCGTTCACTACACCCCTTCTTTGCCTCCCTACTTGATCCAAAACTTCATGTGGTGCGGTGTACAAACTTGTTTTATCAATTTCCGCGAAATCGAATTCGTAAAATTGTCTGAACATCTTGGTCAACAGGACCTGATATAACTGTTCGGTCTTTTTGGGGCACCACTCTGGTAACCGCACCTCGGTGAGATTTAAAATCACCGAGGCCACCGCGTAATGTACCCCCTGAAATAGTATCTGGTCTGTGGGGACCAGTACCAAACCATTCCCGGGTCCCTTACTAGTTTTAGGGCACCCTTCCTCTTCAGCTAGAACCACCGGAATCGTGGGCGGGGCTTTGCGTGGGCGCGTAATGAGTTCAGTGGCATTTATCGGGATCGAAGAGTATGGGGCTCCGCACCCCCTGGTGCTCGCATCCCACCTCATCCCCTGTCCGTTATCCTGCCATTGATTAATGAAAAATATGGAGATGCCTTTGGGGCAAGCGTACTTTGACCCCCACATACATACATAAATTCCCTCATCCGGTTCCCACCATTTGTCCCAACAGACTCTCACTTGTCCGTTTGTCCCCGTAATTGTCTGATGGGTATTATTACCCAGTCGTTCCCACTCGACCGAAGAGTTCCTCATGTTTTTGCTCAGCTTTTGCAGCCACCACCATCGGCTCAATGGGACATTCCCACTACAAGTCAAACAAATCCGTTTGCCGACGGTGACGCTGATCCTGGGTGTGATGATCCTTACTTTGGGGCACATTAAAGAAGTCTCTTGGTAGGCAAACCCCGATGTGCTGGAATACTCCGTTGAGTTCGTTACCAGCCATCCTGGCCACCTTCCCTTGTGGAAATAGGTGGTGGTCTCCTCAGCCTCCCGTCTTCCGGTCCCATCCACCGCGATGGGGGCCGTGTCCCCGGAGCATCCAAACACCACGACATCCTTGGTGCGGCCTCGATAGGCCAATCCACATCCGATTGCCGCAAACAATACTAGAATTCATTCCATCCTTCCTTGGTTCCTGTGATCAGATAGAATGAGGTAGCCAGACTCGCAAGAGTCTCTGGCTTTTGTGAGGGGTGAGCGGGTCCCCTGACCTCGCCTCACGTAAACTTCAATGCTCACTAAATAAACTTTAACTAAACCTATCTCTAAAGCTCCCATCATTTTACCATTTTCTGTTAAAATTAAACTACAAACTTAACCTGATTTAAAACTATAAACTTATTCTTAACCTTAAACTTAGAAACTTAAACTTAAACTATGAACTTAAAACATATCCTAAACTTATTACTGTACAGCGCCGCCCGTTCCCAGGGCGGCCCCTTTAAATTCTGAGAAGGCTGCTGCGAGCTCTTCCCGACGGTGGGAGGGCTCTGTCCCTTTCCTCTGATCTGCCGCAGCCTGTTGCACGCACTGACCGACTGCACTGACTGCCCGCACTGACCGACTGCACTGACTGCCCGCACTGACCGACTGCACTGACTGCCCGCACTGACCGCCTGCACTGACCGACTGCACTGACCGCCTGCACTGACCGACCGCATTGACCGACCGCCCTGACCGTCCGCACTGACCGCCCGCACTGACCGACGGCACTGACCGACTGCACTGACAGCCCGCACTGACCGACCGCACTGACCGACTGCACTGACCGCCCGCACTGACCGACCGCACCGACCGACTGCACTGACCGACTGCACTGACCGACCGCACTGCCCGCCCTCAATGACTGCATGCACTGACCGACTGCACTGACTGCCCGCACTGACCGACTGCACTGACCGACTGCACTGACCGCCCGTACTGACCGCACGCACTGACTGCCCGCACTGACCGACTGCACTGACCGACTGCACTGACCGCCCGCACTGACCGACTGCACTGACCGACTGCACTGACCGACTGCACTGACCACCCGCACTGACCGCACGCACTGACTGCCCGCACTGACCGACTGCACTGACCGACTGCACTGACCGACTGCACTGACCGCCCGCACTGACCGATTGCACTGACAGCCCGCACTAACCGACTGCACTGACCGACTGCACTGACCGCCTGCACTGACCGACTGCACTGACCGACCGGACTGACCGACTGCACTGACCGCCCGCACTGACCGACCGCACTGACAAACTGCACTGACCGCCCGCACTGACCGTCCGCACTGACCGACTGCACTGACCGACTGCACTGACCGACCTCACTGACCGACTGCACTGACTGCCCGCACTGATCAACTGCACTGACGGCCAGCACTGACCGACTGCACTGACTGCCTGCACTGACCGACTGCCCTGACTGCCCGCACTGACCGACTGCACTGAACGCTCGCACTGACCGACGGCACTGACCGACTGCACTGACCGACTGCACTGAACGATTGCACTGAATGACTGCACTGACCGCCTGCACTGACCGCTCGCAATGGCCGCCCGCACTGACCGACTGCACTGAACGCTCGCACTGACCGACTGCACTGACCGACTGCACTGACTGCCCGTACTGACCGACTGCACTGACTGCCCGCACTGACCGACTGCACTGACTGCCCGCACTGACCGACTGCACTGACTGCCCGCACTGACCGACTGCACTGACTGCCCGCACTGACCGACTGCACTGACTGCACTGACTGCCCGCACTGACCGACGGCACTGACCGACTGCACTGACCGACTGCACTGAATGACTGCACTGACCGACAGCACTCCCCTACTGCACTCACCGCCTGCACTGACCCTCTGCACTGACCGACCGCACTGACCGCCCGCACTGACCGACTGCACTGACCGACAGCACTGACCGACCGCACTGACCGACTGCACGACCGACTGCACTGACCGCTCACACTGACTGACAGCACTGAGCGCCTGCAGTGACCGACCGCACTGACCGACTGCAGTGACCGACCGCACTGACCGACTGCACTGCCCGCCCGCACTGACCGACTGCACTGACCGACCGCATTGACCGACTGCACTGACCGCACGCACTGACCGACTGCACTGACCGTCCGCAATGACTGACTGCACTGACCGACCGCACTGACCGACTGCACTGCCCGCCCGCACTGACCGACTGCACTGCCTGCCCGCACTGACCGAATACACTGATCGCCTGCACTGACGGCCAGCACTGACCGACTGCACTGCCCGCCCGCACTGACCGACTGCACTGCCCGCCCGCACTAACCGACCGCACAGACCGACTGCACTACGTGCCCGCACTGACCGACCACACTGACCGACTGCACTGAAGGCCTGCACTGACCGACTGCACTGACCGACTGCACTGACGGCCAGCACTGACCAACAGCACTGACCGACTGCACTGTCCGCCCGCACTGACCGACTGCACTGATGGCCCGCACTGACCGACCGCACTGACCGACTGCACTGCCCGCCCGCACTGACCAACCACACAGACCGACTGCACTGATGGCCAGCACTGACCGACTGCACTGACCGACTGCACTGAATGTCCACACTGCCAGAACGCACTGACCGATTGCACTGAACGACAACACTGAACGCCGGCACTGACCGACTGATTTAACGCCCGCACTGACCTACTGATTGAATGTCCGCACTGACCGACTGCACTGACTGAACGCACTGACCGCCCGCAGTGTCTGAACACACTGACCGCCCGCAGTGATCAACTGCACTGACCGACTGCACTGACCGCCCACACTGACCGACTGCACTGACCGACTGCACTGACCGACTGCACTGTCCGCCCGCACTGACCGACCGCACTGACCGACTGCACTGAATGACTGCACAGACCGCCCGCACTGAACGACCGCACTGACCAACTGCACTGAATGACTGCACTGACCGCCCGCACTGACCGACTGCACTGACTGCCCACACTGACCGACTGCACTGACTGCCCGCACTGATCGACTGCACTGACTGCCCGCACTGACCGCCTGCACTGACCGACTGCACTGACCGCCCGCACTTTCCGACCGCATTGACCGACCACCCTGACCGTCCGCACTGACCGCCCGCACTGACCGACTGCACTGACCGACTGCACTGACAGCCCGCACTGACCGACCGCACTGACCTACTGCACTGACCGCCCACACTGACCGACCGCACTGACCGACTGCACAGACCGCCCGCACTGACCGACCGCACTGACCGACTGCACTGACCGACTGCACTGACCGACCGCACTGACCGACCGCACTGACCGACTGCACTGACCGACTGCACTGACCGCACGCACTGACCGACTGCACTGACCGACCGCACTGACTGACCGCACTGACCGACTGCAATGACCGATTGCACTGACCGACCGCACTGACCGCACGCACTGACCGACTGCACTGACTGCCCGCACTGAGCGCACGCACTGACTGCCCGCACTGACCGACTGCACTGACCGACTGCAACGACCGACTGCACTGACCGCCCGCACTGACCGCACGCACTGACTGCCCGCACTGACCGACTGCACTGACCGACTGCACTGAGCGCACGCACTGACTGCCCGCACTGACCGACTGCACTGACCGACTGCAACGACCGACTGCACTGACCGCCCGCACTGACCGCACGCACTGACTGCCCGCACTGACCGACTGCACTGACCGACTGCACTGACCGCCCACACAGACCGCCCCCAGTGACCGCCTGCACTGACCGCCCGCACTGACCGCTCCCAGTGACCGACTGCACTGACTGAACGCACTGACCGCCCACAGTGACCGACTGCACTGACCGACTGCACTGACCGACTGCACTGACCACCCGCACTGACTGAACGCACTGACTGCCCGCACTGACCGCCTGCACTGACCGACTTCACTGATCGCTCGCACTGACTGAACGCACTGACTGCCCGCACTGACGGACTACACTGACCAACTGCACTGACTGACTTCTTTGACCGACTGCACTGACCGACTGCACTGACCGACTGCACTGAATGACTGCACTGACCGCTCGCACTGACCGACTGCACTGACCGCCCGCACTGACTGCCCGCACAGACTGCCCGCACTGACTGCCCGCACTGACTGAATGCACTGACCCACTGCACGAATCGCCCGCACTGACCAACCGCACTGAACGACTGCACTGAACGACTGCACTGACCGACTGCACTGATTAACTGCACTGACCGACTGCACTGACCGACCGCACCGACCGACAGCACTGACTGACTGCACTGACTGACTGCACTGACCGGCCGCACTGACCGACTGCACTGACCACCCGCACTGACCAGCTGACTGAATGCCCGCACTTACCGACCTCACTGACCGACCGCAGTGACCGACTGCACTGACCGCGAGCTCTGTGCCAACTGCACTGACTGAGTGCACTGACCTGCTGCACTGATCGCCTGCACTGACTGCCAGAACTGACCGACTGCACTGATCGCCCGCACTGACCGACTGCACTGATCGCTCGCACTGCCCGACTGCACTAACCGACTGCACTGAATGACTGCACTGACCGACTGCACTGACCGACTGCACTGATCGACTGCACTGACCGACCGCACTGACCAAATGCACTGAATGACTGCACTGACCGACTGAACTGACCGACTTCACTGATCGCCTGCACTGACAACCCGAACTGACCGACTGCACTGACCGACTGCACTGACCGACTGCAGTGAATGTCTGCACTGACCGCCCTCACTGACCGACTGCACTGACCGACTGCACCGACCGCCCGCACTGACTGCCCGCACTGACTGCCCGCACTGACCGACTGCACTGAATGACTGCCCTGACCGACTGCACTCACCGCCTGCACTGACCGATGCACTGACCGACTGCACTGAATGACTGCACTGACCGACTGCACTGATCGCCTGCACTGACCCCCCGAACTGACCGACTGCACTGACCGACTGCACTGACCGACTGCACTGAATGACTGCACTGACCGCCCTCACTGACCGACTGCACTGACCGACTGCACCGACCGCCCGCACTGACTGCCCGCACTGACTGCCCGCACTGACCGACTGCACTGATCGCCTGCACTGACCGACCGCACTGACCGACTGCACTGAACGCTCGCACTGACCGACGGCACTGACCGACTGCACTGACCGACCACACTGACCGACTGCACTGAACGCTCGCACTGACCGACGGCACTGACCGACTGCACTCACCGCCTGCACTGACCGACTGCACTGACCGACTGCACTGACCGACCGCACTGACCGACTGCACTGACCGACCGCACTGAATGCTCGCACTGACCGACTGCACTGACCGACCGCACTGACCGACTGCACTGACCGACTGCACTGAATGCTCGCACTGACCGACTGCACTGACCGACTGCACAGAATGCTCGCACTGACCGACTGCACTGACTGACTGCACTGACAGCCCGCACTGACCGACCGCACTGACCGACTGCACTGACCGACCGCACTGACCGCCCGCACCGACTGCACGCACTGACTGACTGTACTGACTGGCCGCACTGACCGACCGCACTGACCGACTGCACTGACCGCCCGCACTGACCGACCGCACTGACCGACTGCACTGACCGACTGCACTGACCGACTGCACTGACTGCCCGCACTGACCAACTGCACTGACTGCTCGCACTTACCGATTGCACTGACTGCCCGCACTGACCGACTGAACTGACTGCCCGCACTGATCGCCTGCACTGACCGACTGCACTGACCGCACGCACTGACCGACCGCACTGACCGACTGCACTGACCGACTGCACTGACAGCCCGCACTGACCGACCGCACTGACCGACTGCACTGACCGCCCGCACTGACCGACCGCACTGACCGACTGCACTGACCGACTGCACTGACCGACCGCACTGACCGCCCGCACTGACCTCACGCACTGACCGACTGCACTGACTGCCCGCACTGACCGACTGCACTGACCGACTGTACTGACCGCCCGTACTGACCGCACGCACTGACTGCCCGCACTGACCGACCGCACTGACCGACTGCACTGACCGCCCGCACTGACCGACCGCACTGACCGACTGCACTGACCGACTGCACTGACCGACCGCACTGACCGCCCGCACTGACCTCACGCACTGACCGACTGCACTGACTGCCCGCACTGACCGACTGCACTGACCGACTGTACTGACCGCCCGTACTGACCGCACGCACTGACTGCCCGCACTGACCGACCGCACTGACCGACTGCACTGACCGACTGCACTGACCGACCGCACTGACCGCCCGCACTGACCTCACGCACTGACCGACTGCACTGACTGCCCGCACTGACCGACTGCACTGACCGACTGTACTGACCGCCCGTACTGACCGCACGCACTGACTGCCCGCACTGACCGACTGCACTGACCGACTGCACTGACCGCCCGCACTGACCGCCCCCAGTGACCGCCTGCACTGACCGCCCGCACTGACCGCTCGCAGTGACCGACGGCACCAATCACCCGCACTGACCGCCCGCACTGACTGCCCACACTGACTGAACGCACTGACTGCCCGCAGTGACCGACTGCACTGACCGCCCACACTGACCGCCCCCAGTGACCGCCTGCACTGACCGCCCGCACTGACCGCTCGCAGTGACCGACGGCACCGATCACCCGCACTGACCGCCCGCACTGACTGCCGACACTGATTGAATGCACTGACTGCCCGCAGTGACCGACTGCACTGACCGACTGCACTGACCACCCGCACTGAATGAACGCACTGACTGCCCGCACTGACCGCCTGCACCGACCGACTTCACTGATCGCCCACACTGACTGGACGCACTGACTGCCCGCACTGATGGACTACACTGACCGACTGCACTGACCGACTTCTTTGACCGACTGCACTGACCGACCGCACTGACCGACTGCACTGACCGACTGCACTGAATGACTGCACTGACCGCTCGCACTGACAGACTGCACTGACCGCCCGCACTGACTGCCCGCACTGACTGAATGCACTGACCCACTGCACTAATCGCCCGCACTGACCGACCGCACTGAACGACTGCACTGACCGACTGCACTGATTAACTGCACTGACCGACTGCACTGACTGACCACACCGACCGACAGCACTGACCGACTGCACTGACTGACTGCACTGACCGCCCGCACTGACCAACTGCACTGACCGCCCGCACTGACTGCCCGCACTGACCGCCCGCTCTGACCAACTGCACTGAAGGAGTGCACTGACCGACTGCACTGACCGGCCGCACTGACCGACTGCACTGACCTCCCACACTGACCAGCTGACTGAACGCCCGCACTTACCGACCACACTGACCGACCACAGTGACCGACTGCACTGACCGCGAGCTCTGTGCCAACTGCACTGACTGAGTGCACTGACCTGCTGCACTGATCGCCTGCACTGACTGCCAGAACTGTCCGACTGCACTGATCGCCCGCACTGACCGACTGCACTGATCGTTCGCACTGCCCGACTGCACTAACCGACTGCACTGAATGACTGCACTGACCGACTGCACTGACCGACTGCACTGATCGCCTGTACTGACCACCCGAACTGACCGACTGCACTGACCGACTGCACTGACCAACTGCACTGAATGACTGCACTAACCGACTGCACTGATCGCCTGCACTGACCGCCCGAACTGACCGACTGCACTGACCGACTGCACTGACCGACTGCACTGACTGCCCGCACTGACTGCCCGAACTGACCGACTGCACTGACCGACTGCACTGACTGCCCGCACTGACTGCCCGAACTGACCGACTGCACTGACCGACTGCACTGACCGACTGCACTGATCGCCTGCACTGACAGCCCGAACTGACCGACTGCACTGACCGACTGCACTGACCGACTGCACCGACCGCCGCACAGACTGCCACCAATGACCGCCTGCACTGACCGCCCGCACTGACCGCTCGCAGTGACCGACGGCACCGATCACCCGCACTGACCGCCCGCACTGACTGCCGACACTGATTGAATGCACTGACTGCCCGCAGTGACCGACTGCACTGACCGACTGCACTGACCACCCGCACTGACTGAACGCACTGACTGCCCGCACTGACCGCCTGCACTGACCGACTTCACTGATCGCCCACACTGACTGGACGCACTGACTGCCCGCACTGACGGACTACACTGACCGACTGCACTGACCGACTTCTTTGACCGACTGCACTGACCGACCGCACTGACCGACTGCACTGACCGACTGCACTGAATGACTGCACTGACCGCTCGCACTGACCGACTGCACTGACCGCCTGCACTGACTGCCCGCACTGACTGAATGCACTGACCCACTGCACTAATCGCCCGCACTGACCGACCGCACTGAACGACTGCACTGACCGACTGCACTGATTAACTGCACTGACCGACTGCACTGACTGACCGCACCGACCGACAGCACTGACCGACTGCACTGACTGACTGCACTGACCGCCCGCACTGACCAACTGCACTGACCGCCCGCACTGACTGCCCGTACTGACCGCCCGCTCTGACCAACTGCACTGAAGGAGTGCACTGACCGACTGCACTGACCGGCCGCACTGACCGACTGCACTGACCGCCCGCACTGACCAGCTGACTGAACGCCCGCACTTACCGACCACACTGACCGACCGCAGTGACCGACTGCACTGACCGCGAGCTCTGTGCCAACTGCACTGACTGAGTGAACTGACCTGCTGCACTGATCGCCTGCACTGACTGCCAGAACTGTCCGACTGCACTGATCGCCCGCACTGACAGACTGCACTGATCGTTCGCACTGCCCGACTGCACTAACCGACTGCACTGAATGACTGCACTGACCGACTGCACTGACCGACTGCACTGATCGCCTGCACTGACCACCCGAACTGACCGACTGCACTGACCGACCGCACTGACCAACTGCACTGAATGACTGCACTGACCGACTGCACTGATCGCCTGCACTGACCGCCCGAACTGACCGACTGCACTGACCGACTGCACTGACCGACTGCACTGACTGCCCGCACTGACTGCCCGAACTGACCGACTGCACTGACCGACTGCACTGACCGACTGCACTGACTGCCCGCACTGACTGCCCGAACTGACCGACTGCACTGACCGACTGCACTGACCAACTGCACTGATCGCCTGCACTGACCGCCCGAACTGACCGACTGCACTGACCGACTGCACTGACCGACTGCACCGACCGCCCGCACTGACTGCCCGCACTGACTGCCCCCACTGACCGACTGCACTGAATGACTGCACTGACCGACTGCACTGAATGACTGCACTTACCGACTTCACAGATCGCCTGCACTGACCGCCCGAACTGACCGACTGCACTGACCGACCGCACTGACCGACTGCACTGAACGCTCGCACTGACCGACGGCACTGACCGACTGCACTGACCGACTGCACTGACCGACTGCACTGACCGACCGCACTGACCGACTGCACTGAATGCTCGCACTGACCGACTGCACTGACCGACTGCACTGACCGACTGCACTGAATGCTCGCACTGACCGACCGCACTGACCGACTGCACTGACCGACTGCACTGACCGACCGCACTGACCGCCCGCACTGACCGCACGCACTGACCGACTGCACTGACTGCCCGCACTGACCGACTGCACTGACCGTCTGCACTGACCGCCCGTACTGACCTACTGCACTGACCACCCGCACTGACCGCACGCACTGACCGCCCGCACTGACCGACTGCACTGCCCGACTGCACTGACCGCCCGCACTGACCGACTGCACTGACCGCCCGCACTGACTGACCGCACTGACTGAATGCACTGACCCACTGCCCTGATCGCCCGCACTGACCGACTGCTCTGACTGACTGCACTGACCGCCCGCACTGACCAAATGCACTGACCGCCCGCACTGACTGCCCGCACTGACCGCCCGCTCTGACCAACTGCACTGAAGAAGTGCACTGACCGACTGCACTGACCGGCCGCACTGACCAACTGCACTGACCAGCTGACTGAACGCCCGCACTTACCGACCGCACTGACCGACCGCAGTGACCGACTGCACTGACCGCGAGCTCTGTGCCAATTGCACTGACTGAGTGCACTGACTGGCCACACTGACCGACTGCACTGACTGGCCACACTGACCGACTGCACTGACCGCCCGCACTGACCAGCTGACTGAACGCCCGCACTTACCGACCGCACTGACCGACCGCAGTGACCGACTGCACTGACCGCGAGCTCTGTGCCAACTGCACTGACTGAGTGCACTGACCTGCTGCACTGATCGCCTGCACTGATTGCCAGAACTGACCGACTGCACTGATCGCCCGCACTGACCGACTGCACTGATCGCTCGCACTGCCCGACTGCACTGACCGACTGCACTGAATGACTGCACTGACCGACTGCACTGACCGACTGCACTGATCGCCTGCACTGACCACCCAAACTGACCGACTGCACTGACCGACTGCACTGACCGACCGCACTGAGCAACTGCACTGAATGACTGCACTGACCGACTGCACTGACCGACCGCACTGACCAACTGCACTGAATGAATGCACTGATCGCCTGCACTGACCGCCCGAACTGACCGACTGCACTGATCGCCTGCACTGAATGACTGCACTGACCGACTGCACTGACCGACTGCACTGACCGACGGCACTGAATGACTGCACTTACCGACTGCACTGATCGCATGCACTGACCGACTGCACTGACCGACTGCACTGACCGACCGCACTGACCAACTGCACTGAACGCTCGCACTGACCGACGGCACTGACCGACTGCACTGACCGACTGCACTGACCAACGGCACTGACTGACTGCACTGACCGCCCGAACTGACCGACTGCACTGACCGACCGCACTGACCGACTGCACTGAACGCTCGCACTGACCGACGGCACTGACCGACTGCACTGACTGACTGCACTCACCGCCTGCACTGACCCTCTGCACTGACCGACTGCACTGACCGACTGCACTGAATGCTCGCACTGACCGACTGCACTGACCGACTGCACTGAATGCTCGCACTGAAGACTGCACTGACCGACTGCACTGACCGACTTCTTTGACCGACTGCACTGACCGACCGCACTGACCGACTGCACTGACCGACTGCACTGACTGACCGCACTGCCTGACTGCACTGACCGCCTGCAATGACTGCCCGCACTGACCGACTGCACTGACCGCCCGCACTGAACGATTGCACTGACCGACTGCACTGACCAACTGTACTGACCGCCCAAACAGACCGAACTCACTGACCGCCTGCACTGACCTCACGCACCGTCCGGCCGCACTGACCGACTGCACTGACCGACTGCACTGATGGCCCGCACTGACCGACTGCACTGAACGCCCGCACTGACCGACTGCACTGACCGACTGCACTGATGGCCCGCACTGCCCGATCGCACTGACTGCCCGCACTGACCGATTGCACTGACTGCCCGCACTGACCGACTGCACTGAACGCCCGCACTGACCGACTGATTGAACGCCCACACTGACCGACTGCACTGACCGACTGCACTGACCGACTGCACTGAGCGACTGCACTGACCACCCGGACTGACCGCTAGCACTGACCGACTGCAGGGACCGACTGCTCTGATCGCCTGCTCTGACTGGCAGCACCGACCGACTGCACTGATCGCCCGCACTGACCGAACGCACTGACCGCTCGCAGCGACCGACGGCACTGAATGACTGCACTGCCTGACTGCACTGAACGCCTGAACTGAACGTTTGCACTGACCGCCCGCACTGACCGCACGCACAGATTGCCCGCACTGACCGACTGCACTGACCGACTGCACTGACTGACTTCTTTGAACGACTGCACTGACCGACCGCACTGACCGACTGCACTGAACGATAGCACTGACCGACTGCACTGACCGACTGCACTGACCGTTCGAACTGACCGCACGCACTGACCGACTGCACTGATCGACTGCACTGACAACTCGAACTGACCGACTGCACTGACCAACTGCTCTGACCGCCCGCACTGACCGACTGCACTGACCGACTGCACTGACCGACTGCTCTGACCGATGGCTCTGACCGCCCGCACTGACCGACTGCATTGACCGACTGCACTGACCGACTGCTCTGACCGCCCGCACTGACTGTCTGCACTGACCGACTGCACTGACCGACTGCACTGACCGCCCGCACTGACCGACCACACTGAACGACTGCACTGACCGACGGCACTGATCAACCGCACTGACCGACTACACTGAACGACCGCATTGACCAACCGCACTGACCGACTGCACTGACCGACCACACTGACCGACTGTACAGACCAACTGCACTGACTGACAGTTCTGACCAACTGCACTGAATGACTGCACTGACTCCCCGCACTGACCAACTGCACTGACCGACTGCACTGACTGACTGCACTGACCGGCCGCACTGACCGACTGCACTGATCGCCCGCACTGTCCGACTGCACTGACCGCCCACACTGACCGACTGCACTGACCGCCTGCACTGACCGCCCACACTGACCGACTGCACTGACCGCCTGCACTGATCGACTGCACTGACCACCCGCACTGACCGATTACACTGACTGCCCGCACTGACCGACTGCACTGACCGCCCGCACTGACCGATTACACTAACCGACTGCCCTGACTGGCCGCATTGACCGACTGCACTGACCAACTGCACTGACCGACTGCAATTACCGCCCGCACGGTCCACCCAAACTGACCGACTGCACTGACCGACTGCACTGACCGATTGATTCGACCGACTGCACTGACCGACTGCACTGACCGACTGCACTGACCGATTGAACCGACCGACTGCACTGATCAACTGCACTGACTTGCAGCACTGACCGACTGCACCGACCGTGAGCACTTTGCCAACTGCACTGACCGACTGCACAGATCGCCTGCACTGACCGAACGCCCTGACCACGTGCACTGACCGACTGCACTGACCGACAGCACTGACCGACTGCACTGACCGCACGCACTGACCGACCGCACTGAACGACTGCACTGACCGACGGCACTGATCAACCGCACTGACCGACTGCACTGAACGACCGCATTGACCAACCGCACTGACCGCCCGCACTGACCGACTGCACTGACCGACTGCACTGACCGGCCGCACTGATCGACTGCACTGACTGACTGCACTGACCGGCCGCACTGATCGACTGCACTGACCGACTGCACTGACCGGCCGCACTGATCGACTGCACTGACCGACTGCACTGAATGACTGCATTGACCGACTTCTTTGACCGACTGTTTTGACCGACCGCACTGACTGACTGCACTGACCGACTTCTTTGATCTACTGTTTTGACCGACCGCTCTGACCGAAAGCACTGACCACTTGCACTGACCGACTGCACTGACCGACTGCACTGAATGACTGCACTGACAAAATGCACTGACCGACTGCACTGACCACTCGCACTGACCGACTGCACTGACCGACTGCACTGACTGACTGAACTGACCGAATGCACTGACCGACCGCACTGACTGACTGCACTGACCGACTGCACTGACCGAATGCACTGACAGACCGCACTGACCGACTGCACTGACCGACTGCACTGACCGACTGCACTGACCACCTGCACTGACCGACTGCACTGATCGACCACACTGACCGACTGCACTGACTACCCGTACTGACCGACTATACTGACCGACTGCATTGCCCGACTGCACTGAGCGACTGCACTGACTACCCATACTGACCGACTGTACTGACCGACTGCACGGAACGACTGCACTTACTGCCCGCACTGACCAACTGCACTGACCGACTGCACTGACCGACTGTACTGACTGCCCGCACAGACCAACTGCACTGACTGACTGCACTGACCGCCCACACTGACCGACTGCACTGACCGACTGCAATGATTGACTGCACTGACCGCCCGCAATGACCGCCCGCTCTGACCAACTGCACCGAAGGACTGCACTGACGGACTGCATTGACCGACCGCACTGACCGACTGCAGTGACCGACTGCACTGACCGATTGAACCGAGCGACTGCACTGACCAACTGCACTGAATCCCAGCACTGACCGACTGCACTGACCGAACACCCTGACCGCCCGCACTGACTGACTGCACTGACCGACTGCACTGACCGGCCGCACTGATAGACTGCACTGACCGACTGCACTGAACGACTTCTTTGACCGACTGTTTTGACCGACCGCACTGACCGAAAGCACTGACCACTCGCACTGACCGACTGCACTGACCGACTGCACTGAATGACTGCACTGACCAAATGCACTGACCGACTGCACTGACCACCAGCACTGACCGACTGCACTGACCGACTGCACTGACCGACTGCACTGACCGACTGCAGTGACCAAATGCACTGAACGACTGCACTGACAGACCGCACTGACCGACTTCACTGACCGACTGCACTGACCGACTGCACTGACCGCCCGCTCTGACCAACTGCACTGAAGGACTGCACTGACTGACTGCACTGACCGGCCGCACTGACCGACTGCACTGACTACCCATACTGACCGACTGTACTGACCGACTGCACTGATCGACTGCACTGACCACCCGCACTGACCTATCACACTGACCGCCTGCACTGGCCGCCCGCACTGACCGCCTGCACTGACCGACTGCACTGACCGCACGCACTGACCGACTGCATTGACTGACTGCACTGACCGACTGTACTGACCGCCCGCTCTGACCAACTGCACTCAACGACTGCACTGACTGCCCGCGCTGACCGACTGCACTGAGCGACTGCACTGACCGACTGCACTGACCGACTGCACTGAGCGACTGCACTGACCGACTGCACTGACCAACCAAACTGATCGACTTCACTGACCACCCGCACTGACCAATTACACTGACCGCCTGCACTGACCGCCCGCACTGACTGCCTGCACTGACCGACTGCACTGACCGCACGCACTGACCAACTGCTTTGCCTGACTGCACTGACCGACTGTACTGACCGCCCGCTCTGACCAACTGCACTCAACGACTGCACTGACTGCCCGCACTGACCGACTGCACTGAGCGACTGCACTGACCGACTGCACTGACCGACCGCACTGACCGACTGCACTGAGCGAATGCACTGACTGACTGCACTGACCGACTGCACTGAGCGACTGCACTGAGCGACTGCACTGACCGACTGCACTGACCGATTGCACCGACGGACTGCACTGACCGACTGCACTGACTGACCGAACTGACCGACTGCACTGACCGCCCGCAACGACTGACTGCACCAACGGACTGCCCTGACCACCCGCACTGACTGACTGCACTGACCGACTGCAATGCCAGCCTGCACTGACCGACTGCACTGACCGACTGCACTGACCTCACGCACTGACCGACTGCACTGACCTCACGCACTTACCGACTGCACTGCCCGACTTCAACGACCGACTGCACTGACCGACTGCACTGACTGCCCGCACTGACCAACTGCACTGACCGACTGCACTGACTGACTGCACTGACCGCCCGCACTGATCGACTGCACTGAAAACCCGCAATGGCCTATTACACTGACCGCCTGCACTGACCGACTGCACTGTCCACACGCACTGACCGACTGCATTGACCGACTGCACTGACCGCACGCACTGACTGCCCGCACTGACCGCACGCACTGACTGCCCGCACTGACCGCACGCACTGACTGCCCGCACTGTCCGACTGCACTTACACCCCGCACTGACCGACTGCACTGACCGGCCGCACTGACCGAATGCACTGACCGAACGCACTGACTGACTGCACTGACCAACTGCACTGATCGACTGCACTGACTGCCCGCACTGACCGACTGCACTGACCAACTGCACTGACCGACTGCATGACTGGCAACATTGACCGACTGCACTGACCGACTGCACTTACCGCCCGCACTGTCTGCCCGCACTGACCGATTGCATTGACCGACTGCACTGATCGACAGCACTGACCTCCCGCACTGACTGTCTGCATTGACCGACTGCACTGACCGACTGCACTGCTCGACTGCACTGACCACCCACACTGACCGACTGCACTGACCGACTGTACTGACCGACTGCAGTGACCGCGAGCACTGACTGCCCACACTGACTGACTGCATTGACCGCGAGCACTGTGCTAACTGCACTGCCCGACTGCACTGACCACCCGCACTGACCGCCAGCAGAGACCGGCTGCACTGACCGACTGCACTGATCGCCTGCACTGACTGCCAGCACTGACCAACTGAACCGATTGTCCGCACTGACCGAACGCCCTGACCGCCCGCACTGACCGACTGCACTGAACGACCGCACTGACCTATTACACTGACCGCCCTCACTGATCGACTGCACTGAACGACCGCACTGACCTATTACACTGACCGCCCGCACTGACCGACTGCACTGAACGACCGCACTGACCTATTACACTGACCGCCCTCACTGATCGACTGCACTGAAAACCCGCAATGGCCTATTACATTGACCGCCCGCACTGACCGACTGCACTGTCCGCACGCACTGACCGACTGCATTGACCGACTGCACTGACCGCACGCACTGTCTGCCCGCACTGACCGCACGCACTGACTGCCCGCACTTACCGCACGCACTGACTGCCCGCACTGTCCGACTGCACTTACCCCCCGCACTGACCGACTGCACTGACCGGCCGCACTGACCGAATGCACTGACCGACTGCACTGAACGATTGCACCGTACGACTGCACTGACCGACTGCACTGACTGATTGCACTGTCCAACTGCACTGACCGACTGCACTGACCGACTGCAGTGACCGACTGCACTGTCCGAATGCACTGTCTGACTGCACTGACCACCCACACTGACCGAATGCACTGACCGACTGCACTGCCCGACTTCAATGACCACCCACACTGACCGCCCGCAGTGACCGCCTGCACTGACCGACTGAACTGACCGACTGCACTGACCGACCGCACTGACCACCTGCACTGACCGACTGCACTGACTGCCTGCACTGACCGACTGCACTGACCGACTGCACTGACCGCCCACACTGACCAACTGCACTGACCAACTGCACTGACCGCCTGCACTGACCGACTGCACTGACCGACCGCACTGACCGACTGCACTGACCGACTGCACTGACCGCCCACACTGACCAACTGCACTGACCGACTGCACTGACCGACCGCACTGACCGACCGCACTGACCGACTGCACTGACCGCCCACACTGACCAACTGCACTGACCGAATACACTGACCGACCGCACTGACCGACTGCACTGACCGCGCTCTCTGACCATCTGCACTGACCGCCCGCACTGACTGCCCGCACTGACCGGCTGCACTGACCAACTGCACTGACCGCCCACACTGACCGACTGCACTGACCGCCCACTCTGACTGATTGCACTGACTGCCCGCACTTACCAACCGCAATGACTGACTGCACTGACCGCCCGCAATGACCGACTGCACTGGCCACCCACACTGACCACCCGCAATGTCCAACTGCACTGACCGTCCACACTGACCGCCCACAATGATCGACTTCACTGACCGCCCGCAATGACCGACTGCACTGACCGACTGCACTGATCAACTGCACTGACCGCCCACACTGATTGCCAGCACTGACCGACTGCACGGACCCCCTGCACTGACCGACTGCACTGACCACCCGCACTGATTGCCAGCACTGACCGACTGCACTGACCACCTGCACTGACTGACTGCACTGACCGACTGCACTGATCGACACCACTGACCGCCCGCACTGACCAACTGAACTGACTGACTGCATAGAATATACGGCACAGAAACTGGCCATTCGGTCCAAACAGTCTATGCCGACGTTTATGTTCCATTAGAGCCTCCTCCCGTCTTTCCTCGTCTAACTCAATCTGCATGAACATTTATTCCCCTCTCCCTCATGTTCTTATCGAGCATCCCCTTAAATGCATTTATACAACTCGCCTCAACCATTCCCTGTCGTGGTGAGTTCCACATTGTCACCACTCACTTGTTGAAGACGTTTCTTCTGAATTTCGTATTTGATTTCTTGGTGATTTTTTATATTGAGGGCCTCTAGTTACGGTCTTCCCCACAAGTGGACACATTCTTTCTGCATCTACTCCATCAAAACCTTTCATAATTTTAAAGACCTCTATTAGGTCACCCCTCATGTTCCTTTTTCAAGCGAAAAGAGACCCAGCCTGTTCATCCTTCTCGTATCATTCTTGTAAATCTTTTCTGCACCCAACCCTCTCCAGTGCCTCTATATCTTTTTTTTTATAATATAGTGACCAGAATTGCATTCATTACTCCAAGTGTGGTCTTACTAAGGTTCCATACAGGTTTAGCATAAATTCACTACTTTCAATTCAATTCCTCTAGAATTAAACGGGAGTGCTTGGTTTTCTTTTTTCTTAATGACTTTATTAACCTGTGTCGCTACTTCTAGTGATTTGTGTAATTGTACTCCGAGCTCCCTACGTTCCTTTACCCCACCAGACTCGCACCCTCCAACAAGTAAGTGACCTGCCTATGCTTCCTACCAAAATGTAATACCTCACATTTATCTGTGTTGAACTTAATTAGCCAATGTTTTGCTCATTCTGCAAGTTTATTAATTGGCACAGTTAGCAAGTGCGTTTTATCTGTTGGATAGGATCAGTTTCTGTGGATCCTCTTTCTCTTTCTCACTTGGGTTCCCCTTACACTGCGCACTTTCGGTCACACCAAACCCGTTCTGATCCTGCACCTCTCTACGAGGTGTGACCGATGCCTGGAGCAAACTGTTCAGTTACTCCTCTCCCTCCCTTATGTGTCACCTCGCCCTCCAGGATCTACTGTGGAAGGAGAGGAGGCAGTGGGAAAGACTGGAACATGTGGACAGAAGGAGGAGGAGGGACATCAGGGCTCTCAACAGGAGTTCGTACCCTCTGAGGTTATTCCGACAGCACTCCTCCTACCTTCAATGAAACGAGGAACAGTATATTAGAGGATTCCGTATCACCAACGTTTTGGTCACAGAACTCAGCCACCTCCTTCAAACAGACCTTCAGCCTCACACGAGGCTGACTTAAACCCCAAATTTAATGTGCTCACCATATGCCCATCATACCATCCCTGTGTCACACCATATCACAGCATCTGCCTCGGTGCAATGTTTAAATGAGAGAGACCACAAAATATTGTAAACTCCATGAATAAATTTATGCATAATCGTATCACACATATCACAATCATTCCAACAACAAATGAACTTTGTGCTTGCCATAGTCGAATAGCTGTGATTGTGTGCAAGGCATGAGAAGTGGATGTGAATGCTGCTAGCTAGAGATTATTGGTGTGTGAGTGCTGGTGGTCTGGGGCTTTGGGCAGTTTTGAACATTGTGGTACAGATGGTTGTATGTAGCATTTGTTGAAGCATTCAATCACCCTGACCACCCGACTGAGGTGGATCTGCCATAAGCACACCTGCTCCAGTCCTCCAGCTCCTTCGCTTTGTTGTGCTTCTCCTTGCTGAGGCAGCTGCACAGCTAGCAGTGCTGAGAATGAGGTGCTGCAGCATCAAGGAACCTCCCCATTAAGTGCTGGGAAAAGCCTGTGGTGATGATAACTTGAGATTAGCCTGCACCCGATATTGGTCAGTCACATTGAGTTTAACGTCACTGAGCTAGGCCATTAGCACTTGATTTAGCGCTCCAAGCCTTTCTTTAATCAGAGACTGAATTTTGCATGCAGTCTGAATCATTAGCGCCTGGCGCTGAACCACAAACTTCTCTAAAAGTAGTGCCCAATATTACTGGGCTATAATGAATTTCTTCCCCCATTGCCTTGAACCCCGGCATAAACTCCATTCCTTCGACACCGATTCTGTCTCCCTGGCCATTGTCTGTGGCTGAATTAGCCTGTTCAAAACCTCGGTCTTCTATTTGATCCTAAACTGAGCCTCCGACCCAGTATCCTCTCCATTACCAAGAATGCTTACTTCCACTTATGTAACATTGCCCGTCTCCAACGCTGCCTCAGCCCGTCTGCTGCTGAAAGCCTCGTGCATGCTTTCCAAAAGCAAAATACTGCGGATGCTGCATATCTGATTTTAAAACAGAAAATGCCGGAAATACTCAGCAGCTTATTGTCTCCCTGTCTCTGCATTTAGAGTCATAGGGGTAAAAATTCACTTGGTTGCGCCTCCCGTTAGCACCTTAAGAGGGCGCTAATGGGGCGTTAAGCCGCTAACGCCCGGGCGCAGCGCTGTTTGCGCCGCTCGAGAACTTAACTTGAGATTGTGCGGCGGCGCTAAAACTTACCGCTGCGACCACCTGCGCACGCAGATTGTGACGTCATTCCATGGTGCAACGTCCTTGGGGCACCCCGGAGCGGAAATTGAGTGGCGCCCCCTGCCTTACCACCTGGCGCTTCCAACGACCGGAAGACTGGAACATTATCAATCGGTGTGGGGCTGGGGGGGGCGCTATTTAAAGGGGGCCTCTTCCTGTCTTTTTCTGTGGTCGACATTTATGCACCACTCGTTCTGAGAGAGAGAGAGAGATTCGGAGAGAGAGAGAGAGAGACTTCTACATTGACTCAACGCTTTGTGAGGTAGTTTTGCCTAGTTCATCCTAACTTTGTTGCTACTTTAGTTGCTGTACCTCATTACTTTTCTGGCAAAGAGAATATGGGGGCTGCAATGATTGGGGGCGTCGTCCTGCTCCAGCTGAATCGGAGGATACCGAGACGCAGACAGAGAGTGGCAATGATGGCCAGACGGAGGAGGGCCATCAGGCGCATGTACAGGAGAGCTTACCCTCCCAGGGTATATCGTGAACAGCTCTCCTACATCCATATGTCCGAGGAGCTGTGTTTGCGAAGGCTGCGATTCAGCAAGGAGGTGGTCACTGAGCTCTGCCACCTGCTGCAGCCAGATCTGCAGCCTCAGCTGAGGTCCAGGACGTCTCTGTCGGTGGCAGTGAAGGTCACAGTGGCTTTGAACTTCTACGCCACTGGCTCATTCCAAGCTGCTGTTGGGGACCTCGCCAATATCTCCCAGTTTGCGGTGCATCGCTGCATCTGGCAGGTCACCAATGCCCTCTTCAGAAGGAGACGAGACTTCATCTCTTTCCCTATGACCCCAGACAAGCAGCGTGACCGTGCTCTGGGCTTTGCGAGGGTAGCGGGCTTCCCCATGGTGCAGGGCGCCATTGACTGCACGCATGTGGCTTTGCGTGCTCCGCGAGAAAATGCAGAGGAATTCAGGCACAGAAAGGGGTTCCATTCCTTGAATGTGCAGTTGGTCTGTGACCACAGACAGGTGATACTCGCTGTCAATGCCCACTATCCGGGCAGCTGCCACGATGCTTTCATCCTGCGCCAGACTACTGTGGCAGAAGTTTTCGAGGCACCGCATCAGCCAGTTGGTTGGCTTCTGGGGGACAAGGGGTACGCATTGAGCACCTGGCTGATGACACCGCTCCGTACGCCAAACACCCCTGCTGAGCTGCGGTACAATGAAAGCCATCAAGCAACCAGGAACATTATTGAGCGCACAATCGGCGTGCTGAAACAACGGTTCCGCTGTCTGGACCATTCCGGAGGAGCCCTGCAGTACTCGCCTGAGCAAGTTTCGAACTCCGTAGTCGTGTGCTGCATGTTGCACAACATGGCAATCCTCAGGACCCAGCCAATGCCACCAGGCCTTGTAGCACCACCAGAGGAGGAGGAGGAAGAGGAGGAAGAGGACGAGGACGATGATCATCAGCAGCACCAAGGCAGGAGGGCGGCCCACAATGGTCAAACTGCAAGGGCCGTCCGTCAACGACTAATAGCAAGCCGCTTCTAGGGCCCCTGCCATTGCTACAAACACTAATCAACCCAGCACGCAACCCCTAAGCCGGCCAAGGCACCAATAATTCCAACCACCAGCCATGTATATTTTGAATACAGAAACGTATTTATTTTACAAACTCTGTGTGTGTCAATTCCTCATGACAAACTCATAGAAATAAACACAAAAAAACAGTCAATAACATAACTGGTTCTCACAACCTGGAGATAATGTCCAAAACACTAAACAAAAGTTGAACCATGAACCTCGGCCTTTAATAAAAAAATGACCAGCATTTTGGCACACCTCCTACTTTTTGCCCTTCGAGGGTGATCTCCTTCCCTTGCGCACTTCCCCCCTTCTAACCCTACTGCTCCTCCGTAATGGGACCTCAGTGGCTGCAGCAAGGCTGGTGGAAGGCTGCTGCTCGTCAGACCCTGACACTGCAGATGCCCTTGAAGGACGGCCTCGACCACTTCTGGGCCTGGAGGGCCCGGCTGCAGACTGCACCAACTCTGCATGGGCGGCAGCAGTCTGTCCTACAGGCGGTGGCAAGTGCAGTGGAGAAGTGACAGTGTTGGCAGCAGGAATGCTGTCATCGTGAGAGAGGACAGCAACTCCCTGCTCGCCCGACACACTGGCACTCCCACGGGGCAGCACTTCAGCATCCGGAGCAATCTGCCGGAGAACAGATTGCTGGCCTGCTGCGGCGCGGTGACAGCCCCGGGGACATGTGCACTAACCATCGAGGTTGGCAGCAGTCTGTGCTCGCGTGGCCTCCATCTGAGTCTGTATGAGAGCAGTCAGAGGTGGGATCACGGCAGCCAGTGACTGAATTGCAGAACTAAGCGTTAGTGTGGCATCCGCCTGTGCTACAGCGAAGTGCTCCACACTCCTTGCCAGTGACTCAATGCATTCGGGCACCCTTCCCACAGCACCCATGAGCTCAGTGTGCATGCCCACCGCCTGGGTGTTCATTTCTGCAATCAGCCGCTCCTCCTCTGCGTCCATTGCAGTAGGAGTGTCTGGCATACTCTCCCTCTGGGGAGAAGGACCCCGTTCTTCCCTACCCCCCCCCCCCCCCCATGGCGTTGCTGCAGCCCGCTGGGTCCTGGAGCTTCACCATCATCAGCCCCTTCCCCCCTGCTCCCCTCCGGGGAAGGCGTGTTCCCAGTGTGGGCATGGGCTTCCTCGGGAGAGGGTGGCACTGATGCTCTGGCTTCCTCTTCCTCCTCAGCTGCAGCATCACTCCCAGTGGCAGCTTCAGGGCCCGTCTCCTCAGCTGGTGAATCACCATCTGAAAGCAGGGAGGTACAAGAGTGGCTTTAGCGTGAGGACAGGGTGGCAGTAAGGGAGGAATAAGTGCAGCGAGTTAGCAAGTTGGATTGAAAGTGTCAAAGGCTGGTATTGTGAGGGACAAGTGGAAGGACAGAGGACAAAAAGGTGATGACCTTACCATTGCTGTCCACAACGGGGTCGGCGTCTCCAGTGGCGACGGGACCGATCACCCGGCTTGCCACAATCCTGTGGACGCGCTCCTCCAGATCGCTGAGTGGTTGCAGCTGAAGCCGCCCTCCACCCGTCCGTTGCTGCTGTCTCCGATTATGAGCCAGCTTAGCCTGCAAGAAAAAGGACAGCATCTGAGTAAATATACAGCCATGGTCTTGCCTGATGTGCCTCCCATAGGTGAATAGCCCTTACAATATACAGCCATGGTCTTGCCTGATGTGCCTCCCATAGGTGAATAGCCCTTACTGTATGCAAAGTGTAGAATGTGTGTTTGTGTTTGATGAAAGGGCCATAGGTGTTGGATGAGTGTTGTGCATTGGGGTTTTAAGTCCCTCTGGCCATAGAGTGAGGTTGAGATGGAGGGATGGAGAGGTATTGAGAAAAAGCCACTCACCCTGACGACCCGAGTGAGGTCGTTGAACTTTTTGCGGCATTGAACATGGGTCCTGGGCACCATGCTCCTGGAGGAGACGCTCTGAGCCACCTCCCTCCACACTCTTCTGAACTTGCGTGGCAAAGGCCTCCTGCCACTCTCCGGGAACAGCATGCATCGTCTGCGCTCCACTGCGTCAACCAGAGCATCCAAGGCCCGCTCGGTGAAGCGATGAGCGCGTTCTCTCACCCTCTCCATGCTTGGCAGCAAAATGGATTACAGGTCTCTCCAGGCTGAGATTCAAGGCTGCAATGAGCAGGGTGTGGCTGGGGAGCAAGTGCTCCCCCCCCCCCCCCGCTTTAAGAAGTGTCCGGCGCCAGTGTGTCTGTGTTCCCTCGCTAACTGGCAGCAGCTGCGCTGCGCTCGTGCGCTGAGTTAGCGCCTCACTCCTTGGCCTTTGCGCCTTAAGACAGGTGTGCCGCACCTGCTTTAGCGCTCCACTCACCTCCCGGGGCGGTAAAAGTGAAGTTTCCTGTCAGTGCCGATAATTAGCGCCAGGCGCTAATATTTGCGTCCAGACGATATTTGCGCCCCAAATGGGGCGCGACCTAATTTTTACCCCATAGATTCATAACGGCACAGAAGGAGGCAATTCTGCCCATCGAGTCAGTGCCGACTCTCTGTAGAGCAATCCAGTCAGTCCCATTCCCGCGCTCTATCCCCGTAGCTCTGCAAGTTTATTTCCCTCAAGTTTATTTCCTTCAGTCTCCCCATGAAAAGATTGAGTGTCTCCGCTTCCACTACTTCCATCGGCAGTGAATTCCAGGTCATCACCACTCGCTGTGTAAAAAAGTTTTTCCACACATTTCCCCTCTATCGCTTGCCCAAATCCTTAAATCTGTGACCCCTAGTCCTTGTACCATCAACTGGTGGGAACATCATTTTCCCCTCCAGCCTATCCAAACTCCTCATAATCTTGTACACCTCGATCAAATCACCCCTCAACCTCCTTTGCTCTAATGAAAACAAATCCAGCTTCTCCAACCTGTCCTTGTAGCTAAGATCTCCCATCCCCGGAACCATTCTGGTAAATCTCCTTTGCACCCTCTTAAGGGCCTTCACATCCTTCCTAAAGTGTGGTGACCAGAACTGGATGCAATTCTCCAGTTGTGGCCTAATCAGCACTTTATAAAAGTTACGCATAACTTCTCTGCTTTTGTACTCAATAACTCTATTTCTGAAGCCCAAGATCCCATATGCTTTGCTAACAACTCTCTCAAAACCTGTTATCTCACGAAGTTTTTTCAGTTCTTTCGAAAGGTCGTCGACCTGAAACCTTAACTCGGTTTCTCTCTCCACAGATGATGCCAGACCTGCTGAGTATTTACAGAATTTTCAGTTTTTATTTCATCCATGCTTTAGTTGCCTCCAGACTCCACTATTCCAATGGTCTTCTGGCTGGCATCTCATCTTCCACCCTCCGTAACCTTCAGCTCATCCGAAACACTTCTGCCCATATTCCAACTCGCACCAAGTCCTGTTCACCCAACACGCTAACCTACATTGGTTCCCTGTCAAGAAACGTCTCTTCATTTGTATTACAAATTGTTTTAATACTTACAGGAGGTCTTCGTCGGTGCGTTATCTACACAAGGCTCTGGCAGTGTTTTAATTTTCTCTGAGGTCGTTGTTAGTATCTTAACATTTAAAGGCTGGTAAAAGACAGAGAGTGGTGAATCATAATCCCAGATTTTCAAAGGAGAAAATGCGGGACAACAGCAGTGGCACGTGGTCTGTGATATGGTGTGGATTTCCATCCGTCTCACTTTCCCAAACAGTGCCTGAAAGGTAAGTTTATCGGCATGAGCCGTCCCATATTCTGGTGAATGTGCAGCCCATAACCGCAGCGAGCCAAAAGTGTGTACTGTGGCTCATTGGTAGCAATCGCGTCCCTGAGTCCGAAGATTGTGGCTTCACATCCCACATGAGAAGAAAACCCAGGCTGCTTCTTTAGTTCAATACGGAGGGAATTCTGCACTGCCAGAGATGCAGTCTTTTCCATGCAACATTAAATGGAATCCCAATCTGGTTCCCATGATAGATGACATTATTAACAGTTGTGTATCCTCAGGTACGTTCTCCCTCTCCTTCAAATCTGCCGTCATCACCCCTCTTCTCGATCAGGCCAACATCCCCAGCATCGAAGCTTTGACCACGCTCGATCAGCTCCGATGGACGGGCCACATCGTCCGCATGCCCGATACGAGACTCCCAAAACAAGCGCTCTACTCGGAGCTCCGACACGGCAAGAGAGCCCCAGGTGGGCAGAGAAAACACTTCAAGGACACCCTCAAAGCCTCCTTGAAAAAGTGCACCATCCCCACCGACACCTGGGGATCCCTGGCCCAAAACCGCACAAAGTGGAGAAGAAGCATCCGGGAAGGCGCCGAACACCTCGAGCAAGCGGAAGCCAAGCGCAAACAGCGGAAGGAGCGCACGTCAACCCGAGTACCCCACCCACCCGCCCCTTCAACCACCGTCTGCCCCACCTGTAACAGAGACTGTCGGTCCCGCATTGGACTCATCAGTCACCTGAGAACTCATTTGTAGTGTGGAAGCAAGTCATCCTCGGTTCCGAGTGACTGCTTATGAAGAGAAGATCACCCCTCTCCTCAAAAAAACAGCCCATGACCCCTCCATCCTTGCAAACTACCGCCCCGTCTCCAATCGCACTTTCCTCTCCATAGTCCTTGAAATTAACGGAAACAAGCCAGGAATGGATACTTAATATACCCGGTTAACAGGTGGTCAGGAAAGATAGAGAAGGAAGAAGAGGTGGGGGCGTGGCAGTATGATATATTGATGATGTTGCCGTTCTAAATAGAAAGGATTTACTCGATGGTTCTTGGACTGAATCTATTTGGATTAAGTTGAGGAACAGTGGGGAAACTGTTGCATTGTTGATTTTATTATACAGCTCCAAACAGCGAGAAGGAGATGGATGAACACATTTGTCAGAAAATTTCAAAGGTGAGTAACAAAAATTGAGTAGTAATATGAGGAGACATTAATTACCCTAATATAGACTTGGAAAAAACATAGTGCTAAGGGTAGGAAAGGAGAGGAGTTCCTGATATCTGTACGGGAGAAATTTCTCGATCAATAGAATAACAACAACACTTTTTAAAATTATATAGCGCCTTTAACGTAGTAAAACGTCCCAAGGCGCTGCACAGGAGTATTTTAAGACAAAAAAATTGACACCGATCCACATAAGGATAAATTAGGGCAGGTGACCAAAAGCTTGTTCAAAGAGGCAGGTTTTAAGGAGCGTCTAAAAGGAGGAAAGAGAGATAGCGAGGCGGAGAGGTTTAGGGAGGGAATTCCAGAGCTTAGGGCCGAGGCAACAGAAGGCACGGCCACCAATGGTGGAGTGATTATAATCAGGGATCCTCAAGAGGGCAGAATTGGAGGAGCGCAGATATCTCGGGGGGTTGTGGGGCTGGAGGAGATTACAGAGATAGTGAGGGGTGAGGCCATTGAGGGATTTGAAAACAAGGATGAGAATTTTGAAATTGAGGCGCTGCTTAACTGGGAGCCAGTGTATGTCAGCGAGCACAGGGGAGATGGGCGGACGGGACTTGGTGCGAGTTAGGACACGGGCAGCCGAGTTTTGGATGACCTCAAGTTTACGTAGCGTGGAATGTGGGAGGCCAGCCAGGAATGCTTTGGAATAGTCAAGTCTCGAGGTAACAAATGCATGGTTGAGGCTTTCAATATATTTCTTTGAGGGTTTCAATATATCTCCAGTCGAACAATGAAGAAAGCAGTGTTGGATCTGATTCTGGAAAATGAAGCAGGGCAAGTTGTGTGTGTTACAGTAGGAGATCATCCTGCTAACAGTGACCAGAGCATAATTCGCTTGAAAGCAATTATGGAAAGAGACCAGAAAATTTCGAAGGTATAAATGTTAAACTGGGGAAGAACTAATTTCAGTGAGTTAAATAGGGGCTTAGCACGGGTAGATTTGAAAAAGCGTTTGCAGGGTTATGCAGTAAGGTATCAAGGGATATGGGGAGAAGGCAGGTACAGGGTACTGAGTTTGGATGATCAGCCATGATCTCATCGAATGGCGGAGCAGGCTCGAGAGGCCGAATGGCCTACTCCTGCTCCTATCTTCTATGTTTCTATGTTTCTAACGGAGAAATGGAGGGGAGTCCGGGAAGAGATAGTTCAGGTACAAACTAGTCATATTCCTTTGCAGGGTAAAGGTAGACCTTCCAAAGCTATTGCGCCCTGCATGACAAAATAAATAAAAAGTAAAATAAAACAGAAAAAGTAGGCTTACGACAAGTGTCAGGAGCGAAGTTCTGTTAATATCCAGGAAGATTATGGAAAGTACAGGAGGAAATTGAAACATGTTAATACGGGAGACAAAGAGATGTTACAAGAAAAGATTAGCAAGCAACATTAAATTGAACCCTAAAACATTTAAAAAACATATAAAGAGTAAACGGTTAGATAGGGAAAAAGTTGGAACTATAAAGGACCCAAAGGGACATCTTCATATAGAGGCAAAGGGCATGGCTAAAGTACTAACTTAGTACTTTGCATCTGTCTTCACAAAGAACTGAATGATGTGAAGGTTACACTAAAAGAGGATTATTGGCAGGATAATAGATAGACAAGACCTACTAAAAGGATTAACATTACTGAAATTTAGTAATTCACCTGATCCAGAAAGAATGCATCCTAGATGCTGAAAGAAGCAAAGGTAGAAATAGCAGAGACATTAGTCAGAAACTTTAAATCCTCATTGACTAATGGGGATGGGGATTAATCAGGAAACTACAGGCCAGTCAGCCTAAAATTTAGAATGGCCTGGCTTAATCAAGGAGAGCCGGCATGAATTTAATAAAGGCAAATCGTGTCTGACTAACTTGATTGAATTCTTTGATGACATAATGGAGAAGGTTGATCAAGGTAGTGCAGTAGATGTTGTATATATGGACTTTCGATAGGCGTTGGACAAAGTGCCACACTAGAGAATTATTAAGAAGATGGAAGCCCATGGAATTAAGGGAATGTCTTGGTATGGATACTAAATTGGTTCAGTGGCACGTGGCAAAGTGTAGTGGTGGATGAATGTTTTTCATACTGGGAGGTGTCTTGCAGTGATATTCCCCGAGGGTCAGTTTTGGGTGAATTCTTCAATTTTTATACACTACCTAGACTCGGGTGAAGGGTACATTACTAAAAAGGTTGCATGTGATATGAAACTTGGCAAAGTAATAGATAGTGATGAGGATAGTTTTAGACTTCAGGACGACAAAGACAGGATGATGAAATGGGCAGAAGCATGACAGATGGAGTTCAATGCATAGCAGTGTGATGTGATGCACTTTGGGAGGTCTAATATGGAGATGCAATATACTATAAATGGCACGATTTTGAAAAGTGTAGATGAACAGAGAGAACTTTATGTCTAGATAGCCAAATCCTTAAAGGTGGCACGACACGTTGATAAGGAGGTTAAAGAAGCATATGGGTTCATTTGGCTTTTAAACAGAGGAATAGAAAATAAAAGTAAAGAGATCATGCTAGACATTTATAAAACATTGGTTAGACCTCAGCTGGAATAATGAGGACAATTCTGGGCACCACACTTCAGGAAGGATGTAAATGCATTAGCACGGGCACAGGGGAGGTTTACCAGAATGTTACCATGGACGAAGGACTTCGGTTATGAACAGAGGTTGGAAAAGATCGATCTGTTCTCCTTGGAACAGAGAGGGGTAAAAGGTGACCTCATATAGGTTTTCAAGATGATGAGAGGTTTTCTTAGAGTAGAGAGAAAAAAATTATTTCCACTGGTGAGTGGGTAAATAATTAGAGGTCATGGATTCAAAACCTTTGGAAAAAGATTTAGAGAGGAGATGAGGGGATTTTTTTTTACTCAGAGAGATCTCGGGATCTGGAATACTCTACCTCAAAAGGTGGAGGAAGCTGACTCCAACAATAACTTTAAAAGGGAGTTGGGCAGGTCCTTGAGGATGAGGAATTTACAGGATTAGGGACAAAAGACAGGGGATGTGGGACTAAGCATGACTGTACTTTCAAAGAGCCAGCACAGGCACGACGGGCCGAATGGCCTCCTGTCTGTTATGTTTCTATGAGTCTGTGAAATCCCAGTAAATCGGTCGGTGTTTTTTGGTTGAGGGATGGATGTTGTTCAGAACAGTAGGAGAGAGTCCTCATCTTTATGCAATAATGTCAATCTCTCTTTGGCATCCACTTGAACAGACGGAGGAGCTCGGGCTTTGAGCTTTCACACAAAACGCAACAGCTCCAGACGTGCAGCGCCCCCTCTGTTCCGTCCTAAAGTAACGCACTAGGTTAAGAAAATTAAATCAATATTTATGTATAAAATGAAAGTGGAAAATGTGATTTTTGGGTTTCAGAATCCGTGCACTAGATTCATTTTATTCCTGTTGTATCGACTGTGCTGTATTCCGAGCCGTTTCCGAGCTCTTGCAAAACGGGACACCTCGTGACAGTAAAGCACCCAGGATGAATCCTGCAAAGTGGAAGATTAATTCTGTGTGCTGTGTTGTTACATTTTACACTTGTGGATCTGAGGAAATTACAGTTCTTTGTTTCTCGTTTTCTATCCACCCTCTTTGCCTCTTTCCTCCCTTCCTTTTTGTCATCGCTTCTCACTCTTGTTTCATTGCCACTTTCTCTCTGATTGATTCTCATCCAGCATTCTTGCTCTTTCTTCGTTCATGTGAAGTGAGCCTCGCTGGCAAGTCCGGAATTTATTGCCCATCCCTAATTGACCCTGAGAAGGTGGTGGTGAGTTGCCATTTCAAAGATCGGATAAGGACGGTAGAATGTCTTTCACTAAAAGCCAACAGTGAACCAGATGGGGTTTTACCACAATCCAGTAGTTTCATGTTCACCATTACTGATGCTAGTTTTTTCTTCCAGATTTGATTAATTGAATTTAAATATCCCTGCTACCGTGGTGGGATTTGAACTTATGTCTCTTGGATAATTAGTCCAGACCTCTGGAGTGCGAGTCCAGTAACAGAACCACTCTGATACCGTATGCTTGGTTGTATATGTTGTACTACCAATAACAATCTTCCTCTTGGGCGGGAGCAGACGTCAGCAAGGTCTCTTAAAGATCACGATGACTCCACAGGTCATATTTGGTGATGGAATTGTGGTCTCAAGACAGAGTCTATAATCAGATGCCTAAGCCAGTCAGGTTAATAACATAAGGAATAGGAGCAAGAGTAGGCCGTACGACCGCTGGAGCCTGCTCCACCATTCAATAAGATCATGGCTGATGTTCTACTTCAACTGCACTTTCCAGCCCTATCCCCATTTCCCGTGATTCCCTTCGGGTCCAAATAACTATCGATCTCAGTCTTGAATATACTCATCGACTGAGGGTGCACAACCCTTCGGGGTAGAGAATTACAAAGATTCACAACTCTCTAAGTGAACACGTTTCTCCTCATCTCTGTCCTAAATGGCCGACCCCTTATTCTGAGACTGTGACTGCTGGTTTGAGACACTCCAGCCAGGGGAAACATCCTCACAGCATTTATCTTTTCAAGCCCTATAAGAATGTTATACATTTCAATGAGATCACCTCTCATTCTTCTAAATTGGAGAGAATATCGGCCCATTCTACTCAATCTAAGAATGATTCTCAGGATGCGGGCGTTACTGGCAAGGTCGGCATTTATTCCTCTGAAAATTAAGAGACCACTTATGCCAACCATGCTTCTGTGGGACCGGAGTCACATTTTGGCCAAAGCAGGTAAGAATGGCAGGTTACTTTCCATAAAGGACATCAGTGAACCAGTTGGGATTGTATGGCAATTTCATGGTCACTTTTACTGAGAGCAGATTACTAACTGAACTCAAAATGAGATGATGGAATATGAATTCATATTCTCTGGATTATTCCAGGACTTTTTGATTGCCAGAGCAGCAATATATATACTAAACTGCCGGACCCCTATCACAGAGATCATCTTTATGGATCGACCAAAACACCCGATTATTCACTAAATGTCTCATTGATGGTAAACATTAAGGGGTAAAAATTGAGTCGCGCCCCATTTGGGGCGCTAACCTCGCCGGGGCGCGACTTTTAGCGCCCCGAAAAAGTTAGCGGCCCCGCGCCGGAACTTCAGTGGTTGCGCCCCAAGAGGGAAGCGGGGCGGAACTGGAAGCACCCCGCATCCCTCTTGGGGCGCTGCGAGTGAATATCCTGGCGCTACGTGCCGCAGCACCACATGCTGCGGCACGTCGCGCCACGGTATTGCAGGCCTTCCTCCCCTTCTTAAAGGGGAGGGACCCTGCGCAGCGCGAACCGGGGCCCAGCTGGGCCCCCAGGGATCGGGAGTGCCGGCAAAAGAGCCCGGCACTCAAGAGAAGTGCCGGGCTCTTGGAGCGCAGCCGGCACTTCACGGTGGGGGGGCTTCACGGGGGCCGGGGACAGGTGCTGGCAGGCGGCCAGCAACAAAAATGGCCGCCTGCCACCTCCGCTTTAAATATCGCCGCCCCGGCCGCACGTACGCCTCCCTGAACCCGTCGGACATAGCGTCTGGCGGTAAATCAGGGGGCGTGACTGAAGATCACGGCCGGGGCGCGAGCGGGGTGCTGCGCTCGGCGATGACATCATCGCCGGCGGCGCAGCGCCACAGGGCGCTACCGGCTGCCGCCGCCGCTAACCTCCCACTAAATTTTTCGGGAGGCGTGGGCGGCGCTGCGCCCGGGCGTTAGCTGCTTTACGCCCCATTAGCGCCCTCTTAAGGCGCTAACGGGAGGCGCAAGCAGCTGAATTTTTCCCCCTAAACCCTTTCACAAAGTGTAATTGTGAAAATTCTCTGACACAAGGTACAATATTTCAATTGCCCAGGTAGCGGACAGGGTCATCTAGAGAATAACAGACATAGAGAATGTGACAGAGAAGGTGAGTGACAAATAGTGAATGACAGCGTATAATAAATCGGGTTTCAGTAACTGTCTGATTCCAGGTGCGTTGGCGGAATTGTCTGCAGAAACTGTTTGCAATTTCCTCAGAAAGGAAGCAGCCTGAGCTAGAAAAGGGCAACAGATGGAAGGCGTTTTATGAAGTACCACATAGAAAGCTCGTTAACAAAATTGGGGCTCATGGAATAGGTGGGTCAGTGGCAGCTTGGATAAGGAATTGGTTTAAAGACAGAAATCAGCGAGTTCTGGTAAATAGCTGTTTTTCAGACTGGAGGATGGTAGACAGTGGTGTTCCCCAAGGGTCAGTACTGGGGCTACTGCATTTTTCAATTTATATAAATGACCTGGATATTGGAATACAGAGTACAATTTCTAAATTTTCCGATGACACCAGACTTGGGGGTGTGGCAAACACTGATGATACCAATCGACTGCAACAGGACATCGAAAGGCTAGCAGAATGGGCAGACAAGTGGCAGATGGAATTTAATACAGAGAAGTGTGAGGTGATGAATTTTGGTAGAAGGAACAGGGAGAGGCAATATCCACTTAATGGTACAGTTTTAAATAGTGTGCAGGGACAGAGGGACCTGGGAGTTAATGTGCATAGGTCCCAGAAGGTGGCAGGACAGATTGAGAGAGTGGTTAACAAAGCATATGGGACCTTGGGCTTCATAAATAGAGGTATTGAGTACAAAAGTAGAGAAGTTATGCTGAACCTTTATAAAGCACTGGTTAGGCCACAACTGGAATATTGCGTCCAGTTCTTGTCTCCACACTATAGGAAGGATGCGAAGGCCCTTAAGTGGGTGCAGAGGAGATTTACCAGAATGGTTCCGGGGATGGGGGATCTTAGCTACAAGGACATGTTAGAGAAGCTGGATTTGTTTTCATTAGAGGAAAGGAGGTTGAGGGGTGATTTGATAGAGGAGTACAAGATTATAACATCTTTGGATAGGCTTGACGGGGAAAGGCTGTTCCGACTAGTTAATGGTACACGACTAGGGCAAACAGATTGAAGGTTTTGGGCAAGAGATACAGGGGGGGATGTGAGGAAAATCTTTTTTGCACAGCGAGTGGTGAGCAGCTGGAACTCGGTTCTGACGGAAATGGTGGAAGCGGAGACACAGTGGCTCGTATTTTCCGATGCCTACACTTGTGTACGAGCTATGTACACACCCGTAGGGACATCGGAAATGCCGTTTCCAGCAATGCGCATGACAGATCCTCTGGCTGCCCTGGAGAAGGGCATCTGCAGGTGGACAGTTCCGCTTTCTGGAGAACCTCCGCCCGCAGAAAAACCTTAGAAATCTTATGCCTGTTAAAAGCAGGCATAAGGCCTTTTTTACCAGCGTAAGAGTTGAAAAAGGTCACAAAATTAAATTTCACTCATTTATAATTAAAAAATAATTTTAAAAAGGTTAAGTTAATTTTTAGCCCCGTAAAAAACTTTAATTATTTTTTTAAATTATATTTTGGTTAAAATATTTAATTTATTGTAATTTTAACTCATTTTAAAAACGTGTTGGTATTTTTGTTATTTATTTAATGTTTTACTGTGTTTTTGCGGTTATCTCCACTCATATATTTGACAGGTCAACTTTCAAAAGTATGAAGTTAGATTTCCTTTTGCTATTGGCTGGCCTGGCCCACGTGATCCCAGGGACGCTTGCGAACGGCATGCGCCTCTGGGATACGTGGGCCCTGCGCATTTCGAGTTTGCAGAGGCCCAGAAGCAGAAGTGTCCGGACCTTGGGAGCCCTAAGCTAAGTTCGTAGATTTTTTTCCGATAGGAGGCATCCGCACGCAGGAAGCCTTCTATCGGAAAGTACGGGCCTCAATGCTATCAAGGGAAGACTGAATAGGCACTTGAGGGAAATAAAATTGCAGTGTTACGGGGATAGAGCGGGGGAATGGGACTGATTGGATTGCTCTACAGAGAGCCGACACGGACTCGATGGGCCGAATTGCCTCCTTCTGTGCCGTATGTCTCTATGGCTCTATGACTGTGACTGAGTCCAATCAGCGTGTTCAATTGTAACAGGCGCTGATTGCATTATATAGGGTCAAATAATCTAACCATTTGAAATCAGTCAAGGTTTTCGACTGTGGCGGTTTGCTTCCCAACATGAGAGATGTGTGCAGAATGGCGAACAGTCAAGGGCTAAATTCCCCTGTCTATCTGACTATTATGAGGAGCTTGGATTGTTCACACCGACCCGGACTTCCTTGATTCAACTTAAATCACGGACAAGTGATCTTCGTCTGTACAGAGATAGCTCGTTCAGCCACACTGATTTTAACTTGATTGTTAGTCTCTCCAGCGATAGGGTATTGGCCTCTCTGGGATGTCCGGTTAGGCTGGGGGAGAGAGGATTTGACACAATATTAGATGGAGCTGTGCTCTGCTGCCGGAAAGCATGGAGTTATTCCCAGTGAAACATGTCATGGTGCTTTGCAGAGGGGAAGGAAAAATAACAACAATCAACAGGCTCTACATCATCCAGTGCAAAGCTGCCCGCTGATTGGCAAAGCATCGACCACCTTAAACATTTACTCCCTCCACCACCGGCGTACCGGCTGCTGTGTGTACCTTCTACAAGATGCACTGCAGCAACTCGCCAAGACTTCTTCGGCAGCACCTCCCAAACTAGTGATCTCTAGCATTTATAAAACAAGGGCAGCAGGCGCATGAAACATAGAAACATAGAAGATAGGAGCAGGAGTAGGCCATTCGTCCCCTCGAGCCTGCTCCGCCATTCGATGAGATCATGGCTGATCATCCAAACTCAGTACCCTGTACCTGCCTTCTCCCCATATCCCTTGATACCTTTAGCTTTAAGAAATATATCTAACTCAATCTTGAATATATTTAATGACTTGGCCTCAACTACCGTCTGTGGTAGAGAATTCCACAGGTTCACCACTCTCTGGGTGAAGAAATTCTTCCTCATTTCTGTCCTAAATGGCTTACCCGTTATCCTTAGATTATGACCCCTGGTTCTGGACTCTACGATCATCAGGAACATTCTTCCTGCATCTAGTTTATCCAGACCTGTCAGAATTTTATATGTTTCGATGAGATCCCCTCTCATTCTTCTATACTCCAGCGAGTATAAGCCCAATCGACCCAATCTCTCATCATATGTCATTCCTGCCATCCCAGGTATCAGCCTTGTGAATCTTCGCTGAACTCCTTCCATGGCAAGAACATCCTTCCTCAGATAAGGCGACCAAAACTGCACACAGTACTCAAGGTGTGGTCTCACCAAGGCCCTGTACAACTGCAGCAGGACATCCTGTTCCTATACTCAAACCCTTTCGCTATGAAGGACAACATACCATTTGCCTTCTTCACCGCCTGCTGCACCTGCATGTTTACTTTCAGCGACTGGTGCACAAGGACGCCTAGGTCTCGTTGCACTTCCCCTTCTCCCAATCTATTGCCATTCAGATAATAGTCTGCCTTTCTGTTTTTGACACCAAAGTGGATAACATCGCACTTATCCACGTTATATTGCATCTGCCACGCTTCTGCCCACTCACCCAACCTGTCCAAATCATCCTGGAGTTTCTTGGTATCCTCCTCGCAACACACACTCCCACCCAGCTTTGTGTTATCTGCAAACTTGGAGATATTACATTTAGTTCCCTTATCTAGATCATTAATGTATATTGTGAATAGCTGGGGTCCAAGGAACGATCCCTACGGTACCCCACTAGTCACTGCTTGCCACTCGGAAAAAGACCCATTAATTCCTACTCTCTGCTTTCTGTCCGCCAACCAGTTCTCTATCCAAGTCAATAACTTGCCCCCAATCCCATGTGCCTTAACTTTACACGCTAATCTCTTATGCGGGACCTTATCGAAAGCCTTTTGAAAGTCCAAAAACACCACATCTACTGGTTCTCCCTTATCTATTTTCCCAGTTACATCCTCAAAAAATTCCAGTAGATTAATCAAGCACGATTTACATTTTGTAAATACATGTTGACTTTGTCCGATCCTGTCACTGTTTTTCAAGTGCTCAGCTATTACATCCTTTATAATGGACTCTAGCATTTTCCCCAATACCGATGTCAGGCTTACCGGTCTGTAATTCCCTGCTTTCTCTCTACCACCCTTTTTTGAATAGTGGGGTAACATTGGCTACCCTCCAATCCATGGGTACAGTTCCAGATTCCATCGAATGTTGGAAGATGATCAGCAATGCATCTACTATTTCTAGGGCCACTTCCTTATGTACCCTAGGATGTAGATTATTAGGCCCTGGGGATTTATCGGCCTTCAATCCCGTCAATTTCCCTAACACCATTTCCCTGCAAATACTGATTTCTTTCAGTTCCTCCCTTTCATCAGACCGTTTGTTCTCCAACATCTCTGGGAGGTTATTTGTGTCCTCCTTTGTGAAGACAGAAACAAAATATGCATTTAATTGGTCTGCCATTTCTTTGTTCCCCATTATAACTTCCCCCGCTTCTGGCTGCAAGGGACCTACACTTGATTTCACTAATCTTTTTCTCTTCACATATCTATAAAAGCTCTTACAGTCAGTTTTTATGTTCCCAGCAAGCTTACTTTCATATTCTATTTTCCCCTTCTTAATTAATCCCTTTGTCCTCCTTTGTTGAATCCTAAACTGCTCCCAATCCTCAGGGCTACAGCTTTTTCTGGCCAATTTATATGCCCTCTCCTTGGATCTTATGCTATCCCTAATTTCCCTTGTTAGCCACGGTTGAGTCACCCTTTTTGTTTTAATCTTATGCCACACTGGGATGAACAAATTCTGTAGTTCATCCATGCAGTCTTTGAATGTTTGCCATTGCCTATCCACCGTCAACCCCGAGAGTGACATTCCCCAATCAATCCTACCCAATTCGCGCCTCATACCATCGTAGTTTCCTTTATTTAAATTAAGGACACTAGTCTCTAATTCAACGACTTCACTCTCCATCCTAATGAAGTATTCTATCATATTATGATCACTCTGACCCAAGGGGCCTCGTACAACAAGATTGCTAATTAATCCTTTCTCGTTACATAATACCCAGTCTAAGATGGCCTGATCTCTGGTTGGTTCCTCGACATATTGTTCCAGAAAACCATCTCGTAAACATTCTAGGAATTCCTCCTCCACAATATTTTTACTAATTTGGTTAGCCCAATCTATCTGTAAATTAAAGTCACCCATGATGACTGCTGTGCCCTTACTGCACGCCTCTCTAATTTCCCTTTTAATGCCGTCCCCAACCTCCGTATTACTGTTTGGAGGTCTATATACCAATCCCACTAACGTTTTCTGCCCCTTGTTATTTCTCAGTTCTACCCATACAGATTCTGCATCATCAGAGCTAATATCCTTCCTTTCAATTCTGTTAATCCCCTCTTTAACCAGCAATGCTACCCCACCTCCCTTTCTTTTTTGCCTATCTTTCCTAAATATTGAATAAGCCTGGATGTTGAGTTCCCAGCCTTGGCCACCCTGGAGCGATGTTTCTGTAATCCCAATCAAATCGTATTCATTTACCTCTATTTGCGCAGCTAATTCATCCACCTTGTTCCGAATGCTCCTTGCATTAAGACACAAAGCCTTCAGGCTTGCTTTTTTAACGCTCTCAGACCTATATGAATTATTATTTACTGTAACCATGTTTCATTTAAACCGTTGAGCTCTTTGCCTTCTACTTTTGTTTTTCTCCTTCCTGCCTTTAGCTTTTATCCTTGTTTCCCTTTCTTCTGTCTCCCTGCTCAGTTTCCCAACCCCCTGCCACTTTAGTTTAAACCCTCCCCAACAGAACTAGCAAACACTCCCCCTAGGACATCGTTCCCAGCCCTGCCCAGGTGCAGACCGTCCCGTTTGTACTGGTCCCACCTCCTCCAGAACCGGTTCCAATGTCCAAGGAATTTGAATCCCTCCCCCTTGCACCATTACTCTAGCCACGTATTCATATGGGGACACCATCATCTGCAAATTCCCCTCCAATCACACACCATCCTGACTCGGAAATATTTCGGCATTTCCTTCATCGTCGCTGGGTCAAAACCCTGGAACTCCCTCTCTAACAGCACTGTGGGAGTATCTTCAACACACGGACTGCAGCGGTTCAAGAAGGTGGCTCACCACCACCTTCTCAAGGGCAATTAGGGATCGGGAACAAATGATGGCCTTCCCAACGACGCCCACATCCCAGGAACGAATAAAAATTAAAAACATATACATAAATAAACAACAACAACAATTTGTATTATATAGCACCTTTAAAGTAATAAAACATCCCATGGCGCTTCACAGAAGTATTTCAAGTAAAAAAAAAATGACTCCGATCCACATAAGGATAAATTAGGGCAGGTGACCATAAGCTTGGTCAAAGAGGTGGGTTTTAATGAACGTCTTAAAGGAGGAAAGAGAGGTAGCGAGGCGCACTGGTTTAGGCGGGGAATTCCAGAGCTTAGGGCCAAGGCAACAGAAGGCACGGCCACCAATGATTGAGCGATTATAATCAGGGATGCTCAAGAGGCCAGAATTAGAGGAGCGCAGATATCTCGGGGGTGGGGGGGGCGGTGTTGTGGGGCTGGAGGAGATTACAGAGATAGGAAGGGGTGAGGCCAAGGAGGGATTTGTAAACAAAGATGAGCAATTTGAAATAGAGGCGCTGCATAACCGGGAGCCAATGTAGGTCAAGGAGCTAAGTTTGGATGTCAAAGATACAAAAGCAACGCTTAAAACAGACACATGAGGGAAATGTCCTGGAAACGTTTAATCATTCAAGAAAACGCTATGTAAAAATGTACAGTCCCAGAGAATTATGTTGTAAAATGTAGCAGTCTCAGAAACATGCTCAGCATATTCATAGACTGACATAACTATTATACAGCCATAAACAAACCCAGAGAAACGATCTATAAACATTTTAAACATCGCTGCAGGCCCTCAATAAAGTTCAACAAAAGGACTTCGGACCCCAGCAGATGTTAAGACTTTAAAGAAATAAGCAATGAACATGAACAAATTCAGAGAAACGTAAATAAAACACTCGCAGAGAAGCATGCGGTGGTCATCAGCAGACTCAGAGACCCGCCCTTTACACATCAAAATCATAGAATGATAGAATAGCACAGCCATTCGGCCCATCAAATCAGCGCCGGATTTTTCGAAGAACAATCCAGGTAGTCCCACCATCCCACCCCCCCTCCCTCCCGATTGTTGTTCATACCACTGCGATTCTGTTTTTCTTCAAGTATTTTACCAATTCCCTTTTTGAGGCTACTATTGAATCTGTATCCACCACACTCTCAGGCAGTGCATTCCAAATCCTAACCACTCGTTGCATATTTTTTTCCTCATGTCGTCTCCGGTTCTTTTGCCAATCACCATCATTCTGTGCCCACTGGTTATCGAACCTTCAGCCACTGGAAAAAGTTTCTCTTTATTTACTCTATCTAAACCTTTCGTGGTTTTAAACATTTCTAGCTAATTTCCTCTTCGCCTTCTCTGCTCTATGGAGAACAATCCCAGCTTCTCTGGTCTATCCAGGTAATTGCAGTCTCTCATCCCTGGAACAATTCTAGTAAATCTCCTCTGTAACCTCTCCAAAGCCTTCTCATCCTTTCTAAAATATGGTGCCCAGAATTGGATATAATACTCCAGCTGGGGACGAACTAGTGTTTTATATAGGTTTAGCCTATCTTCCTGGCTTTTCTACTCCATGCCTCTATTTATAAAGCCCAGGATCCCATATGTTTTATTAAATGCTTTGTTCACCTGTCCTGCCACCTTCAAAGATTTGTGCACACACACCCCCAGGCCTCTCTGTGTTATCGCATCACCTTTAAAATAGTACCAATTAGCATGTATTGTCTCTCCTCATTCTTCCTACCACAATGTGCCACGTCACAGTTTGCTGCATTGAATTCCATCTGCCGTGTGTCCGCCCTTTCCACCAGCCTATCCATATCCTCTTGAAGTCTATTACTATCTTCCTCACTGTTTACTACACTTCCAAGTTCCGTGTCATATACAAATTCGAAATTGTGCCCTGTACCACTAAGTCCAAGTCATTAATATATATCAAATGCAGCAGAAGTCCTAGTACTGAACGATCGAGTCGCGACTGTATACCTCCCTCCAATCTGAAACAACAGCCATTCCATACAACTCTCTGTTTTCTTTCCCTTAGCCAATTTTGCATCAATGCTGCTATTGGCCCTTTCATTCAATGGGCTTCAATTTTGATCACAAACCTAATATGTGGTATTTTATCAAACGCCATTTGAAAGTCCATATACACAACATCCACTGCACTGCCTTCATGCACCCTCTCTGTTACGTCACCAAACACCTCAATCAAGTATATATCTTCACTTTCCAAATCTATTCTTCTAGAAATGAAGCCCATTGCTGTATTTGTATTTTTATAGCTTTGTTTACCTGCGTTGCTACACGTAATAATTTGTGAAGCTGTACCTTTAGATCCCTTTGCGACTCTACCCCATTTAGTCTCGTATTTTCCAAGAGAAGTGGTTTTCTTTGTCCTTCTACCAAAATGCACCAACTCACACTTATCTTTATTGACATTCATTGGCCATTTACACACCCATTCTGCAGGTTTGTTAACGGCCCGGATTTTGCGGTGGATAAAGATGGTGAAATGTCAGATTTCATGATATTTACCCCTCTGAAACTGAGCGGAACTTCAGGATTTAGCGCAAGCACATCTAAATGTGAATACCCTGAAGGTGAGGTCACTCATTCACTGCTCCGACAAAGGCTGCGCTGTGGAAACCCCCATTCCATCCCTCCCCCCACCCCAATGGGGTCAGCTGTTCCTCACCGGCTAGTGATAAACACTCAGTAAAATTCTACAGTGACAGATAATGCCAGTAATACATGACCACTGGCGTCAGGATTTCCACTCCGGTTAGTGAACTAGACTCAGTACAGTTCTACAATTACAGACAATCCCAGTGATCCCTGCTCTTGTACAGTTGCCAGCACTGATGTATGTTACAAGATAAAAAGACTTTCCACTGCAGGGAAACATTGACAACTTAGAGTGCCTACAAATTACAAACTGAATTATATACTGTTATATTTCTTCTCGTTCTGAGATGTGGGCTTCGTTTGCAAGGCCAGCGTATATTGCCTATCCCTAGTTGCGCTTCAGAAGGTGGTGGTGAGCCGCCATCTTGAACCGCTGCAGTCCGTGTGGTGAAGGTGCTCCCACAGTGCTGTTAGGGAGGGAGTTCCAGGGTTTTGACCCAGCGACGATGAAGGAACGGCGATATATTTCCAAGTCAAGAGGTTGTTTGTTTAAGACGATGGATGGTTTGCTGATCAAGCGGGCTGCTTTTTCCTGGATGGTGTCGAGCTTCTTTAGTGTTGTTGGAGCTGCACTCAACAGGGCAAGTGGAGAGTATTCCATCACACTCCTGACTTGTGCCTTGTAGATGGTGGAAAGGCTTTAGGGATTCAGAAGGTGAGACACTCGCTGCAGAATACCCAGCCTCTGACCTGCTGTTGTAGCCACAGTATTTATGTGCCTGATCCATTTAACTATCTGTTCAATGGAGACCCTCCCACAGGATGTTGCTGGTAGGAGATTCAGTGATTGCAATGCCGTTGAATGCCAAGGGGCGGCGGTTAGACTCTCTCTTGTTGGAGATAATCATTGCCTGGCACTTGCGTGGTGCGAATGTTACTTGCCACTTATCAGCCCAAGCCTGAGTGTTGTCCATGTCTTGCTGCATGCGGACATGGACTGCTACATTATCTGAGGAGTTGCGAATGGAACTGAACACTATGCAATCATCAGCGAGCATCCCCACTTCTGACCTTATGTGGGAGGGAAGGCCATTGAAGAAGCAGCTGAAGATGATTGGCCCTAGGACACTGACCTGAGGGACACCTGCAGCAATGCCCTGGGGCTGAGGTGATTGCCCTCCAAAAACAACAACCATCTGGCTTTGCGCTAGGTAAGACTTTAGCCAGTGGAGAGCTTTCCCCCTGAATCCCATTGAATTTTACGTTAAAGTAACAGAATAAAAGCAAAGTGGGAATTTTGGACATCCGTTTGATTGAAATTCTATCGCTGGTCCTATTACTCTGTGACGTGCCCGATTAGACTGGCATGTAACGTTGACAGTCACCGAGCAAACCAGAAACCAGCTCACATGCTAATTTGTTCAACTTACAAGTTGCAGTCTGGTATGTGGCTGTCCACTTTAACACTGAATTCAATGGGAAAGAACATCACCTGAGGTGTACAATGGGCATTTAACTCGATTGGTCCCATTTTTCTCCATCGCTCCGAGTTAAAATTGCATACACTGGAGTGTTTAATCTTATTGGGGTGCAGAACAGACGTTCGGTCCGAGCTCCTCTCGATACTCGCCCAGCTTCTTAGCCTAATATTACACCCTGCTTTCCAGCTTCTGACAATAAATGTCTAAATTAAGGAAAATAAGTCATGGTCTAACCCCTGAACTCTCTCACCTGACCACCGCAGGAAAGTGACGAGTTCTGATTTTAACCTAACTCACTCGGGTGTAACGCGGTAGATCTGGTCGGACTCCAGCTTCACAGACCATCCGCTTTCACTCTCCATTGCTGGCGGTAACAGTTGGGTGGGAGAAAAGCTGCTCCGGGCTATGACTCCCTCCTTAAACAACCTGCAACATCACCAGTGATAATGGAACTGATCCAGAATGGAGAACCACATGACATCCAGGGTTTTACACTTTGCTGTAATTGGGTCGTTTTATCGGCAGAGGCAGCTGATTGAAACCTCTGAATATTAGTGATAATGAGGCCTATGAGGTCCTCCCGCCTGTTGTTGGAGCTGAGCGTGTGGGCGACATGGGCTCGGGGTTTAAGGGCTCTGTTGGTGGTGGAGCCAGGTTTGGATCAGCTCTCCAAGATGTAGCTGGAGTGTGGAACAATTTGTCAGAGGAGAGCGAGGCTGGATAGTGTTTGCTGCAGTCCAGCCAGAGCTGGTGATGAAGGTTAATATGTCGGAGTTGACTTTAAATTACAGGCGGCCCACCAGCAGTGCGCGCCGGCCGCCCGTTCAATAGGAGGGCGGATAAGATGCCGGAGTCATTCTGAGTCCGGGCCTGATTTAAAATGGAACAGGCCAACTGGGGGCGCCTACCAGGCTTCTGATGCAGCTGTTTGGTTGAGGCGGAGGAGTTTCTGCCTGCTCCAACCCTGCCCGGCAGACAGGTTGTTCCTGGGATGGGTGCAGTGTTGGAGAGAGTGGCTCTCCTGTGCTGGTAACGACCAACAATATTGCTGTGGAACCGGGAGGAACATTCCTGAAACATGAATTCCGATCTGGCGCCCTGGAAAACGGGCGTCCGGCCCGAACCCGATTGGGAGAAGCTCCCATCACTCATTCTAGAGTCTTAGTTGGAGAATTTCTCCAACTGAAAATGCAGCATTTATCATTCTATATTCAAAATTATCAAGCGTTGCATATTTGCGACTTTTTACAATAATACTTACCCGTCCTTTCTCATCCAGCTAACTTGAAGCCAGGGCACAGCAGTGAAGCGAGTAGTTCGGGTCATTCAAAATTTTGCCAATGGCGATCCAGGGAATATAGATTTACGCGCCCAGTATAAAACACGCTCGATTTTCATTTCCAATGGGCCGCCAGTTCGATATCGCCCGAAGTTAGAATCAGCCCCAACTGAGCGGGAAAGATTTCATGATTGGACCTTGGAGCAAACAAATCAATTTACTGGAAACTGTTGCAGATCCATCCAAACTGAAGTTTTCTTTTTAAAAGGCCTTCAGTCATCCCATGTTTCTACTCCTTTAGTGTCAGTGAAGCGGCCGTGTGTGGAGACCATGCTTGAAGACTCTGGGAGAAACACATGCTACCCACATACATCTCATACAATCTAATGGCTTTTTCCTTGAACCTTGCGTGGAGGATCTGAGTCCTATCCTTCCAATCATAGATTTCCTTAACTTGCAGTAAGAAAACAAGAAAAGTTTTTAAAGGGTTTTACATTTTAGGGGCAGACGATGAACCAAACTGGGGTGGCCAGGGCCGCTGGGGCTGCAATGCAAGGGGAGATCGCGCAAGATACACACTGGGCGACCAAGGCGATATCGCCCATGTTACACCATCGCTCGCCCTTAAAGTTACCCAGAATGATTCTCTAGGATCATCGCTGTCAATCGCTTATCTCGATCATATAACGATATTAGAGTCTGTGTATGAGTTCCTGGTTTAAAGAATTTAACGATCTTCAAAATCCCGAGATCGAAAATCTCAGTTAACAATAGATAGGGAAAGGAGAGTGTGATTGCTGATCACTCTGGGCTGATGGGAGACAATGGTCGACCGTGAAAGCACGTGTCATTGATGTCACCAACCAATACAGCGGATTAAATAGGAATTCTCAGTTGGGTACTGGATATGTTCACATAAAGGACACATTTGCAAGGCTATGGGGAAAGAGCTGGGGAATGGGACAATTTTGAGAGCACATTCAAAGAGCCTGCACAGGCACGATGGGCCGAATGGCCTCCTTCTGTGCTGTATGCTTCTGTCAATCTTTGGCCTCGATTGAAAATAAAAAGTGATGGGATACCGTTTCGCACACGCCTTATGACCGAAATACAATTTCAGCCCTACTGTTGAAGTATAAACTTGAATTGTTAGCGCAATTTTCAAAGGGTTACAGATTAAAAACTTTAATCTCATTCAAGATTTCATGAAGATTCATTTCAGCATTTTGCAGTACTTGTGGAAATTGTAAAGAATAACCATGGGCCAGAAATTCGGCTGTTGTCGGGTGAGTACGCGCTGTGTCCTCACCAGTAAGGCCACCTGAAGTGCCGGTTTCCTGCATGCACTGCGCATGCTCGTAAAACCGGAACTTTCGTTCCCCTGAAGGAAGGGGTTCAGAAATCGAACGCGTGCGCGGGAGAGGCTGAGCGCACGCAGCGAACTTCAGTTCTTTTTCAGGTTTCTCCGGGAAGGTAAGTATGAAAAACCTGCACTTTTAAAAAGGAGGCGCAAGGCCTGTTTTTAACAAGGTAAGTGTTTAATTAATTACAATTTAAACATTTTTTCAACAGGTTTATCTTTTTTAGATACTTTAAAGAAAGGTAAGTTTATTTCAGCACCGTTAAAAGTTATAATTAATTTTTTCAAAAATTTAAATTTATGTTTAAAATAGTTAATTTATGTAACTTATAGTATTTTAATAATGTGATGTTTTTAATTAATTTATTTGAAGTTTAAGTGTGGTTTTGGGGCCGATCTCTTCATAGATTTGACAGGTCCGTCTGCCAAATCCAAGAATGAAAATGCCCTGCCAGTATTGGCTCTCCATGTCCTACGGGATCCCAGGGGACGCTTCCAACTAACTGCGCCGCTGGGATACGCGAGCGCTGTGCGCAGGCAGCTGGAGGAGGCCCAGGACCCGAAGTCCTCGTGGGCCCACAGCACAACTGCAGGTGCGGTAGGGAAGTACGCGCTCGATGCTTGCACCCCCAGGAAGCCGGAAAGCCGAATTTCTGGCCCATTTGTTTTGGAAGGCTGCCGTGTTGATGCACCATCTGGAAAGCAGTTTGTTTTAATATATCACATGCAGCACTACAGGGCTTTGTGCAATTCAAAAGGTTGCTCGGCCGCCCTAGTTGATGGGTAAAGGCTTGTCTGAAGTGGGCGCAAGTTTTTCGTGTGTCAACGGATCATAGCGAATTGGCAGCCGGTTTAATACCTCGTCTAATATTCTCCTCAACTGACTAGAGATGGAACTCCCTGGAAGAAAAGGGAAAGTGTAGTTAAAATGAAACAAAAACGTATTTTATGATAAATGTTAGCTAGAGAATTAAGATAAATACAGAGAGTGCAGAGGAAAACTGACAAAGGAAATAATTATTGTGGAGACAGAGCGCCTGCATTGCGTACTAAATTAGTAATTTGCAACTGTCTTCACTAGATAAGAGAATGTTGGCTTTGTAACAGTCAAGGATCAGGAGGTACAGAAATATAATAAGTTAAAAATTGGTAAAGAACTGGTACTAAAGCACTTTGCAGTGTTCAAGGTAGAAAAGCAACCCTGTCCAGGTGCGATGCATCCCAGGTGAATTGGGGAGGTACGGGTGGAAACAGCGGCCGCTCCAGCCACACATTGTAACTCATCCTGGGAGCAATGCCAGGGGACTGGAAGGTGGCAAATGTCAAATCCGCTGTTCTAAAGAAGGGAGGGAGATAAATCACAGAACTAGAGACACTTCGAGAGACAATAATCCGAGACAATTGTTATTGCCACTTGGAAGAACATCGGTTAATAAATGGCAACCAGCACAGATTTGTTAAAGGCAAATTGTGTCTGACTAACTGGATTGAGTTCTTTGAAGAAATAATGGAGAACGTTGATGAAGGTAGTGCAGCTGATGTTGTGCACAAGGACTTTTAAAGGCCGTTTGATAAAGTGCCACATGATAGACTTGTTTGCAAAATTGAAGTCCATAGGATTAAAGAGCAGTGGCAGCGTGGATACGGAATTGGCTAAGAGACAGAAAGCAGAGTATGGTGAATAGTTGTTTTTCAGACTAGAGGGAATTATGCAGTGGTGGTCCTCAGGGTTCTGTATCGGGACCACTGCTCTTTTGATATACATTAATGACCTCGACTTGTGTATGGAGGACATCATTGTAAAGTTTGCAGTAGAAACAATGATTTGAAATGTACTTTAATGTGAGGAGGATAGTAACAGACTTCAAAACATACAGTGAGACTGGTGAAAAGGGCTGACACATGGCAGATGAAATTTAATGGAGAGAAGTGTGAAGAGATACATTTGGAAGGAAAATGAGGAGTTGTATAAAATAAATGGTTCAACTTTAAAGCGATGCACGAAACCTGGGGGTTCACATATATAAATCTTAGAAGGTAGCAGGACAGGTTAATAACGCTGTTAAAACAGTGTGCGGGATTCTTGGCTTTATAACTAGTTACATATATTCCTAAAGTGAGGAAGTGATGGTAAACCATTATAAATCACTAGTTAGACCGCAGATCGAGTATTCTGTCCAATTGTGTGCACCACACGTCACAATGGATTTCAAGGCTTTGGAGAAGGCGCAGTTAGATTTACCAGAATGTTAGCAGGAATGAGCGTATTATGTTATGTTGCAAAACTGGAGAAGCTAGTATTGTTCTCCTTTAGTGAAAGAAGTTAAAGGGGAGATTTAATACTGCTGTTATGAAATTATGAGCGATTTAGGTAGAGAAGATAGGGGCAAGCTGCTTCCAGTGGCAGGAGGATCGCCCACCAGAGGACACAGATTTAAGAAAATTTGCAAAAAATTCAAGGGGAGATTAGGAGTATCTGTTAACGCAGAACAAGGAGGAGATCTGGAGGTTTCAGACCAAATTTGTGTCCTTAAAGAAAAAAGGTGGGACCAACAAATCTAGAGCCCCCTGGATGTCTAGAGACATACAGGGTAGGATAAAGGAAAAAGGGGAGGCGTATGACAATAAACCGAGTGCTAAATTCTCCAGAATCTTTAGAGGAGTACAGAAAGTGCAGGGTGCAATTAAAAAGTATATTAGGAAAGCAAAGAGAGAGCATGAAAATTTCTTGGCAAGTAAAATCAAGGAAAACCCAAAGATGTTTTATAAATATATTAAGAGTAAGAGGATAACTAAAAAAAGGGTAGGGCCTATCAGAGATCATGAGTGTAATCTGTGTTTGGAGGCGGGAGACGTCGGTAGGGTTCTTAATGAAAACTTTGCGACTGTTTTCACAATGGAGAGGGGCGAAGCAGACATTGCTATCAGGGGGGGAGGAGTGAGGCAGATGAGATGAAATAAACATAGTGAGAGAGGAAGTATTAAGGGGTTTAGCAACTTTAAAAGGGGATAAATCCCCAGGCCCGGGTGAAATGTTTCTCAGGCTGTTAAGCGAAGCAAAAGAGGAAATAGCAGAGGCCCTGACCATCATTTTTCATTCCTCTCTGGCTTCAGGTGTGGTGCCGGAGGATTGGAGGACTGCTAATGTGGTACCCTTGTTTAAAAAGGGAGAAAAGGATATCCCAAGTAATTACCTGCCAGTCAGCCTAACCTCGGTGGTGGGAAAATTATTGGAATGAATTCTGAAGGATAGGATAAATCTTCATTTAGAAAGACACGGATTAATGAAGGATAGTCAGCACGGATTAGTTAAGGGAAGGTCGTGTTTGACAAACTTGATTGATTTTATTGAGAAGTTAACAAGGAGGGTAGATGAGGGTGGTGCGTTTGATGTAGTGTATATGGACTTTAGCAAGGCTTTTGATAATGTTCCACATGGCAGACTGGTCACGAAGTTAAATGCCCATGGAATCCAGGGCAACGTTTCAAGTTGGATTCATAACTAGCTCGGAGACAGGAAGCAGAGGGTAATGATTGATGGGTGTTTGTGTGACTGGAAGGCTGTTTCCAGTTGGGTTCCTCAGGGCTCAGTACTAGGTCCCTTGCTTTTTGTGGTATATATCAATGATCTAGACTTGAATATAGCGGGTATGATTAAGAAAATTGCAGATGATACTAAAATCGGCCTGTGCGGTTGATACTGAAGAAGAAAGCTGTAGACTGCAGGAAGATATCAATAAATTGGTCAGGTGGGCAGAACAGTGGCAAATGGAATTCAATCCGGAGAAGTGTGAGGTAATGCATTTGAGGAGGTTAACAAGGAAAGGGAATACACATTAAATGGTAGGACAGTGAGTAGTGTAGAGGAACAAAGGGACCTTGGAGTGCATGTCCACAGATCCCTGAATGTAGCAGGCCAGGTATATAAGGTGGTTAAGAAGGCATACGGAATGCTTGCATTTATTAGCCGTGTCATAGAATACAAGAGCAGGAGCTTATGCTTCAACTGTATAAAACATTAGTTCGACCTCAGCTTGAGTACTGCGTGCAGTTCTGGTCACCACATTACAGGGAAGATGTGATTGCACTAGAGAGGGTACAAAAAGGAGATTTTCAAGGATGTTGCTGGGAGTAGAGAATCTTAGCTATGAGGAAAGACTGGAAAGGCTGGGTCGGTTTTCCTTGGAACAGAGGAGGCTGAGGGGAGACCTTATTGAGGTGTATAAAATTATGAGGGGCCTAGATAAAGTGGATAGAAATTAACTATTTCCCGTAGCAGTGGGATCAAAAACCAGGCGGCACCGATTTAAATCAATTGGTGGAAGGTTTACAGAGGATTTGAGGGGAAATTTCTTCATCCAGAGGGTTGTGGGATAATGGAACTCACTGCCTGGAAGGGTGGTAGAGGCAGGAACACTAACCACATTTAAAAAGTACTTGGATGTGCACTTGGGATGCTCTAACCTGCAGGGCTACAGACCAAGAGCTAGGAAGTGGGATTACGCTGGATAAATCTTGTTGGTCGGCATGGACACGATGCTCCGAAATGGCATCCTTCCATGCTGTAACTTTCTATGATTCTATTGATCTAAAATTGTTATGATCTTGAATGCAATGCCAGGAAGCTTGTCGATGGGGATCCAATAGCAATTTTCCTAAGGGTAGTGGGTATGTATCGTGCCAGATGTGGCTCAGTTGGTAGCACTCTCGCCTCTGAATCAGAAGATTGTGTGTTCAAGTTTCACTGAGTGCAGCGAGCACAGAGTGAACAACTGGGAGTTTGATAAGTGGGGGAGTTTTAAGGGTTAATGTCTTTTAAAATCTAGTATTAATTGCTAGTAGCTCTTAAGTAACATCAACTGTTTAAGTTAAAATTTAAACTTAATTTGTTTACGTTTCTTCAGGCTTAAGCAGAGACAAACAAGTAAGTTGTCCTGCTGGACAGCTGCTGTAGGTAGTCAATTAGCTAAATGGATTAAAGTTGTTCCTGAAACAGTAGCAGAGTAGTGCTGACTCATCTGAGTCACAAACAGTATAAACACAGGGTCCTGTGAATGCAGCCAACACTGGGTGCAGCGAGCACAGAGTGGACAACTGAGAGTTTGATAAGTGTGGGAGTTCGGTGAAGTGCAGGAAGGAGGTGCTTAATTTTGCTTGCTTTTCCTAACTTCTCCCGCAGAGAGGCAGCGGACCTGAGCGGGAGCAGACCGAGGCCCGAGAGCGGGGATAAAAGCAGCAGCAGCCCAGCATCAACAAGTTAAAACGGCAGTGTGACGTCACAGGTAACGCAGGTAAGTGATTGGTCGTGACTGTGGGCTAAGATTTAAGTTAACATAACATATAACAACATTTTAAAACGAAATTTAATTTAAGTAATTTAATAAACTGGACGAGGTAAATCATATGATTAACACTAAACTAATTAAGTAAATAAATAAAATAATGGGAGAATAGGTAAATGTCTGCGGCTCAAGGAACTTCGGCTCTGTGTTGAGGAGCTGGAGTCCGAGCTGCAAACACTGCGAGACATCAGGGAGAGATAAAGTTACCTGGACATTTTGCTCCAGAATGCAACCACACCCCTTTCAGTAAATACATTATAATTGACACGTGGTCAGGGACAGGATGTTGCGACTGCGACTGAGGCAGGTATGGGGGTCCAGGAGGTAGTATTGCCAGAGCCTCAGTCCCTGCACTTGTCCAATAGATTCGAGGTCCTTGCAACCCTGGTGGACAAGTGCGGGGACTGCGGGGAGGACTAGCAAACTGACCACAGCACCGTGGTAAAGGAAGCTGTTCAAGTGGAGGGAGTAAAATGGAAGGTTGTTCTCGTAGGCAACAGTATAGTTAAGGGGATAGAAACTTTTCTCTGCAGCCAGGAGCGTGAGTCCCGAAGGCTATGTTGCCTACCCGCTGCCAGCGTAAAGGACATCTACTCCAGGCTGGAGAAGAACCTGGAGTGGGAGGGGGAGGATCCATTTGTCGTGGTCCACGTAGGTACCAACGACATAGGTAGGACAAAGAAAGAGGTTCTGCTGAGAGAGTTTGAGCAGCTAGGGACTAAATTAAAAAGCAAAACCACAAAGGTCATAATCTCTGGATTATTAACGGAGCCACGAGCAAATTGGCATAGGGTTAATAGGATTAGGGAGATTAATGCTTGGCTCAAAGATTGATGTGGTAGAAGTTGGTTTCGATTGGTGAGGCACTGGCACCAGTACTGGGGAAAGAGAGAGCTGTTCCGAAGGGATGGACTGCAGCTGAACCATGCTGGGACCAGAGTTCTAGCGAATCGAATAACTAGGGAGGTAGGTAGGGCTTTTAACTAAATAAGGTAGCGGGAGACGATCCCGGTGGAGAGAAATCTAGAATGATAAATAGAAAAGACAAGGAAGCAGTGCAGGAAAGTGATTGGGGGAAGGATAACCAGATTGTGTCAGGAAGGGACAGAGCGTACAAACAAAGGAGTGCACTAAAATATAGGGTCCGTGTGAGACGAAATGGTAATAAAACAATTAGGGCCATAGCACAACATTTTTTAAAGATGTTTAGAAATGTTAAAAATACAAATCTAAAGGCACTGTATCTGAATACACGAAGCATTCATAATAAGGATGATGAATTAAAAGCTCTACTAGATGTAAACGGATACGATATAATTGTGATTACGGAGTCTTGGCTGCAGGGTGACCAAGGCTGGGAGCTGAATATCCAAGAATATTCAATATTTAGGAACGACAGGCAAAAAGGAAAATGAGGTGGGGTGGTGTTGTTAGTAAAGGATGAAATCAGAGCAATAGTGAGAAAAGATATTGGCTCAGAAAATCAAGATGTAGAACAAGTCTGGGTGGAGCAAAGAAGCACCAAGGGGCAGAAAACATTGGTGGGAGTTGTCTATAGGCCTCCAAAGAGTAGTGGTAATGTAGGGGATGGCTTCAAACAGGAAATTAGATATGCATGTCACAAGGTTACTACAGTAATCATGGGTGACTTTAATCTACAAATAGACTGACCAAACCAAAGTAGCAATAATACTGTGGAGGATGAATCGCTGGAGTGTGTACGAGACTTTTTTTAGACGATTATGTTGAGGAGCCAACTTGGGAACAAGCTATCCTAGATTGGGTATTGTGCAATGAGAATGGGTTAATTAATCATCTTGTTGTGTGGGGTCCTTTAGGGAAGAGTGACCATAGTTTTGATAGAATTCTGCATTAAGATGGAAAATGAAGAAGTCCAATCCGAAACTAGGGTCCTAAATCTAAACAAAGGAAACTACGAAGGTATGAGGAGTGAGTTGGCTATGATAGATTGGGGAGCTTTATTCAAAGGCATGATTGTGGACAGGCAATGGCTAACATTTAAAGAACGAATGCATGAATTGCAACAGTTATACATTCATTTCTGGCGCAAAAACACAAAATGAAAAGCGGCCCAACCATGGCTATCAAAAGAAATTAAGGATAGTGTTAGATCCAAAGAGGAGTCATATAAATTTGCCAGAAAAAGTATCAAGCCTGAGGATAGGGAGCAATTTAGATTTAGAAAAAAAGGACCAAGATATTGATTAAGAGAGGAAAAATAGAGTATGAGATTAAACTTGCAAGGATCATAAAAGCGGACTGTAAAAGCTTCTACAAGTATGTAAAAACAAAAAGATTAGTGATGACAAATGAAGGTCCCTTACAGTCAGAAACGGGAGAATTTATAATGGGGAACAAGGAAATGGCGAAGCGATTAAACAAATACTTTGGTTCTGTATTCACGGAAGAGGACACAAATAACTTCCCATAAATGCGAGTGAACCAAGTGTCTAGTGAGAAGGAGGAATTAAAGGAAATTATTATTAGTAAACAAATAGTGCTGTAGAAATTAATGGGACTGAAAGCTGATAAATCCCCACGGCCTGATAATCTGCATCCCAGAGTACTAAAAGAGGTCACCATGGGAATAATGGATGCATTGGTTGTCATCTTCCAAAATTCTATAGAATATGCAACAGTTCCTGCAGATTGGAAGGTGGCAAATGTATCCCCACTATTTAAAATAGGAGGGAAATAGAAAACAGGGAATTACAGACCGGTTAGGCTATCATCAGTGGTAGGGAAAATGTTAGAGTCTATTATAAATGACGTGATAACAGGACACTTAGAAAATATCAACGGGATTAGACAAAGTCAAGGTGGATTTATGAAAGCTAATTCGTGTTTGACAAACCTACTGGAGATTTTTGAGGATTTAACTTGTAAAGTAGATAAGGGAGAAACAGTGGATGTGGTGTATTTGGATTTTTAGAAGGCCTTTGATAAAGTCCCACATGAGAGGTTAGTGTGCAAAATTAAAGCACATGGGATTGGGGGTAATATACTGACATGGATTAAAAATTGTTTAACAGACAGAAAACAGAGAGTAGGAATAAATGGGTGTTTTTCGGGGTGGCAGGCAGTGTCTAGTGTGATACCGCAGGGATCAGTGCTTGGGCCCCAGCTATTCACAATATATATCAATGATTTGGATGAGAGAACCAAACGTAATATTTCCAAGTTTGCTGAAGACAAGAAACTAGGTGGGATTGTGAGTTGTGAGGAGGATGCAAAGAGGCTTCAATGCGATTTGGACAAGTTGAGTGAGTGGGCAAATACATGGCAGATGCAGTATAACGTGGGTAAATGTGAAGTTATCCACTGCGGTAGGAAAAACAGAAAGGCAGAGTATTATTTAAATGCTGATAGATTGGGAAATGTTGATGTACAAAGGGACCTGTGCGTCCTTGTACACCAGTCACTGAAAGCAAATATGCGGGTGCAGCAAACAGTTAGGAAGGCATAATGTATGTTGGGCTTCAATACAAGAGGATTAGAGTACAGACCAAGGATGTCTTACTACAGTTATACAGGGCCTTGGTGAGACCACACCTGGAGTACTATGTGCAGTTTTGGTCTCTCTTAGCTAAGAAAGGATATACTTCCATAGAGTGAGTAAAGCGAATGTTCACCAGACTGATTCCTACGATGGCAGGGATGTTGTATGAGGAGAGATTGGGTCGTCTAGGCCTGTATTCACTAGAGTTTAGAAGAATGAGAGGGGCTCTAATTGAAAGGTATAAAATTCTGACAGGGCTAGACAGACTGGATGCAGGGAGGATGTTTCCCCTGACTGGGGGATCTAGAAGGCGGTGCCACAGGCTTAGGATACGGGGTAAGAGATTTAGGACTGAGATGAGGAGAAATTTATTTACTCAGTGGGTGGTGAACCTGTGGAATTCTCTACTACAGAAGACTGTGGAGGCCAAGTCACTGAATATATTTAAGAAGGAGATAGAAAGATTTCTAGACACAAAAGGCATCAAGGGATCTGGGGAGAGAGTGGGAATATGACATTGAGATAGTGGATCAGCCATGATCATATTGAATGGCGGAGCAGGCTCGAACGGCCGAATAGCCTACTCCTGCTCCTATTTTTCTATTTTTCTATGTTTTTCTATTTTTCCAGATACTTTAGCACAAAAATCTAGGCTGACGCCTCAGTGCAGTACTGAGGGTGTGCTGCACTGTCGGAGGCGCCGTCTTTGGAATGAGACATTACACCTAGGACCCGTCTGTCGTCCAAGGTGGACGGAAAAGATCCCCTGGTACTATATTTTAGAAGAGATGGGGAGTTTCCCCCGGTTTCCTGGCCAATATTTATCACTCAATCAGCATTAGCATGACAAAAACAGATTATCTGGTCTTTATCACGTTGCTATGTGTAGGATCTTGCTGTGCGCGAATTGGCGGCCCTGTTTCCCAAAATACAACAGTGACTACACTTCAAAAGTACTTCATTGGCTGTAAAGCGCTTGGGGATGTGTTGAGGTCGTGAAACGCGCCATAGAAATGCAAGTCTTTCTTTTAAAAAAAAAAAATGCAGGCTACGGGGAAAGAGCTGGACAGTGGGACTGTTTATAAAGCACGTTCAAAGAGCCTGCACATGCACGGTGGGCTGAATGGCTTCCTTTTGTGCTGTATGCTTCCAGCATCCTTTGACTTCGATTGAAAATAAAATCTGGCGGGTGTAAATCGGGCTGCTGAGTCACAGTCAGCTTATGACTGAAAGCCAATTGCAGCTCTTCTTTCGAAGTACATTTGTGATGTGATACAGAGTTAAAAACATTTAAAGTTATTCAGGATTTCATGAATGCTCCTCTCAGCATTCTGCAGTACTTGTGGAAATTGCTCTTCTCCCCGCTGGGAATACAGAGTACCAGCGATGTGGTGTGATGTTTGTTCTCTCATCTGGAACTGATCTCATTAATCGGGCAGCGGAGTTGAGTCTCTGGAGGGTTGTCCCCTGTTTCATAAAGGGAGGCCTTTCAACGTGAGACCTCAGTGTGCCACTGGCCTCCGCCATGGAGAGACATCACCGCTTCTCCCAGAAAATGCACCGATCCACCATCGGTCAGGTCGGAGCCGTTTACTACCCGACTCTGGCAGCTGTTGGTTTTCCTGGTAGGTGACTGTAATCAGTTCATGTTACCCCGCCGCTGATCTTTGCTTTCTGGAGTGTAAGTGGTTGTTTTGCTTTAGCTGTTGTAGAAAGATCCTAAGTTCCTTTGTTTCAATTAATTAATCCTCGTTTTTCTGATTGGGGGTGGGGGAGTGGGCTAAATTTAATTTTTAAGCATAAGGTGAAAGGGGCAGCTAGGCTTCCCCCTCCCATTGTGCAGCTCGCCTGAGTTTTGAGCGAGTTGGGTGATGGGTGTCCGATTCTGTATTGTCTGTTTTACGCTGTCACTAAAAGTTAACCCTGCTGCCCGTTATGTGATCGGTTTATTTCCAAGATATGGAGTAGTTATCAGAGTAGCAGACTCGGTAGCAGGTTTGCCTTTGAATCAGAAAATTGTAGTTTTGAGATCCAGGACCAGGGTATGAATTTCTTCAGAGATTTCTGACAGCGCAAGAATAACCCCTGCGGAACTGAGCTGAAAATCTCCGGTTACGTTGCTTTTAGCTGTGGATTTCCGTGATTCTTCTCACAACCTTATCGGCAAATGCCCCCAGAAATTAACTGAGGTAGGATGATAACTGACACATTGAACGATGTTTGGTCTGACTGTAATATTACCGAATAAAGCCGGGTCGTTGCTTATTTCCAAATGGTTGTCGGAGAGTTAAGGCATCATATTCGTGCGGGAGGCAGCGCGAAATGAGCGCTGGTGAATTTTCAGTCTGTTATACACGGCAATTGAAGGGAATATCTGGCGGAGTGTAAAACGGGCGCTCGATTCGCTATCGCCAGCTTTGGGCTGCTCCGCAAGATCAATTTCAGCAAAAATGTATCTGGTAAATTGTGGGACTGAACAAGGTCGTACTGAAACACTTAGAGATGGTGCGGTAATAGTTCAAAGCGCGAGAGAAGCACTGCTCTGGCCATTTAATAGACGACACAACCCAGGCAAAAAAGAAAACAGAAACAGAGATTTGTATTTATCTGAATCTTTATAATGACTTTCTAAAACGAGTCAAATCACTTGGTATGCAACATGTTACTTGGATAGTTAGTATTTTTTTGATATAAAAGCAGTCAGAATAGATACATTCCTACAAGGGAAAAGGAAGGATATTGAAATCTAGAATTCCGTGAATCACTAAAGTTATAGGGGTAAAAATTCACTTGGTTGCGCCTCCCGTTAACGCCTTAAGAGGGCGCTAATGGGGCGCAAAGCCGCTAACGCCCGGGCGCAGCGATGTTTGCGCCGCTCGAGAACTTAACTTGAGATTGTGCGGCGGCGCTAAAACTTACCGCTGCGACCACCTGCGCGCGCAGATTGTGACGTCATTCCATGGTGCAATGCCCTTGTGGCGCCCCATAGCGGAAATTGAGTGGCGCCCCCTGCCTTACCGCCTGGCGCTTCCAACGACCAGAAGACTGGAACGCTATCAATCGCTGTGGGGCTGGGGGGGGCGCTATTTAAAGGGGCCTCTTCCTGTCTTTTATTGTTGGTGGCATTTTTGAACTACGCATTCTGAGAGAGAGAGGGAGAGACTTCTGGAGAGATTCAACGTTGTGTGAAGGAGTTTTGGGTACTGAGCAGCACTTTGCAGGTTCATTTTGATTTGCCATTCCTTGTATCGATTTAGCAGAGACTGTGGGAGCTGCACTCTGAGCTCTTTGCCTGGTACGCTCCATTGTTCTTTCCAGCACATTTGATGTGCAAGTCTCTCCAGGCCGAGATTCAAGGCAGCAATGAACAGGATGTGGATGGAAAGCAAGATTAACCATCCCCTTTAAGAACTGGCCCGTGCCATTGTGTGTGTGTTCCATTGCTGACTGACATTACATGAGCTTCGCCAGCGCTCCGAGTTAGCGCCTCACTGCTCGGCCTTTGCGCCTTAAGAGAGGTGTGCAGCGCTTGCTTTAGCGCTCCACTCACCTCCCGGGGCGGTAAAAGTGAAGTTTCCTGTCAGTGCCGATAATTAGCGCCAGGCGCTAATATTTGCGTCCGGATGATACTTGCGCCCCAAATGGGGTGCGACCTAATTTCTACCCCATAGAGAATAAAATGAAACCGAAAAAGGACGGTTATGATAAATGACAGATTCATAATACATTAGAGAATCAAACAGAATACAGAAAGTGCTGAGGAGAACTGATAAAGGGAATAAGATAGGCAAAGAGAGTATGTGAGAAAAGATTAGCGGGTAAAATAAGAGGAAACAGTAAAATCTTTTAATCATATAAATAGTAAAATCCTAGTCAAAGGAAGGGAGAGGCCGATTCGGGATCAAAAGGTAGATCTTCTTGTGGAGGCAGAGGGCATGGCTGAGAGACTAAATTAATATTTTGCACTTGTCTTCACCAAACTAGAGGATTTTGCCAATGTCACAGTAAAGGGGGAGGTAGTCGAGAAATTGAATAGGATGCAAATAGATAAGGATGAGCTAATTAAAAGGTAGGCAGCGCTCTAGTAGAAAAGTCAACCTCTGGATGGGATGCATCCTGGGTGACTTAAGGAAGGAAGGGCAGAAATAGCAGAGGCTCTCGCAACACTCGTTCAATCCTCCGTGGATATGTGAGTGGTGCCAGAGGACTGGAAGGTTGAAAATGTTACAACCCTGTTCGAAAAATTGGACGGTGTTAAAACCGGTAACTTCACAAAGCAGATGTGAACAAATTTGGAAATATAGTAAACAGTGATGAAGATAGTAATAGACTTCAAGAGGACATAGACAGGCTGGTGGAATGGGTGGACACGTGGCAGATGAAATTCAATGCGGTAAATTGTGACGTGGTACATTGGGGTTGGAAGACTGAGGAGATTCCACACATACTAAATGATACCATTTTAAAGGGGGTGCAAGAACAGAGAGTGCTGGGGTGTTGGTGCACAATTCTTTGCAGGTGGCAGGACAGGTTAACAAAGCAGTTAATGAAGCATATGGGATCCGGAGCTTTATAGAGGCTTGGAGTACAAAAGCCCGGAAGATATGTTAAACTTATATAAAACACTAGTTCGGCCCCAGCTGGAGTATTGTGTCCAATTCTGGGCACCACACTTTATGAAGGACGTGTATGATTAGGGGAATGTACAGAAGAGATTTACTAGAATGGTTCCAGAGATGAGGGATTACATTTAGGTGGACAGACTGGAGAAGCTGGTGTTGTTATCCTTAGAGCAGAGAAGACGTCAGGAGATTTGATAGAGATGTTTAAAACCCTGAAGAATGCAGACAGAGTAAATAAAGAGAAGCTCTTTCCAATCGCTGAAGGGTCGGTAACGAGAGGGCACAGATTTAATGTGATTGGCTAAAGAGCTAAAGGCACATGAGGACAAAAACTTTATGCAACGAGTGTTTAAGATTTGCAATGCACTGCCCGATGGGTTGGTGGATACAGATTCAATAGGTGTCTTCAAAATGATTTGGGATAAATCCCTGAAGAAGAAAAAATTGCAGGGATATGGATTAAGAGTGGGACTAACTCGATTGCTCTTCTCAACAGCCGGTGCAGGCACGATGGGCCGAATGGCCTCCTTCTGTCCTGTAATATTCTATGAGCCCAGGATTCTATACAGACAAGTCAGCCGAATATCGGTGTTAAAGAAAATGTTAGAGACAGTAGACGGGACAACATTTATTGTTACATGGAAAGACATGGGTTGATAAACGACACCAAGCACGGCTCAGTCAAACATGATTGTGCTGTTTTTTGGAGTAACTTGCGGTTTATATCTGACCTGTCAAAAGGCGTTTCATAAATTGACAAAGAATAGAGTTGTTCTCAAAATTGAAGTCCACGGCTTTAATGAGGGTATGGTAACATGGGTACTAAATTCACTAAAGGGCAGAAAACAGAAAGAGGTCGTAAACAGTTGTTTTTCAGACTGGAGGGAATTATGCAGTGGTGTGCCCGGTGGTCGGACAACTGCTCCTTTTGAAATATATTAATGACCTGTGTTTGTGAATGCAGGGCATAATTTCAAAGTTTTGCAGATCACACAAGGGGAATCAAGGGATATTGGGAAAGTGTAGGAAATTTTAGTTAAGGTCAAAGATCAGCCATGATCTTATTGATAGGCAGAGCAGGTTCGAAGGGCCACATGGCCTATTCCTGCTCCTAAGTTTCCTAGAACAATATGTCATGGAACCAAACAGGGAACAGGCTATTTTAACATACATAGAAACATGGAACAGTAAAGCACAGTACAGGCCCTTCGGTCCTCGATGTTGTGCCGAGCATTGTCCGAAACCAAGATCAAGCTATCCCACTTCCTATCACTCTGGTGTGCTCCATGTGCTTATCCAATAACCGCTTGAAAGTTCCTAAAGTGTCCGACTCCACTATCACAGCAGGCAGTCCATTCCACACCCCAACCACTCTCTGAGTAAAGAATCTACCTCGGACATCCCTTCTATATCTCCGCCCATGCACCTTATAGTTATGCCCCCTTGTAACAGCTGCCTCTACCCGAGGAAATAGTCTCTGAACATCCACTCTATCTATCCCCCTCATCATCTTATAAACCTCTATTAAGTCGCCTCCCATCCTCCTCCGCTCTAAAGAGAAAACCCCTAACTCCCTCAATCTTTCCTCATAAGACCTCCCCCCCCAAACCAGGCAGCATCCTGGTAAATCTCCTTTGCACTCTTTCCAATGCTTCCACGTCCTTCCTATAGTGAGGTGACCAGAACTGCACACAATATTCCAAATGTGGTCTCACCAAGGTCCTGTACAGTTGCAGCATAACCTCACGGTTCTTAAACTCAAACCCCCTGTTAATAAACGCCAACACACCATAGGCCTTCTTTACTGCTCTATCCACTTGAGTGGCAACCTTCAGAGATCTGTGGATATGAACCCCCAGATCCCTCTGTTCCTGCACGTTCCTCAGAACCCGACCGTTGACCCTGTAATCCTTATTCAAATTTGCCCTACCAAAATGAATCACCTCGCACTTATCAGGTTTAAATTCCATCTGCCATTTTTCGGCCCAGCTCTGCATCCTATCAATGTCTCTTTGCTGCCTACAACAGCCCTCCACCTCATCCACTACTCCACCAATCTTGGTGTCATCAGCAAATTTACTGATCCACCCTTCAGTCCCCTCCTCCAAGTCATTGATACAAATCACAAACAACGGAGGACCCAGCACCGACCCCTATGGCACACCGCTGGTAACTGGTCTCCAGTCCGAAAATTTTCCATCCACCACCACCCTCTGCCTTCTATGAGATAGCCAGTTACTTATCCAATCGGCCAAATGTCCCTCTATCGCACAACTCCTTACTTTCTTCATGAGCCGACCATGGGGAACCTTATCAAACGCCTTACTAAAATCCATGTATACGACATCAACTGCTCTACCTTCATCTACACACTTAGTTACCTCCTCAAAGAATTCAATCAAATTTGTTAGGCAAGACTTACCCTTCACGAATCCGTGTTGACTATCCCTGATTAAGTTGCCTCTTTCCAAATGGTCATAAATCCTATCCCTCAGAACCTTTTCCATTATCTTACCAACCACCGAAGTAAGACTAACCGGCCTATAATTACCAGGGTCATTCCTATTTCCTTTCTTGAAGAGAGGAACAACATTCGCCACTCTCCAGTCCTCTGGCACCATCCCCGTGGACAGTGAGGACCCAAAGATCAAAGCCAAAGGCTCTGCAATCTCCTCCCTTGCCTCCCAAAGAATCCTAGGATATATCCCATCTGGCCCAGGGGACTTATCGACCCTCAGGTTCTTCAAAATTGCTAAAACATCTTCCCTCAGAACATCTACCTCCTCCAGCCTATCCACCTTTATCACACTCTCATCCTCAAGAACATGGCCCCTCTCCTCAGTGAACACTGACGAAAAGTATTCATTCCTCACCTCTCCTATCTCTTCTGACTCCATGCACAAGTTCCCACTACTGTCCTTGACCGGCCCTACCCTCACCCTGGTCATTCTTTTATTTCTCACATAAGAGTAAAAAGCCTTGGGGTTTTTCTTGATCCGACCCGCCAAGGACTTCTCATGCCCCCTCCTAGCTTTCCTAAGCTCTTTTTTTTAGCTCATTCCTTGCTACCTTGTACCCCTCAATCGACCCAACTGAACCTTGCTTTCTCATCCTTACATACGCTTCCTTTTTCCTCTTGACTAGACATTCAACCTCTTTTGTGAACCATGGTTCTCTCACTCGGCCATTTCCTCCCTGCCTGACAGGGACATACCTATCAAGGACACGCAGTAATTGCTCCATGAAAAAGCTCCATTTTTCGTTTGTGCCTTTCCCTGATAGTTTCTGTTCCCATCTTATGCTCCCTAATCCTTGCCTAATCCCATCATAATTACCCCTCCCCCAATTATAAACCCTGCCCTGCCGTATGGCCCTATCCCTCTCCATTGCAATAGTGAAAGTCACCGAATTGTGGTCACTATCTCCAAAGTGCTCTCCCACATACAAATCAAACACTTGGCCCGGTTCATTATCCAGTACCAAATCCAATGTGGCCCCACCTCTTGTCGGCCTATCCACATATGGGCCCAGAAATTAAAGACTGAGTGTTGACGCGGGGTTAAGGCTTCCCCGCGATCTCTCGCTCCGCGTTGGCTTTTTCAGATCCAGCTCGCACGAACTTGATGTTCCAGACATCAGCTGGGCAGTGCTTTCGTATCCCACCGGCGTAGTGAATTCGTGCGAGCTGTGGGATCACGTGACTCAGTTAGAGCCAATGGCAGCACACCATCTTCCATTCATAAGTTTCACATGCGAGCTGTGAAAGCTATGAATCTTACACACCCCCAAAATAACAGCTAAACCTCAATTATTTTTTTTAAAAAAAAACATCACATTAACAAAATAAGTATAGTTAAATAAATTAACCATTTTAAATAAAAAATTAAATTTTTGAAAAAATTTAAAAATCTTTTAAAAAGTTATAAAAATACACTTACCTGTCTTTAAAGTCTATAAAAAAGATATACCTGTTAAAAAAAATTCAAAATAATACTTAATTCACTACTTACCTTGTTAAAAGTGGGTCTTACTCCTCCTTTTTTCATTTCTAAAATCTTCCGTCCTTACCTGCGCGTCCAAAGCACTAAGTGCACAGCGTGTGCGCAGCCTGTAGCGCGCACGCGGTGCACCGAGGAACCGCCCCCTTTTCCAAAAACCAAGTGCCGGTTTTCAGCGCATGCGCAGTGCATGCAGAAAACCGGCAATTGGAGATAGAATACGCGAGAGTACCCAGTGCGTACTCTCGCGTCGCGGGACTAATTTTTGGGCCATTGTGTCAGGAAACCCTCCTGCACACACTGTGCAAAAACTATCCCATCCGAACTGTTTGACCTATAAAGGTTCCAATCAATATTTGGAATGTTGTAGTCACCCATGACAACTACTCTGTGACCTCCACACCTATTCATAATCTGCTTTGCAATTTCTTCCTCCACATCTCTATTACTATTTGGGGGCCTGTAGAAAACTCCTAATAACGTGACCGCTCCTTTCCTATTTCTAACTTCAGCCCATATTACCTCAGACGGCAGATCCCCCTCGAACTGCCTTTCTGCCGCTGTTAAAATATCCTTGATTAACAATGCTACTCCTCCACATTTCTTACCACCTTCCCCACTCTTACTGAAACATCTATACCCCGGAACTTCCAACAACCATTCCTGTCCCTGTTCTAACCATGTCTCCATAATGGCCACCACATCGTAGTCCCAAGTACCAATCCACGCTCCAAGTTCTCCTACCTTATTCTGGATGCTCCTTGCATTGAAGTAGACACACTTCAAGCCATCTTCCTGTCTGCCGGTACATTCCTGCGACCTTGATAGCCTCCTCAGTACCTCCCTACACTCACCACTGGCTCCTGGACTACAGCCCTTTTTCCCATCCCCCTGACAAATTAGTTTAAACCCCCCCGAAGAGCCGTAGCAAATTTCCCTCCCAGGATATTGGTGCCCCTCTGGTTCAGGTGCAAACCGTCCTGTTTGTAGAGGTCCCACCTTCCCCAGAATGTGCTCCAATTATCCACATAACTGAAACCCTATCCCCAACACCATCACTGGTGTTAGAACATGTACTGTGTAATGAGACAGGGTTAATTAGCAGTCTCATAGTAAAGGATCCTCTGGTGCAGAGTGATCATAATATGATAGAATTTCACTTTAATTTGGAGAGTGAATTGCCTAAGTCCTAAACTAGAGTCTTAAACATAAATAAAACCAATTAACTAGGTATGAGGTGCGAGTTGGCTAATGTAGATTGGAAACATAGATTATAAGGTATGGCAGTTGATAAGCAGTGGCTAGCATTTAAAGAAATATTTCATAAATCTCAACAAAAATACATTCCATTGAGAAACAAAAACTCCACGGGAAATGTGATCCAACCCTGTCTACGTAAAGAAGTTAAGGATAGCATTAGATTGAAAAAAGAAGCTTATAATGTTGCAAAGACGAAAAGTAAGCCTGAGGATTGGGAGATTTTCAGAAAGCCAGCAAAGGTTGATCAAAACATTGATAAAAAGGGAAAAAATAGAAAATGAGATAATACTCGCAAGAAATAAAGAAACAGATTGTAAGAGCTTCTACAAGTATGTAAAAAGGAAGAAAGTAGCAAATGTGAACGTTGGTTCCGTAGAGGCTGAGACAGGAGAAATTATTATGGGGAATAAGGAAATGGTGGAAACGTTAAACAAATATTTTGTATCTGTCTTCACAGTAGAAGACACAAAAACCATATCAAACACTGTGGGGAACCAAGGGTCGAAGGAGGGTAAGGAGCTTAACCATAGAATCATAGAAGATAGGAGCAGGAGTAGGCCATTCGGCCCCTTTAGCCTGCTCCACCATTCAATGCGATCATGGCTGATCATCCAAATTCAGTACCCTGTCCCTGCTTTCTCCCCATATCCCTGGATCCCTTTAGCCTTAAGAAATATATCCAACTCCTTCTTGAATCTATTTAATGAATTGGCCTCTACTGCCTGCTGTGGCAGAGAATTCCACAGGTTCACCACTCTTTGGGTGAAGAAATTCCTCCTCATTTATGTCCTAAATGGCTTTCCCCTTATCCTTAGACTATGGCCCAGAAATTAAACAGTGAGGGTTCCCCCGGGGGTAAGGATTCCTCGTGATATCGCACTCCGCGCCTACCTTTTTGCTCCGGGCCCACACGAACTTTAGTTTGAAAGGCTCTCTCTCTTGGAGCCGTGCACTGCTTGCGTGACCCAGAGACGCAATTAGTTCGTGCGAGCTCTGGGATCACGTGATTCAGTTAGAGCCAATGGCAGCACACCATCTTTCATTCATAGTTTTGACAGGAAGACCTGTCAAAGCTATGAATACTACACACTCCCAAAAGAACAGCTAAACCTCAATTAAATTTAAAAAAAGCCAACACATTAATAAAATAAGTATAGTTAAATAAATTAACCACTTTAAACAAAAAATTAAATTTTTGAAAAAATTTAAAATCTTTTTAAAAGTTATAAAAATAAACTTACCTTTCTTTAAAGTCTCTAAAAAAGATAAACCTGTTGAAAAAAATTTAAAATAACACTTAATTAACTACTTACCTTTTTAAAAGGGTGTCCTACGCCTGCTTTCTTTATGTGCAAAATCTTCACCACTTACCTGCGCGTTCAAAGCTGAAAAAATAACTTAGTGTACTGCGTGCGCACAGCCTGTAGCGCGCACGCGGTTCACTTAGGAACCGCCCACTTTTGAATTCACAAAGTGCCGGTTTCCCGCGCATGCGCAGTGCATGCAGGAAACCGGCATTTAGGGATCCAATATGCGAGAATACACAGTGAGTACTCTCGCGTATTAGGTTTAATTTTCGGGCCTATGACACATGGTTCGGGACACCCCGACCATCGGGAGCATCCTTCCTGCATCTAGTTTGTCCTGTCCTGTCAAAATTGTATAAGTTTCAATGAGATCCCCTCTCATTCCTCTAAACTCCAGCGATTATAATCCCAATCAACCCAATCTCTATTCATACGTCATTCCTGCCATCCCAGGTATCAGCCTTGTGAATCTTCGCTGAACTCCTTCCATGGCAAGAACATCCTTCCTCAGATAAGGCGACCAAAACTGCACACAGTGCTCAAGGTGTGGTCTCATCAAGGCCCTGTACAACTGCAGCAAGACATCCTTGTTCCTGTACTCAAACCCTCTCGCTATGAAGGCCAACATACCATTTGCCTTCTTAACCGCCTGCTGCATCTGCATGAGTACCTTCAGCGACTGGTGCACAAGGACACCCAGGTCTCGTTGCACTACCCCTTCTCCCAATCTATTGCCATTCAGATAATAATCTTCCTTTCTGTTTTTGACACCAAAGTGGATAACCTCGCATTTATCCACGTTATATTGCATCTGCCACGCTTCTGCCCAATCACCCAACCTGTTTAAATCATCCTGGAGTTTCTCAGCATTCTCCTCGCAGCACACATGACCACCCAGTTTTGTGTCGTCTGCAAACTTAGAGATATTACATCTAGTTCCCTTGTCCAGATCATTAATATATATTGTGAATAGCTGGGGTCCAAGGACCGATCCCTGCGGTACCCCACTAGTCACTGCCTGCCACTCGGAAAAAGATCCGTTTATTCCAACGCTTTGCTTCCTGTCTGCCAACCAGTTCTCTATCCAACTCAATACCTTGCCCCCAATCCCATGTGCCTTAACTTTACACGCTAATCTCTTATGCGGGGCCTTATCAAAAGCCTTTTGGAATTCCAAATACACCACATCCACTTGTTCTCCCTTATCTATTTTCCCAGTTACATCCTCAAAAAATTCCAGTAGAGTAGTCAAGCATGATTTATCTTTTGTAAATCCATGTTGACTTTGTCCGATCCTGTCACTGTTTTCCAAGTGCTCAGCTATTACATCTTTTATAATGGACTCTAGCATTTTCCCCACTACCGATGTCAGGCTTACCGGTCTGTATATCCCCGTTTTTTCTCTACCACCCTTTTTGAATAGTGGGGTAACATTAGCTACACTCCAATCTATGGGTACTGTTCCAGATTCCATCGAATGTTGGAAGATGATCAGCAAGGCATCTACTATTTCTAGGACCACTTCCTTAAGTACCCTAGGATGTAGATTATCAGGCCCTGGGGATTTATCGCCCTCCAATCCCTTCTATTTCCCTAACACCATTCCCCTACAAATACTGATTTCTTTCAGTTCCTCACTTTCATCAGACCCTATGTTCCCCAACATCTCTGGGAGGTTATTTGTGTCCTCATTTGTGAAGACTAAACCAAAATATGTATTTAATTGGTCTGACATTTCTTTGTTCCGCATTATAAGTTCCCCTGATTCTGACTGCAAGGGACCTTGCTTGATTTCACTAATCTTTTTCTCTTCACATATCTATAAAAGCTTTTACAGTCAGTTTTTATGTTCCCTGCAAGCGTACTCTCGTATTCTATTTTCCCCTTCTTAATTAATCCCTTTGTCATCCTTTGTTGAATCTTAAACTGTTCCCAATCCTGAGGGTTACTGCTTTTTCTGGCCAATTTATATGCAATCTCCTTGGATTTTATGCATCCCTAAATTCCCTTGTTAGCCACTATTCAAACGTATTTTATAAAAGTAGAGAAAAAGTACCAGAGAGACTGATAGGACTAAAAGCCGACAAATCTCCTGGATCTGATGGCCTACATTCTAGGGTTCTAAAAGAGGTGGCTGAAGAGATAGTGGATGCATTGGTTTTGATCTTCCAAAATTCCCTAGATTCTAGAATGTCCCCAGCGGATTGGAAGGTCGCAAATGTAATACCGCTATTCAAGAAAGGAGGGAGTAAGAGAACGGGGAACTACAGGCCAGTTAACCTGACATCAGCCGTCGTTAAAATGATGGAATCCATTGTGACGGAAGTGGTATCAGGTCACTTAGAAAATCATAACATGATTAGGCAGAGTCTACATGGTTTTATGAAAGGGAAATCGTGTTTGACAAATATTGTAGAGTTTTTACAGGATGTAACTAACAGGGTAGATAAAGGTAAACCAATAGTGTCGAATATTTGGATTACCAAAAGGCCTTCGATATGGTGCCACATAAAAGGTTATTACACTAGATTAGGGCTCACGGGGTTGGGGGTAATATAATAGCATGGATAGCTGATTGGTTAAAGGACAGAAAACAGAGAGTCGGGATACATAGATCTTTTTCAGGTTGGCAGGCTGTAACTAGTGGGGTGCCGTAACGATCAGTGTTGGGGCCTCAGTTATTTACAATCTATATTAATGACCTAGATGAAGGGTCCGAGTGTAATGTATCCAACTTTGCTGATGATACAAATCTAGGTGGGACAGTAAGCTGAGAGGAGAACACAGAGACGCTGCAAAGGGTTATAGATAGACTTAGTGAGTGGGCAGTAAGGTGGCAGTTGGAGTATAATGTTGGAAATGTGAGGTTATTCACTTTGGTAGGAAGCATAGAAAAACTGAATATTTTTTTAAACGGTGAGCAACTTTGAAATATTGGTGTTCAGAGATATTTTGGGTGTCCTCGTGCAAGAAACACAGAAAGCTAGCATGCAGGTACAGCAAGCAACAAGGAAGGCAAAAGAAATGTTGGTCTTTATTCCAAGGGGGTTGGAGTATAAGGGTAAGGAAGTCTTGCTACAATTGTACAGGGCCTTGGTGAGACCACACCTGGAGTACTGTGCACAGTTTTGTTCTCCTTATCTAAGGAAGGGTATACCTGCCTTGGAGTTGTTGCAACGAAGGTTCACTAGTTTGATTCCTGTGATGAGAGGGCTGTTCTATGATGAGAGATTGTGCAGAATGGGCCTATACTCTCTGGAGTTTAGAAGTATGAGTGGTGATCTCATTGAAACATACAGGATTCTGAAGTGTATTGACAAGGTAGATGCTGAGAGGTACTTTCCCCCTGGCTGCAGTGTCTTGAACTAGGAGGCATAGTCACAGGATAAGGGGTAGGCCATTTAAGACTGAGATGAGGAGGAATTTCTTCAATCAGAGTGATGTGAAACTTTGGAATTCTCATCCCCAGAGGGCTGTGCATGCTGAGTTTTTGAGTATATTCAAGGCTGAGATAAATCGGATGTTGGACTCTAGGGTAATCAAGGGATATGGAGATCGGGCGGGAAAGTGGAGTTGAGGTCGATGATCTCTTATTAAATGACGGAGCAGGCTCGAGGGACCATATGTCCTACTCCTGCTATTATTTCTTATTTTCTTATGTTCGTATGTTCTTATTTTAAAGTGCTTATGTTCTTGTGACACGATACTCGGAAATATAGTCAACAGTGTGGTGAATAGCAACAGACTTCAGGAGGGCATAGACAGCCTGATGAAATGGGCAGATACATGGCAGATCAAATTTAATGCAGAGAAGTGTGAAGTGATGCATCTTTGATGGAAGAATGAGGAGAGGCAATATAAATGAAATGGCATAATTTTAAATGCGGGGCAGGAAAAAAGAGACCTGGGGGTTTACGTACGAAAATCTTTGAGGAGACAATCTGTTATGGATGTTATGCATATGGGATCCTAAGCTTTATAAATTGAGGGATAGAGTACAAAGCAGGGAGATTACGCTAAAACTTTATAAATCATTAGTTCAGTCTCAGCTGGAATAGTGCATCTACTTCTGGGCACCACACTTTCGGAAAGATCTGAAGGCCTTGGAGAGGGTGCAGAGGAGATTTACAAGAATGGTACCAGGTGTAATGGACTGCAGTTAAGTGAAGAGATAACCTATGCTGGGATTTTTCTCTTTAGAGCAGAGAATGTTAAGGGGAGATTTAATAGATGCATCCAAAATCAGGAAGGATTTTGATAGAGAAAATAGGGAGAAATTAATTCCATTGGCAGGCGGGTCGCTAACCAGAGTACACAGATTTAAGGTCATTGCCAAATAAACCACTGGAGAAATGAGGCGACTTTATTTATGCAGCGAGTTGTTATGATCTGGAATGCACTGCCTGAAAGTGTTTTGGAAGCGGATTGAATAGTAATTTTCAGAAGGGAATTGGATAAATACTTGAAAATGAAACTAACTTCAGACTATGCGAAAAGAGCAATTTTGTGGGACTAAGTGAATCGCACTTTCAGAGAGCCGGCACGATGGGCCGAATGGCCTCCGTCTTTGCTCCAAGTCCTTTTCCAACACTTTGTGAAGTAATAAAGAAAAACATCCTTCTGCGATTGAGCGGATACACGCCCAGCAGAAAACCGGCTGGTTCAACGCCCATTTTACACCGTGTCCGATTTCGCTTCCCTTTGAAGCCTGGCAGGGGAATCTGGCGCGGGGTATAATTGGCTGTCGCTGGGATAGCGCCTGTTTTACGCTATTGGCCAAAGTTAAGATTAACACCAGTGGAGAGTAAATCTGGCGGGTGTAAAACGGACACGGAGTTTGTAAATGCGTTGATCCCGCCAGACCGATTCGGTAAAAATCGAGGCTCAATTTTCACACAAATTGCTCTAAATCCAACTAATGTTTTGGGAGTCTAATGGTCATATCCCTGTTGATGTTTTTCTTCCTCCCTTTCTTGCAGCGAACTTGGTGACGGTGGTGATTTTATCTCGTGGGAGGTGCGGCCTCTCCAAAGCCATCACTCGCTACCTGTTGGCCATGGCAGTGGCGGATCTATTGGTTGTCATTACCGATGTGATATTCAATCGGATTAACGACCTTTATTTTCCCACTTGCTTCCTGGACTACACTCCTCTCTGCAGTTTGAAATTCGTCCTGATTTACGCCGCCTTGGACTGCTCCGTCTGGTTAACGGTGGCTTTCACCTTTGACCGATTGGTTGCCATTTGTTACCAGAAGTTGAAGAGGAAATACTGCACCGAGAAAACGGCAGCTGCGGTGATAGGAGCCGTGACCGCGCTCTTCTGTGTAAAAAACATCCGCTGGTACTTCACCTACCAACCGCTCTATGTAATTAACAACGTCCCGTGGTTTTGCGACGTGAAACTGAGCTTCTACGATTCGGCCGCCTGGGTAACCTTTGACTGGGTTGACACGATTTTAACTCCGTGTGTGCCGTTCTTTCTGATTCTGTGCCTCAATGTTCTGACAGTCAGACATATCTTAGTGGCCAGCAAAGTGCGCAGAGGTCTCCGGGTACAAAACAATGGCGAGAATAACCACGACCCAGAGATACAGAACAGAAGAAAATCTATCATGTTACTCTTTACTGTGTCGGGCAGTTTCATCCTGCTCTGGGCCACCCATGTCGCAGTTTTCCTGTATTGGCGAATCACCCAAACCTATTCTTACCAAAGTTTGGAGGATCCTTTTTACATAGCGCTGGAAACGGGGTACATGCTTCAGGTACTCAGCTCGTGCACCAACACCTATATTTATGCAGTGACTCAAACGAAATTCAGAGCGCAGCTGAAGGATATGTTGCAACGTCCTCTGGTGTTATTTACCCAACTTGTTAAATAAAAAGCAATTTCACTGGCGTCCCATCTGGAACCGAATTTGGGGGAGAGAATAGGCGACAGAGTTTTACAAACGAGACTGGGTCTTCTTCAAACTTCGAAATGAATCTGTCTGACACAGTCTAACTTTTTAGAGATTACAGATTTTGGGATTGTTTTTTTTAGAACAGTGAATGTTAAGGGGAGACTTAATTGATGTATCCAAAATCAAGAAGGATTTTGATAGAGAACAAAGGGAGACATTTCTTCCATTGGCAGGAGGCTCGGTAACCAGAGGACACAGATTTAAGGTCATTGGCAAATTAACCAGAGGGGAGATGAGGAGAATATATTTATGCAGCGAGTTGTTAAGATCTGGAATTCACTGCCTGAAATTGTTCTGGAAGCAGATGCAATAGTAATTTTCAGAAGGGAATTGGTTAAATATTGAAAAGGAAACAAATGTCAGACTATGGGGAAAGAGCAGTTTCGTGGGATTAAGTGAATCACACTTTCAAAGAGCCGGCACAGGCACGATGGGCCGACTGGCCTCCGTTTTTGCGCCAGGAATCTATAGTTCGTTTCCAACACATTGTGAAGTAATAAAGAAAAACATCCATCTGCGATTGAGACGAAACACTTCCAGCAGCAAAGCGGTGGTTTCAGGTTCGACGCCCATTTTACACCGTGTCGGATTTGACTTCCCATTGAAGACTGGCAGGTGAATCTGGCGAGGGCTATAATTGGCGGTCACTCGGATATCTAAATTTAGTTATGCAAATTCATCTTCAGTCCGAAACATTAACAATCATCTAAGTGTAACAATATAATGAAATGTCTTTTAATAAAAACTTTTCGAAATATTTATTCTTTCCTATTGTAGGATGAGCTACCAAAACTTAACAACTGCTACATAGAATTATCTAGCACTTACAGGACAGCCCATCCAGCCCAACCAGTCCATACTGGCATTTATGCTCCACTCGATCCTCCTTCTATCCATTCTCAACTCACCCTATCAGCTTATACTTCTATTCCTTTCTCCCTTTTATCTAACTTTCCCTCAAATGCACCTCAATTCACATCAACTGATCCCTGTGGTAGCGAGTTCCACATATCCACCACACCCTTGGCAACCAAGTTTATTCTGAATTCCCTATTTGATTTATTTTTAACTATGTTATAGCGATGGCCCCCAGTTTTGTCCTTCTCCACTAGTAGAACCGTTTCCCGTGTTTCTTCTCTATTAAATCCCGACTCAATTTTAAAAACATCCACTGGGTTAGCTCTCGGTCCTCACTCCCCAAGAAAAAAGATACACACCCGTTCATCATTTCCTTATACGTACCACCTCGCGTATCTTGCACCGTCCTTGTAAATCCCTTTTGCACCATCTCCAGTGCCTCTACATCCTTTTTATAATATGCCGACCAGAACTGCACACATAAGAACATAAGAACATAAGTGTGAAAAGCAGAATTAGGCCATACGGCCCCTCCAGCCTGCTCCGCTATTCAATAAGATCATGGCGAATCTCCGACCTCAACTCCACTTTTCCGTCCAAACACCATATCCCTTGATTCCCCGAGAGTCCAAAAATCTATCTACCTCAGCCACGAATATACTCAACGACTCAAAGTCCACAGCCCTTTCAGATAGAAAATTCCAAAGATTCACAAGTGTCTGAGTGAAGAAATTCCTCCTCATCGCAGTCTTAAAATGCCGACCCCTTATCCTGAGACTATTCCCCCTAGTTCTAGAATCTCCAGCCAGGGGAAACAACCTCTCAGCATCTACCCTGTCAATCCCGCTCAGTATCTTATATGTTTCAATGAGACCACCTCTCATAATGCTAAACTCCATAGAGTATAGTCCCAATCTACTCAATTTCTCCTTCTAGGAAGTCCCTCTCATCCCAGGGATCAATCTAGCGAACCTTTGTTGCACCGCCTATAAGGCATGTTTGACCTTTCTCCGATAAGGTGAACAAAACTGGGCACAGTACTCCAGGTGTGGTCTCACGAAAGCCCTGTACAATTATAATAATACTTCCATACTCTGGTACTCCAACCCCCTTGCAATAAAGGCCAACATGCCATTTCCTTCCTAATGGCTTTGTGTAACTGCATGCTAACTTTCTGTGTTTCCTTTGCGAGGACACACAAATCTCTCTGAATATCAACAGTTAATAGTTTCTCATCTTTAAAAATATTCTGGTTTTCTACTTTAATGCCAAAGTGAAAAACCTGACCACTCCCAACATTACACTCCTTCTGCCAACTTATTGAGTACTCACTTAACTTGTCTATAACTCTTTGCAGGCTCCTTATGTGCTCCTCACTGCTTACTTTTCCACCTACCTTTGTATCATCAGCAAACCTGGATATATTGCTGTCGGTCCCGTCATCTAAGTCAATAATATATATTGTAAATAGTTGAGGCCCAAGAACTGATCCTTGTGGCTCTCTAGAAGTTACAGCCTGAAAACTTGAAAATGACCCGTTTATGACGACTTTCTGATTTCTGTCAGTTAATCAATCCACTATTCATGCTAATATATTACCCCAAACCCCATGAGCCCTCCCCTTGTGCAGTAACCTTTTACATGGCACCTTATCAAACGCCTCCTCAATGTTGTCTATCCCTCCCAATTTGGTGTCGTTCGCAAATTTAGGAATTGTGTTTTTGATTCAGAATTATAAATCGTTAACATTAATTGTGAACAGTGGACACAACAGTGATTCTTACGGGACCTCACTCCCACTTTCTGCCAATCTGAATAGCTACCGATTATACCCCTGCTTTCAGCCAACCAGCTATCCATTCTGTTGACTGTCCCCTGTCTCTGCATGCTCTTACCTTATTCGTTAAACTATTGTGTGTGGTACCTTATCAAAGGCCTTTTGAAAATCTAGATAAATTACATCTACTTCATTAACCTTCTCTACTTTCTCTGTTACCTCTACAAAGAATTCAATGAGTTGGTCCAATAGACTTTCAATCTTTTAATCTCTCTGCCTTCCAGACTATCACAAGCCTTCCCTTTATTCTATACTACCCTTCTCCCTTTCCTTACCCCTACACTTGCTTAAAGATCTGTTACATCTCTCCTGTTTTCCAGTTCTGACGAAGGGTCATCGACCTGAAAAGTTAACACTGTTTCACTCTCCACGATGCTGCCTGACCTGCTGAGTGTTTCCAGCATTCTCTGTTGTTATTCTGGGCCTTTATTTTACTTTTACTTTACGCTTGAACTGTTAATGCTTAATCAGTTCCATTCCCCGAGGATACGGAAGTGTAGTGGTTATGTTACTGGACGACTGACGGCTTTGGCCACTTCAATATAAAACCAACATATGAGTTTTATGGAAACTAAAGTGATTGGCTACAAACTTGGATTAATTACCTGAAACTGACTATCCAAGGCGGCATTCTGAGAAGGTTGGCCACATTCGAAGTGACTTATTCAGCAAACTGTCTCTAATGTTAAACATAAGATTAACTGTGAGAGTTTGAAAGTCTGTGAGAAGCTGTTGTAAATATCGGTTGCTGTAGGATCAACGCGTATTAAACGATGGAAAAGTGACAGTGCGGAAAGAGCCAGAAAGTCTCTTGTCACCAGCAATACGGTATAACACCAGCCATGTTAAGAAGTTCACAGTAAGAGTCCACGAGAGCAACAAGACACAGGCCACGGCACCAACCATAGAGTCTCCAGTATCAGTCTAGCAGGAAAAGGATGTCAATGTAATATCAGCCTCTGAATCTCCCGAAGTAAAAGATTTGCGCTATTAACTTAAAGTTTATATGAATCTCGAACTGTAAAACCGGTTGTATTTTAACGTTAAAAATAGCAATAGTTAGAAAAGTAATAAACCTTGATTGATTCTTACATCTGATTATCCTAAAGAGCGAAACGCGTTAAGAGAAATATCTTACAGTTCTGGCCCACTTACACAGGGACCCGTGCGTTGAGAACAACCAAGTGTGTAGTTGAATTGAATGGCATTGAAGTCTTGTTGGCTTGTGCAACTACAGCAGAAGGTTAGGTAAACCTCGAGGAGCTTTGCGTTGTTTTGAAAACCGGGGAACAGTAAATATGAGCTCAAGGAACTTATGATGCTCAGGGAACCAAACAAGACATAAACTCGAGGAGCTGATTGAAGTGGAGTCTTCCAGATTCCCAAGATAATTTGGGGAATCAAAGAAGCACGTAGGTGCAAGATTTAATCAGTGAGCTGACACAGAAAAGTAAACTCAAGGCTATACAGACAAAGGTGGGCTGGCTAGAAGGAGTTTCACTTAAAATAAGACGAAGATGAAATTGATGCCGCAACAGTGATAGAAGCAGCTTGCACAGAAACACGGAACCTTTCTGTAGGAAGGGACCATCTCAAAACTTAGAACATCTTCCTTCAAAAGGTAAATGTGGGAGTTATAAACATGGTCTAAAGGGATGCGCAATTAGAGTTAGAACATTGACACCAGCAGTGAGACAAGAATTTATATCGGTTCCAGAGGGTGAACCGAAATGGACTGGGATTCTCGACGGGATCCCCAGCATCCACTTTCCCCTTTGCTCTATGTCAATACACCCCTCCCACATAGCAACTCAGTGAAGTAGTTCGGATTGTGCAGGATATAATTGTCCTATCTCTATTACAGAGGCTATAATGGAGTAATGAAAACTTCCCCTGCTCAGACAACTCATTTTAGCAAAAGAATTAGAACAAAGAGGAAGAAATTAAAAGTGCTCAAGGCTATTGCCCGGAACTTCAGCACACCAGACTTGGGTGAGGAGATGGACTGTGAGCTTGAGACATTGAATCTGCACAGAATACTGTTAAGTAGCAAACATCAGATATTGAAAATTGGTTAGATACAAAGAATAAAATGTGAAACGCTACAAGACTTCAGTGAACTGTTTCATTAAAAAGCCTGTGTTAATGTTTCGGTGCCAGTGGATGCGGCTACGCCCCCTTCTAATGCTTAAATAAAAACAGAAAATAAAGGAAATACACTGCAGGTCTGGCAGCATCTGTGGAGAGAGAAACAGAATTAACGTTTCAGGTCGATGAATCTTCGTCAGAACTGGAAAAAGCTGGAGATGCAACAGGTTTTTAAGCAAATATAGGGGCAGGGAAAGGAGGGAGGGGAGGAATGAACAAAAGGGAAGGTCTGTGATAGGATGGAAGGCAGGAGAGATTAAGAGACAAAAGGGATGATGGTGCAAGGCAAAAGGTGATGGTAATGCTTGTTATGTGTTAACCCCTTCAGTGTAGGATTGTTACCAAGGTTTTGTTTAACTGTGAAAGCTAGCTTTTTCTTCAGATATACTCAGCATTTTAACAGTCATTTGCAAAAGCGCCTGACGAATGACCAATAGGAAGATGACTTGTAATGTACATTTTTTTAGTGTAAGCACGTGCTATTTTCAGAACCTTATCCATGTATTGTGTTACTTTGGGATAGTAAGGCCTTCAGTTTTTGGGTCTCAATTAATATGGTAGAGTAATGGAAGTTAAGTAACCTATAAAATTTTGAACAACAGGCTTTTTATCTTCGCCAGGATGACATTCTGGTTATTGTAAATTGTGCGAGAGTCTCTGGATCTGTACATGAGACTATCGCATTAAACCAAAGGGCATTTTTGAATTTCTCACCCATGCCGAGCACTTAACGACTTGAGGCGAATGTGGAGTTAATGTTTAGTGTGCTTAATGTATTTGGAGTTACGTTAAGTATCGGAGAGCATCAATACTGCTGTCATATGCGAGTGTTGGTTCAGTACAGGGCATCAATTTTGACTTGGTTTGGTGTCTCTAAACGTTGGGGAGATTTAAGATGATTCTGCCTATTTAATTATCTTGGGCGTACCGGAATGCAACGGCCAAACTGGAAGCTGACAGCAGCCTTTGATGATTGACTGGAGACATTTAGTGTTTCGACTGTACTAACTACCAAAGAGTTAATATTCTAAGGCGTTTTGGACACCTTTTAAACAAATGAAAAACTGTTTAACTAATTTTGGGCTTGGATCTGAAATATTTGAGGGTACAAGGCCAGGGAAACCTACTCTTTTTAAAAAGACGTGACCGAGCTGGAATTCTGGATTGTGTTTAAAGTTGATGTTGATGTTACAGATGATTTCTGCTTGTTTTAGTAGATTGGCATTATAAAAGGATGCATGTTATGTCACTGGAAGAAGCACTGGTAACAATTGGTGGATTTTTTGTGCCTTCATGGCTCCTGCTTGGATAATTGGAAGCCGAAGAGAGAATTCAGTGACCAGAATTTAATTGTATTCGGATCTTCGTGCAAGTTTTATTATAAGTAAATTTTATGGCAGCAATGTGATAAATCTATGGGATTGTGGTGGATCGCAACCTAAATGGGCGCTATCCACTTTTCCGTCCGTGGACAGTAAATCGAGCACCTTGCCTTTAAGGCACATGCTGCCTTTAAGGCAGGAGAAAAGGAGTGGGCATGGCCTCAGAGTTTTGAGATCAGTTTGTTAGCAGCCATTTTACCAGGCAGATGTAATTAAAAGCTTTGTGTTCCACACATGGACTCGGCCTTAATTTGTGTTTCGCGGCAGCCACAACATTGGCGACCCCGACGCTCAGAACATATTCCGAGCACTGCAATGGTGGACACGAACGCAGTTTCCGTGGAACTGTCGGTGTTTTGGGAAAACCAGCCCGAAGCCTGGTTCCTCCAGGCAGAGTCGCGTTTCCAGCTGGGAAACATCACCACAGATGGGACGAAGTACGACTATCTCGTCACATCACTCGGTAGCTCCAAAGTTATGAAGGTCTGGACAGCGCTGCAGCAACCACCAGAGGAGGGCAAGTATGCACATCTTAAGGCCGTGCACCTTAAAAAATTTACGGCCTCGGCATACCAGCGAAATTGCCACCACCTCGACCTTCCAGGCCAAAGTGATGCCTCACCGTCAGACCTCCTCTCCCACATGCTCTCCCTCACCAACGAGAGCCCACCCGGATCCCTCTTCCGCACGCTGTTCATCCACCAGCTACCTCTCAGCATCCGCCCAGCGATCGTGGCGTCCGTCCTCACGGACTTGGAAGCCCGGGCCGATGAGGCCGACAAGCTGCTGTCCGCTCATTCCAGCCGTGAAGTCACACCGGAACTGGCAGCCACTGCCTGGGCGCGCCCCTCACCAGCCACCACGTGGCCACAAGGCCCAGCCACCGAGCTCACGGGGCCTTCGCGCCCCACTAACCCGGGCCACTGTTACTACCATGAACGGTTCGGCGCAAAGGCACAACGGTGCACACCTCCCTGCTCTTTCAAATTCACCTCTGTACCAGCCCCCGCGATGGCCGTGGGCCACGCGGGCGCCCTGCTGTTCGTCACGGATGACAAAACCGGCCGCCGGTTCCTGTGTGGCACTGGAGCTCAGCACAGCATCATCCCGGCCGCCTCCCTCAACATCCAAAAAGGGCAAATGATGACCGGTGCTGGCTGCTGCTAACAGCTTGGACATCCGGACGTACGGCACCCGCACAGTCACCCTCGACCTCGCTGGTCGCCTCTACCGATGGGAGTTCATCACTGCCAAGGTGCTCTCCCCTCTCATGAGCGCAGATTTCCTGTGCTCCCACGGCCTACTGGTAGACATCCCTCGACACCGCCTCATGGACATGAACACCATGGCCCCATCCTGTGCGCCATGGCCCACCGTCAACCCATCGACATGGCGTCATGGTGCCACGCCCGGGCCACAGATGACTACTCCGCACACCTGGCCGAATTCCCGGCCCTTACCAATCCGACCTTCTCCGCAGAGAACGCCAAACACGGGGTGGAAATCTTCATCCCCACCACAGGCCCCCCAGAGTATGCCCACGCCCGCAGGCTGGACCCGGCCAAACTGGAGATCGCGCGGACCGAGTTTTCCACCATGGAACAGCTCAGCATCATCCACCGCTACAACAGTCCCTGGGCCTCCCCACTCCACATTGCCCCCAAACCAGGTGGGGGTTGGCGCCTCTGCGGGGATTACCGCCGCATCAACGACACCACCACCCCTTGATCGGTACTCCGTACCGCACATCCAGGACTCCTCGGCTAGCCTGGCCAGCCATTCAGTCTTTTCCAAGGTCGACCTGGTGTGCGGGTACAACCAAGTCCCCGTCCACCCCGCGGACGTCACCAAGACGGCCGTAATCACCCCCTTTGGCATTTTCGAGTTCCTGCGGATGCCCTTCGGCCTCAAAAACGCGGCCCAGGCATTTCAACGTCTCATGGACTCGGTTCTTCGGGACCTGAAGTTCCTGTTTGTCTACCTGGACGACATCCTGGTAGCCAGTTCCTCCAAGCAGGAACACCTCAAACACCTTTGCATCCTGTTCAGGCGCCTCAGCGACCACGGGCTCATCCTCAGCCCAGCCAAATGCCAGTTTGGCCTGGACAAAATCGACTTCCTCGGCCACCAAATCACCCATGCTGGGGCCATTCCCCAGCCCACCAAGGTGCAGGCCTTCCAACAAATTCCCCGCCCCACCACCATCAAAGACCTCCAGGAGTTCCTCGGGATGGTGAATTTCTACTACCACTTCATCCCCAAAGTGGCGTCCCTCATGAGGCCCCTGTATGAAGCCCTCCGGGGCAGGAGTGGAAAGATGGCGGTTGAATGGACGGCAGACGCGTCAGCCGCCTTCGACTCCACCAAGACAGCGTTCGCAAATGCCACCCTGCTCGCACACCCACGGCCCAATGCCAAGGTAGCGCTCACCACGGACGCATCCGACAACGCAGTCGGCAGCATGTATGAGCAGTGGGTCGATGGCGCCTGGCAACCACTTGCCTTCTTCAGCCGCCAACTATGCCCCCCGGAGATCAAATACAACAACTTCTACTGCGAGCTCCTCGCGCCGTTCCTGGCGGTCCGCCATTTTCGGTTTTTGCTGGAGGGCCACCCATCACTGCGTTTGTCGACCACAAACACCTGACATTCGCAATGGCAAAGACAACCGACCCCTGGTCCGCCAGGCAGTAGCGCCAGCTCGCGGCAGTTTCCGAGTTCACCATGGACATCCAACACATCTCCGGCCCAGACAATGTAGTAGACGACTGCCTCTCCCGCCCCGCCATACCCGCCGCACACCTGGCAGTCGACTACGCTCAACTCGCAGCAGACAAGATCACCGACCCTGATCTGCTCTGCTCACCTATCAACCTACCAGGGCTACGGCTGGCCGACGTCACCTGTGGACCGACTGCAGTCACGGTCAAGTGCGACATATCCCTATGTCAACCTCGGCCCGTCGTCCCAGCGTCCTGGCGCCGCTGGGTATTCGAGATTCTCCACAACCTCTCCCAACCCGGTGCCCGCGCATCCATCAAATTGGTAGCCAACCGCTTTGTCTGGTGTGGCCTTCGCAAGGATGTGCCCACTTGGACCAACTCCTGCCTAGCCTGCCAACGGGCCAAGGTGCAGAACCACACGAAAGCACCCCTCGAGGAGTTTACAGTCCCTTCGTGTAGATTCGGCCAAATCCACGTGGACATCGTCGGGCCCCTGCCGCCGTCGCAAGGCCACACGCACTTGCTGATGATAGTTGACCGCACCACACGATGGCCCGAGTCAATTCCACTGACCTGTACCACCACCGCCGACATCGCCAGAGCCTTCGTCAGCACCTGCGTCGCACGGTTCGGCGTCCCCTCCGACATGACGTCGGACAGAGGTCTGCAATTTACCTCTGAACTCTGAACCGCCATCGCACGCAATCTCGGGGTGACCATTCACCGCACCACAGCATACCACCCCCAAGCCAAAGGACTGTGTGAGCGGTTCCACAGATCCTTGAAGGCATCTCTTTCAGCCAGCATCCAGGATGGCGTCTGGACCGACCGACTTCCATGGGTACTCCTCAGCTTGTGCACCGCGGTTAAAGAAGACCTCCACGCATCGGCAGCAGAGCTCGTGTACGGTCAGCCGCTGCGCGTACCCAGCGAGTTCCTGCCCACCGCCACGACACCCTGGTCAGCCGACCAGCAACGCCACGACTTCGCCTCACCGGCGCTACAGTTCGCCCCAGTGCCCATTGCCTGACACGGCGAATCCACCTCAAGCGTCCCACTAAGCCTGCAACAGGCACGGTTCGTTTTCGACCGGCACGACGCTCAACGCAGACCCCTTCAATCACCGTACGATGGGCCCTACAAGGTGCTGCAGGCTGGGGACAAATTTTTCACCCATAAAGTGGGTGACAGGACCGAAAAAGTGTCCGATGACCGACTCAAGCCAGCAAACTCGGAGCCCGGTGAGCAGGTCCCTGTAGCTCGTCCAACGCCACACGGCCGACCTGCACTCAAGCCGGTTCACCCGGCTGCTCCATGCCCGGCCATTCCACGTCCACCGGCATCCTACAGGAGCCGCTCCGGCCGGCCCATCAGAACACCGTACTGTCTCGTCCACACCTCCTAAGGAGATTCTGGGGGGAGCAGTGTGGCGGATCGCCACCTAAACGGGCGCAATTCACTTTTCCGTCCGTGGACAATAAATCGGGCACCTTGCGTTTAAGGCGCATGCTGCCTTTAAGGCAGGAGAAAAGGAGTGGATGTGGCCTCAGAGTTTTCAGATCAGTTTGTTAGCAGCCATTTTACCAGGCAGATGTAATTAAAAGCTTTGTGTTCCACACATGGACTCGGCCTTAATTCGTGTTTCGCGGCAGCCACAACAGGATCACTGTTAAAGCCACAAAGACTTTGAAAAAAAAGTGAAATGAAGTTAGCTTCTTTTTCAATCGACAAAGTTTCTGACGCAGACAGACGCAATCTGACGCTGTCTGATGGAGACTGACATTGCCTGATGGAGGCTGACGCTGAGACTGACGCTTGTTGACATAGGCTGACTCCGAGCTGAGTCGACACCTATTTTCAGCGCAAATAAATTGACCCTTTCGAGAGGCAAATGATTTTATTTTATTTTGCGTCAGATTAACACTGCGTAATTATTCAATAAGCAACATTTTTTACATTTCTGAATGTAAACTTATCTGAGGAGACATGACTGCAGGGTGACCTAGGCTTAGAGCTGAATATCCAAGCATATTCGATATTTAGGAAGTACAGGCGAAAAGGAAAAGGAGGTGGGGTGGCCTTGTTAGTTAAAGATAAAATCAGCGCATTAATGAGGAAGGAAATTGGCTGAGAAAATCAAGATGTAGAATCAGTCTGCTTGGAGTTAAGAAGCAGCAACGGGCAGAAAACATTGGTGGGAGTTGTCTATAGGCCTCCATACAGTAGTGGTAATGTAGGGGATGCCATTAAACGGGAAATTAAAGATGCATGTAACAGAGGTTCTACAGTAATCATGGGTTACTTTAATCTACATATAAACTGGCCAAACCAAATTAGTAATAATACAATGGAGGATGAATTCCTGGAGTGTGTACGAGATGTTTTTTTTTAGACCAGTACGTTGAGGAGCCAACTAGGGAACAGGCTATCCTAGATTGGGTATTGTGCAATGAGAAGGGGTTAAATAAGAATATTATTGTGCTGGGTCCTTTCGGGAAGGGTGACAATAACATGATAAAATTGTTCATAAAAATGGAAAGTGAAGAAGTCCAATCAGAAACTAGGGTCCTAAATCTAAACAAAAGAAACTACGATGGTATGAGGAGTGAGCTGGCTATGATAGATTGGGGAGCATCATTAAAAGGCATGATGGTGGATAGGCAATGGCTAACATTTAAGGAATGAAGGCATGAATTGCAACAGTTATACATTCCTTTCTGGCGCAAAAACGCAAAAGGAAAAGCAGCCGAACCATGGCTCACAAAAGAATTGAAGGATAGTATTAGATCCAAAGAGGAGTCATATAATAGTGCCAGAAAAAGTAGCAAGCCTGAGGATTGGGAGCAGTTTAGAGTTCAGCAAAAAAGTATTTCGTGATTGATTAAGAGGGGAAAAATAGAGTATGAGTGTAAACTAAACTTGCAAGGAACATAAAAGAAAATTGTAGAAGCTTCTACAAGTATATAAAAAGAAAAATATTACAGAAGAGAAATATAGGACTTTACAGTCAGAAACGTGAGAAATTATAATGGGGAAAAAGGAAACGGCCGAAAAAATAAACAAATACTTTTGTTCTGTCATCACAGAAGAGGACACAAATAATTTCTCAGAAATGCGAGGGAACCGAGGGTCTAGTGAGATGGACGAATTAAAGGAAATTAGAATTAGTAAAAAAATAGCGCTGGAGAAATTAATGGGACTGAAAGTCGATAAATGCACAGAGCCTGATAATCTGCATCCCAGAGTACTAAAAGAGGTAGCCATGAAAATGTAGCTTTGCTTGTGATCTTCCAAAAATTCTTTAGATTATGGAACAGTTCCTGCAGATTGGAGGATGGCAAAAGTAACCACGCTATTTAAAAAAGGAGGGATGGAGAAAGCAGGGAAATACAGACCGGGTAATCTAACATCAGTATTAGGGAAAATGCTAGAGGCTATTATAAAGGACGTGATAACAGGACACTTAGAAAATATCAACGGGATTAGACAAAGTCAACATGGATTTATGAAAGGGAAATCGTGTTTGACAAACCGACTGGAGTTTTTTGAGGATGTAACTGGTAGATTAGATAAGGGAGAACCAGTGGATGTGGTGTTTTTGCATTTTCAGAAGGCCTTTGATAAAGTCCCACATAAGAGGTTAGTGTGCAAAATTATAGCACATGTGATTGGGGCTAATTTACTGGCATGGATTGAAAATTGGTTAACAGACAGGAAACAGAATGTAGGAATAAATGGATCGTTTTTTGGATTGCATGCGATGACTAGTGGCATACCGCTGGGATCAGTGCTTGAGCCCCAGCTATTCACAATATATATCAAAGAATTGGATGAGGCAACCAAATGAAATATTTCCAAGTTTGCTGACAACACGAAACTAGGTGGGATTGTAAGTTGTGAGGAGGATGCAAAGAAGCTTCAAGGCGATTTAGACAAGTTGAGTGAGTGAGCAAATACATGGCAGATGCAGTATAACGTGGATAAATGTGAAGTTATCCACTTCGGTAGGAAAAACAGAAAGGTAGAGTATTATTTAAATGCTGATAGATAGGGAAATGTTGATGTACAGAGGGTCCTGGGTGTCCTTCTACACCCGTCACTGAAAGCAAACATGCAGGTGCAGCAAGCAGTTGGGAAGGCAAATGGTATGTTGGCCTTCATTGCAAAGTGATTGAGTACAGGAGCTAGGATGTCTTACTACTTTTATACAGGGCCTTAGTGAGACCACACCTTGAGTACTGTGTTCAGTTTTGGTCACCTTACCTAAGAAAGGAATACTTTACATAGAGGGAATGCAACGAAGGTTCACCAGACTGATTCCTGGGATGGCAGGAATGTCCTATGAGGAGAGATTGGGTCGACCAAGCCTGTATTAACTAGAGTTTAGAAGAATGAGAGGGGATCTCATTGAAATGTATAAAATTCTGACAGGGCTAGACAGTCTGGATGCAGGGAAGATGTTTCACCTGACTGGTGGGTCTAGAACGAGGGGTCACAGTCTCAGGATACGGGGTAGGACATTTACGACTTAGCTGAGGAGAAATTTCTTCAATCAGAGGGTGCTGAACCTGTGGAATTATCTACCACGGAATGCTATGGAGGACAAGTCATTGAATATATTTAAGAAGGAGATGGATAGATTTCTAGACACAAAAGGTACCAAGGGGTATGGGGAGAGAGCTGGAATATGGTATTGAGATAGAGGATCAGACATGAACATTTTGAATGGCGGAGCAGGCTCGTAGGGCGAATGGCCTACTCCTGCTCCTATTTTTACATGTTTTCTATGTTTCTAATCGCTCAACCATTGGTGGCCGTGCCTTCCGTTGCCTGGGCCTGAAACTTGGGAATCCCCTGTCTAATCCTCTCCTCCTCTCTACCTCTCTTTCCTCCTTTAGGACACTGCATACAAATTACCTCTTTGACGAAGCTTTTGGTCATCTGCCCTAATTTCTTCTTATTTGACTCGGTTCAATTATTTTTGTCTTTCAATACTTCTGTGAAGAACCTTGGGACGTTTTTCAACGTTAAAGGCGTTATATCAGCCAAAGCCTATCATGTTGTTGCTTGACTAATCTGTGGTACAGCTCTCCCAATTTTCGCAAAAGTCCCCAGATGTTAGTGAGGAGGACTTGCCAGGGTCTACTGGGTGTGCCTTTGTCGTGTCCGAATCAGGTGCCTGGATCGATGCCGGATAGATTGTCCGGTTTTATTGTAATGATTGTTTTTTGTAGCGGTTTGATACATCTGAGTGGGCTGCTAGGCCATTTCAGAGTGCAGTTAAGAATATATAAGAACATAACAACATAAGAAATAGGAGCAGGAGTAGACTATTTGGCACTTCAAGACTGCTCCGTCATTCAATAAGATCATGGCTGATCTTCTACCTCAACTCCACCTTCCTGCATTATCCCCTTATCCATTAATTACCTTCGTTCCCAAAAATATTATCGACAGGAAAAACTAACGGGACAATGGGAGATTTTTAAAGAGGAAATGTTCCAAGTACAGGCTAGGTACATTCCAACAAGAGCGAAGAGTAAGGTCAACAAAGCAAGGGTTCCTTGGATGACGAGGGAGATACAGAAGATGATGAAACAAAAAAGAAGATATATGATGAAGGTCAGTTGAATTCTTCAAGGGAGAACCAGACCAAATACAATAAGTTGATAGGGGAAGTGAAGCTGAAAATAAGAGAGAATGCGAAAGTAGAATGGCGGTTAACATAAAAGGAACCCAAAAATCTTAAACCGGCATGTAAACATTAAGCAGGTAGTAAGAGTTGGGGTGGGGCCTATTAGGGACAAAGAAGGTGATATATGCTTAGAGGCGCAGGGCAAGGCTAGAATACTCAATGAGTACTTTGTATGGGCGTTTACTAAGCAGGTGGATGCTGACAAAATATCAGTAGAAGTGGAAAAGGTGGAAGCAATGGAAGGGTTGAAAATTGATAGACAGGATGTAGTAGAAAGGCTGGTTATTCTTAGAGTGGATAAGTCGCCTGGTCCAGATGGCTTGCATCCCAGGTTGATAAGTGAATTGGGGGAGGAGATAGCGGAAGGGCTTGCCATAATTTTCCAATCTTCCCTAGATGCGGGGAGGTGCCTGAGTATTGCAAATTGGCAAATGTTAAATCATTGTACAAGAAAGGGAGTAAGGACAATCCCAGTGACTACAGGCCGGTCAGTTTAACATCAGTGGTGGGTAAAGTTTTAGAAACAATAATCAAGAAAAAAATTAAGGGGCACTTGCAGAGGTTTAAGCTAATTAAGGAGAGCCAACACGGATTTCTAAAAGGCAGGTCGTGTTTGACTAATCAAATTGAATATTTTGATGAAGTAACAGAGATCATTGATGAAGGGCTGTAATGAATGTTGTCTACAAGGAGTTCGAAGGGCGTTTGACAAAGTACCACGTAACAAAAACAAAATTGAGGCTCATGGAATAGGTGGGTCAGTGGCAGCTTGGATAAGGAATTGCCTTAACGACAGAAATCAGCGAGTTGTGGTAAATGGCTGAGTTTCAGACTGGATGATGGTAAACAGTGGTGTTCCCCAAGTGTCAGTATGGGGCCACTGCTTTTTTGATATACATAAATGACCTGGATATTAGAATATAGAGAATAATTTCTAAATTTGCCGATGACACCAAACCTAGGGGTGTGGCAAACAGTGAGGATGATACCAATCGACTGCAACAAGACATAGAAAGGCTGGCACAATGGGCAGACAAGTGGGAGATGGAAGTTAATACAGAGAAATGTGAGGTGATGCATTTTGGCAGAAGGAACAGGGGGAGGCAATACACACTTAATGGCACAGTTTTAAAGATATCGAAGGGACAGAGGGACCTGGGAGTTAATGTGCATAGGTCCTTGAAGATGGCAGGACATATTGAGAGAGTGGTTAGCCAAGCACATGGGATCTTGGGCTTCATAAATAGACGTATTGAGTACAAATGTAGATAAGTTATGCTGAAACTTTATAAAACGCTGGTTGGGCCTCAACTGGAGGACACCCTCAAAGCCTCCTTGAAAAAGTGCAACATCCCCACTGACACCTGGGAATCCCTGGCCCAAGACCGCACAAAATAGAGGAGAAGCATCCGGGAAGGCGCCGAACAGCTGGAGTCTCTTCGCCGGAAGCATGCGAAAACCAAGCGCAAGCAGTGCATGGAGTGCACGTCAACCCAAGCACCCCACCCACCCGCCCCTTCAACCAGCTGCCCCACCTGTGACAGAGACTTTAGGTCTCGCATTGGACTCATCAGTCACCAAAGAACTCATTTTTAACGTGGAACCAAGTCATCCTCGGTTCCGACGGACTGCCTAAGAAGAAGAAGATTGCGCCCTATTCTGGTCACCACTCTTTAGGAAGGATGTGAAGGCACTTGAGAGGACACAGAGGCGATTTACCAGAATGGTTCCGTGGATGGGGGATCTTAGCTAAAGGACAGGTTGGTGAAGCTGGATTTATATTCATTAGAGCAAAGGAGTTGTGGGGTGATTTGATAGATGTGTACAAGCTAATGACGGGTTTGGATAAGATAGACCGGAAAGGCTGTTCCCACTAGTTGATGTTACAAGGTCGACGAGACACAGCTTTAAGGTTTAGGGCAAGAGATACAGGGGGCTGTGAGGAAAAACCTTTTTATGGAGAGAGTGGTGAGCAACTGGAACTCGCTGCCAACTGAAGTGATGGAAGCGGACAAACTCCACGTTTTCAAGGGGAGGTTGGTTCGGCACTTGAGGGAAATAAACTTGCAGGGCTACAGGGATAGAGCGGGGGAATGGGACTGACTGAATTGCTCTACAGAGAGCCGGCACCGATTCGATGAGCCGAATGATTACTTTCTGTGCCATTATGAATCTATGACTCTATCACCTCATGTCTTGAAAATACTCAACGACTGAGCATCCACAGCTCTCTGTGGTAGCGAATTCCAAAGATTCACAATCATTTCAACGAAGAAATTTCTCCTCATCTCAGTCCTAAATGGCCTACCCCTTATTCTGTGACTGTGACCCCGCGTTCAAGATTATCCAGCCAGGGGAAACATTTTTTCCAGCATTAACCCGGTCAAGACCCTTAAGAATTGTATATGTTTCAATTAGATCGTCTTTCATTCTTCTAAACCCTAAGGAACATAGGCCTCGTCTAGTCAATCTCGCCTCATATGGCAATCCCACATCCCAGGAACCAGTCTCGTGAGCCTTCGCTGCACTCCCTCTAAGTCAAGTATGTCTTTTCTTAAGTAAGGAGTCCAGAACTGTACACAGTATTCCAGATGTGGACTCAATAATACCCTGTAGAATTGTATAACGACTTCTTTACTCATACACTCTAAAACCCTTTGTAAGAAAAGATAACAAACCATTTGCTTGACTAATTGCTTGCTGTAACTGCCAGTTAACTTTCTGTGATTCATGTACAAGGACACCCAGGTCCCTCTGATTGGAAACATTTCCCTGTCCCTCAACATTCAATAAATATTCAGCTTTTTTGTTTTTCCTACCAAAGTGGATAACTTCATACTTAGTGTGCCAAATTAAAGCACATGGGTTAGGGGGTAATATACTGGCATGGATTGAAAATTAGTTAACAGACAGGAAACAGAGAGCAGGAATAAATGGATCTTTTTCTGGGTGGCAGTCGGTGACTAATGGGGTATTGCAGGGATCAGTGCTTGGGCCCGAGCTATTCACAATATATATCAATGATTTGGATGAGGGAACCAAATGTAATATTTCCAAGTTTGCTGACGACACGAAACTAGGTGGGATTGTGAGTTGTGAGGAGGATGCAAAGAAGCTTCAAGGCGATTTAGACAAGTTGAGTGAGTGGGCAAATACATGGCAGATGCAGTATAACGTGGATAAATGTGAAGTTATCCACTTCGGTAGGAAAAACAGAAAGGCAAAGTATTACTTAAATGGTGATAGATTGGGAAATGTTGATGTACAAGGAACCTGGGTGTCCTTTTACACCAGTCACTGAAAGCAAACATGCAGGTGCAGCAATCAGTTAGGAAGGCAAATGGTATGTTGGGCTTCATTGAAAGAGGATTTGAGTACAGGAGCAAGGATGTCTTACTGCAGTTATGCAGGGCCTTCGTGTGACCACATATTGAGTACTGTGTGCAGCTTTGATCTCCTTACCTAAGAAATTCTGTGCTTGCCATAGAGGGAGTGCAGCGAAGGTTCCTGTGATGGCAAGACTGTCGTATGAGGAGAGATTGGGTCGACTAGGTCTGTATTCACTAGAGTTTAGAAGAATGAGAGGGGATCTCATTGAAAGGTATAACATTCTGACAGGGCTAGACAGACTGGATGCAGGGAGGATGTTTCCCCTGGCTGGGGGTCCTAGAACGAGGGATCACATCTCAGGATACGGGTTGGAGAATTTGGACTGAGATGAGAGGACATTTCTTCACTCAGAGGGTGGTGAAACTGTGTAATTCTTTACCGCAGTAGGCTGTGGCGGCCACGTCATTGAATATATTTAAGAAGGAGATAGATAGATCTCTAGACACAAAAGGCATCAAGAGTTATGGGGAGAGAGCGTGAATATGGTATTGAGATAGAGGATCAGACATGATCACATTGAATGGCGGAGCAGGCTCGAAGGGCCGAATGGTCTACTCCTGCTCCCAGTTTTCTATGTTTCTATGTTTCCCCTCATTGTATTCCATTTGGCATATTTTTGCCCACTCAGTCAACCTGTCTATATCTCTCTGCATTTTCTTTTCACCTCCTCACAGCTTACTTTCCCATGTAACTTTGTATCATCATTAAAATTGGATACGTTACACTCGGACCCTTCATTTAATCTGGCCCCGCTCCTCTCGCCGCTGATCCTGCCGCTCTCGCTGTTTAATTTAAATTCGTTAAAATTTTTATTGCAACGACTATTTATAGTTATATTAATTGGCTTAAGTTGTTAAGTTATAATTTTTAAAAAGCACACGATAGTTTCCCGATCGTAGTTTAAACCACTGTCCGAAGTGAGAGAGAAATTATGTTAATACTCACCCAACAATCAGCTGCCTGTTGTCCTGTGACGTCACTCCTTGATGTTCGGTATTTTTGAAATTGACGGATCTTTAGGACCGCGCTGGGCTCAGCCTCCCGCTCAGACCCGCGCTGGGCTCAGCCTCCCGCTCAGACCCGCGCTGGGCTCAACCTCCCGCTCAGACCCGGGCTGGGCTCAGCCTCCCGCTCAGACCCGCGCTGGGCTCAACCTCCCGCTCAGGACCGCGCTGGGCTCAACCTCCCGCTCAGGACCGCGCTGGGCTCAGCCTCCCGCTCAGACCCGCGCTGGGCTCAACCTCCCGCTCAGACCCGCGCTGGGCTCAGCCTCCCGCTCAGGACTGCGCTGGGCTCAGCCTCCCGCTCAGGACTCCGCTGGGCTCAGCCTCCCGCTCAGGACCGCGCTGGGATCAGCCTCCCGCTCAGGACCGCGCTGGGCTCAACCTCCCGCTCAGACCCGCGCTGGGCTCAGCCTCCCGCTCAGACCCGCGCTGGGCTCAGCCTCCCGCTCAGGACTGCGCTGGGCTCAGCCTCCCGCTCAGGACTCCGCTGGGCTCAGCCTCCCGCTCAGGACCGCGCTGGGATCAGCCTCCCGCTCAGGTCGGCGCTGGGCTCAGCCTCCCGCTCAGACCCGCGCTGGGCTCAGCCTCCCGCTCAGACCCGCGCTGGGCTCAGCCTCCCGCTCTGGACTGCGCTGGGCTCCGCCTCCCGCTCAGACCCGCGCTGGGCTTAGCCTCCCGCTCTGGACTGCGCTGGGCTCAGCCTCCCGCTCAGACCCGCGCTGGGCTCCGCCTCCCGCTCAGGTCGGCGCTGGGCTCAGCCTCCCGCTCAGTTTAAGTGCTCCCGCCGTCTTGGTGCTGCAGTCGCTCAGGTCCGCCTGTTTGAATCAACCACATTGCTGTGCCTGTGGATCCACATGTAGGCCAGACCGGGTAAGGACGTCAGATCACCTTTCCTGATGGACACCAGTGAACCAGATGGCGTTAGAAGGTGGTGCAGTAGATGTGATATTCATGGACTTTTCGTAGGCATTCGACAAAGTGCCACACACGAGACTTGTTAAAAAGATGGAAGCCCATGGAATTGACGGGAAAGTGGAGGTATGCAGACAAGATTGGCTCAGTGACAAGACGCTTGGATGTTTTTCAGTTCTGCGAGGTCGTTTGAAGTGGGGTTCCCCAAGTGTCAGTTTAGGCTCCATAAATCATTGATTTTTTTATAAAGGATCTAGACTCGGGTATAGGGAGCAGAATTATAAAGTGTGCAGATGATATGAAGCTTGGAAATGTAATAGCTAGTGATGAGGATAGTTGTAGGTTTTAGCATGACATAGACAGAATTGTGAAATGGGTGAAAGAATGTCAGATGGAGGTCAATGCGGGGAAGTGTGAAGTGATGCACTTTGGGAGGACTAATATGGAAAGAGATTCTAGATTTTGTCTCTGGCGGTGGCGAAAAACAGGCGATATCGCATCGGCCGCCCGATATGCGCAGCGCCTGATATTCAGTTCCATTGGTGCTGTGTATAACGGGCGGCCGATCCGATACCGCCAATTTTCCACCACCACCAAAGACGAATTTCTAGGCCAATATACCATATATGGCAGGATGGTGAAAAGTGCACATTAGCAGGGAGACCTTGATGTCCATATACACAAATCCTTAAAGGTGGCAGGGCAAGTTGATGAGTTGGTTACAAATGCACATGGGTTTATTAAATATTCGGAAGACCAGAGCCAATGTATTCAGTTTCCTACACAAACTCCGTACCTTAGCCTCCGACTCCATCCCACTCCCTAGCATCTGTATGAGGCTGAACCAGACTTTTCGCAAGCTTGCTGCCATATTTCAACCTGAAATGTGCTTCCGAACACATATCTGCCCCATAACTAAGACCGCCTACTTCCACCTCCAAAACATCGACCGTTTCTGCCCTTGCCTCAGCTCATCCGCTGCTGAAACACTGATCCGTGACTTTGTTCCCTCCAGAATTGAATGCACTCCTGGCTGACCTCCCACATTCTACACTACGTAAATTTTGAGGCCACCCAAAACTCGGCTACCCTGCCCTAACATGGCACCAACTCCCGTTCACCCATCACCCCTGTCGCTTGCTCACGTTGGCACCCGGTTAAGCAACGCCTCGATATTAAAATTCTCCTCCGTGTTTTCAAATCCCTTCATGGCCTCGCCCATACCGATCTCTGTAATATGATCCAGCCACAACACACCGAGATATCTGCGCTCCTCTAATTCTGCCCTCCTGAGCATCCCTGATTATAATCGCTCAACCATTGCTGGCCGTGCCATCAGCTGCCTGGGTCCAAAGCTCTGGAACACCCTCCCTAAACTTCTCCTCCTCTCTACCTCTCTTTCCTCCTTTTAGGCGCTTCTTAATATCTACACCTTTGACCAAGCTTTTGGTCATCTGCCATACTTTGTCCTTACGTGGCTCGGTATCAACTTTTTTTGTCTTCTAACAGTCCTGCGAAGCGGCTTGGGACGTTTTACAACGTTAAAGACGCTATATAATTATAAGTTGTTGCTACTGTTGTTGTTGTTGGGTTTATATATAGAGGAATAGAATATAAATGCAAAGAGCTCATGACAGAAATGAATAAATCACTGGTTAGGCCTCAGGTGGTGTATTGAGGACAATTCTGGTCACCAAACTTCAGGAAAGATGTAAAGACATTAGAAAGGGTACAGAGGAGATTTACCAGAATGTTACCAAGGATGAGGGACTTCAGTTATGAGGAGATGTTAGGAAAGTTAGGAATGTTCTCCTTGGAATAGAGTAGGTTAAGAGGTGACATAATAGAGGTTTTGAAGATGATGACAGGTTTTGATAGATTAGATCGAGAAAAACTATTCCCTCTTCCTATTGAGTCAATAATCAGGTCATAGATTTAAAATCATTGGCAAAAGATCAAGAGGGCAGATGAGGTGAATTGCTTTCACTGAGAGAGATGTCGGGATCTACCTGAACAGATGTTTTAAGCTGATTCCATAAATAATTTTAAAAAGGAGTTAGAGTCATAGGGGGAAAAATTCAGCTGCTTGCGCCTCCCGTTAGCGCCTTAAGTGGGCGCTAATGGGGCGTAAAGCAGCTAACGCCCGGGCGCAGCGCCGCCCACGCCTCCCGAAAAATTTAGTGGGAGGTTAGCGGCGGCGGCAGCCGGTAGCGCCCTGTGGCGCTGCGCCGCCGGCGATGACGTCATCGCCGTGCGCAGCACCCCGCTCGCGCCCCGGCCGTGATCTTCAGTCGCGCCCCCTGATTTACCGCCAGACGCTATGTCCGACGGGTTCAGGGAGGCGTACGTGCGGCCGGGGCAGCGATATTTAAAGCGGAGGTGGCAGGCGGCCATTTTTGTTGCTGGCCGCCTGCCAGCACCTGCCCCCGGCCCCCGTGAAGCCCCCCCACCGTGAAGTGCCGGCTGCGCTCCAAGAGCCCGGCACTTCTCTTGAGTGCCGGGCTCTTTTGCCGGCACTCCCGATCCCTGGGGGCCCAGCTGGGCCCCGGTTCGCGCTGCGCAGGGTCCCTCCCCTTTAAGAAGGGGAGGAAGGCCTGCAATACCGCGGCGCGACGTGCCGCAGCGCGTGTCGCTGCGGCACGTAGCGCCAGGATATTCACTCGCAGCGCCCCAAGAGCGATGCGGGCTGCTTCCAGTTGCGCCCCGCTTCCCTCTTGGGGACCCAACCACTGAAGTTCCGGCGCGGGGCCGCTAATTTTTTCGGGGCGCTAAAAGTCGCGCCCCGGCGAGGTTAGCGCCCCAAATGGGGCGCGACTCAATTTTTACCCCATAGAGTAATAGAGTCATAAGGGTAAAAATTCAGTTGGTCGCACCTCCCGTTAGCGCCTTAAGAGGGCGCTAATGAGGCGCAAAGCTGCTAACGCCCGGGCGCAGCGATGTTTGCGCCGCTCGGGAACTTAACTAGACATTGTGCGGCGGCGCTAAACTTTACCGCTGCGACCACCTGCGCGCACAGATTGTGATGTCATTCCATGGTGCAACGCCCTTGTGGCGCCCCGGAGCGGAAATTGAGTGGCGCCCCCTGCCTTACCGCCTGGCGCATCCAACGACCGGAAGACTGGAACGCTATCAATCACTGTGGGGCTCGGGGGGGCGCTATTTAAAGGGGGCCTCTTCCTGTCTTTTTCTGTGGTTGACATTTATGCACCACTTGTTCTGAGAGCGAGAGAGAGATTCGGAGAGAGAGAAAGAGAGACTTCTGCATTGACTCAACGCTTTATGAGGTAGTTTTGCCTACTGATCCTAACTTCGCTAGTACTTTGGTTGCTGTCCTTCATTACTTTGCTTGCAAAGAGACTATGGGGGCTGCACTGATTGGGGGCGTCGTCCTGCTCCAGCTGAATCGGAGGACACAGAGACGCAGAGAGAGAGTGGCAATGATGGCCAGACGGAGGAGGGCCAACAGGCGTATGTACAGGAGAGCTTACCCTCCCAGTGTATATCGTGAACAGCTCTCCTACATTCATATGTCTGCGGAGCTGTGTTTGCGAAGGCTGCGATTCAGCAAGGAGGTGGTCACTGAGCCAGATTTGCAGCCTCAACTGAGGTCCAGGACGTCTCTGTCGGTGGCAGTGAAGGTCACAGTGGCTCTCAACTTCTATGCTACTGGCTCATTTCAAGCTGCTGCTGGGGACCTCGCCAATATCTCCCAGTTCGCGGTGCATTGCTGCATCCGGCAGGTCACAAATGCCCTCTTTAAAAGCAGACGAGAGTTCATCTCTTTCCCCATGACCCCAGACAAGCAGCGTGACTGCGCTCTGGGCTTTGCGAGGATAGCGGGCTTCCCCATGGTGCAGGGCGCCATTGACTGCACGCATGTGGCTTTGCGTGCTCCACATGAGAATGCCGAGGAATTCCGGAACAGAAAGGGGTTCCATTCCTTGAATGTTCAGTTGTTCTGTGACCACAGACAGCTGATACTCGCTGTCAATGCCCACTATCCTGGCAGCTGCCACGATGCTTTTATCCTGCGCCAGACTACTGCGGCAGAATTTTTCGAGGCACCGCATCAGCCAGTTGGTTGGCTTCTCGGGGACAAGGGGTATCCATTGAGCACCTGGCTGATGACACCGCTCCGTACGCCCAACACCCCTGCTGAGCTGCGGTACAATGAGAGCCATCAAGCTACCAGGAACATCATTGAGCGCACAATCGGTGTGCTGAAGCAACGGTTCCGATGCCTCGACCATTCTGGAGGAGCCCTGCAGTACTCGCCTGAGCGAGTATCCAACTTCGTAGTTGTGTGCTGCATGTTGCATAACATGGCAATCGTCAGGACCCAGCCAATGCCACCAGGCCTTGGAGCAGCACCAGAGGAGGAGGAGGAAGAGGACGAGGAGGATGATCATCAGCAGCACCAAGGCGGGAGGGCGGCCCACAATGGTGAAACTGCAAGGGCCGTCCGTCAACGGCTAATAGCAAGCCGCTTCTAGGGCCCCTGCTGTGGAAATGGCTTCTGCCATTGCTAACAACATCAATGAACCCAGCACGCAACCCCTAAGCTGGCCAAGGCACCAATAATTCCAAATACCAACCATGTATATTTTGAATACAGAAACTTATTTATTTTACAAACTCTGTGTGTGTCAATTCCTCATGACAAACTCATAGAAATAAACACAAAAAAACAGTCAATAACATAACTGGTTCTCACAACCTGGAGATAATGTCCAAAACACTAAACAAAAGTTGGACCATGAACCTCGGCCTTTAATAAAAAAATGACCAGCATTTTGTCACACCTCCTACTTTTTGCCCTTCGAGGGTGATCTCCTTGCCTTGCACACTTCCCCCCTTCTAACCCTACTGCTCCTCCGTAATGGGACCTCAGTGTCTGCAGCAAGGCTGGTGGAAGGCTGCTGATCGTCAGACCCTGACACTGCAGATGCCCCTGAAGGACGGCCTCGACCAGTTCTGGGCCTGGAGGGCCCGGCTGCAGACTGCACCAACTCTGCATGGGCGGCAGCAGTCTGTCCTACAGGCGGTGGCAAGTGCAGTGGAGAAGTGACAGTGTTGGCAGCAGGAATGCTGTCATCGTGAGAGAGGACAGCAACTCCCTGCTCGCCCGACACACTGGCACTCCCACGGGGCAGCACTTCAGCATCCGGAGCAATCTGCTGGAGAACAGATTGCTGGCCTGCTGCGGCGCGGTGAGAGCCCCGGGGACATGTGAACGAACCATCGAGGTTTGCAGCAGTCTGTGCTCGCGTGGCCTCAATCTGAGTCTGCATGAGAGCAGTCAGAGATGGGATCACTGCAGCCAGTGACTGAATTGCAGCACTAAGCGTTAGTGTGGCATCCGCCTGTGCTACAGCGAAGTGCTCCACACTCCTTGCCAGTGACTCAATGCATTCGGGCACCCTTCCCACTGCACCCATGAGCTCAGTGTGCATGCCCACCGCCTGGGTGTTCATTTCTGCGATCAGCCGCTCCTCCTCTGCGTCCATTGCAGTAGGAGTCTCTGGCATACTCTCCCTCTGGGGAGAAGGCCCCCGTTCTTCCCTACCCCCATGGCGTTGCTGCAGCCCGCTGGGTCCTGGAGCTTCACCCTCATCAGACCCTTCCCCCCTGCTCCCCTCCAGGGAAGGCGTGTTCCCAGTGTGGGCATGGGCTTCCTCGGGAGAGGGTGGCACTGATGCTCCGGCTTCCTCTTCCTCCTCGGCTGCAGCTTCACTCCCAGTGGCAGCTTCAGGGCCCGTCTCCTCAGCTGGTGAATCACCATCTGAAAGCAGGGAGGTGCAAGAGTGGCTTTAGCGTGACTACAGGGTGGCAGTAAGGGAGGAATAAGTGCAGCGAGTTAGCAAGTTGGATTGAATGTGTCAAAGGCTGGTGTTGTGAGGGACAAGTGGAAGGACAGAGGACAAAAAGGTGATGACCTTACCATTGCTGTCCAGAACGGGGTCGGCGTCTCCAGTGGCGACGGGACCGATCACCCGGCTTGCCACAATCCTGTGGACGCGCTCCTCAAGATCGCTGAGGGTTTGCAGCTGAGGCCGCCCTCCACCTGTCCATTGCTGCTGTCTCCGATTATGCGCCAGCTTGGCCTGTAAGAAAAAGGACAGCATCTGAGTAAATATACAGCCATGGTCTTGCCTGATGTGCCTCCCATAGGTGAATAGCCCTTACTATATGCAGCCATGGTCTTGCCTGATGTGCCTCCCATAGGTGAATAGCCCTTACTGTATGCAAACTGTGGATTGTGTGTGTGTGTTTCATGAAAGGGCCATAGGTGTTGGATGAGTGTTGTGCGTTGGGGTTTTAAGACCCTCTGGCCATAGAGTGAGGTTGAGATGGAGGGATGGAGAGGTATTGAGAAAAAGCCACTCACCCTGACGACCCGAGTGAGGTCGTTGAACTTTTTGCGGCATTGAACATGGGTCCTGGGCACCATGCTCCTGGAGGAGACGCTCTGAGCCACCTCCCTCCACACTCTTCTGTACTCTCGTGGCAGAGGCCTCCTGCCACTCTCAGGGAAGAGTATACATCTTCTGCGCTCCACCGCGCCAACCAGAGCATCCAAGGCCCGCTCGGTGAAGCGATGAGCTCGTTCTCTCACCCTCTCCATCCTTGGCAGCAAAATGGATTCACAGGTCTCTCCAGGCCGAGATTCAAGGCTGCAATGAGCAGGGTGTGGCTGGGGAGCAAGTTGCCCCCCCCCCCCCCGCTTTAAGAACTGGCCGGCGCCAGTGTGTCTGTGTTCCCTCGCTAACTGGCAGCACCTGCGCTGCGCTCGCACTCTGAGTTAGCGCCTCACTGCTCGGCCTTTGCGCCTTAAGACAGGTGTGCAGCGCCTGATTTAGCGCTCCACTCACCTCCCGGGGCGGTAAAAGTGAAGTTTCCAGTCAATGACGATAATTAGCGCCAGGCGCTAATATTTGCGTCCAGACGATATTTGCACCCCAAATGGGGCGCGACCTAATTTTTCCCCCATAGAGTTATACAGCACAGAAAGAGGCCCATCGGCCCATCGTGTCCGCACCGGCCATCAAGCCCTGTCTAATCTAATCCCATTTTCCAGCACTTGGTCCGTAGCATTGTATGCTATGGGGAATCAAGTGCTCATCCAAATGCTACTTGAATGTTGTGAGGTCTGCTGCCTCTACCAGCCTTTCAGGCAGTGAGTTCCAGATCCCAAACACCCTCTGGGTGAACAAGCTTTTCCTCAAATACCCTTAAACTTCCTGCCCCTTACCTTGAATGTATGTCCTCTCGTTAATGACCCCTCTACTAAGGGAAAAAGTTCCTTTCTATCTACCCTATCTATGCCCAACATAATTTTGTACACCTCAATGAGGTCCCCCCTCAGCGTTCTCTGCTCTAAGGAAAACAACCCCAGCCTGTCCAGTCTCTCTTCATAGCTGAAGCCCAGGTAACATCCAGGTGAATCTCCTCTGCACCCTATCCAATGCAATCACTACCTCCGATAGTGTGCCGACCAGAACTGCACACAGTATTCCAGCTGTGACCTAACTAGCGTTTTGTACAGCTCCATCATAACCTCCCTGCTATTTTATTCTATGCCTCGGCTATTGAAGGCAAGAATCCCATATGCCTTTTTAACCACATTATCTCCCTGTCCTGCTGCCTTCAGGGATCTATGTAAATGCACATCAAGGTCCCTCTGATCGTCTGTCCTTCCTAGGGTCCTACCATTTGTTGTGTATTCCCTTGCCTTGTTAGTCCTCCCAAAATGTATCATCTCACACTTTTCAGGTTTAAATTCCATTTCTCACTGTTCTGCCCATCTGACCAACCCGTCTACATCGTCCTGTAGCCTAAGGCTTCCCTCCTCGTTTTTACCACCCAACCAATTTTCGTTTCATCTGCGAACTTACTGATCATACCTCCTACATTCATATCTAAATCATTAATGTACACTACAAACAGCAAATGACCCAGCACCGATCGCTGCGCTACACCACTGGACACATGCTTCCAGTCACAAAAACAACCTTCGTCCATCACCCTCAGCCTCCTGCAACTAAGCCAATTTTGGATCAAAATGTGCCAAGTTGCCTTGATCCCATGGGCTCTTACCTTCTTGACCAGTCTCCCATGTGGGACATTGTCAAAATGCTTACTGAAGTCCATATGGACAGCATCAACTGCTCTACCCTCATCCACACACCTAGTCACCCCCTCGAAAAATTCAATCACATTGGTCAGACATGATCTCCCCCTGACAAAGCCATGCTGACTATCCTTGATTAATGCTTGCCTCGCCAAGTGGAGACTAATTCTGTCCCTCAGAATGTTTTCCAATAATTACCCTACCACTGATGTTAGGCTCACCTGCCTGTAATTCCCTGGTTTATCCCTACTACCCTTCTTGAATAATGATCCTACGTTTGTTGTTCTCCAGTCCTCTGGTACCTCCCCTGTGGACAGAGAGGTTCTGAAAATTTGTGTCAGAGCCCCTGCAATCTCCTCCCTTGCCTCATACAGCAGCCTGGGATACATCTCGTCTGGGCCTGGAGATTTATCCACTTTTAAGCCCGCTATAATCGCTAGTACCTCCTCCCTCTCAATAATAATTTGTTCAGGTATATCACAATCACACTGACTGATTTATATGCCTACATCGTCCTTCTCCATAGTGAACACAGATGCAAAATATTCATTTAAAACCTCACCTGCATCTTCTGGCTCTATACACAGATTGCCACTTTGGTCCCTAATGGGCCCTACTCTTTCCCTGGTTATCTTCTTGCCCTTAATATACTTATAAAACACCTTGGAATTTTCCATTATTATGCCCGCCAGTGTTTTTTCATGCCCTCACTTCGCTCTCCTAATTTCTTGTTTTTGCACTTTCTATACTCCTCTAGGGCTTCCACTGTTTTTAGTCGTTTGTATCTGCCAAAAGCCTCCTTTTTTTCCCTAATCCATTCTCGTATATCCCTTGACATCCAGGGTTTCCTGGGCTTCTTGGTCCGACCCTTGACATTTACGGGAAGATGTTGCCGTTGTACTCTCTCTATTTCCTTTCTGAATGACTCCCACTGCTCTCATGTGGATTTTCCTACAAATAGCTGATCCCAGTCCACTTTGGCCAGATCCTGCCTTATCATATTAAAATCGGCCTTCCCCCAATTTAAATCTTCATTTCTGGTCCATCTTTGTCCTTTTCCATGACCACCTTAAATCTCAGCGAATTATGGTCACTGTCACCAAAATGCTCTCCTACTAACACTTCCACCACTTGCCCGGCTACATTCCCTAGAATTAGGTCCAGTACCGCCCCCTCTCTTGTAGGACTTTCTATATGCTGGCTCAAAAAGCTCTCCTGGATGCACTTTAAGAATTCTGTACCCTCTAAGCCTTTCACATTCTGACTACCCCAGTTACTATTGGGGAAGTAGAAATCCCCTACTATTATTATCCTATTATTTCTACACTTCTGAGATTTGCCTACATATCTGTTCCTCTATCTCCGCCTGACTGTTTAGCGACCTACTGTACAAGGCCAGCTAAGTGCTTGCCCCCTTTTTGTTTTTAAGTTCTAACCATATGGCCTCTTTGAGGAACCTGCTAAGATATCATCATTCCTCAAAGCAGTAATTGACTCCTTGATTAATATTGTGGCACTCGCTCCTCATTTACACCAACCTCTGTCTCGCCCAAAGATTCTATAGCCCGGAGTATTCAGCTGCCAGTCCTGCCCCTCCCTCAACCATGTCTCTGTGATAGCAACAATACCATACTCCCATATGTTCATCAACATCTTCAATTCATCTGACTTACTCGCAGGACTCGTTGCATTAAAATAAATGCCGCCCAGCCTTGCCATAGTCCCTTGTGCCGTTTCATATTTGCTCTAACTTCCAGGCTGCCTTGTTATTTTCCTCTGGTGCATCACCCCCTACTATAGCTCCACTCCGTATCCCATCCCCCTGCCAAGTTAGATGACACACCCGCCCCCAACCCCCCAACAGTACTAGCAAACCTCCCCGCAAGGATGTTGGTCCCGTTCCGGTCCAGCTGCATCCCGTCCGTCTTGTACACGTCCCACCTTCCCCAGAAGCAGACCCAGTGATCCAGGAAACTAAATCCTTCCCTCCTGGCCCAACTCTTTAGCCACGCATTCATCTGTTCTATCCTGCTATTCCTATACTCATCCGTGGCACCGGGAGTAATCCAGAGATTACAACCTTTGAGGTCCTGCTTTTGAATCTGTTACCTAGCTCCCTAAATTCTTGTTGCAGGACCTCATCCCTCTTTCTACCCAGGTCGTTGGTACAAATGTAAACCACGACCTCTGATTGTTCGCCCTCTCACTTCAGAATGCCCTGCAGCCGTTCAGTGACATACTTGACCCTGGCACCAGGGACGCAACATACCATCCTGGACTCACGTCTGCGGCCACAGAAACGTCTATCTGTTCCCCTTACGATAGAATTCCCTATAACTATTGCTCTCTCACTCTTGTTCCACCCATCCTGTGCATCTGGGCCACTCGTAGTGTCACGAACTTGGCTTTTGCTGCATTCCCCTGAGAAACCATCTCTCCCATCAGTATCCAAAACTGAAAATCTGTCGGAGAGGGAGATGGGCCCAGGGGACTTCTGCACTACCTTCCTAGTTATTTTACTCTATCTGGTGATCACCCGTTCCCTGTCTGCCTGTGCACTCTTTACCTGCGGTGTGATCACCTTGTTAAACGTGCTATCCACGAAGATCTCAGCTTCACGGATGCTCCACAATGAATCCAGCCGCAGCTCATGCTCCGAAATGCGGATTTCGAGTAGCTGCTGCTGGAGACACTTCCTGCACATGTGTTCGCCCTGGACACCTAAAGTGTCCCTGACTTCCAACACAGCACAGGAGGAGCACTCCACGCTGCCGAGCTGCCCTGCCATTTCCTACCCTTAATTTTCTTCCTTTAAATTAAAGAATATTAAATACACTTGGGACCTTACTTCCCTTCTCTCCTGGAAGCTGACAAAGATGGAAAAAGAAAGGAACACCTCCCTCCCCGAACTACCTCACTCACATAACTCGCAGCTTAACATTCTGTTCAGATCTGCACCCCGTGACATACTGCACTCTAACTCTCTTATTTATACTACTGAGATTTAAATAAGTGAGCTCTCTGGCCGTTACAGAAACGGATTAGACCACTTAATTAATTAATTACTCTCACCTGCTCTCCAGCACAGAGCTTGTTTATCCCAGCCCAAGCCTGGAAGAAACTTAAAACTTGAAACAGTAAATTTAAATGCTAATTGCAAGCAGACAAGATTGAATTTATAAAAATAAGAGATTAAACTTTAAGATTTACTCCCTCACTCACCAAACTCTCAGCTTCACACTCTGTTCCGCTCTGCACTCCATGACAAACTGCACTCTAGCCTGTCTTATTTATACTGCTGAGATTGAAATAAGTGAGCTCTCTGGCAGTTACAGAACCAGATTAGATCACTTAATTAATTAATTACTCGCCCCTGCTCTTCAAAACAGAGCGTGCTTAGCCCTGCCCAAGCCAAACTCGCAGTTTAACGCTCTGTTCCGATCAGCACTCTGTGACAAACTGCACTCTAGACTCTAGTTGGACAGTGTAGGGTGTGCAAGTGGGGTCAGCCTTCACCTCTGACTCAGTGAGCGGTTCAAATTGCCCCCACGCTCCTGGTTCCTAGACTTTGGACTTATTTAGGGGTTGTGAACAATGATGCCGTAGTCAACAGGTTCTGATGAAAGAATTTTGACTTTATTAAAAGAAAAAGGTAACAAACTTAAAACACACTTAATACTTAAACACAGGTTGGGGAACACACGGTACAAGCGAGGGAGAACAACAATATACAAAGAAACCATATCCCTCCCAAAAATCCCACTATCTAGCTAGGTTTTCGTTTCAGGAGATCAGGGATAATGCTCACCAAACGAATCCTTGACAGTTGAGAGTTCGGGTTTAGTGTCTTTTGAGTAAAAGGTTTCATAAGGCCCTTGTTGCCGCGAAGTGTCCTAAGGTTACTGAGGCAGTCGCTCTGGTTTCTTCTTGTGTGTTGGTCTGTTTGTGAAGTTGTTGGCCTTCTTTCCTCCTCCTCCTCTTGTCTTGTGGTGTCTTGCTGGAGCAGAGCTGAGAGACAGCTGTTCCAGCATTGAGAGCATTGTCAGAGAGTCCAGAGAGAGAGAGTCTTGGGGGTTTAGCCCCCAATTATACTGTCAGCCACTTGTATCCTTTTCGCGCCCAAAACCCCTTACTAAATCGGTTTCCTTTAGATTTCAAATGAGCCCCGTATATTCCATTGTCTTAGTTTTGGCGGGCTTGTTAGTTTCGATGGCTTTAACTTGGTGTTAAACATGTCCTGATGGCTTCTGATGTTTCCCATTTCAGCAGGGCCTTTATCTGCGCACCACATCATGTCCCTATTGTCCTAGGTTTTTGGCGGGCTTGTAAATCTGTCCTGTGGTTAACTGCTTGATTGGTTTTTGATGATGTAAATCGGGGTAATAAATGTTTTATTGATTTTAGGCTTCTGGTATCCTGTTTGGGCCTGGGAATTTCAAAAAAGGTCTTGGATTATTCATATTTCGATGTGTGTGTGAGGCTTTTGGTTTGTGTCTTCCTCCTTGGTAGGAAGGCAGTGTAAACAAATTCCCATACAGCTTGATTGGGCCCCAATATCCAAACCTGTCCACTGCCTGGGCACGCCTCTCCGAAGCCTGTCTGTGTCTGTGAAAGGTGTCTTTCCCAACAGTAAGATTCAAAAAGTCATTTTCCTCAGGGATTTTTCTTCCCTGATCTTTTAAAATGTCCAAAACTGAGGTTTTTACCTGAAATCACTTCATTTAGGGCGCTGTTCGAGTTTCTGGGGGATTTTGCGAAGCCTACAACAGGTAATTGACGATGATGAACTCACAGGGTTAAGGACAAAATGCGGGGATGTGGGACGAAACACAACCGCTCTTTCAAAGAGCCAGCACAGGCACGACGGGCTGAATGGCCTCCTTCTGTGCTTTAAGTGCATGTGATTCGGGACCGTGGCGGGCGATGCAGGTGGTGGGTCGTGGCCTCGCTGCTGGCTCCAGCACGCTGTGTAAAATGATTGTCCCCCTGATCATAGAATCATAAAAATTTACAGCACAGAAGGAGGCCATTTGACCCATCTTGTCCGTGCCGGCCGACAAAGAGCAATCCACCCTAATTCCACTTGCCAGCACTTGTTCCATAGCCCTGTACTTTTTAAATATGATGAGGGTTACTGCTTCTACCACTCTTTCAGGCATTGATTTGCAGACTCCCACAACTTTCGGGGTGAAAAATTATCCTCAAACTCCCTCTAATCCTCCGAACAATTACTTTAAATCTATGCACCTTGGTTATTCACCTGTCTGCTAAGGGAAATAGGTTCTTCCTATCTACCCTATCTAGGCCTCTCATAATTTTACACACCTTAATATGGTCTGCCCTCTGTTTCCTCTGCTCCAAAGAAAACAACACCAGCCTATCCAATCTTTCCTCCTAGTTTAAATTCCCCAGCCCAGGCAACATCCTCGTAAATCTCCTCAGCACCCTCTCTAGTCCAATCACATCATTCCTGTAACGTGGTGCCCAGAACTGCAAGCAGTATTCTAGCTGCGGCCTAACTAGTGTTTTACACAGTTCAAGCATAACTTCCCTGCTCTTATATTCTCTGTCTCAGCTAATAAAGGCAAGTATCCAGTATGCCTTCTTAAGCACCTTATCTACCTATCCTGCTACATTGAGGGACCTGTGGACATGCACTCCAATGTCCCTCTGATCTTCTGCACTTCTCAGTGCCCTACCATTTAATGTTTACTACCTTGCCTTGTTAGCCATCACCAAATGCATTACCTCACACTTCTCCGTATTGAATTCCATTTGCCACTATTCTGTCCACGTGACCAGTCCATTGATATCTTCCAGCAGTCTGCAGCTTTCTTCTTCCTTATCAACCACATGGTTATTTTTGTATCATCTGCGAAACTCGTAATCATACATAGAATCATAGAATCATAGAAGATAGGAGCAGGAGTAGGCCATTCGGCCCCTCTAGCCTGCTCCGCCATTCAATGAGATCATGGCTGATTATCCAAATTCAGTACCCTGTCCCTGCTTTTTCCCCATATCCATTGATCCCTTTAGCCTTAAGAAATATATCCAACTCCTTCTTGAATCTATTTAATTAATTGGCCTCTACTGCCTTCTGTGGCAGAGAATTCCACAGGTTCACCAATCTCTGGGTGAAGAAATTCCTCCTAATTTCAGTCCTAAATGGCTTACCCCTTATCCTTAGACTGTGACCCCTGGTTCTGGACTCCCCGACCATCGGGAACATCCTTCCTGAATCTAGTTTGTCCTGTCGTGTCAGAATTTTATAAGTTTCAATGAGATCCCCTCTCATTCTTCTGAACTCCAGCGAGTATAAACCCAATCGACCCAATCTGTATTCACGCGTCATTCCTGCCATCCCAGGTATCAGCCTTGTGAATCTTCGCTGAACTCCTTCCATGGCAAGAACATTCTTCCTCAGATAAGGCGACCAAAACTGCACACAGTACTCAAGGTGTGGTCTCACCAAGGCCCTGTACAACTGCAGCAAGACATCCTTGTTCCTGTACTCAAAACCTCTCGCTACTTCCTACATTCAAATCCAAATCATTGATATATAGCACAAAAAGAAAGGAGCCAGTACTGAGCCCTGCCGAACCCCACTGCAAACAGCCTTCCAGTCACAAAAACACCCTTCGAACATTACCCTTTCTTTCCGGCCTCTCAGCCAATTTTGGATCCAACTTGCCACTTTGCCTTGTATCCCATGGGCTTTTACTTTCGTGGCCAGTCAGCCATCCGGCACCTAATCAAAAGCCTTGCTAAACTCCATATAGACTACATCAAACGCACTACCCTCATTGACCCTCCTTGTTACCTCCTCAAAAAATGCAATCAAATTAGTCAGACAGGATCTTCCCTGAACGAATCCATGCTGACTGTCCCTGATTACTCCGTTTCTTTCTCATTGAAGATTTAGCCTGTGCCTCAGAATTTTTTCCAATAATTTTCCCACCACCGAGGTTAGAAGACTGGCCTGTAATTACTCGTTCTATCCTATTCTCCCCTTTTAAACAACGGTACGACGTTAGCAATCCTGCAGTCCTCTGGCATCAAACCTGCAGCCAGAGAGGATTGGAAAATTATGGTGAGAGCCTCTGCTATTTCCTCTCTTACTTCTCTTAATATTCTGGGAGAGATTTCATCTTCTTAAGCCCCGCCTAGCGGTTTTCCCGGCCAATTGAAAAAGCGGGTCTGATGAAGTCATTTGATGGTGCGTCATCAGTCGTTTGCCTTAAAGTGACAATGCGCACATTTATTTTGACATTTGTGCTGTCAGTGTTCTACAGCATTGAGGTGTTGCAAACACTGATAAGCACTGCACAGAGGAGCACTGCTGAAAACAGGCTCTCCGATTACTTCCTCCATATGCACATGGAGTGAGTCACAGCACGAAGGGAGGTTCTCTTCCCTTCCCATGAGATAAAGAGACCACCCCAGGAGACTAACGCAGCCTGGTTGCATATTTCACAGGAGGACACAAGCAGGGATGCCCTCAGGAAGACTAGGCTGCCGTGGCGCAAACCTTTCACTGATCTCAGTAAACGTTACTGCAAAGCCACACTCAATCTCATCCTGCTATGTCACTCATCACATTCCCAATACTCTGCCTTCCGAACCCTACTCCTGCACATCCTTACTCACGCCAACTTAACTTGCACCTCCACCCATCCCTCTCTCTATATATTATCACTTCCCCATCACACTAGCCAGCCCTTATCCTCACCCTCATCCTTGTCCATGCATAGCAAGTAACAGCACACAAGGTTAGGCACGTGTGTTTCTTAGCCAATGTTCATGTGAAGTTTCTGTTAATGTGCTGTCAAACATTGAAAACTTGATTTGAACACTTTCCGTTTTTGGCAGGTCTGAGTGCACTTTTGGAAGTGGTTAGTGAGTTGCAGTGAATGGTGAGGCATAACGGTAGCTCCCCTCCACCTCCCGCGATGGTGACTAGTGTGATAGGAATGGCTTGTGCGTTCTAGGGATGCTTTATGTTGTTGGTTTGAGGTTGTGCCAACCTGGCGCATCATGTGTCAGCCAGGGTGTACACAGTAAATCTTGTACATCCCTGTCATCCCGGGCTGCAATGTGACCTCGTAAAATGTAAAGGTGAGTTTAAAATACTTCTTAATGGGCTGTTAACAATGTCATAATGACCTGAATTGCCTCCCCCGCCTGTGCGTGTCGGCTCTGTTCAGCGTTGACAGACACAATATCTGGGAAAGGCGCGAGCCGGCGGGTTGACAGCGGGTTCCCTGCCCGCTGTCAAAAAAAAAATCCAACCCGACCCGCCACCGATCGCACCCGCTGACCCCTCGGAAAATCGCCCCTCCTCCCCCCCCCCCCCCGCCCCCACCCCGCTCCTGATTCTGTGAAAGCATTGAGCAGCGGAATCCGTAAGCACTGATAACAGATGTTATATTCCAGGCTGAGTGCAATAGCAGCAGTTTGATGCAGGATTGGGGGAAATCTGATGTGTTACTTGTCTCACTGTCTCCAGTGAATTCAATGCAACATGAAATCGCTTGTATAAAACAGGCTTTCGATTCGCTATCGCCCATTTTTCGTCACTGCCTTTGACCAATTTCACCCCATGCACATGTGACAATGCAATACTCGCTTCTCACTGCACTGAACTGTCAACTCACTTTGGTGCTAATTTCCTTGTTTGATGCGAATAAATAAATTTATATATAACGGTAAAAAGTATCCCTGTTTCATGCAGCCACAGACACTGCTTCTTTCACAGTCACTTTCACCTTTGATCGATTACTGGTCAATTGTTGCTAGAAGCTCAAACCTAAATACTGCACCGGGAAAACCGGCGGCTGCATACAAGTGGATACGTCCAGTGACTCAGGGGGTGTTTCCCAAATTGCAGGCAATAACAACGGATGTGAATATTTCAACGAGCCCCGTAGAGAGTGTCGACACTTGCATTGCATCATGTAGAGTGTGTCACTGCTTCAGAAGGACAAGGCGAGCGCCTCCATATTCACAGAAGGCTGAAATTATTTAAGATTTCCATGAGCGTGTCAACATTAACTGAATTTCCCTGTGTGAGTTTTTGTTTAATTCGTTTCTGGGATATGAGCGTCGCTTGCCCATCTCTAATTGCCCTTGAGAAGGTGCTGGTGAGCCGCCTTCTTAAACCGCTGCTATCCGTGTGGTGAAGGTACGCCCACCGTGCTGCTAGGGAGGGAGTGCCAGGATTTTGACCCAGCGACGATGAAGGATCAGCGATATACGTTTTAAGTCAGGATGGTGTGTGATTTAGTGGGGAACTTGGAGGTAGTGGTGTTCCCATGAGCCTGCTGCCCTTGTCCTTCTAAGGGGAAGTGGTCGCGGGTTTGGGGGCTGCTGCCGAAGAAGCCTTGGCGAGCTGCTGCAGTGCATCTTGCAGATGGTACACACTGCAACCATGGTACGCCGGTGGTGGAGGGAGTGAATGTTTAAGGTGGTGGATGGCGTGCCAATTAAGCGGACTGCTTTGTCCTGAATGCTGTCGAGCTTCTTGAGTGTTGTTGGAGCTGAAATCATCCAGGCAAGTGGAGAGTATTCCACCACAATCCTAACTTGTGCCTTGTAGATGGTGGATAGTCTTTGCGAAGTCAGAGGTGACACACTCGGCGCAGAATACCCAGTCTCTGACCTGCTCTTGTTGCCACAGTATGTGGCTGGTCCAGTTATGTTTCTAGTCAATGGTTATGCCCAGGATGTTGATGGTGGGGGATTCGGCGATGGTAATACCGTTGAAATTCAAGTGGAGGTGGTTAGTCTCTCGCTTGTTGGAGATAGTCCTTGCCTGGTACTTGTGTGGCACGAATGTTACCTGTCACTTATAAGCCCAAGCCTGAACGTCGTCCTGGTCTTGTTGCATGCGGGCATGGACTGCTTCACTTTCTGAGGGGTTGTGAATGGCGCTGAACACTCTGCAGTCATGAGCGATCATCCCCATTTCTGACCTTATGTTGGAGGGAAGGTAATTGATGAAGCAGCTGAAGATGATTGGGCCTCGGACACTGCCCTGAAGAACTCCTGCAGCGATGTCCTGCGGCTGTGATGATTGACCTTCAACCACCACAAACATCTTCCTTTGTGCTAGGTATGTCTCCAGGTATTGCAGCGTTCCCCCGCCCCCCAGTCCCCGCCCGATTCCTATTGACTTCAGTTTTACTAGTTCTCCTTGATGCCAAACTCTGTCAAATGCTGCCTTGATGTCAAGGGCAGTCACTCCCACCTCACCTCTGGAATTCAGCTCCTTTGTCCATGTTTGTACCAAGGATGTAATGAGGTCAGGAGCCGAGTGTCTTGGCGGAACCCAAACTGGGCATCAGTGAGCAGGTTACTGGTAAGTCAGTGCGCGTGATAGCACCGTCGATTACACCTTCTATCACTTTGCTGAGGATTGAGAGTAGACTGATGGGGCGTTAATTGGCCGGCTTGGATTTGTCCTGATTTTTCTGTGCAGGACATACCTGGGCAGTTTTCCACATTGTCAGATAGGTGCCAGTGTTGTAGTTGTGCTGGAACAGCTTGGCTAGAGGCGCGGCTCGTTTCAGAAGCACAGTTCCGGCACGATAGCTGGTATGTTGTCGGAACCCATTGCCTTTGCTTTATCCAGTGCCCTCAGCCGTTTCTTGATATCACGTGGAGTGAATCGAATTGGCTGAAGACTGTTTTCTGTGATGGTGGGGACCTCAGGAGCAGGCCCATATGAATCATCCACTCGGCACTTCTGGCTGAAGATGGTTGCAAACGCTTCAGCCGTGTCTTTTGCACTCAGGTGCTGTGCTCCAGCATCATTGACGATGGTGATATTCATGGAGCCTCCTCCTCCCGTTAGTTGTTGAATGGTCCACCACCATTCACGGCTGGATGAAGCAGGACTGCAGAATCTGATATGATCCGTTGATTGTGGGATCGCTTAGCCCTGTCTATAGCATGCTGCTTCCACTTTTACCATGCATATAGTCCTGTGTTCCAGCTTCCCCAGGTTGGCACATCATTTTTAGGTACGCCTGGTGTTGCTCCTGGCATGCTCTCCTACAATCCTTATTGAACCAGGGTTGGATCCCTGGCATGATAGCAATGAAAGAGTGAGTGATATGTCGGGCCATGATGTTACAGATTGTGTTGGAATACAACTCTGCTGCTGCTTTTGGCCGACAACGCCTCATGGATGTTCAGTCTTGAGCTGCTAGATCTGTTCTTAATCTATCCCAACTAGCACGGTGGTTTTGCCACACAACACGATGGATGGTGTCCTCAGTTTGAAGAAGGGTCCACGTCTCCACAATGACTATGCGGTGGTCACTGCTACCAATACTGTCGTAGACAGATGCATCTGCGACAGGTAGATTGGTGAGGACGAGGTCAAGTAGGTGTTTCTCTCGTGTTGGTTCTTACATCACCTGTCGCAGCCCCAGACTGGCAGTTATGTCCTTCAGGACTCGGCCAGCTCGGTCAGTAATGGTGCTAACGAACCACTCTTGGTAATGGACATTGAAGTCCCCCAACCAAAGTATATTCTGTGGCCTTGCTACTCTCAGTGCTTCTTCCATGTGGTGTTCAACATGGAGGAGTACTGATTCATCAGCTGAGGGAGGGCGGTATGTGATAATCAGCAGGAGGTTTCATTGCCCATGTTTGAGTGTTGTGATTTATACAAGGTCCGGGGAATGTTTCAGTATTTGATGTGATCCTGGGTTTGACTCAGTATCTGAAAGGCCTCTATTCTGTTTCAGTGTCTACAGAGTTAGCTGGAAATGTCTCCATATTTTGTATACAGTCATAGAATCATATTGCGCAGATGGAGTCTGTGTCGGCTCGTTTAAAGAGATTTTCAATTTGTCCCACTCCACTGAAATTGCCCCATTGCTGGCAAATTGCTCGTTTTGAAATATATATCAAATTTTCATTTGAAAATTACTGCTGAATCTGCTATCACTGCCTTCTCCGGTACTGTATTCCAGATTATACAAAATCGCTGCATAAAAACAATTCTCCTCATATCCATCCTGGATTTTTTGCAAATTATATTTTATAACTATGTCATCTGGTTATCAAACCTTCTGCCATTGGAAATAGTTTCTCCCGAGCTAATCTATCAAAACTCTTCATGATTGTGACCGTCTCTGTTAAATCTCCGCTTAACCATCTCTGCTCCAGGAAGAAGAATCCCAGCTTTCCTAGTCTCTCCACATAACTGAAGTCCTTGGTAACAATTCAGCATTAGGGCGCCGTTTTCTGGGGATCCCTGGAAATGTGATTTACTTGAACTCTGCACCTGGAAGTGAGAAAATATGTACAGGCAACTCCTTCGAGTGAGTAAGTTGCAGGGGTTCTCTGGAACATTTTGTATTTGCGAATGGGTCCCTAGGAATTGTGGCAGTAAAACCAGTAATTCCCATGCAATTGTTAAACTTTATTCAGTTACCAATGATTACATCACCATTTACAGGGATGGGGCTCTTGCAATCTTGTTGCACAGCTTCCTGGACGTGTATGAATAATAGTGGGGAGTCCATAGGAATGTTTCAATGTTCAGAGTAGGTATATGGCCATAGCTGCCTATGTGTCGCGTCAATGGTTCTGTATCTCTGGGAAAGATATTGAGTCTTGACTACACATTTTTGGGGATCTCTAGCAGTGTGTCAGCCTTTGAAGGGCTGTGTAAGTAGGACAATGCTTGCATTGGATATTCAGAAATGAGTAAAGCATATTCCCAGGGGCTCAACATAGTTTGGTTTACTGGCAGAATTTAAAGTCCACCCTGAGAATTGGATAGAAATTCTTTGAAAAAACAGAACCACATTATCACAGAGATAAACAGAAATCTGTAACGAAACCTGTTCTCGCTTCACCCAATGCTGTCAGACTGAGGGTGTCACATAGTCTGTTCATCACTGGCCTTTGGGGATATTCACTTTCCATCTGTGCAATAGCTGACTAAATATAATTTATGATTTTGCAATGACTTGTGTGAGAGATGAACTGAAACTCTTTATTCAGTCACTGTAAATAATGTCTCTCTCCTTGCGCACTAATTATGTCTGTGGAGATTTCGCCCGCCTTACATAAGGGACTTCGCTCAGTGTGTTAACCCAGAGTGTCTCTCGGAGCTTAATCTGCAGAAGTACCCGGGATTAGCGTTCTGCAGAAGTAGAAAGAATGGATCGGAGTATTTCATTGACACTTAAGGTATTGAGGACACTTATTCGTATACAGCGGGTGTATTATCCTGCCCTCGCTGTTATTGGTGTTCCTGGTAAGTCTCTATCAATAGATATTAATTCTGTAATCATTTTAAGTGCATTCCTGACTTTAACTGTCAAATCCCAGCTGCTGTTGGTGTTCTTTGTAAATTGTCAAGTCCTTATTTTATTATGTAAATTATATTTAACTGTAAACACTGAATTCATTGTTAAAGTCTCCATATTCAACAATTCGTGATATTTAGTTTATTCCTCTTGCTGTGAGACTGAAAGTATATCGTTCTCCGACAGTGTCACTGGGTGATTTATTGAATTAATATCTTACAGTCTGATCTGAGACTGGAAGTAGATTTTACGCATTACCATCAGCGACTGAGGAAACCGCTGGAATAAAATGTGAGCAAGAAGGATTTACAGAACCAGTCTGAATGCATTCATTGATTGTAAAGGAAGGTGAATCGGGCGGGTTCTATTCTTTATGTGGGGTCTGGTTCCCGCCCCGATTATTTAGGTGTGCTCCGGACAGGCGATGCTTAATTGCTAGAGAGTGAAAACCGAAACAAACCAAATCAGAAATATGCTCAATGCTTTCAGGATAATGTTTATATCTGTTTTTAATTTGTTGATACAGTTTTGCAATTTGTGATAAATTATTCCTTCTGATTTTATTTCCAATTGATTGTAACTGGAGTTCTGTGCAGCTAGATTATTTTATCATTTCATCCTTTTATATTCCCTCCATCAATTTGAAACCTATTCAGTTCTCACTCACAGGTGGAAAGCGCCAGATTAACATTCCTCCACTTCCATTCAGATACTTTCTCAAACCCAAGGTGGCAGATCAGACCGTCAGTTACATCATCAGCCCCTTGATAGTGACTGTCCATCCGAAAAGCTTTGTAATGTAAGTGGAAATTCTCCCATTAGATTAATTATTAGACATATAGATAGACAGAGAGATAGATAGATCGATAGATAGATATATCGATAGAAAGATAGATAGATAGATAGAGAGATAGATAGATAGATAGATAGAGAGATAGATAGATAGATAGATAGATATAAAGATAGATAGATAAATAGATAGATAGATAGATAAATAGATAGATAGATAGATAAATAGATAGATAGATAGATAGATAGATAGATAGATAGATAGATAGATAGATAGATAGATAGATAGATAGATAGATAGATAGATAGATAGATAGATAGATAGATAGATAGATAGATAGATAGATAGATAGATAGATAGATAGATAGATAGATAGATGATAGACAATAATATCATTGGGCCACAATATCCATATGTATCGAAGGACCCTGAGGGTTCCGGGCGCATCTCCTTGGGGCCTGCTCAGGAGAGCAATTTAAAATTGCAGATGCTGCGATCATGCTGGCTTTCGGTCGGGTAAGAGCCAGGATGATTTAACTGCCCGCCTGCCAGGTTTCTGCTGAGCGAATAGGGTTACTATCTCACCCGCTTGGTGCTAGTGTAAAACCAGTGATATAACATTGGCCGCCCATTAAGCACATCTCATGATTTGCTTTTCAGTGATTTTAATGGACAGTGAAACCGAGTGGGGATATTAGAAACCGATATAATCTCAGCTACTTCATGGTTGAAAGTTAGAAGTTGCCCCAGTAATCAACGACTGAAATCGGGCAGGAGGTAAAACGCTCAGCCAATCCACTACTGCCATTTAATGTCCAGGAGCAAAAGAGTAATTTCCGCTATTATTTCCAATACTGATTTTTTACAGTTTCTCCCTCTTCCTCTCCAGAATTTGTTGTGTCCTTAATGAGTTTTCACAGGACAGGTACATCATGCGTCACAGGTGCTTTCAGAATATTCTCCTTTGGTCCATTTTCCAACTGCCGTTTCACACCCCAGATGTTTCCTGCCCAGGAAGAGACGATTCAGCCTTCTCTCGGTCTCAGCTGTTTGCTGCAGTATTCCAAAAGTGAATCCCAGACCCACTCTCTCCTCACGGTCCGCTGTCTTCGTCTGATTCTTGTGCTGATCTCCTCTTTAGTTAGAAGTATATCCTCTGAGAGTTATTTTCGCTGTCTCCTGTTCCGACCCATCTCATTGCTGATGCTTATTTTGAAACATCTAAATGGATGTTTTTAATTCAGTCTTGCTCTTTGCCTCTGAATCTAATTTCAGCTAAATTTTTAACCTAACCCGCCCGGCGGGAAAAAGGCAAGTTCGGGTCGGACACCCGTTTTATTGCCCGCCCGATTTTGCTCTCCATTGGATTCAATGTTGCGGACAATTGGACGGTGATTGGAACAAGTGTCCGACTCGAACCCGCCGCATTACCGCTGGTCGGGTTAGTTTAAACTCCGGGTTTATACAGGTCCGTGCTGGATTTCGCTTCCAGTGCCCATTCTGAAATTATCATTCATAAAGTTTGAGGCGAGGCAGCAGATGTAAAAAGTAATTCTGCCGCGGCACCTAACATGGCTGAACAATCCTTTTACTCGTAAAACATTCAAACAGAAACATTCAAGCAGGAGGCATTGCACAGTGGTCAGGAGCAGCACCCAGGCGATTACCCCTATCAAATCCCACATTCGCTGGTCAGCAGCAGGACCCAGGCGATTATCCCCATCTTTTTCCCCTGGTCACTGATCAGGAGCAGCACCCAGGCAATTACTACCACCATATCTAAGATTCACTGGTCAGGAGCAGGAGACAGAGCGATGAAACCCACCAAATCCCAGCGTCACTGGTCAGAAGCTGAAGCCAGAGCGATCAAGCCCAACAAATCCCAACGTCACTGGTCAGGAGCTGCAGCCAGGGGTATCAAACCAACCACATCCCAGCGTCAGTGGTTAGGAGCAGGACCCTGGGGTCCACCCCCTCCATATCACAGTGCTACTGAGCAAACTGAAACTGGGTCGGCTGAGAATTGACCTGGTGACCTTATGATCTCTTTCGTTTTGTCGGCTCCAGTCAGTGTGCTTACTCTCTATTCGTCAGGGAGATCATATATGTTTACAGGACATTTCTGAATGAACCTATTTTATTTTCCGTGTTTATTTTTCCAATTTGATCAGACATGGACATCTCAAATCATTAGTGCTAGTTGACTTGAAGCCTTATCTCTATCATAAAGTTCTGTCACATTGGATTCCATCACGGGATGTAGTGAGATTTCAGTAATTTACACCCATGGATCCAATAGACTGATATTTATGCTCCCATCCTGATGTATAATTTCACTTTTTTCCCCTTCGTTGCAGTTAACTTAGTGACGATTGTGACCCTGTCACGGGGAAAGTGTGGTCTCTCCAAATGTGTCACTCGCTACCTGGTGGCCATGGCAGCGGCGGATCTACTGGTCGTGATCATCGATTTGATACTGAAGCAGATTCCCATTGTTCATGATAAATTTCGGTTTCTATCCCACATTCCCGTGTGTAATATCCACGCTGTCCTACTTTATGCAGCCACAGACTGTTCTGTCTGGTTCACCGTCGCTTTCACCTTTGATCGATTTGTGGCCATTAGTTGCCAGAAGCTGAAAACTAAATATTGCACCGAGAAATTGGCGGCTGTGGTTATTGGAACAATGACTGTGTTTTTCAGTGTAAAGAATATTTTCTGGTATTTTATGTTGTTAGGCACCTATATATATGTGAGACTGCCTTGGTTCTGCGCTATGACCTTCAGTGTTATGTATTCACCAGTATGGTCAACAATTGAATTTCTACATTATATTTTCACCCCGTGTGTACCATTTATTCTGATTCTGCTGCTCAATGTTTTAACTGTCAGACACATTTTAGCGACTATCAGGATCCGCAAGCGACTTCGGGAAAGGGGGAGTGGGCAGAGTCCCAGTGATACAGAGACAACAAACAGAAGAAAATCAATTACTGTACTTTTTGTGATCTCGGGGAATTTTATCCTTCTATGGGCTCTGCTCCTGTTGGCCACGCTGTACTCTAGAATTGTTCTGGAGAACGGGTTCGCTAATGATGTGATGATAAATATTATACAAGAACTTGGGTTTATGCTTCAGCTCCTGAGTTGCTGCACAAACACATTTATTTATGCCGTGACCCAGAGTAAGTTCAGAGAGGAGCTGAAGAATGGGGTGAAATATCCCTTCACTGTTCTTTCTAAGACTATAAAATAACAACCACTTTGCCTCACACGTTGTCCCAGCCCCTCACCATTCAGGCTGTGTAATCGTGTTGTTTTGAAGCAGACCGATTTGATTGGGATTGCATTTGATGCAAGGTGTGTTTTGTGAACTTGGAGCAGCTGCCGTGTGCGGAAGACCCTTTACTGAAATCACACATTTAGAATAAAGTTAAACTGATATGTAACATCCTCCATGACAACTATTTATTGCATTTTATTGCTGTCTTTGATCATGGATTTCGGCCGGACGGGCTATGATTCTATGTAATGGACTGTAGCTGGGAAAAGATACAACAGCAGTCGGCAATACTGCGAGTTCCCCTTTACAGAGGCTATTTCCGGGTAGTTCACTGACTCCTGCAGCCCAGTTACTGAACTACAAGTTCTTCATCGTTTACATTTTTTCATGAGTTATAGTGAGCAGCAATTTACCACTCGGCTGATGGATACTGGGCGCATTATAATGGTCACCTTTATCCAGCCCGGATTTTGTGGGAAATGACGGCAAACAGTGTCCGATGTTATTACCCTTTGGAACTTACCGCAACTTCAGGATGTGGCACATGCGCATCTAAACGCTTAACTCCTGAAGTTCCGGTTGGTAATTTACTGCTCCAACACTGGCTATGCTTCCCCCCACCTCCCCCATACACCTCCATCGCCGGCAATCAGTATAAGAAGTGAAATCAGTGAAACTGACCATGACGTGGGCTTTATCGCGGTAATATCGCTGTTAGAGACCCCATTAAAACGTATACCTTGTTGGATTAGTGTAACTGGGGTATTAACAGTGCATTGACTGCTAATCAAATGTTCTGGACCTGAGAAACTAATTTTAATTTTGTGCACTCTAAAATGTCTCCATTATGCTAAATATTACACATTTTAAACAACTTTAATAAAGTTATATATTTTAAAAGTTTGTTGATCTTTATTTCAGGTTCACCTTTTCCCCATGTGGGAACTCTAATACTTCTATTTCATCTATGCCATTTTTAAAACGTTTGAATAAATGCAACGTCTTCACTTCCTGGTTCCCTGCTGTGAAAATTATGCATTTTGATTGGCTGCTTAGAAACCTCGCTCTGGGGATCCCCACTATTCGAAAATGATCTTACTTACTCGTCGAGAAAGGCAAACTTCTGGCCACAGAGACTGCGAGATATTTGTGGTAAGCTTACTCCGGGGCCAGCGGTGAGCGCCTTTGCTTTGCTGCTGTTGCAGATTCCGGGACAAGGGGAATAATATCTGCAGCAACAGGTTAAAGTTACGGCAAAATTCAGCAGGCACATTACAGGCCAAGGTCTCACAAACCATGATCAGTTACTGTCTATGACAGCAGTTGCCCTTTCATAAGCTACAGCCCCTTGACTCGTCAACAAGCTGTTGGCAGCAGTGACACAGTGAAAAGTGACAATTGCAGAAAATTGCAGTACTGGTTGCACTAACTCTGTAAAAGTTTTTGAGCATGTTTCTGAGCCAGTGACAGATTGTCAGCTGTGTTAACGCTAAACATGTAAACACGACAGCCACTCGTCTGACTAACACGGTGCAGTTGGAGTAAGCAGCCACAGGAACCGAGGTATGAATTACATTTCCAGTCGTGTTTGGGCAAAGTTACAACTCCTGGCATCAGGAACCGAAGAAAACTTAATAAAGACTGTCTTCAATTTGTCAATGATTTAACAGAGCACAATTGTAACACAGTAACAAGTTCAGAAACCTACTGCCCATCGAGCCCACCGATCCATTGTACGCTGTTGCTGCATTTCCTGCCTTCCTCCTTCTGTTCTGTATCATTGTATGATTCTAAGATACAGGGCCTCAATGAAAACCTCAAATCAGAAAAAAAAACAGATACGGGACCAAAAGGTCAATAAGAATCTGTAGGAATTGGATGGACATAAAGCTAAAACGTGAACAGAAATTGCAGGAATACACAACAAACACAACATGGACAGAGTTATATAGAGTGTGTGAGAGAGAGAGCGAGAAAAAGAGAGAGAGAGATTAAAAGAGTAAAAGAAAGAGATGGAGACAGAGAGTGTGCGAGACCGGGCAAACTGACAGAGAGAGAAACTTGGAGACAGAAATAGAAAGATATATATTTTATATATATATATATATATGTGTGTGTAGAGAGAGAGAGAGAGAGAACACACCGGTGAGATCTTTAAACTCGGCACAGGCCTGGGAAAAACCTGGGCACTTGTAAAGGGTACGTCATATCTTACGATTCTGGTTGATTTATTTTAGGAGTTACCAAACGTGGTAGATACGGAAGGGTCTATGGATGTTATTTGTATGGATTTCCAGAAGGCATTCGGCGAGGTTCCACATAAAAGATTGTTAATAAAAATGAGAGCGCATGGAATTGGAGGCAACTTATTGGCTTGTATAGGGGATTGATTAGGAGGCAGGAGACACAGAGCAGGAATAATGGGCATGTACTCAAAATGGCTGGGTGTGACTAGTGGTGTCTCCCAGGGATCTGTACTGGGACCACAGCTTTACACTGCACTGATAAATGACTTGGATGAAGGAATAGCGAGCGGCATGCCTAAGTTTGCTGACGATACTAAGTAATGTGGCACAGCAAATAATGCAGAAGGTAGCAGAAAGTTGCATAGGGACATTGACAGACTTTGGGGCAAAACCGTGGCCGATGGTGTCCAATATGGGAATGTCTGAGCTCATCCACTTCGGACCTAAGAAAGATAGATCAGTGTACTGTGTAAATGCGGAGAAGCGAGGAACTGTGGAGCAGCAGAAAGATTTAGAGATCAAAGTAAAGCAATCAGTAAAAGCCAGTGGACAGGTTAAAAAAATTGAAAAGGCTCATGGAATGTTGTCCTTTGTGGTTTGAGGGGCTGGATGGGGTTTGAGTAGCCGGATGGGGTTTGAGGGGCTGAATTGGGTTTGAGTAGTTGGATGGGGTTTGAGGGGCTGGATTGGGTTTGAGAGGCTGATTGTGGTTTGAGGGGCTGGATGGGGTTTGATGGGGTTTGATGGGGTTTGATGGGGATTGATGGGGTTTGATGGGGACTGATTGTGGTTTGAGGAACTGGATGGGGTTTGAGGGGCTGGATGGGGTTTGAGGGGCTGGATGGGGTTTGAGGGGCTGAATAGGGTTTGAGGGGCTGGATGGGGTTGAGGGGCTGGATGGGGTTTATGGGGCTGGATTGGGTTTGAGGTGCTGGATGGGGATGGGGAGCTGGATGGGGTTTGAGGGGCTGGATGGGGTTTGAAGGGCTGAATAGGGTTTGAGGGGCTGAATGAGATTGAGGTGCTGGAAGGAATTTTAAGGGTGCTGATTGTGGTATGAGAGGCTGGGTGGATTTTGATGAGCTGGATGGGGTTTGAGGGTCTGGATCGGGTTTGAGGGAATGGATGGGTTTGATGGGCTGGATTGGGTTTGAGGGGCTGGATTGGGTTGGAGGGGCTGGATGGGTTTGAGGTGCTCTTTGTGGTTTGAGGGGCTAGATGGGTTAGTGGGGGCTGATTGTGGTTTGAGGGGCTGGATGGGGTTTGAGGCGCTGGATGTGGTTTGAGGGGCTGGATGTGGTTTGAGGGGGCTGGATTGGGTTGAGGGGCTGGATGGGTTTTGAGGGGTTGTTTGTGGATTGAGGGGCTGTATGTGTTTGAGGGGGCTGATTGTGGTTTGAGGGGCTGGATGGGGTTTTAGGGACTGAATGGTGTTGCGGGCACTGATTGTGTTTTGAGGGGCTGGATGGAGTTTCAGGGGCTTGATGGGGTTTGAAGTGCTGGATGGTTTTTTGGGTGCGCTGGATTGGGTTTTGGGGCTGTACTAGTTTGCTATTGACTGCATCCTCCCTCTGGCAACTGTCTTATGCTGAATCAGACCTTTCGCATCCTTGCTGTTTTATTTTACCCTGAAATTATTTTCCGAACACATAAAATCGCCATCTCCAATACCGCATAATTCCACCTCCGCAACATCGCTTGGCTCCGCCCTGCCTCAGCTCATCTGCTGCTTAGACCTCCAGCTGATCTGCTGCTAAATGTATTATTTTGAGATGCTGTTTTGGTACTCGATGTAATACAGCACCCCATTTCATCAGCACGGCCCACCACTTAGTTTGAGGAGCATTAGCACTTTGAGGTACTGTGTTGTACTAATGTGAGGTTCTGTATTTGTTTGAGGTGCGGCGTTAGTTTGAGTTAATGTATTGTGTGTACACAGAGCTGGAAGTATCTGCTAAGCAGCCTGGCAAAGGGAAATTGGTGACTGTGGGAATTCGGTGCAGAGGGGGAAGGATGTGCTAAGTGATTTAAACTAAGAGTCATCGTTAAATATATAAATTATCAGCGTATATAATTAGATCTAATGAGATAACATTTCAGTTAACCAAGTAGAGGATACCAATATATATGTGGCACTGGGAAGCTAATGGTATAGTTAACCAATGGGAGGGTGGGGTGGGAAGCATAAATGTTTGGGTAAGAGACGGAAAAACAGTCGCTGAGAATCACAACCCCTAACTCCAAAAGCCGCTGGCAGTCAATGGTGGCTCTTTATCATGCACCACCAGACAATGCAAACCAGCAGGTCGTACATAAAATGGAAAAAAAGGAGAGAAAGGAAATGGCAGAAAGAACAGTACAATTAAGAGTTAGTGGGGTAAAAATTCAGTTGGTTGTGCCTCCCGTTAGCGCCTTAAGAGGGCGCTAATGGGGCGCAAAGCCGCTAACACCCGGGCGCAGCGATGTTTGCGCCGCTCGGGAACTTAACTAGAGATTGTGCGGCGGTGCTAAACTTTACCGCTGCGACCACCTGCGCGCGCAGATTGTGACGTCATTCCATGGTGCAACGCCCTTGTGGCGCCCCGGAGCGGAAATTGATTTGCTCCCCCTGCCTTACCGCCTGGCGCATCCAACGACCAGAAGACTGGAACGCTATCAATCGCTGTAGGGCTGGGGGGGGGCGCTATTTAAAGGGGGCCTCTTCCTGTCTTTTATTGTTGGTGGCATTTTTGAACTACGCATTCTGAGAGAGAGAGGGAGAGACTTCTGGAGAGATTCAACGTTGTGTGAAGGAGTTTTGGGTACTGAGCAGCACTTTGCAGGTTCATTTTGATTTGCCATTCCTTGTATCGATTTAGCAGAGACTGTGGGAGCTGCACTCTGAGCTCTTTGCCTGGCACTCTCCATTGTTCTTTCCAGCACATTTGATGTGCAAGTCTCTCCAGGCCGAGATTCAAGGCTGCAATGAACAGGATGTGGATGGAAAGCAAGATTAACCATCCCCTTTAAGAACTGGCCCGTGCCATTGTGTGTGTGTTCCATTGCTGACTGACATTACATGAGCTTCGCCAGCGCTCTGAGTTAGCGCCTCACTCCTTGGCCTTTGCGCCTTAAGACAGGTGTGCAGCGCCTGATTTAGCGCTCCACTCACCTCCCGGGGCGGTAAAAGTGAAGTTTCCAGTCAGTGCCGATAATTAGCGCCAGGCGCTAATATTTGCGTCCAGACGATATTTGCGCCCCAAATGGGGCACGACCTAATTTTTCCCCCAGTGATTCTTAAACAGAAGAGAAGAGAAATAGAGAGGCAGGGAGAAACATTAGCAGGAACACAGCACAGACAGCTACGTGAATCCATATTATCACTCATGCCATGTGCAATACCACAGGATATCGACTGTATTCATATAGTACAAGGGCGTTCTATTGTTATCAGTTAATGTCCAATAGCGCTAGACATTGGGTTCCAAGACTTATTGTAGTGTTTAGGTGAAACGGAGTTAGGGAATTGGGGGTTAATTGGAGTAGTGCTTCCAAGCGGAATTGATTTCCCATTTTAAAGTTGCACCTTCTGCCCTTATTTGTATATTCTGCTTTGATTTAATATTGTGGTTATAATAACGCTGAGGGTAATATGCAAGGCGGGTACAGTTTGTTGATCCATAGAAATTTATCTTCCGTGTATACTGAAAAGCCAGGGATGTTACATGAAGAGAGAATGTTTGGCCTGATCGTCCCCTTCTGCTGAGCTAACGCTCCAGTGTCTCTGTCATTTCTGTCAGTAGTTTTCATTACATTATAGACCAGCACATACTTCCTGTAGCTATTCACCAACAAAAACCTCGCGTCATAAACGACAGATGGTGGGTGGGGAAATCGCAGGAGATCCAGCAGCTAGCCGACAACCAAGACATGCGTGGATTCTTTAGTGCAGTGAAGACCATCTATGGCCCAAGCACTCAAGGTTCTACCCCACTGTGGGCCAACAATGGAGAGGTACTCATCAAGGACAGGGAGGCAGTCAGTGCCCCCTGGAACGAGCACTTCGAAGATCTCCTTAACCGAGACTCTGTCTTCGACGCGAGTGTCCTCAATTCCGTCCTGCAGCATGCTACCCGCCACCATCTCAGCACAACACGAGCCCGGCAAGAGGTTGAAAAAGCCATCCGACAACTGAAGAACAACAAGGCCTCTGGAGCAGATGTAATCCCTGCCGAGGCACTAAAGCATGGCGGAGAAGCACTACTGGCGTTAATTCATGAACTCATCTCTCTTATCTGGAAGGAGGAAAGCATGCCCGGGGATTTCAGAGACGCCGTAATTGTGACCATCTTCAAGACAGGTGATAAGTCCGATTGTGGTAATTACAGAGGAGTTTCCTTGCTGTCTGCCACAGGGAAAGTCATCGCAAGAATCGGCCTCAATCGGCCTTCTCCCAGTGGCTGAAGACTCCTCCAAGAGTCGCAATGTGGATTCCGCCCACTAAGGGGCACAATGGATATGATCTTCAACGTGCGTCAATTGCAAGAGAAATGCAGGGAACAGCACCAACCGCTGTAGATGGCCTTCTTTGATCTCACAAATGCCTTCGACACTGTCAACCGTGAGGGATTATGGAGTGCCCTCCTCAAATTCGGCTGCCCTTCTAAGTCTGTCACCATCCCCGCCTGCTTCACGACAACATGCAAGCCGTGATCCTGATCAATGGTTCCACCACAGATCCAATTCACGTACGGACCGTGTCAAGCAAGGCTGTGTTCTCACACCAACGCTCTTCTGGATCTTCCTTGCTGCAATGCTACATCCCACCCTCAGTGAGCGCCCCGCTGGACTGGAGCTAACTTACTGAACAAACAGGAACCTGTTAAACCTCCGTCGCCTCCAGTCCAGATCCAAGGTCGTTCCATTCTCTGACGTCGAATTACAGTATGCAGACGATGCTTGCGTCTGCGCACAGTCGGAGGTCGAACTCCAAAACATCGTCAACACCTTCAACAAAGCGTACGAGAGCATGGGCCTTACACTAAACATCCATAAGACAAAGGTGCCATACCAACCTGCCCCCACCACACAGTACTGCCCCCCGATTATCAAAATCCACGACAAGGCCTTGGACAACGTGGACCTTATTCCATACGTCGGGAGCCTACTGTAAACAAGGACAGACGTCGATGCCGAAGTCCAACACCGCCTTCAGTGTTCCAGTGCAGCCTTCGGTCGCCTACGGAAGCGAATGTTTGAAGATCAGGACCTAAAACCCGGCACCAAGCTCATGGTCTGCAGAGCAGTAGAGCTATCCGCCCTCCAGTATGCTTCACAGACATGGACCATGTACAGCAGGACCCTCAAAGCACTGGAGAGGTATCATCAACGCTGCCTCCGCAAGATCCTGCAAATCCATTTGCAGGATAGGCGCACCAACGTCAGTCTTCTCGCTCAGGCCAAGATCCCCAGCACCGAAATTCTGACCACGCTCGATCAGCTCTGATGCACGGGTAGCATCGTAGAATGCCCGATACCAGACTCCCAAAGCAAGCGCTCTACTCTGAGCGCCGACATGGCAAGAGAGCCCCAGGTGTGCAGAGGAAACGCTTCAAGGACATCCTGAAAGCCTCCTTGAAAAATTGCAACATCTCCCCCGACACGTGGGAATCCCTGGCCCAAGACCGCACAAAGTGGAGGAGAAGCATCCGGGAAGGCGCCGAACACCTCGACTCTCTTTGCCGGGAGCATGCGGAAGCCAAGCGCAAGCAGCGCAAGGGGCGCACGTCCACCCAAGCAACCCACCCACCCGCCCATTATACCCACGCACCTCACCCACCCGCCTCTTCAAGCACCGTCTGCCCCACCTGTGACAGAGACTGTAGGTCCCGCGTTGGACTCATCAGTCACATGGGAACTCATATTTTAATGTGGAAGCAAATCATCCTCGGTTCTGAGGCACTGACTTAGAAGGAAGTTCCCTTGGAACCAGTTAACTCCTAAGTCTGCCTGCCTCCTCCGCTACTGCAATATTTCATTGCAAAGACAGACCCTACTTGTTTCTCAAAATTAACACACTTAACTTCATCTAACCAGTGATGTTGCTCTCTTATTCATTGCCCCCTGCCAAGGACAGTTGTGTGCAATCAGCCCCTCTTGCGCACAACCGGTCTGGATGGGATGCGTCCTAATTTACTGAGGGAAATAAGGGTAGAAATTGTGGAGGTGCTGTTCACAATCCTCCAATCCACATTGGATACAGGCGTGTTGCCAAAGGACTGGAAGATTGTACATGTTACAGCCTTGTTCAAAAAAGGGGTGAAGGTTAAACCTTGCAATTACAGTCCAGTCGGTTTAACGTCGGTGGTGGGAAGCTTTTAGAAGCAATAATCCAGGAGAAAATTAACAGCCACTTGGACATGCATGGGCTATTAAAGGAAAGCCAGTACGGATTTGTTGAGGACAAATCGTGTTTGACTAACTCGAGTTTTATGATGAGGTCACAGAGAGCTTGGATTAGGGCAATGCAGTTGATGTTGCGTACATGGACTTTAAAAGGCTTTTTGATAAAGTACAGCATATTCGGCATTTAAATAAAATTGAAGCCCATGTGATAAAGGGGGCAGTAGCAGCATGGATACAACATATCTAACGGATAGGAAACAGAGTTGTGGTGAATGGTTGTTTTTCCATCTGGAGGGAGGTATACAGTGGTATTCCCCAGGGTTCAGGTCTGGGACCACTGTTGTTTTTGATACACATTACCGACATGGACTTGTGGGTACAGGGCACCATTTCTAAATTTGCAGATGGCACGAAACTTGGAAGTGTAGTAAACAGTGTGGAAGACAGTAATAGTCTTCAAGAGGACATAGACAGGCTGGTGAAATGGGCGGACAAACGGCGGATGAAATCAATTGCAGAGAAGTGTGAGTTGATACATTTAGGTAGTAAGAAGGAGGAAAGGCCATACACATTAAATGGTTCAATTTTAAAGGGGTTACAATAACAGGGAGTTCTGGTTTGCTTGTGAAGAAATCATTGAAGGTGGGAGGACAGGTTAACCCAGTATGGCGATAGCTCGCGCCTTGTGTCCAATTCTGAGCACCACACTTTTGGAAGTACGTGAAGGCTTTGGAGAGGGTACAGAAGAGATTTTCCAGAATGGTTCCAGGGACGAGGGAATAGAGTTAAGTGTATAGACTGGAACAGAATGAGCTGTTTACTTGGAGCAGAGAAGGCTAAGCAGGGATTTGACAGAGGTGTTTAAATCAGGAAGGGATTAGAGAGAGTAAATAAAGAGCAAGTGCTTCCAATAGCTGAAGGGTCGGTAACCAGAGGGCACAGATTTAAGTTGATTGGCAAAAGAACCTGAGGCTCACGAGACAAACATTGATTATGCAACGAATAGTTAGGATTTGGAATGCATTGCCTGATAGGGCGGTGGATACAGATAAAATAGTATCCTTCAAAAGGGAATTGGATAAATACTTGAAGGAGATAAAATTGCAGCTGTATGGGGAAAGAGCGGGGGAGTTGGACTGACTGGATCGCTCTTCGAAAGAGCCGGCGCAGATTGAATGGGATGAATGACCTCTTTCTGAACTGTACTTTTCTATGAATTTCGGAATAATAATTAGACATTGATTCGCTATTTCAGCACATTCAGACTATATCATCATGTTAAGCTAACAAATGTAAAAAAAATACAATGCTTCAATATAGTCGATAATCTTATATAACACAAAGGATGAGCAACTTACAGGCTTACGGACAAAACGCGGGAATGTGGGACTAAGCAGGAATGCTCTTTCAAAGAGTTAGTACAGGCACGACGGGCCGAATGACCTCCTTCTGTGTTGTAAGTTTCTTTGAATCTATATCTACTTCGACTCTGATGAACTCTATCAATTCTGCTCCATTACATTCCGCAAAGTTATTGTCCATCATATGGGAAAACCATACAATGATCGATGCCCACAGCAGCAACGCACATTATAGAATCAAGCAGATTATAGAAAGTGCATTGGAGAAATTGGGAAAGGAAATATGAGCATCAAAGAGTGTGTGTGAGAAAAGTTCAGCGAGTAATATAAAAGTATGAAAAACGCCTTTTATAAACACATGAAGAGCAACTACAGGCCAGTCAGACTAATGTCGGTGGTGGGGAGGCTTCTCGAGACCATAATCCGGGGGGCAGCATTTTTTCCATCCCAAGGGGGTTGGTCCAGATTCCTGATTGGTCCTCTTGGAGTACAAGACACAACCAACAGTTTGTCTGCAATGTGTAACTTGATCCAGCCTGCTAGAGAATAATTCAAAGTCTCTGCAATGTGTAAATTGATCCAGTCATTGTCACAGGCAGGCTCCCTGAGCCAAGCAGCTCCAGTGCAGCTACTCCAGTGCAGCAATGACAGTGGCATCTACTTGTTATTGTGGAGGACACCGAGAATAACAAGTTAACTCTCACACGGCCACGTAGGCCTGCCTTGTCGACCTCCTCCCAATCATTAGTTGAGTTATATAACATAAAATGCTGGAAAAACTCAGCAACTCAGGCAGCATCTGTGGAGAGAGAAGCAGATTTAACGTTTCAGGTCGATAACAGTTCATCAGAATGCGAAACGTTAACTCGGTTTCTCGTTCTGTAAAAGCTGCCTGATTTGCTGAGTGAAATCCACAGCATTACATTTTTCATAAATAGTTTGAGCTGCAAGTTTGGTTTAGTGAGGCGCATTTCTTTCAACGAGAACAGTTGAGGGTGAAATCATTGCAAGTGACATTATTACCAGAGCCGTATATTTTTAGTATGCGCTGAGAATGACATCATCAAGTGGCCCGGCTCATGCACAGGATGACATCACGATTCAACTGAAAACCGGTAGTACCCGCAATGTCGCTAATCACTCCATCAAACTAAACCTTCTGGGTGACAGCTGTGGGCATTGTGTTGGGTCACGGATTGTTAGCAGGTTTATTGGGTACGAAGTGAATAGTTCCAGTGTCATGACCACCGGATTTCGTCCAGTCCAATGATGTCACTTGCCACACACGCGTCGGGCTTTGGCAGAAATCAACTCATATGCCGTTCATGGTCAAGAGCGTGATCCAGGTCTAGGGGACCGATTCACATCTAACAGAGATGGGGGGAGAACATGCTCCATCTTCCAATCTGGATCATCCCCCACCCCGAGTTCCTGACCATTTGCTTCTTGAGTTCTTGAATATTTCCTTCCCCGGGCTGCTGACTTTCTCCGCCGAGCTCTTAAACTTCTTCCCTCGAGTTCCTGCCCTTCACGCAAGACGAGTTCCTGTCCTTCCCGATACCCCGGGTTCCTGACCTTTTCTCACACCAAGCTCCTTCCCTTCTCCCACCCCGAGTTCCTAACCTCCTCCCACCCCGAGTTCCTGACCTCCTCCCACCCGGGTTCCTGACCTTTTCTCACACTAAGCTCCTTCCCTTCTCCCACCCCGAGTTCCTAACCTCCTCCCACCGCGAGTTCTTGACCTCCTCTCACCCGGGTTTCTGACATTTTCTCACAAAAGGCTCCTTCACTTTTCCCACCCCGCGTTCCTGACCTCCTCCCACCAGGGGTTCTGACCTTTTCTCACACCAGCTCCTTCCCTTCTCCCACCCCGAGTTCCTGACTTCCTCCCTTCCGCGAGTTTCTGAGCATCTCCCCCACTGAGTTCCTGGGCTACTCTCCACCACTCCGAGCTCCTCTCCTCTCCCCCATCCGATTCCCGCTCCTTTCCACCCTCCGATCCCCTGTCCTCGCCCATTCTGAGCTCCTCTCCTCTACAACTCTTTGATCCCCTGAACTCTCCAACCTCTGATTCCCGCTCCGATCTCCTGAAATTCTCCATAGGACGAACACCTGGTTGAGTCTGCAGGTGGCAGCGCTGATGATAGACGCATGTGCGGTTGGAACCATGTGCTTCTCCGTTGTAGGCGGGTCCGTGTTTAAGCTCCATCCCGATAGAGCGTACTTTATGCAAATAATCACTCCGAATCCGGTGCAAAATTAATTTTCACTTGAAAGAACTTGGGTCTGAAACTGGTGTCTTAAACTTAAACAAAGGCATTACAAAGCTATGAAGACAGAGTTGACTGAAATGGAGTAGGAAAATAGATTAAAAGGTAAGATGGCAGATAAGCATGGCAGACTTTTAAGGAGATATTTCATAACTCTCAACAAAGATATATTCCAGTGAGAAAGAAAGATTCTGCGGGAAGGATGAAACATCCGTGGCTAACTAAGGAAGTTAAGGATGGTATCAAATTGAAAGAAAAGTCCCACAATGTTGCGAAGATTAATGGAATGCCAGAAGATTGGGAAGATTTTACAAATCTGCAAAGGATGACTAAAACAATAATAAAGAAGGAGAAAATAGATTATGAGAGTCAACTAGCAAGAAATATAATAACAGAAAGTAAGAGATTCTGCAAATATGTAAAAAGGAACAGAGTAGCTAAAGCCAACGTTGGTCCCTTAGAGAATGAGACTGGGGAATTAATAAAGGGAAACAAGTAAATGGCAGGGACTTTGAACACATATTTTGTATCTGTATTCACGGTAGAAGACACTAAAACATCCCAATAATCGTGTAAAATCAAGGGCAAAAGGGATGGAGAAACTTAAAACAATCACTAGAGAAAAAGTATTAGCCAAACTAATGCGACTAAAGGCTGACAAGTGTTTTGCAACTGATGGGCTGCATCTTAGGGTCTTAAAAGAAGTGGCTCCGGAGATAGTGGATGGATTGGTTGTAATCTTCCAAAATTCAATATATTCTGGAAAGTTCCCAACGGATTAAAAAAACGGAAATGTAACTCCCCTATTCAAGAAAGGAGGGAGACAGAAAGCAGGAAACTATAGGCCAGTTAGCCTAATCTCTGTCATTGGGAAAAGTGCTGGAATCCATTATTAAAGAAGTAGTAGCAGGACATTTAGAGAATCATAATATAATCAAGAAGAGTACACATGGTTTTCTGAAAGGGAAATAGTGTTTGTCAATTTATTGGAGTTCTTTAAGGATAAAACGAGCAGTGTGGATAAAGGGGAACCAATAAATGAAATGTATTTGGATTTTCAGAAGGCATTCGATAAGGTGCCACGTAAAAGGTTACTGCATAAGATAAGAGCACACGGTGTTAGGGGTAATATATTAGCATGGATAGAGGTTTGACTAAGTAACAGAAAACAGAGTGTTGGGATAAATGGGTCATTTTCAGGTGAGCAAACTATAACTAGTGGAATGCCACAGGTATCAGTGCTGGGGCTTCAACTATTTACAATCTATATTAATGACTTGGATGAAGAGACCGAGTGTATTGTAGCCAAACTTGCTGACGATACAAAGATAGGTGGGAAAGCAAGTTGTGAGGAGGACACAAAGAGACTGCAAAGGGACATAGATAGGCTATGTTAATCGGCAAAAATTTGGCAGATGGAGTACAATTGTGGGGAAATGTGAGGTTATCAACTTTGGTAGGAAGAATAGAAAAGCATATTAGTAAAATGGAGAGAGACTACAGAATGATGTGGTACACAATGATCTGGTTGTCGTCATATATGAAACATAAAAAGTTAGTGTGCAGATACAGAAAGTAATTAGGATGGCACATGTAATGTTGGCCATTATTGCAAGGTGGATGGAATATAAAAGTAGGGTAGTCTTGCTACAACTGTACAGGGCGTAGGTGAGACCACACCGAGAGTACTGCATAATGTTTTGGTCTCCTTATTTAAGGTGGGATATATTTGCATTGGAGGCAGTTCAGAGAAGATTCACGAGTTTGATTCCTGGGTTCAAGGGGTTGTCTTCTGAGGAAAGTTTGAGTAGGTTGGCCTGTACTCATTGGTGTTTAGAAGAATGAGAGGGGCTCTTATTGAAACTTATAAGATTCTGAGGGGGCTTGACAGGGTAGATGCTGTGAGGATGTTTCCCCTCGTGGGGAAATCTGGAACTAAGGACACAGTTTCAGAATATGGGATCGCCCATTTAAGACGGTGATGAGGAGGAATTTCTTCTCTCAGAGGATCGTGAATCTTTGGAATTCTGTGCCCCAAAGAGCTGTGTAGGCTGAGTCATTGAATATATTCAAAGCTCAGATAGACAGCTTTTTGAGCAACAGGTAGTCAAGAGTAATGTTGGACATTCATAAAGTGGAGTTGAGTTGAAGATCTGATCAGCCATGGTCTTATTGAATGGCAGAGCAGGCTCGAGGGGCCGAATGGCCTACTTCTGCTCCTATTTCTTAGTTTCTTACGTTCTTGTGAATATGCACCTTATAAAAAGTCCGTGCTTAGTTTCTGCTTGTGTTAAAGGGGCGACAATCATTTACAATTTAACAATGGCTGCACCAGATCCCGGATGATACAAGCACTGAAATGTTTTAACCAGACTCCGAAAATAAAATTTGGAGAAGAAGGAAAAGTTTAAAGATGGTAAGTACATAATAATTAGTAGCATGAGTCGGCCATTCGATCCTCGAGCCTGTTTCACCATTCAATAAGTTCATAACTGATGATCGACCTCAACTCCAATTTCGGCCTGATTCCCATATACTTTGATTGCCCCAGAGTCCGAAAATCTATCCGTCCCAGTCTTGAATATACTCAATCATTCAGCATCCACAGCGCTCCGACGTAGATAATTCCGAAGTTTCACAACACTCTGAGTGAAGAAATTCCTCCTCATCTCAGTCTTAAATGGCCGAGCCCTTATCCCGAGTCTCTGCCACGCCCCTAGTTCTAGACACTCCAGCCACATGCAAAGCTCAAAAAAACCATATGATAGTGTCATTGTGACTCGTCAGACAGGTTACCGTTTCCTCCAATTTGTAACAGCAAGTTGTCGGTTTAGTAATGGTGATAGAAACAACTTTCACCATCTTACGGAGTGAGTGAAACTTTATTTGGGCCTCAGTTTGGAAATGAGGGACAGTGAACATAATCTTGCCGAGTTTAGGTGTCCGAGCGGTCTAAGGCGCTGCGTTCAGGTTGAAGTCTCTGCTGCAAGCGCAGGTACGGATTCCAATTACAACAGTGACTAATATCACATATATACAGAGCAATGATTTTGTGAATTTGGAGGCAGGTGAGTTTCTGTCGAGTTGATTTTCTCCTTATAGAAAACCAACCCGACCTCCATCCACGGCAGGTTTTGATTCTTGTGAAAAAATAACTATAATCAGATGTCCCTCTTAAGTTGAACAGCGGCTGCACCAATCACTGGAGTGATAAACACAACATTTTAACCCGACTATAAAAATACACTCAGTAAAATGAGAAAGGATGAAAATTCATCATATGCAAAACGCTAAAAACGTATTAACGCTTTGTGAGTGACCATTTTTAAAACCGTCGGATGCAGGCCATCAGGCCTGGGGATTTGCCGACTTCAGTCCCATTAATTTATCCAGCACAATTTATTTTTGAATAATAATTTCTTTAAGTTCCTTATTCTCGCTAGACCCTTGGTTCCCTACTATTTCCAGAATGTTTTCTGTGTTTACTACCGTGACGACTGATACGAAGTATTCAGTTAATGTCTCGGCCATTTCCTTATTCCTCATTATAATTTGTCCTGACTTTGCCTCCAAGGGAACCTCGTTTACTTTTTCTAATCTTTGCCTTTTTACATAACTATGGAAGCTTTTTTCAATGTGATTTTATGTCGCGTGCTAATTTACTCTCATATTCTCGTTTCTCTTTCAGCATCAATTTTTGGGTCATCCTTTGCTGAATTCTAAAATCCTCCAACTCCTCCGGCTTACTAGTTTTTTGGCAACACAATATTGGCGAGTAAAATGAACGAAAACCCAAAGATGTTTTATCAATACACAAAGAGCTATAGGATAACTAAAAAAAAAGTAGGGTCTATTAGAAACAAAGAATTAACTTTTGTGTGGAGGCGGAAGACGTGGGTATTGTTCTTAATGAAAACTTTGTGACTGTCTTCACAAAAAGGAGGGACGGTGCAGACATTATAGTTAAGGAGGCGGAGTGTGGCATATTAGACGAGATAAACATAATGAGAGAGGCAGTAGTAAGGGGTTTGGCATCTTTGAATGTAGAGAAGTCGCTTGGCCCAGATGAAATGCATCCCAGGATGTTAAAATAAGCAACGGAGGGAATAACGGTGTCTCTGAGCGTCATTTTCCAATCCTTTCTGCTTACAGGTATGGTGCCGGAGGACTGGAGGGCTGCTAACATTGTGCCATTGTTTAAAAGTAAAACAAGGATAGTCCACGTAATTACAAGCCAGTCAGCCTAACCTCGGTGGAGGGCAAATTATTGGAAATAATTCCGAGGGGCAGTAATAATCGTTGCTTAGAAAGGCACGGATCAAACAAGGACAGTCAGCATGGATTTCTTAGGGGACGGTCGTGTCTGATTAACTTGATTCACTTTTTTGAGGTAAAAAGCAGCGTTGATAAGAGTAGCACATCTGATGTAGTCTACATGAATTTTAGCAAAACATTTGAGAGGATCCCACATGGCAAACTAATCAGAACAGTAAAAGTCCATGGGATCCAAGGGAAAGTGGCAAGTTGGATCCAAAATTAGCTCAGTGGCAGGAAGCAAAGTGTAATGGTCGATGGGATATTTTTTGACTCGAAGGCTCGTTCCAGTGGGGTTCCGCTGGGCTCAGTACTAGTCCTGTGCTTTTTGTGGTGTATATCAATGATTTAGACTTCAATGTAGGAGGCATGATTAAGAAGTTTGCAGATGTTACAAAAATTGCCATGTGGTTGATAGTGAGGACTGAAGCTGTAGACTGCAAGAAGTTATCAATGTACTGGTCACGTGCACAGAAAACTCGCAAATGGAATTCAATCAAGAAGTGTGAGGTAATGCATTTTGGGAGGGCTAACAAGGTAATGGAATACACAATAAATGGTAGGATACTGAGCAGCGTAGAGGAACAGAGGGACCTTGAAGGACATGTCCTAGATCCATGAAGGTAGCAGAACAGGTAGATAACGTGGTTAGGAAGGCATATGGGATTGTTTCCTTTATTAGCGAAGGCATAGAATATAAGAGCAGGGATGTTATACCAGAACTGTATATAACACTTGTTAGGCCACAGCTAGAATACTGCATACAGTTCTGGTCAATACTTTAAAGGAAGGATGTGATCGCACTAAAGAGGTTACAGAGGAGATTGACGAGGATGTTGCCATGACTGGAGAATTTTGGCTATGTGGAAAGATTGGATAAGCTGGGGTTGTTTTCTTTGGAGCAGAGGAGGATGAGGGAAGAATTGATTGAGGTGTATAAAATTATGAGGGTCCTAGTTAGAGTGGATAGGAAGGAGGGTATTTATCCTAGCAGAGAGGGCAATAATTAGGGGGCATTTTTTTATTCGCTCATGGGATCTGGGCGTCGCTGGCAAGGCCAGCATTTATTGCCCATCCCTAGTTGCCTTTGAGAAGGTGCTGGTGAGCCACCCTCTTGAACCGCTGCAGTCCGTGTGGTGAAGGTACTCCCACAGTGCTAGATTTAAAGTAATTGGTAGACTGATTAGAGGGGAGTTGAGGAGAATGTTTTACTCCCACAGGGTGGTGGCGGTATTAAACCCACTGCCTGAAAGGATGTTGGAGGCGGAAACCCTCAGCACATTTAAAAAGTATTTGGATATGCACTTGAAGTGCTGTAACCTATACGGCAACGGACCAAGATCTGGAAAGTGGGATTAGGCTGACTCGCTCGTTTTCGCCTGGTACAGATGCGATGGGCTGAATGTCCTCATTCTGTGCCTGAATTTCTATTATTCTATGATTATATGAACCTTGCAAGCGTCCTATTTGAATGTAATGCTAACTTTATCTTCTCTTGTTTGCCACATTTAGACTAGTAATCCCGTGGGATTTAATTTCTTGGGGAATGTATATTTGTTGCGAAATATGAAACAATTAATTAAATTTTTCCCATTGCTAATCTACTATCATATCTATTAATCTATGTTCCCCAACTACATTAGCCAACTCGCCCCTCATGCCTACGTATTTGGCTTTAAGATTTAAGACCTTCGTTTCGGATATAATTAAATCACTCGCAAACACAATATAACATTCTATCAAATGATGATCACACTTCCTCAGAGGAAAGAAACTAGATCCAAAGACAGCCGTCCCCTAGTTGATTCCTCAATATAATGATCTAGCACATTACCTTGAATAAATTCTCTGCACACGTCCTCCACTCTATTAATGCAAATTTGGTTTGCCGATCCAATATGAAGATTAAAGTCCCCCTTGATAACTGTATTACCCTTGTTACATGCACATCTAATTCCCTGATTTCTACACTGCACGACACTACAACTACTGTTAGTGAGTCTACAAACTACTCCCACTAGATTTGTCTGCCCCTTGTTGTTTCTTAGATCCACCCAAATTGATTCGACATCTTATTTTTCCTAGCGAAGATCCTTTCTCTATACTATCTTTATCCGACCGTTTATTATCAGGGTTGCCCCCTCCTGTTCCGTTTTGCCTCTCTCTTCTAAAAGTCAGGTATCCTGAAATATTTAGCTCCCAAACTTGATCACTCTGCAACCATGTCTCCGTAATGGATATAATTCCTTTAGCTTTAATTTTTTTTCTATTTTTGTCTGATGTCACCCTAGCCTCTAATGTCCCATTACCTTTGCAAAGCACTCTGTCCCTTCCTGAACCACTCTGCTTAATTTTACCCAAATTGCTACTCTGCTCTGGTAATGCTTTCCAATAAATTCCACACAACCAATGTTAGGCTGACCGGACTGTAGATTCCTGGTTATCCGCCTCCCATTACTAGAACAGTAGTTGAACATTATCAGCATCCAGTGCTCCGGCACTGCTCCTGTATCCAGTGAGGATAGAAAGATTATGACCAATGCCTCTGTTATTTCTATCACTGCTATTTGAGCAACATAGAATGCATTCCATCCGGGCCAGGTGACTCACCAACTTTCAGTTGTCCTAATCCTTTTAATAGGTCTTCTCTATCTATTACTGTGCTGTCCATAACATCTCACTCCTCTTTTAATTTAACCTTCACAATATCCACTACCCATGTGAAGACGAATGCAACATACTCACTTCATACATTAACCATGTCCACTGCCTCTGCATGAAGATTTCCCTTTGCGTCTTTAATAGGCCCAAATGTATCCCTCGCCAACTGCTTACTTGTTATATCTTTAAAAAATGTTTTAGGGTTCAATTTAATGTGCCCTTCTAATCTTTTCTCGTAACCACATGTTGCCTTCTGTATTATATTTTCAATTCTCTCCTGTACTTTCCATAATCTTCCTGGTTATTATCTGAATCTTGCTCCTGACATTTGTCATTCGTCTCCTTTTTCTTATTTATTTAAATTTTACTTCCTTTGTCATCCAGGTGCTGTTCCCCTAGCTTCTGTTGAGCTTCATTAGAATAGTGCAGGATGCCGGTGACATTGAGGTCAGAATGGGCACGCGGCAGAGTATTAAAGTGACAAGAGACCGGGGGTTCATGGTCAAGCTTGTGGCCTGAATGGAGGTGTTCCTCAAAGCAATCAGCCAGTTTGCGTTTGGTCTCTCCAATATTGAGGACACCGCATCATCAGCATCGAATAGAATATACTAAATTGAAATCAGTGCATGGAAATCGCTGTTTCACAAGGAAGGGTTGTTTGGACCCTAGATGCCAGTCAGGGAGGAGGTAAAAAGGCAAGCATTGCATCTCCTGCGATTGTATGGGAAGGTGCTATGGGAAAGGAAGAGCGTGTTGGCGGTGATTAAGGATTGGACCAGAGTTTCGTGATGGAACAATCCCTTCAGAACGTTGACATTGGAGGCGAGGGGAAGATCTGTTTGGTGGTGATATCACGCTGGACGTGGCGGAAATGACGGAGAATGATGCATTGAATGTGGAGTGTGATGGAGTGGAAGGTGAGGTGAAGGGAAGGGCGGGTGGCCGCTAATTTGGGAAGATTAAAATGCGGATTTGGTGATTTGTTTGTTGAACACTTCCGCATGTGTGACCCTGAGCTTCTGATCGCTGATCAATTTAAGGGTTTGTATCTCTGGGTAATTCCACAGTTGCTCGTTTATGTTAGGTTTGGACGCGAGTGTATGGTCATTTCAGTGCGGGTTCCGTGTTATTTAGGTTTGTGGATCAGCTTGAGTGTAGTTAGTTTTGGTTAGTGTCATTGTAGGGTACCGGTTAAGTTTAGGGTGGTGACACGCCACGGTTTTGCTTCAGTTTGCACTAATGTTTCAGTGTCTGATTTAGGATTAGTTTGGGGATTTATGTTAATTTATGCTTTAGTGCCAGTTTTGAATTGCATTATTGTATACTTGCCTCTTACTGCCCGTGTCTACGTGAGTTTGGGGTTATAAGTCACTTCGTAATTCTCGTCAGTTTATGATTGAGGTTTGGTTTGGAAATCTTCAATATAATTTCCACCTCAGTATTTATAAAGTTAATCATCACAGCTTTAACTGATGATTTATTCTGCATATCACTTCTCAATGGGGGAAATCCTTCCAGTCGAACCCTATGGTTTGTTAATGTTGTACCCACATCACTCAGTTCTGTGTCCTAGTAGCTTGTTTTGTCACACGACCATTTCTCGTGTTCTATTTTATACTGTAATGTGTGTGTTTCTGTATTAATGGCGGTGTCTGTGGATTCACGTGGGCAAGATGTTAGTAATTGCAGCGTCTAATGGCTGTGTTTGAATACAACCCACACCGACAGGAGTCTTATCTGTTCCACCTGCTGCATGTAAGGTTCATGCAATGAATAAGTCTGGGCAGGATCAGCCCAATACTGATTGCGAATTGGTCCACTGCAAAAAATGTATTCAACTAATGATCTGACTCGCACAAGCTACAGAATGGCTGATGTCAAACGTGAATAAGTGTCAAACTGGTGAAAGTTTTGGTGCTATTGGGTTGTCGGAGACGCATCACATTCAGTGGAATTAATTTGAATCAATATTAACACAACTTCACTCGCTTGATGTTCCAATATGCACAGCATAACTTTGCTCAGCTGAAAAATAATGAAGGTAGGCCCTGCAGGTATATTTGCATCTGACTGTCTACGAAGTTTAACAAAAACTGAGCAACTTGCGATTTATCACCTGCCTGAAAATATAATCTCTGAACATCAGCCATGGAGTGCATTGAACACATAGGCAAAAAGGGATGGACGTCAGACAGAGAGGTCTGTGGACGGGATAAAACGGGGTGATTATGTAGAAATAGGTCCTGGAAGGTACTGATAGCAGGGCCAGCCACAAAGGGAGAGTGGATAGGGTTGCTCCGGGAAGGAAGAAGAGGGCCGAGAGCGCCTGCTGAGGATGAAAGCGAGGGACAGCAAGAAGGGGAGAGAGGGAAGGTGCATTGGTACTGGGTGAGGTGGACGCAGGGAGGAGAACAAGGCTGAGAGAGAATTGGAGTTGGGGAGCAAGGCAGAGAGGCATGCGGAATGAGTGTAAGGAACAGGGAGTTAATGAGAGATGCCAGTATGCAAGGACTGGGAGGAGGAAGAGCAGGAGGAAACTGGGATAGCGAGATAAGCAATGGGAGATAGAGAGTAAAAGGGAGAGAAAGAGACAGGTACCGATCGCGTCAGAGAGAGTAAACCAAAGAGGAGAAAACTGCAGGGTAGGAGACAGAACGGGAGACAGACAGGGAGACATACAACCAGTTAACACAGACAGACAGACAGGAAGATATACAAACAGACACACAGGCAGACAGACAGTGAAATATACAAACGGACACACAGACAGACAGACAGACAGGAAGATATACAAACAGACACGCAGGCAGACAGACAGCTGTGTTCATGCTGCAGGACAGACATTTATCAGATCATTTCAGCTATTTAGATTCACATATTATTCATTTTATTGAGATACAGGGCAATTGATATGTTGAATTGCAGGTGAGCTCATTTGCGAAGTCAGTTCATCCATGCTATGCAGCAGTTCTTGTGCAGTCTCCAGAGTAACACTCGGCTCAATGGGTAGGGTGGCAGGATCTCGGAGTCAGTCTATCGGTTCTGGGATTTAGTTGGGAGGGTCTACACATTTGCCTGGAGGACATGGATTGTATTTTATAGGATCTGGGATGTAGCTTCGTTCTGTGTACACATTTGTTAAAGAGTTTTTGATAACAATAGCGATCGGGCCCCAGCTGGAGCGAGATGTAGATTTTCATTAATCCAGTGCGGGGTGTGCCAGCATCTGGAGATTTATTACAGTAAACAGAGAGCAGGTCCCATGTGACACCAGGAGCAGAGTTTTGTTAACACAGCACGTGGAAATGTCTTACACAGTCCAATTTCAAAGTTTGAAGATGGTACAAAGCTTGAAAATGTAGTAAACAGTATGGAGGGTCGGATTAGGCTCAGGAAGACATAGACAGACTGGTTAAATGTGGAGCCACATGGCAGATGATATTTACTGCACAGACGTGTATAGAGGTCTCCAACATTATGAGGGATTTTGATAGAGTAAATCAGGAGAAACTGTTTCAACCTGTTGGGGGGTCAATAACGAATGGACGTAGCATAGTATAACTGGCGGAAGAACCACAGGGGAGATGAGGAGAATGTTTTACACATCGAGTTGTTGTGATCTGGAACCCACTGCCTGAAAGTGCGTTGGACACTGATTCATCAGTATCTTTCAATAGGGATTTGGATATATAGTGCAAAATTTAAAAAATGCAGGGCTATGGAGAAAGACATTTTATATTCATTCACGGCATGTAGACATTACTGCAAGGACAGCATTTATAACCCATCCCTACAACTGACTTGTTTGCTAGGCCATTTCACAGGCATTTAATAGTGAACCACATTAGTGTGGGACTGGAGTCACTTATAGGCCAGACGAGTTAAGGAAGACTGATGTCCTTCCCTAATGGGCTAATTGGACAGATCTTTCAAAAAACCGGCACAGGCAATAATGGGTCGAATGTTCTTAGTCTGTGCTGTATCATTCTGTTAAAATTGTTATCAGCAAAACTGACCATAAAGCTGTTAGATTGTCGTAAATACACAACTGGTTCACTGATGTCCTTTAGGAAAGGATGCCTGACGTCCTTAGATGTAACTGTAGCCCCAGAGTAAAGCGGACTCCGCCTCACTGCCCCGGAAGTGGCCGAGGAGGCAGTCTATTGTATGAAACCGCTAAAGTACACAGACAGCAGCGGTTTAAGAAGAAGACACGCCAACACTTTCTCAAGTGTCCGCCTTTCCTTCGGGGCAGCCATCTTGCTTCCGAGTCAGAAGGCTGTGGGTTCAAGTTCCACTCCAGGGACTTCAACAAATAATCTAGGCTGTCATTTCAGAGCTGCAGTGCGGGAGTGCTGCCCTGTCGGAAGCCATTTGGATGATATCTCAAACCGAGGCCCCCTTACCCTCTCTGGTGGGTGTAAAAGATCCCATAAGAGTATTAGTAGAAGAGCAGGTGATTCCGCCGGACTTTCTGGTCTAATTTATCGCACAACCAATATCTCTAAAATAGATTATCTGGTCAATGTCTAGCAATGGTCACCAGGGTAAATCTTCTTTCCTCGGCAGACAGAAGTAAAAATAAACAGCCACAATTAACATTTCTACTTTACTTTAGCATAATTCAGGATTACAAATGAAAACAAACAGACCTCAAATCAATTTGAAACATTCCAATATTGAGCAAGTTTGTCAGTTCTTTCGGGAAACAGCCCAGTTTCCACTTGATGCAACTAAATCGCAAAGGCCTTTGACATAAATGTCAGTAACAGGTCTTAAATCTAGCGCTCAGATGGAGACTTTCCGACAGATCGCTCCTCCCGAATCCCTGATAATTCAGAATCTTGCAGGTGTGAATATGGAAAACTGAAAAAGTATCTGTTTCTGAACAGCTCCAAGCACCCAAGCCAGGCAAAAAGCTGGTGAAGTCCAATCAACAAACACATGTTAAAAATGTGAACGGGTCCATTGTGAGGTGACAAGTTCACTGGACTTGCCGATTTTTTGAAACTTCTCATGAAAGGAGAGATTGTGCTCACAAATCAGACAATCGGGAAGCACTAATGTGGATTTCCCAGTCGCTTTCTGTGTTCATTCTAAAGAGACAATAACGGAATTGCATGAGTCAGACATTTACCTGAGAATAAACATAAATGAGACTAAGAAAGATTGAATTTCCAAATGGCATTGCGAAAGGACTGGTCATCCAGCAGAGTGCAAAGTATGTCAGTGAAATGGGCCTGGGGCACAATGGCTTTTGCTTTGACAAACATTGCAGATTCTGTGCAATGTATCTGTGGAATTTCTGCACAAAACCACGATATTTACAGCGCAGCAGCTACAGTGTGTCGGATGTGGAATTAAGAAAATAGTATCAAGTATTTAATATACTGGCTCCCAGAGAACCAGGCGTGAACATCATATTCAATCGGGATCTGCACTTGATGTAGCTCTTCACCAGGGCCAGTTCCTTCCGCTTCCAAAAAGATGCATGTCTCCGCCTCTACCTCTGAGCTCCAGCTCTCCAATCACTTCCCTGCCGGCCTCCACACCTCCAACCTTCCACTCCTCCACCTCTTAAATCACCTCCCTGCCCGCCTCCTCACCTCCACACTCCCACTCCTCCACTTCTTCAATCACCTCCCTGCCGGCCTCCTCACCTCCACCCTCCTACTTCCGCCTCTTGAATCACCTCCCTGCCCGCCTCCTCACCCCACCCTACCACTCCTCCACCCCTTCAATCCCCTCCCTGCCCACCTCCTCACCTCAACATTCCAACTCCTCCAGATCTTCAATCACCTCCCTGCCCGCCTCCTGACATCCACCCGCCCACTCCTCCATATCTTCAATCACCTCCCTGCCCATCTCCTCACCTCCACCCTCCCACTGCTCCATCTCTTCAATCACCTCCCAGCCGGCCTCCTCACATCCACCCACACAATCATCCACTTCTCGAATCACAATGACCTCCATTGTGATCCTGTCCCCCAACACAATACATATAAGTGCCGTCCCACCTCTGCAAATTCCTCGCTCTTCATGTCCCTCACTCTTTGATCCTCCAACTCTGACCATCTGTGCATTCCTAAATTGATCACTTCCACCTTCTGCTGCGGAGTGCCGGCAAACCCGACCTTACTCTCTGCAATCCCCTCTGTTACACCCTTCCGCCTGGCGGCCTCTGTCTTCCCACTGAAAGTAAACAAAATATACTAGTGGAATGGAACTTTATCCAGTCCTGCGAAAAAACTCTATTCGCGATTTTAACTGAGTCATTAGCCCGTTTATTTTTTTTAAAATTAACAGGTGTTTCAAACAGCGGCGCAATGTTATTTGAAAGTGGAAACATTCCTTCTCTGTGATAAACATCAGTCATTCCCGGCCGATTGTGGAAAATCAGCTGTAAAAATATCACAGACAGCGAATTACAGGAATACTTTAAGTGGGCGCAGTGATAGTTAAAATAGAGACTGAACCTCACAGATGCAGTCGGCGAGGCTCGATTATTACTCCGGTCGAGTGGAAACAAATAACCAGTCGCTACTTGGAGGACTTCCTTCTGATAATGCCATTTGGTGCCAGTTTCCGTGCGGGATAGTTTAACAATTAACTGAATACTGGAACAAAATTTGATCATGTTACTGTCTCTCACCGTTTTACATTTTTTGTCGGGTGTTGTTTAATTGAACACAGATCTAACTTTTGACAACAAATAAATTTAAAGGGGATGTTGTTGGAAACGGTGCCGAGTGGCTTTGGTAAATTTCGGTGATAATTGTGATATGGAGATGAGTTGTGATATTGGGGTAGTCATTTCCGGTTTCACTTCGATTTTCTCCTTATTTAACTAATTTACTAATGAGAGTAAAGGGATATTTGAGCGGATTGAGCAGCTCCTCTCTGAACTTACTCTGGGTCACTGTGTAAATGCCCGTGTTGGTGCAGCAACTCAGGACCTGAAGCATAATTCCTGCTTGTTGGAATTTTTTATAAGTGTTATGAAAAGATCTGAAATGAAAGCCGGCAATAATTCGATAAAATAAGAAATATGCGACCGTGGTCATCCAGAGCAGGATAAAAGAGCCGGATATGGAAAACAGTAAAAGGATGGACCTTCTGCGGTTCCTCATCTCAGGGTCCTTGTCAGTCTCACCATTGCTGCGGTCCCGGAGGCTCCTCCGCACCCGACTGGCCACTAAAATGCGTCTGACGGTGAGAGCGTTAAACAGCAAGATTAAACAGCAAGGAAGCAATGGGGTGAACAGCTGTTCAATCCAAGAAAAAGCTATCCACATGGGTACAATATAAAACTGTGTCGATACAAGGCAACCCCGCGGTATGTTGTTCCATGTATAATAAGGAATATACACGAAGGGACAGGGAATGTTCTTTAAACAGAACAGCGCGCTCAAAGTCACTATAACCACAGCCGCGGTTTTCTCGGTGCAATATTTTGTTTTCAGCTTCTGGAAACAAATAGCTACAAACCGATCAAAGGTAAAAGCGACCGTTAACCAAACAGAAACATCTATGGCAGTGGGAGCCAGGTAGAGAACGATTCTGCACACAGGAGTGTAGAGCAGGAAAGACTCCCGCCAATAAAGCACAGAGATCCGATGCAATATCACATTACAGACAATCACCATGAGATCCGCCGTCGCCATGGCCACCAGGTAGCGAGTGATGCATTTGGAGAGACCGCACTTTCCACGGGACAGGATCACAATCGCCGACAAGTTCACTGTGAGAAGGAGAGATAAAGAAACAGTAAAATCACTAACCAGACAGAGAATTGACCGATCAGGTTAGCAAATGTACATGGGCTGTTAATGTGTTTATTTAATTATTTTGCCCCTTGTCTCCTCTGCTGAAGGGGAAGCTCAAGCTGGAGTTTCAATTCTAGTGACGGTGTCCCCGTGATCCCTCATCCGACGGCTGACTCTTCAATTGTGATACTTCAAATTAACTTTATTCATAGAATCACAGAATCATGGAATGGTTACAGCACGGAAGGAGTCCACTGGGCCCATCGAGCCCAAGCTGGCTCTATGCAAGAGCACTTCAGCTAGTCCACTCCCCCACCCTTTTCCAGTGGCCCTGCATTATTACCCCTTCAGGTACTTATCCAGCTCCCTTTTGAAAGCCGTGATTGAGTCTTCCTCTACCACCCTTTCATGCATTTAATTCCAGATTCTAACCACTCACTGAGTAAAAAAGTGTTTCCTCAGGTCGCCTTTGTTTCCTCTGCAAATCACCGTCAATCTCTATCCTCTGGTTCCCAGCCTTTCTGCCAATTGGAACAGCTTCTATCTATCTGCTCTGCCCAGACGCCAATGATTTTGAACACCTCTATCAAAACTCCTCTCAACTTTATCTGCTCTAAAGGAGAACAGTCGTAACATCTCCAGTCTATCCACGTAACTGAAGTCCCTCATCCCTGGAATCATGCTCGTAAATCTTTTATGCACATTATCTAAGGCCTTCATATTCTTCCTAAAGTGCGGTGTCCAGAATTGGACACAATACTGCAGTTGTGGGCGAACCACTGTTTAATAAAGGTTCATCATAATTTCAACTCTTTTCTATTCTATGCCTCAATTCATGTAGACAAGGATCCAGTAATCATTTTTAACTGCTTTCTCAACCTGCCCTTCCGCCTTCAACGATTTGTGCATATATACCCCTCGGTATCTCTGGCCGTGCACCCCATTTAGAATTGTACCCTTTAAATTATATTTACTCTCTTCATTCTTTCTACCAAAATGTATCACTTCGCACTTTTCTGCGTTAAATTTAATTTTGTCACTTGTCCACCCATTCCACCAGCCTGTCTATTTCTTGCAGAAGTTTATCAATATTATTCTCACTGTTCACTATACTTCCAAATTTTGTGTCTTACGCAAATTTTGAAATTGTACCCTGTACAACCACATCCAAGTCATTAATATATATTCAGAAAAGTTGTGGTCCCAGAACCGCCTCCTGGGGAACAACACTGTTAACATTCCTCAAGTCAGAAATTCAACCATTCAACACTACTCTCTGTTTCGAGTCACTCAGCTAATTTCGTATCCATGCTGCCACAGTCGTTTTTAGTCAGTTCTGCGATTGGGTGGACCACGTGCCACGGCGTCACCAACTTTAAAAGCAAGATCAGGAAGTATAGATTACAAAACTAAATCTGGCTTTAACCACAATTCAGAAAAAATCCTTCATCCACAACCTTGCCAGATAATTTGATTGTATGAAATACATTGGAAACACCAGCCTGGTATTGAGTTGCTGCCCGTCATCTATAAGTAATGAATGAGAATAGCTTTCCAGTGGAGCATTGTGAATGCATTATCACACCATATGTAAAGGAATATAATTCTGTAACCTGCTCCAGTTACAATCAAATACAGTCTTTATAGCTCAGCACAAGGCGCGAGCAAAACAAGGGACAGTCGGACCCCCGGAATCAGAAACCAATCTCTGAATCCGCGCTGTGTAAGAGCAGATCGACGCCAACTCTCACTCATGTTCTCCTGCTAACCCTCTCCCGAAGCACAGCCAAGTCTGGAGTCCCCGCTCTCCACAATAACACACATGGAGTGAAGTTTGCAGCAGAAACCAAGGATATAATTGGCGCCCAGATTCGAGAGTTCAGCACAGAGCGAGAATGAGTTATTCGGTGCATTTACCAATGGGACAAAGGATGGAGGTTTAAATTGCATCACAAAGCGTTAAACAATAACGTACTGTATTTACCAGGCTCGAGCAGCAACAATAGTTCAACTTTCTGTCACTTAAAACATCCTTACTGATAATGACCTACCAGGTACTCCAATTGCTGCGAGAATTGAGTAATACACGGCTTCTATCTTCATAAATTCATAGAAACGCATTTTTCTTTGAGGACGATTCCTTTTGGTGCTGTAAAGAACTATTCGGATTCCAACAGTCAGGTAACGAAGTTAAAGCAGCGGGTTACTTATACTATAAGTAAACTCCTAATGGGACAATTAGACCGCATCCCTACTGACATTACTTACAGACTCTTGAACAAATAGATTATGGTCCCATGTGACGTTTAACTATCACACTCATTAAGGTGAGGGAACATTACGCATCGTCCAAGTTGTGCAGTTACCGAGTCACAATTTGTAACTTTAGTATTTCACGAGAAATCTACACCGCAAGCACACTGTATAAAAATATTGAAACCTCGCTCATCAATGTGACATTTCTACTTGTTTCTCCTGTATTTCCATTCCCAGGCCGCTCCTGTTGTTCCCTCTCTCGCCCTACAATGGCCTTTCGCACAATCTCTGTCACATTGTTTCCATCATTCCCCCTCTTTCTGTCACACTCCATGTCCAGGCCTCTCTCTCTCATACCCGCATTCTGCTTGTCTCTCAGATTAAACCCAATCTGTCATTCACCCTCTATCTGTCACTCTCCATGTCCAGGCCTCTCTCTCTCTCATACCCGCATTCTACTTGTCTCTCAGATTTCTCCCAATCTGTCAATCTCCCTCTTTCTGTCACTCTGCATGTCCAGGCCTCTCTTTCTCATACCCGCATTCTATTGTCTCTCAGATTTCACCCAATCTGTCAATCTCCCTCTACCTGTCACTCTCCATGTCCAGGCCTCTCTTTCTCATACCCGCATTCTACTTGTCTCTCAGATTTCTCCCAATCTGTCAATCTCCCTCTATCTGTCACTCACCATGTCCAGGCCTCTCTCTCACATACCCGCATCCTACTTGTCTCTCAGGTTTCTCCCACTCTGTCAAATTCACTCTTTCAGTCCGCTGACTCTCGAACTCCATTTCAATCCTGATTTCCTCTCTTTCTGGTTAATGATTGATGACCCAAAGTGATTTCGAGACTGCGATGGATAGAACTCGATTCAGTTAGTGTACCAAGATACATGGATCAAAAGCTGTAAATGGAGTTGAGATACAGATCAGCCATCAACTGACTGAATGGCGGAAAAGGATCGATTTGATAAATGGTTCACTTTTGTTCTTATCTTAAGATAATTTTTCAGGTTCTTTATTGTTGTCCACGGCTCACACGCTGGGTTCAAACTCGTTGTTAATCGCTGTTTTCTGTCAGCTATATGCAATTTACAATAATGTCTGGCAAATATTCGAAACTCAGAGAAAGTCAGGGGCAGACATCGTTCTGGAAGTATTTGGTCCGCGTCATCGCTTGCTGTGGTGTGTGGAAAACTCTCTCTGGTACTTTTATTAGGTATTTGGCCTTTTCAGTCAATTTCAAAAGCAGCTAGGACCTAACATCCCAGGTAGTGATTCCCACAGAGGTGTCTGGGTGAAAACATGAGTGGGTGTGCGAGTTAGGCCAAGACCAATCAATCTGTCTAGCCCTTTGAGGAGACAGTTCACTCAGTCTGGTCACTACTTGGAACAGCTTGTATCCGTGGAACTGGTTATAATCTAGGAAGTGAAATTAAGGTTTTCAGTTCGACTTATTTTGAGGAGAAATACAGTGTTTGTTCGTCTATAGCTTGTAGAAGTGTTGCAGAAAGAAAAGAGGAGATCTCTGTAGTGGATAGCTGGAGAACCTTTGGTGTTTCAGATTCCGACCTGGCCAACAAGACCTCATGGCAAAATCTTTATTGAATATGTGGACATTATTACATATAAAACCGCCATATTTAGCGACATTTCTCCCACAAAATAGATTATCTTAAAATAAGCATGGTTCCAATCGGCTACTTTGCTGCACCCTGCCCGCAATTCAGTCACTTTTCCCGAAATCCAGAAGCTGAATGTACCTCTTCAAAGCAACAACAACATCAACTTGCCTTTGGATTGCTCCTTAAACATATTAAAACGCCCCAAGGCGCTTCACAGGAGAGTTAGATAAGGGGATATTAGGACAGGTGATCAAAAGCTTGTTCAAAGAGGTAGGTTGTAACAAGCCTCTTAAAGGATCAAAGAGAAGGAGAGAGGTTTAGGGAGGCAATTGCAGTTCTTAGGGCTCAGGCAACTTTGAGTACGGTCGCCAATGTTGGGGGAATGAAAATTGGGGAGACGCATGGGGCCGGATTTGGAGGAATACAGAGATCTCGGAGATTGCTGAACTGGAGGAGGTAGCATAGATAGTGAGGGGCGAGGCCTAGATGGATTAGAAAACACGGATGAGAATTTTGAAGTCGAGGGATTTCCGCACCTAAAGCCAATGTAGATCAGCGAGCGCAGGAGTGATGCATTAACGGGACTCAGTGGGAGTTAGGATATGGGCAGCAGAGTCTTAGATGAGCTTAAATTTACAGAAGCTGCATGGTGGGAGGGCCGCACAGTATTGCATTGGCTGCAAAGGGCTTTGGGACATCCTAAGGTCGGGAAAGGCGCTATATAAGTTCAAGTATTCTTCTTCTATAATCCAGTCTAGAGGTAACAAATGTGTGGATGAGGTAAGGCAATGGAAAAATGTTTGACTCAAATATTGCTCTAGGCCGAGTTTAGGATGGCTGAATTGTTGAGGATTTTCAATATAGCTGAATGTGGCTCCACTTCTCCAGAGAATTGTACAATGTTACAGCACAGAAGGAGGCCATTCGGCTATTGTAAGGATTTACATAATTAGGCCAACTCCCCGCTCTGTCCGCACAGCCCTCCAAGTTAAGTCCAACTCCCCGAACAGTCCCCACAGCCCTGCGAGTTCAACCCAACTCCCTGATCTTCCACCACAGCCCTGCAATTTCAGTCCAACTCCCTGATATTTCCCCACAGCCCTGCAAGTTCAGTCCAACTCCCCTTTCTTTCCCCTCAGCCCTGCAAGTTTTTCCTTTCTAAGTATATCTCATTGCCGTTTTCAAATTCAATATTGAATCTGCTTCCAACACCTTTTCAAGCAGTGTATTCCAGTGCCTAAAATTCGCTGGTTAAAAAATAATATTCATCTCTCCATGCATTTTTTGCCAATTATTTCAATCTGTGTCATAAGAATATAAGGACTAGGAGCAAGAGCAGGCCACTCAGCCCTTCGAGCCTGCTCTGCATCCAATAAAATAATGACAGATCTTCAACCTCAACTCCATCTTCTTGCACTATCCGCATATACCTTGATTCCCTTCGTTTCCAAAAATCGATCAATCTTTGTCTAAAATATACTCAAAGACTGAGCATCCACAGCTCTCTCAGGCAGAGAATTCCAAATATTCAGAACCCTTTGAGTGAAGAAATTTCTCCTCATGTCAGTCCTAAATGGCCAACCCCTAATTCTGAGACTGTTACCCCCTAGCTCTATACTCCCCAGCCAGGGAAACATCCTTCCAGCATTTACCCTGGCAAGCCCTTTAAGAATGTTGCATGTTTCAATGTGATCACCACTCATTCTTCTAAACTATAGATAATATAGGCCTAGTCTAATCAATCTGTCCTGATAGGACCATCCCCTCATCCAAGGAATCAGTCTAATAAACCTACATTGCACTCCCTCTAAGGCAAGTATATCCTTCGTTAGATAAGCAGACAGAAACGGTACACAGTACTCCAGGTGTTGTCTCACCAAGGCCCTATATAATTGTCAGAAGACGTCCTTTCTCTTACACTGCAATTCCTTTGTAATGAAGGTTTACATACCATTTGGTTTCCTAATTTAGTGCGTTACCTGCATGGTATCTTTCTGTGATTCGTGTAAAAGGACAAGCGGATACCCCTGAATACCAACATTTCCCGTCTCTCACCATTTAAAAAATATTCTGCTTTTCTATTTTTTCCATCAAAGTGGACAACTTCATATTTCTTCACATTATATTTCATCTGCAAATGCTCTCGCCCACCCAAACAGCCTATCTATATCCATTTGCATCCTGGTCACAGCTCACATTCCCACCTACCTTTGTATCGACAGCAAACTTGGATACATTACACTAGGTCGCCTCATCTAATTCATTGTTACACTTTGTAAATGGCTGAGCCCAAGCACTGATCCTAGCACTACAACACTATTTATAGCCTGACAACCTGAAAATGACCCGTGCATTCCTACTCTCTGTTTCCAGTCAGCTATCCAGTCATCAATCCATGCTAATATATTACCTCCAATCCCATGAGCACTAATTTTGTGCAATAAACTCTTGTGTGGCAACTTAACGAATGACTTTTCAAAATCCCAATACACCACATCCACAGGTTCCCCTTTAACTTCACTACTGGTTCCTATCTCAAAAAATCAACATACTTGTCTACACGATTTCCGTTTCATAAATCCATGTCGACTCTGCCCAAACATATTTGGCCTGAAATTCGTCTCTCCAGCTTCCTGCGGGTGCAAGCATCGCACGCGTACTTACCTACCGAGCCTGCTGTTGTGCTTCTGGCCCACGAGGAATTTGAGTCCTGGGCCTCCTGCAGCTGCCGGCATGCAGTGCTTGCGTATCCCAGGGGTGCAGTTAGTTCGAAGCGTCCCCTGGGATCACGTGGGCCATGGAGAGCCAATCGTAGCAGGGAATTTTCATTCATAGATTTGACAGGAAGACCTTTCAAATCTATGAATAGAGATCGGCCCCAAAAACACACTAAAACTTCAAATACATTTTTAAAAATCATCACATTTTGAAAATAACTATAAATTACATAAATGAAATACTTTAAACAAAAATTTAAATTTTTGAAAAAATTTATTCAACTTTTTAACGGTGCTAAAAATAAACTTACCTTTCTTTAAATTATGCAAAAAAGATAAACCTGTTGAAATTGTTTTTAATTTGTTCTTAATTAATCACTTACCTTGTTAAAAACAGTCCTTGCACCACCTTTTTAAATGTGCAGCTTCTCCATACTTACACTCATGGAGAATCCTGGAAAAAAAAACGAAGTTCGCTGCGTGCGCGCTACCTCTCCCGCGCACGCGTTCGACTTCTGAACCCCTTCCTTCAAGGGAACGGAAGTTCCGGTTTCCAGCGCATGCGCAGTGCATGCGTGAAACCGGCACTTCAGCTGTCCTTAATGGTGAGTACAGAGCGCGTACTCACCCGTGGAGAGCCGAATTTTGGGCTATGTGCTCTGTTCACAAATCCCTAATAATAGTTTCTTGCATTTCCGTTACCAGTGATGTCAGACTAACTGGTCAAAATTCACTGTTTTCTCTCTCCCTCCTTTCTAGAATAAAGGGGTTACGTTTGCTACCTGGCAATCCACGGGGACCGTTCTGGAATCTAGGGAATTCTGGAAGATCAAAATCAATGCATCCGCTATCTCTTTAGCCACCACATTTTAAAACTCTCGGACATAGGCTATTTGGTACACTGGATTTGTCGACTTGTCCCATTAATTTCTCGAGCACTATTTATTTACTAATATTATATTCTTTAAATTCCACATTATAACAAGACCTTTGCTTCCCCAAAATTTCCAAAATGTTTCTTGTGTCTTGTGCCGTGAAGACACGTACAAAAATATGTGTTTACTGTCTCAACCATTTCCTTGTTCACCTTTTTTTATTTCTCTAGTCTTTGGGGTAAAAATTCACTTGGTTGCGCCACCCGTTAGCGCCTTAAGAGGGCGCTAATGGGGCGCAAAGCTGCTAACGCCCGGGCGCAGCGATGTTTGTGCCGCTCGAGAACTTAACTTGAGATTGTGCGGCGGCGCTAAAACTTACCGCTGCGACCACCTGCGCGCGCAGATTGTGACGTCATTCCATGGTGCAACGCCCTTGGGGCGCCCCGTAGCGGAAATTGAGTGGCGCCCCCTGCCTTACCGCCTGGCGCTTCCAACGACCAGAAGACTGGAACGCTATCAATCGCTGTGGGGCTGGGGGCGGCGCTATTTAAAGGGGGCCTCTTCCTGTCTTTTATTGTTGGTGGCATTTTTGAACTACGCATTCTGAGAGAGAGAGGGAGAGACTTCTGGAGAGATTCAACGTTGTGTGAAGGAGTTTTGGGTACTGAGCAGCACTTTGCAGGTTCATTTTGATTTGCCATTCCTTGTATCGATTTAGCAGAGACCGTGGGAGCTGCCCTCTGAGCTCTTTGCCTGATGCTCTCCATTGTTCTTTCCAGCACATTTGATGTGCAAGTCTCCCCAGGCCGAGATTCAAGGCAGCAATGAACAGGATGTGGATGGAAAGCAAGATTAACCATCCCCTTTAAGAACTGGCCCGTGCCATTGTGTGTGTGTTCCATTGCTGACTGACATTACATGAGCTTCACCAGCGCTCCGAGTTAGCGCCTCACTGCTCGGCCTTTGCGCCTTAAGAGAGGTGTGCAGCGCCTGCTTTAGCGCTCCACTCACCTCCCGGGGCGGTAAAAGTGAAGTTTCCCGTCAGTGCCGATAATTAGCGCCAGGCGCTAATATTTGCGTCCGGACGATATTTGCGCCCCAAATGGGGCGCGACCTAATTTCTACCCCTTTGACTTTAAGGAACCCACGTTTATTTTCGCTAATCTCTTCCTTTTTACATACCTATAGAAGCTTTTACAATTTTTGTTTTATGCCTCTTGCTAGTTAATTCTCAATTTCTCTTTGATCTTTCTGTATCAAATTCCTAGTCATGATTGCCGAATTCGAAAATCCTCCCAATCTTCTGTTTGAGGCAAAATGATCAGCCAATTCCTTTAATCTAATGCGATCTATTGCGTCTCTTGTTAGCCATGGTTGGACCAGTATTTCCGTGGCAATTTTATTCCGTAAGGTAATGTATATTCATGGTGAATTATGAATTTATTCTTACAGTGTTTGCTATTGCTTATCTACCATCATATTTTTAATCGAATTTCCCAATCGAACTTAGTCAACTCGCTCCTCATAACTATGTAATTTCCTTTGTTGAAATTTAAGACCCAAGTTTCGTCTGAAACAAATCACTCTCAAACTCAGTATAAAATTCTATTAAATTATGACGAACTTACCCACAGGCTCCTTCACTACAAGGTTATTAATTAACCATTTCTCAGTACTAGATATAAAATAGTCCTTTCCCGAGTTTGTTTTTCGACATACTGATCTACAAAAGATTCTTGTATATAGTCCATGAACTCATTCTCCATACTAGTAATGCAAATTTGGTTTGCACTGTCTATATGAAGATTAAAGTCTCCTTGATTATTGTATTACCCTTGTTACATGTACCTCGAATTTTCAGTTTTATACTGTTCCTGACACTACGACTACTGTTAGGGGACCTATAATCTATTCCCACCAGTGTTTGCTGCCCTTGTTTTTCCTTAGCTCCACGCAAACTGATTCTACATCTTGATATTCCGAACTATTATCCTTTCTGTCTATTGACTGTATCTCATCCTTTATGATCAGGGCTCCCCTCCCCTACTTTTCCATTTCCCTTTACTCTTCTAAAAGTCAATTATCCTGGTTTATTTAAATCCCAAGACTGATTACTTTGCAATCACGTCAAACATTAATTCCAACACATTTATTTCCATCTGGACTCTTAATTCCCCTAAATTGTCGCGAATGCCTTGCACATTCAGATATACTATCTATAGCTTTACCTTTTTTGTTGTTTTTCCCTGATGTCACCTAGTCTCTAATGCTCTATTACCTTTATTAAACTCTCTGTCTCTTCCTGACCTACTCTGCTTATTTTTTACCCAAATCACTCCACTGCTCTACAGCCCTGACATTTTCTTTTCAATGTATGCTTTCCAGAATCCTTCCCTACCTTCATTAGTTTAAAGCCCTATATACAGAGCTAGTTATTCACTTCGCCAGAACACTGGTCCCAGCCCGGTTTAAGTGGAGCCCGTCACAACGGAACAACATCTCTTTCACCAATACTGGTGCCAGTGCCCCATGTAGCGAAACCCCTTCCTCTCACACCACACTTTCAGTCATGCCTTTAACCTGCAAATCCGTTTGTCCCTATGCCAATATTTGCGTGGCTTGGGTAACAATCCAGAGATTATTACCTGCGAGGTTTTGCGTTTTACTTTCGACACCAGCTGCTCAGAGGCTCCCAGCAGAATCTCATTCCTAGTTCTACCAATGTCGTTGTTTGCCAGGCGGGCCACGAAAACTAAATCCTCCACCTCCCCCTCCAAGTCCTTCTACGTTAGACTTTTAGTCAGTGGAAACAGTTTCTCCTGATTCACTGTATCAAAATCTTTCTTAATTTTAACCACCTCCTTTAAGTCTGCAGAGGATAATCCCATTTTTTGCAGCCTAGCCACCTAACTGAAGTCCCTCATCCCTGGTATCATTCTGATAAAACTCCTCTGCGGCATTTCGAAAAGTGACGATATCAACTGATATTGAACCAATGTGGGTAAATGGAGATAATTTATGGATTAGCCAAGATCTAATTGAATGGTAGATCCGGCGAGAGGGCCTGAATGGCCTCCTCCAATTCCCATGTACATATTTGATTATTCCAGCTGCTCATTCTGGCCCCTGCCTCCGTGGGATTCTCCTTCCCTTCAGGTTCAACAAAATAACATTATCTAACACTGAACTCTAAATAAGATTCTAAATGTCAAGGAAACGTGTTAATCATAGAATCCTAGAATCATACAATCATAGATATTCACAGCACAGAAGGAGGCCATTCAGCCCATATTTTCCGTGCTGGTTGGCAAAGAGTTATCCATCCTAATCCAAATATCTAGCTCTTGGTCCATAGCCTTGTAGGTTACAGCACATCAAGAGCATAATCAAGGAATTATTAAATGTGATGAGGGTCTCTGCCTCTACCATCCTTTCAGACAGTGAGCTCCAGACCCCCACAACACTCTGGTTGAAAAAAATCTCCTCAAATCCCCTCTAAGCTTCCGACCCATTACTTTAAATCTATGCCCACTGATTAATGTCACTTCTGCTCAGGGTAATATGTCCTCACTTTCCACTCTATCTAGGCCCCTCATAAGTTTATACACCTCAATCAGGTCTCCCCTCAGTCGCATCTGTTCCAAAGAAAATAACACCACCCTATCCAATCTTTCCTCGTAGTTATCATTCCTCAGCCCAGGCAACATCCTCGTTTATCTCCTCTGCACCCCCTCTGTGGCAATCTCATCCTTCCTGTAATGTGATGACCAGAACTGCACGCAGTATGCTACATGCAGCCGAACTAGTGTTTTATACAGTTCAAGCATATCCTCCCTGCTCTTATATTCTTTGCCTCGGCAAATAAAGGCAATATGTCCCATATGGTTTCTCAACCATCTTCTCAACCTGTCCTGCTACCTTCAGCGATCTGGGACATGCACTCCAAAGCCCCTCTGATCTTCTACACTTCTCAGTGTACTACCATTCATACTGTATTTAATTGCCTCTTCGCCCTCCCCAAATGTATTACCTCACACTTCTCCAGATTGAATTCCATTTGCCACTGTTCTGCCACCTGAACAGTCCACTGATATCTTCCTGCAGTCTGCAGCTTTCTTTTACATTTTAAACTATACGGACAATTTTTGTATCATCAGCAAACTTCTTAATCATACTTCCTACATTCAAGTCCAAATCATTGATATATGCCACAAAAAGCAAAAGACCCAGTACTGGGCACTGCGGAAGCCCACTGGAAACAACCGTGCAGTCACAAAAACACCCATTGATCATTACCCTTTGTTTCCTGCCTCAGAGGCAATTTTGAATCCAACTTCCCACGTTACCTTGGATCCCATGGGCATTTATTTTAATGACCAGTCTGCCTTGCTAAAATCCATATAGAGTACATCAAGTGCGCTACTCTCATCGGTCCTCATTCTTACCTCCTCAAAAAATTCAATCAAGTTAATCAGACACAACCTTCCCTTAACAAATCCATGCTGACTGTTCCTGATGAATCCGTGTCTTTCTAAATGAATATTTATCCTGTCCCTCAGAATTTTTCCCAATAATTTTCCCACCACCAAGGTTAAGGTGGCTGGCCTGTAATTCCTCGTTCTACCCTTTTCTCCCTTTGTAAACAACGTTTCCACGTTAGCAGTCCTCCAGTGCTCTGGCACCAAATCTGTAGTGGTCATGATGCGGAGATGCCGGTGTTGGACTGGGGCGGACAAAATTGAGAGGTCGCACAACACCAGGTTATAGTCCAACAGTTTTATTTGAAATCACAAGCTTTCGGAGCTATCGCTCCTTCCTCAGGTGAAGGAAGGAGCGATAGCTCCGAAAGCTTGTGATTTCAAATAAAACTGTTGGACTATAACCTGGTGTTGTGCGACCTCTCAACCAAATCTGTAGCCAGAGAAGATTGTAAAATGATGGTTTGACCCTCTGCCATTTCCTCTCTTATTTCTCTTATCACTCTGGGATACATTTCACCCGGCCTGGGGATTTATCCATGTTCAAGATGCTAAACTCCTTAATACATCCTATTTCACTATGTTTATTTAATCTAATATTTCACACTCCTCCTACCTTTTTGCAATGTCTGCATCATCCCTCTCTTTTGTGAAAACAGAGGCAAATTGTTCATTAAGAACTATATCCATGTCTTCCAATTCCACATGAAGGGATATTTACTAGGCTTATCCACTTTCGGGCTACCCCGGATCAGTCATATTTCTCAGACGATAGCAAAATACTACGGATTCTGTAAAATTGAAACAACAACAGAAAACGCTGGAAAAACTCAGCAGGCCAGGCAACATCCGTGGAGAGAGAAACAGAGTTAACGTTTCAGGTCGAAACCCTTCGTTAGAATTGAGAAAAAAGCAGGAAATGAAACAGGTAAAAAAGCAAGGGGGAGGCTGAGGGGATAATAACTATGGAAAGTGGAGACATTAATAGATGCTCAAGGCAAGACGAGATGGTAATGGTCCGGTTAAGAAACAAAAACATTTTTCAGACGTTCACTTTCAAGTAAGTTTGAGATAGCCGATTCCTAAAGACGTTTAATTGGGTCCAAATTCGGCTGTCTCTCCGTTAAGGAAAGAAGCAACCTGAGAATGTCAAGGTCCACCAGATAGTGCTTTTAATAAGCTTCGCTAGACTGTAACGTCCCGGATATTAAGAGGGTCCGGAAATCTCCCCCAGTATTCTGTAACTCTATACCAAAGAGTGTACAGTAATTGAGTTCGCGAGTTTTTGATGCAGAAGACATGTGAGACAATTCTAAAAATATAACGAGATTTATTAAAGGAACCGACACGCAATTTACAGTTGGTGAATCAGTAAAGCGCAACATTAACAATTCTAAAAAGAGAAAACATACAATCTTTTTAACAGAGAATCTTACTTTTAAATCTTAACTTCACTACAGTATTAAAGTTCTTAAATATCTCTTATACAAGATGTCCATCAATATCAAATACCTTTGATCCCCGAGGTACAAAAAGTGATAGACTACGGAGCTGCCTCTGAAGCCGAGAATCGCTTTGCTCAATTAAAGCAAGTCTGATATTCCATTTGAGAGTTCAATATTCATACCCTTTTCCAGTGGTATTTCCTTTAAGGTTTTCTGCCGATGCAAGTTAATTATCTATAGTCATCTTTCTGCTGAACTCTGCAATTCTTACTGCCACATCAGCCAGAATCTTGTCTCATGTCCAGGTGTTCCAGGTGCACGATATACAAACGGTGTGAACGGCAGGTGTTCCACATTTTATGTAATCTTTACGAGGGCAGATGTTCCTTATCTTCCGTGCCATCTTTATGAAGTTTAAATTGGAACACCTTATCCAGGGTGGACCATTGTTTTGTTCCCAAAAGTTCACCTTCTATTTCAATAAGTTTTTTCATTAACTATCTTATCTCAATAGCCAGAATACTTTCATAGCTATTTTATAATAAGGTTTGTCATGTTTTAATACGGCCAGAACTCCTTCATAAGATAGTGTATTTTTTCTGAATAGGTTATATGGCTTATAACTTCACACATTACATTTGTGGTCCCTCAATGGACCTACTCTTACTTTTGTTATCTTCTTGCTCTTAATGTATTTCTAAAACATCTTTGGGTTTTCCTTGATTTTGCTTGCCAATATATTGTCATGCCCTCTCTTTGCTTTCCTAATTTACTTTTTGGTTTCACCACTGCTCTTTCTGTACTCTTCTCGGCTTTCTGCAGTATTGAGTCCTCGGTAACTGTCATAAGCTCCCCTTTTTTTCTTTATCCTACACTGTATGCCCCATGACATCCACGGAGCTCTAGATTTGTTAGTCCCGACCTTTTTTATAGGGAACATACTTCCTCGGAACCCTCACTATCTCCTCCGTGAATGCTTCCAACTGCTCTGACACTGATTTACCTTCAAGTTTCTGTCTCCAGTCCAAGTTGGCTAATTCACTTCTCAGCTTAGTAAAATTAACTTTTCCCCAATTGACGACTATTATTCCTGGTCCATCCTTGTCCTTTTACGTAAATACCCTAAATTTAACGGACTGAAGCATTAACGAAAGAAGGGATCCATAGCAGAAAAGTAACATACATGTTTAAGTTGTTACTTACATGATGTCAAATCCTGGTTCATAAGGAAAATAACAATATGATAATTTCTAGACTAAGCTGAATTTCAATTGCCCTTTGTATGGAGCTGTTATTTTCATCACCATCTCTGGAGGTTCGCTCTCTTCAGTTGTTTCTGGACAGAATCACTCCTAAGTTTAGGAAAGCGTCTTGTTCCGTACTCCATAATACTCACAGGTTGACTCAGAGATATTTAACGTTGGAAAGAAATACTGAAACAGGAACCAGGCAGGAGAGGAACTCTGTGCAATCCAGCAAATCTGACAGCAAGACACGTACATGAACAAGGAGCCCAGCATGGTGATATATGGATTAATGAATTAGTTGTTCCATCGATGAAATAAACCAGCGATGAAACCAGCATTACATCCAACAAAGTTACCGAGTGAAGCTGGCTTGAACTCCGAATATACTATTACTTTTTCAAACGAGGCAAAGCTAAAATATCAATGCAAATGCTTCCTGTTTGGCGAACCTTGTAATCAATAGATATTTCTAGGGTCCCACCTCAGTTGCACAAACAGTGAGAGGGAGATAGAAGAACAAATATGTAGACAAATTTCTGAGAAGTGCAAAAGCTATAGGGCAGTAATAGCAGGGGATTTCAACTACCCCAAATTATTAACTGGGATAAAATTAGTGTAAAGGGTATAGAAGGTGCGGATTTACCAAACGGCATCCATGAGAACTTTTTAACCAGTATGTAACAAGCCCAACAAGGGACGGGGCGGCTCTGGACTTAGTTTTAGGGAATGAAACTGGGCAGGTAGAAGCGGTATCAGTGGGGGATTTTTTTGGTGCTAGTGACAATAATGTTGTTAGATTTAAGGTTGTTATGGAAAAGGACAAGGATAGAACAAGAATAAAAATTCTAAATTGAGGAAAAGTCAACTTTGCTAAGCTCAGAGGGGATTTAGACATAGTGTACTGGAAACAGCTACTTGAAGGTAAATCAGTGTCAGAGCAGTGGGAGGCATTCAAGGAGGAGATCCGAAGGGCTCAGACCAAACATGTGCCTTTAAAGGAAAAAGTTATGAGTAACAAATCTAGAGCCCCCTGGATGTCAAGAGAAATACAGGGTAGGAGATAGCAAAAAAGGGAGGCATATGACAGATACCGAGTGCTAAATACTTCAGAATCTTTAGAGGATTACAGGAAGTGCAGGGGAGAAATTTAAAATGATATTAGGAAAGCAAAGAGAGAGAATGAAAAATTATTGGCAAGTAAACTCAAGGAAAACCCAAAGATGTTTTATAAATATATTAAGAGTAAGAGTATGACTAAAGAAAGGGTAGGGTCTATTAGAGATCTTGCGCGTAATCTGTGTGTGGAGGCGGGTAACGTCGGTTGGTTCTTAATGAATACATTGCATCTGTTTTCACAAAGGAGAGGGGCGAAGCAGACATTGCTATCGGGGGGGAGGAGTGTGAAATATTGTATAAAATTGACATAGTGAGAGAGGAAATATTAAGGGATTTAGCAGCTTTAAAAGTGGATAAATCCCCAGGCCCGGATGAAATGTGTCCCAGGCTGTTAAGCGAAGCAAAAGAGGAAATATTAGAGGCCCTGGCCATCATTTTTCAATCCTCTCTGGTTTCAGGTGTGGTGCCGGTGTACTGGAGGACTGCTAATGTTGTACCCTTTTGTAAAAAGGGAGAAAATGAGACACCGAATAATTTCAGTACAGTCAGCCTATATCCAGTTAAGGAAAATTATTGGAAAGAATTCAGAAGGACAGGATAAATCTTCATTTACAAAGACACGGATTAATCAAGAATAGTCAACACGGATTTGTTAAGGGAAGGTCGTGTCTGACAAACTTGATTGAATTTTTTGACGAGGTAAAAAGGAGGGTAGATGAGGGTAGTGCATTTGATGAAGTGTATATGGACATTAGCCACGCTTTTGATAAGGTTCCACATAGCAGACAGGTCACGAAGTTAAAAGCCCATGGGATCCAGGGCAAAGTTTCAAGTTTGATTCAAAACTGGCTCGGAGACAGGAAGCAGAGGGCAATGGTTGATATTTGTTTTTGTGACTGGAAGGCTGTTTCCAGTGGGGTTCCGCAGTGCTCAGTACTAGGTCCCTTGCTTTTAGTGGTATATATCAACGAACTTGACTTGAATATAGGGGATATGATTAATAAGTTTCCAGATGATACTAAAATCGGCTGTGTAGTTGATACTGAAGAAGGAAGCTGTAGACTGCAGGAAGATATCAATAAGTTTGTCAGGTGGGCAGACCAGTGGCAAATGGAATTCAATCCGGAAAAGTATGAGGTAATGCATTTGGGGAGGACTAACAAGGAAAGAGAATTCACGTTAAATGGTAGGACACTGAGTAGTTTAGAGGAACAAAGGGACCTTTGATTGCATGTCCACAGATCGCTGAATGTAGCAGGTCAAGTAGATAAGGTGGTTCAGAAGGCATACGGAATGCTAAGCTTTATTAGCTGTGGCATAGAATACAAGAGCAGGGGGGTTATGCTTCAACTGTATGAAACAGTAGTTAGGCCTCAGCTAGAGTATTGCATGCAGTTCTAGTCACCACATTACAAGAAAGATGTGATTGCACTCGAGAGGGTACAGAGGATATTGACAAGGATGTTGCCGGGAGTAGAGAATTTTAGCTATGAGGAAAGATTGGATAGGCTTTTTCTGTTTTCCTTGGAACAGAGGAGGCTGAGGCGAGACCTTATTGAGGTGTATAAAATCATGAGGGGCATAGATAAAGTGGATAGGAAGAACCAATTTCCCTTAGCAGAGGGATCAAAAACCAGGGGGTACAGATTAAAGTAATTGTGCGAAGGTTTAGAGGTGTTTTGAGGGGAAATTGCTTCACCTAGATGGTTGTGGTAGTCTGGAATTCACTGCCTGAAAGGTTGGTAGAGGCAGGAACCCAAACAACATTTCAAAGTCCTTGGATGTGCACTTGATATGCTCTAACCTGCAAGGCTACGGACCAAGAGCTAGGAAGTGGGATTAAGCTGGATAGCTCTTTGTTGGCCGGCGAGGACACGATTGGCCGAAATGGCCTCCTTCCGTGCTGTAACTTTCATTGATTCCAGAGGATCTGCAATTGGATTGTGAGACTAACATTTATAAAGAGCACTTCTGCTCAGTGCCGCTTTGCATTGTTTTCTCTTTGCTTCTTTTTTTATCATGAGTATATATAAAGTCCACTTTATTATTTTTTCCAATGCAGAGGAATGCAATAGGCTTCACATGGGGACAAAGAAATCCAGGAAGGGACAATTCATTAAATGCAAAGAGAACAATGAACAGGGGAAATTAAACTGCTCTGTGTGTCCTGATTGACAATGAATTGAAGCAATCGCAACAATACTCAGCGGCATTGAGTTAAACAAATCAGATGCTGGGATCTGCTTAAAAGGTCAATATTGAAACCAAAATAGTAAGGTAATCCTGCCACTTTGTCAATCCTTGGTCCAGCCGCAGTTAGAATAGTGTGTGTAGTTCTGGTCGCCACAGTACAGTGAGGACATTGCAGTTATTGAAGGAATACAGGAAAGATCAACAAGAAGGAGGATTGGGATCAAGGGATGATGTTAGAGGGTGTGATTATATAAATTGGGCCTTTTCTCAATGATTGAGTGATCAATCTATGGAACAGGCTCTCTATGGAGCTAATGGAAGCAGTTAGTATTAATTGATTCTAAAGCAAATTAGACCGGTTTCTTTCAGAAAATAATGGCACCTAATTTCCGATAGGAGGTTTCCAGCGTGCGGATGCCTCCGATCGGAAAAAAATCTACGAACTTACTTGAGGGCTCCCGAGGTCCGGACACTTCCGCTCCAGTGATTCCAAAGCTCTCCTCCACCGCGGGTTTCCTCCGCCAAGGAATTCACTTCTGTAGCGCCCATTGTTTCGGTGCAACTGGCGCAGAATTGGGATCAAACTGGCTTCCGAGCAGCGCACGCACACTTCTAGTGCGGTCCACGCTGGATGCCATCTTGGTGAGGTCGGTTGGGCGGCCCTTAGGTGCATGCGCTAGTAGGAAGGTATTTAGGCAGATGGTGAGGTGCACTGAATTACGCGGAATTTCAGTAACTGAGCTGGTGGCTGGGAGTATGAAATCGAGTGACGCTTCTTCTGGAGTCCCTTCTCCCTCTTGTTCTTCGACCATTGGCTGGGCAGGCTGTAATTATTGGGTTCTGAAATGAGAAAGGCACGAGCTTAGGGTTGTGCTGAGGGGAGGGGGAAGCAAGAAGTGTTTGCTTACATCATGTACAGATTGTATATCAGAAGAGTTTGTGGGATGAGGGGGAACTGGGATGTGAGCAGGAGGTTAAGGCACGAGGAAACCGGCATCTTGAATTCCTTCAGCACCGCCACTGGCCACGGGCTCAACCATGCTCCTGACAAGAATGGCCAGCACCGTCTCCTCCAATGGGGTGAGTTGATGCAGGCGAGCGTGTCCCCCGCTGCGCCAACGTTTCCTTCAAGAGAAAGCGAGGTTTGTCAGTGAGTTTGATGTAATGTGTTTAAGGAGGTGTGCCTGTCAGGTTTGAATAGCTGACAGTGTGTTCAGGCTGTGAGATGTGGGTGTGAGGCTTGCGGCATTGGTATGTGCGTGCAGGTGAGGTGAAGCTATGCATGTGAGGGATGTGTCGGGTTTGGTAGTGATTGTTGATAAGGGTGTGATGGGGGTGAGGTTCTTTGAGCAGTGTGTGAGGCTGCTGGTGCTGATGGTGGGATATGGCATTTGAAAGGAATTCATGGACTCAGAACACCCGTGTGAGGTCATAAAACTTCTTCCTGCACTGATCCCAGGCTCTCAGGGCTACAGGGCTTGCATTGACTACATTGGCTATCTGCTCCCAACTGCACTCTCGTCTGTTGCCTGTTGGGCCGCCTGGCTCCCTCAGGAAGAGAACCTCTCTCCTGGAGATGATCTCCTCGATCAACGCCTCTCGTGCTGCATCGGAGAATCCTGGCGCTTTTCTATTGTCTGTTGTGTATTATTCAATTTGTTATCCTGATAGCAGCCGTCACAATCACTTCCACCACCTGCTTCAGGTAGAAGGCACTTCCCCTTTAAGTGGTGCAGATTGCCTTTAGGTTCTGCAGGCTAGCTTTAATTAGAGCCAGCCTCACACAATTTTGGGCCCCCTGCTGAGCGTGCAGCCGCTCAGAAGAACGTTTGGTGCTGGCCTGATCCCTAAAATCACGCTAAGTCACAGGCTGCATGAATTGTACGTGGCGCCTGCATTCTTCTGAACGGGAATACCTTTGTCGTATCCGGCGAATTCCAGGATGGTAGAAGGCGAGGGTAGGGTGCTTGATCTATTCCGTTTAATCATTCCTCGGTACACATCGTCCTGTTCAGGGTGCAAGCGATTTACAAGATGCTTATACAGTAACCAGGCATACGCTTCTAATTAAACTGTAATACAGAGCCATCATGTTCAGTGTGTGACTGATTTACAGGATGTTATAAAGTGTAGCAACATGGGTAACGATAAATGGCCCAAAAAGCCCTTGAACTCAAGATAAAGGAGTAACAATTCGTGTACGCCATCACGAGTTACCGGCCGCTGAAAATGGCCGCAGCGCCACCGGACAAAAACTTGCGCTGGGTGCTGGGAATGTGGAGCACAGCACTAACATACGGTGCAACGCCGTCCTGGTGGTGTTAATGGAGGCCTCCGACCCGAAGTTCCATTCCACAGTCGGCGTTGATGCTTCTTACAGCCACTGGGAGCGAGGCTCTGGAATTCGCAAGTAATTGTGGGCAATTAAAGGGGCTATGTATTAAAGGGGCAGTGCATTCATAACCAATAATCATTACAATGCGGTGAAAAAATGCAGCTTTCAGGCACTACTGCCTTTCAATAAAAAAATTACCATTAAAAAGAAGCCCCAAAGGGTTTCTTCAACACTTGATGCTGAACTCACTTCCGAACCTCAAAAAATGGGAGCAGTGCTTCAGCACTAACACAACTGGCTCAGCAAGCCAGGGAAGGGGCACCAAGCGTCTCGCACGCAGCACCCTTGCTATGTGCAGTGGGTCAACACGGCAAGAGAGGTCCTCCAGCCACAGGGGCCAGGAGGCCGTCGAGAATAAGGATGTGGGACCACATCACCGAGGCTGTCACTGCCAGCAGTGCCGCCCCCCTTCACCTGGCTCCAGTGCACAAATAAGCTTCATTTACTCAGACCTCAGGTCAAGCTCAGTGAATGCATCTTCAAAAGCCATCTTCTACCAACTGTACCACTAGCCTCACACACAGCTCAATGCACGACTATCCCCAGCCCCCAGATAATCACTCACCTACCAACAATCTGGACCAATCACGAGGCAAATCTTCCATTCCTAGCCTCACTGCACCCCATTCGAGTTCAGGGTGCCGTCCATTCTTGGCAAAGGCATAGATGATCAATTGGCCAGCGGCGGTGCTGAAAGGATACAAGATGCTGATATCCTTATACGTTATCCTCCTTCTGGCAGGCACCTCTTGATAACCAGCCCTCCCATCATCAAAACTCCACACTTTCGCCTTCCTCATAACACACGTGTCGTTGCCAAGAGGACACTGTGATGGTCAGTTATTGAGGGAAGGTAAGGTGTGGCACAAATGTTGAAAGGGGAATTGGGGTTGTGTTCACAGGTACCGCAGGTGGATGACTCCATCCCGGATATCCCGGCCAGAAAGGGATTTGTGGGATTTATCCTTCAATCTGCATCTTCCTCTTCTATGTCTTCCTCTTCTGCATCTTCCTCATCTGTGTCTTCCTTTCCGGCATCTTCCTCTTCCCTCTGTGAGCGGATGCTGCAAATCTTAAATGAAAGCATAAAATGCTGGAAATAATCAGCATGTCAGGTGTCATTTCAAACTGAGACGTGGACTCTGTTTCTCTCTCCGCGGATGCTGCCTCATCTACTGAGTATTTCCAGCATTATCTGTTTTCTCAGAGGCCTTCCTTTACCAATCGAGGTCTTGCAAACAACCAGCAGCACTCCCTACACATATAAAAAAAAACATCTAATGCAGCAAGCCACTACTTGTATAAAATCCAAAAAATGCCCAAAAGCATAAATTCAAACTTACCTGAAAGATGCTTGTGTCCGTTTAAGTGGTGCTGGCATTGCCTCTGTCAATCTGTTAACATGCTGTATTTCCCTCGCGTGGCTATGACCCAACGCTGAACTCAGCACTCGGGTCGAAAGTCACAGTGGTGACGTTAAGTTGGATGCTGACTTGACAACTTCGCTCCAGCATTTTATTTTTGCAGGGCGCTACTACTTAACAGCAGTGCTCCCGGGACATCGAAAATGGAGGACGCCACGGTTCGCCACCAACTGGCCAACGATCGGCGGCCGCCGCAATTCGCCATTTTTTGCCGGTAACTTATTAGCGTTAAGCTCCCGAATTTTTAGCCGAAAATATGTTGGGCAACCGCAAAATCAAAGTGTTATGGCTGACTTCACCAGGCTGTAACATCGTGAGGATCAGAAGTAGCCGCCGGTTTTGATGGCCACTGCTTAACCGCAATGTTCGCTAAGACTGAAATTAACAAATAAATTACACCTCCAACAGATCCCAGTAAAGGGAAGATTGGTGAACGAATCAATGGTCATAAAATTAACTTCATCATCGAACTGTAAATTGTAAAAGTTTAAAACAAGTCTTTATACAGTCAATAATTTAAATATATAACAAGGATAGGAGATTGGATTGAATTTTTTGAGGAGGTATCAAGGAGGGTCGATGAGGGTAGCGTGTTTGATGTATTCTACATGGATTTTAGCAAGGCATTTGACAAGGTTTCACGTGGCAGACTGGTCAGAAAAGTTAAAGCTCGTATGATCCAAATGAAAGTGATAAGATGGATCCACAATTCGATCAGTGGGAGAAAGCAAAGGGTAATGGTCGTTGGGTGTTTTGTGACAGGTAGGCTGTTTCCAGCGTGGATCCGCAGGGCTCAGTACTCGGTACATTGTTTTGCGTTGGAATATGTAAAAAGTGGCAAATGAAATTTCACCCGCTGAGATATCTGCACCGCTCCAATTCTGGCCTCTTGAGCACCCCTGATATTAATCGCTCCACCATTGATGGCCGCACCTTCAGCTGCTAAGGCCCGGAGCTTGGAATCCCCTCGCTGAACCTCCCCATCTCTATCTCTCTTTCTTCCTTCGGCACTCTCCTTAAAACCTACCTCTTCGATGAATCTTTTGGTCATCTGCCCTAATATTGCCTTGTGCGGCTCGGTGACAAATGAAGCGCCTTGTTTTTGTTTTACTATGTAAAAGAGCCTACACAAAAGCAAGTTGTTGTTTTTGTTGGAGGGCGGTATACAATGGTGGTCCCCAGGGTTCGGTACTGGGACCACTTCTGGTTTTCATATACGTGAGTGCCTTGGACTTGGGGGTACAGGGCAGAATTTCGAAATTTTCAGATGACACGGAACTTCGAAGTTGAGTAAGCAGTGACGAAGATAGTAATAGACGTCAAGAGCACACAGACAGGCTGATGGAATTGGCGGACACCTGGCACATGAAGTTCAACACAGAAAATTATGAGGTGATTCATTTTGTTCCGAAGAATGTGGAGAGACAATACAAGTTAAATGGTACAAGTCCAAATGTGGTGCAAGAACAGAGAGTCCCGGGGTGTTTGTACACAAATCTTTGAAGGTGGCAAGAGAAGTTAACAAAGCAGTCAATAAAGCGTACGGGATTCTGGACTTTATCCGTCGAGTCATAGAGTACAAAAGCCAGGAAATTTCGCTAAAGCTATATAAAACATTACTTCGGCCCCAGCTGGAGTATTACATCCAATCCTAGGCACCACACTTTAGGAAAAATGTGAAGGTTTTAGAGAGGATACCGAAGAGAATTCTTGGAAATAAGGGGAAGCTTGATAAACACATGAGGGAGAAAGTAAAAGAAGGAAATGTTGATGAGGTTAGAGGATGAAGGGTTGGTTGAGACTCGTGTGGAGCATTAACACCGGCACAGACCAGTTGGCCCAAATGACCTGTATCTGTGCTGTAAATACTATGTAATACTAGACAATTGACATAGATAATAGCAACAAAAGGCTAACGTGAATTGAACAGATAATCCGCCGAGTCCTACTTGGAGGAAATGAGAAGGTAGAATGGGGCTTGAATGGATGTTTAGCAGCGCACAGATTTTCTTTTAACGGAGCTCACTTTTGTGCCCTTTAATAGAATTGGATTTAATTAAGTGGAGATAAGATATTGCACCCTATTCAGTGTCGAAATGAAAACACAAGTCGCCCATCGTAGGGCTCGAACCTACGACAGTTATTGTTTACATGGCCGGTTAGCCCAGTTGCTTACAGCGGTATAGACACCGCCAGAAGTTAACTAAAAGGAAAATCCTTTTAAGGCTTTAGCTACCTGCATTTGCACTCTCAGGGACTGTGTATTTGAACCGCTAGGACTCTCTGGTAATTCGAAGCTTTCTGTGTCGTTCCATTGAGTGTGCACTCTCAATCCTTATTTTTCCTTCCAAAATAATTTACCTCACATTTTTCCACATTAAACTGCATTTCTCACCTGTCTACACTTTCTATTATCATGCCCTATACTCCCGATTTCACAGTCTGCCTCACTATTTTCAAAGTTTCCTACTTTAGTGTGTCAACAGATTTCCAGATTGAGCTCCCCATGCTCAAATTCAAATCATCTATTTTACAAAACAACAATAGAACCCATTACCGATCCTATAGATACCTCACTTCCGACTCTTCTGCAATCCCTACTTGCCATAGTTTTTCCTTCCCTGCCCACTAAACAACTTCCTGTCTAAACTGCTTCATTTCCTGTCATACTGTGCACCTGAAGTTTTCTCACAGGCCTCTTATGAGACACTTTATTGACACCATTTGACAATCTATATATTAAAAAAGATTGCATTTTATTTATCTATCAGATTGGTAACTTTAAAATATTTATTACATTGTCCAGCATGGTTCGCCTTTAATCTATCCGTGCTGGCTTTCTTTGATCAGACCATGCATTTCTAAATTTAGTTGCATTTATGAAATATAAAAATTTCCACAAAAGTTGATCGCATAACGAGTTGATACCGACCCAATTTATGGCACTCGCACTATGAATACAGATGTTATATTGCCAGCTTTCCAGTCCAGTGCCGTGAGCTCAAAGAGAAGTAAGATTAAACAATTGTAGTCACCATCTCCTCCACAACGGTGTTTTATCCATCATATCACTCCTTAAATCTCACCGATTCGAAATAAAACTGATCCAATTGTTCAGTGTGGTTAAACAGTAACCAATGGAGCACAAAAGTTCAAGACCGGAGAAAAGGATAAACTGACCACCAGTTAGTTTATCGTCAGCATTGGGCAAACTCATAAAATCCATAATTCCAGATAAAATGAGGAAGAATGTTAAGCAAGTGACTGATTGCACAGATGGAGATGAAGCAGTAGCTGCTGCGTGTGTGAATTCTCAGAAGATGTTCGATATATTGTCTCACAAGGGGTTGGTTGCAAAAATCCAGGAGTATGGAATTAGCGGATATGTAGTTGTATTGGGAAAAATGCTGTTGCCAAATTGTAAACAAAGCGGGTAAGCTGGTGTAGCTTGGATTGGAGAAGGGTTGGAAGTGGTGTACCCCGGGTAAATGCAAATACAAATCGTGCAGTTTCTACAACAAGCTGGTGATATGAACTGTCAGATTACCGCCCGGGCAGCGAAGGTAGACATTTACCTCCAGGACTATTGGTGGAACAGCACTCACTGAGATCGCTGTTGACGTGCATTTGAACAACGTTGATGTGAAAGGTGCTAAACGAAATCAACTCTTTATACATTGTATCATTTAAACAATCTGTCCATGCTGTTGGATCAGAAAAACCGAGGAGAAGAGATGGTTCTTTCACACCACAAATCACCACTGCAAACTCTCCTGTATTTTGCTGTACATCACCACAACCACATGTGGCGTCATCCCTTGTGAAAAAATACTGCCTGGTTACCGGACTGGAGATCCTTGTAGTACGACTGTTATCTGTCAGGAAACACTGTTTATCTTAAGAAGCATTTGATCCTCGGATATTGCAGCTTTAGTTAAAGTAGATTTATATAAAATTGATATCAGCTCTTCCAAACACAATTAATTAGCTGAGACGCTGCAGAAGCGGCATTTTCCCTTTCACATTGTCTACTTCAGAGCAATCTTGGAGTAACCTACACAGGTTCTCCGAGAGAAACATCTCAGAATGATTTCTGAAAGAAAAATGAGATTCGTGCCCACTGAATGAAAATATTATCTTTGTTTAATTACGAAGGTGAACATATGAATAAACTAAAATGAAAGATGAAAATCCTAAACTGTGACCAGGCCTATTGCTGAATGTTACTATGAAGACTTCAACGCCCAGAAAGTGGATGGCGCCGCCCGTTTCTCAGGCGCAAAGCAGGGTATGCGCGGTTTGAATGCCCATTATATGCCGGAATTGCGCCGCCTGCAATATTGGTACTGGTAGAAAAAGAGCATCAGGGGACTGCTATTGAAATAGCTGTCAGGGATTTGCATTTACAAATGGAGAGGGAGTAACGCAGGTGATAGTGACAGATGGAATATATTGTTGGAATGTGTGACGTTATGCACATTGGCAGAAAAAATCAAAGGCAAGTTATTATCTAAATGGAAAGAAACTGCAAAGTGCTACAGTACAAAGGGATCTGGGGGTCCTGGTGCATGACACACAGAAGGTTAGTATGCAGGTACAGCAGGTGATCAGGAAGGTCATGGAATCTTGAATTTTATTGCAAGGGGGATGGAGTATAAGAGCAGGGAAGTCTTGCTTCAGCTATACAGGGTACTGGTGAGGCTACACCTGGAGAACTGCATACAGTTTTGGTTTCCATATTTAAGAAAATATATACTTGCTCTAGAGGCAGTTCAGAGAAGTTTCACTCGGTTGATTCCGGAGATGAGGGGGTTGACTTATGAGGAAAGGTTGAGTAGGTTGGGCCTCTACTCATTGGAATACAGAAGAATGAGAGGCGATCTTATCAAAACATATAAGATTGTGAGAGGGCTTGATCGGGTGGATGCGGGGAGGATGTTTCCACTGATGGGGGAGACTAGAACTAGGGGGCATAATCTTAGAATAAGGGGCTGCCGTTTCAAAACTGAGATGAGGAGAAACTTCTTCACTCAGAGGGTAGTAAATCTATGGAATTTGCTACCTCAGAGAGCTGGGAAAGCTGCGACATTACATAAATTTAAAACGGAGATAGACAGTTTCCTAGCTGATAAGGGAATTAAGGGGTATGGGATGCGGGCAGGGAAGTGGACGTGAGTCTAGGTTCGGATCAGCCATGATTCTATTGAATGGCGGAGCAGGCCCGAAGGGTCGTATGGCCTACTCCTGCTCCTACTTCTTATGTTCGTATGCTCTTATAAACGCAGCAGGCCCCCGAAAGCTTTGTCTATGTGTGGCCTAACCAGCTGTCCTTATGAGGACTACAGAACACCGCGATTTCCTGAATATGGAGTCGGGATGAACATTAGAGATCATCATAGCTCCACTGAAGCTTCAGACACCGTTGCAGGATTCCGCTTGGCTTGATCCTGATTGCTTGCCCCGCCCCCTCCTGGGCGCCCGCGCCTCCCACCGAATCACATTAACCCTCGGATGGTCGACTCTAACTCCCGATCACTTCCCCACTCTTCCAGTCACCGCTCACTTCCGATTGCTTCTGTCTCCGCCCCCCCCCCCCCCCCGCCACCAGCCCCCCCCCCCCCCCCCCCGATCACCTTCTACCTCCGGATCTGTTCTCCTGGTCGCCCGCATCTTCATGATCGCTACGCATGCTTTCCCTGTCGCTCCGTCTCTCCCGATCGCATCCACCCTCTCTCAGGTTCTACCTGGGGACATCGAGGCAGCGGTTCAAAATTAAAATCCATCGTGCTATTAAGCCGCCTGCAGCTCGCTGTTTTCATGTTAATTAGGCCCACGAACCAATATCGAATCTACATCGAGCCTACCCGCAACAGTGCGGGGCTTGTCACCTACACACAGTTCACACTGGCTGGCCAGCGCAAACCACTTTCCAGGTCTAAGAATTTACTAATTGCATTCTGCAAACGCAATTCGATTCGTTTTTCTCTGACTTTGGAAGATTTACAATTAAGATACAGTTTATGCAACTTGGAAGCCAAGAATATGGCTAAAGAATTACCCAGGACCTCACTTTACTCATCGATGGTGACTCCGTACTTGGATCGATCAAAACAAATAACTTGTAGTTGTGATCATCAACATATGTCCTTTGTTAAATTTTGAATTATTTTGGGTTGACTTGAATTCCAATGGCTGGGTTGCGTTCAGTTCGGTTTTGTGTTCGACTCGAGTGGACAGAGTTAAGAGAAGTTGAAATTTGATGGGCTGAGTTGAGCTGACCTTAAAGGCGGTAGTTTGAGTTGAGTTAAGTTGAAATCTCATGTTGCGTTGAGGTGATTTACGTTGAAATCCAATGTGTTGCTGTGTCAATGATGTGCACATTAGTTGCACTTTGCATGAATAATAAAATATTCTTTCATCGCAAGAGACTTGTTTAGAATCTTGTTGATGTATACCTTACAGAGGGTTACTTTTGAATCGTATAAATATTTTAATGCTTACATTTATTTGTAAAAAAATTCAAGAACGAATGCAACTAAATCAACTAGTATAAGCAGTCAGCGCTGAAACTCAGAAAAAAACCTTCAGCAAGTCGCACAGGGCTTCTGAGTTCCCCATTCTATTTTTATAAAACCCGAAGGTGAAAGGGACAAACGTGGTGCAATCTCACACAACTATCACCTTGGACCGAATGTCGTTTTGATAAAGCTTGGTTCTCTCCAGTTCATTTCAAAGCACACACTCCATTGATCAGCTCACTCCGCATATCGCAGCGGCTTCGGACCAGTGGATTACACTATTGCTTTGCACCAAAAGGCTACACCAAAGGGGTACATTTTGTACGGGAAAAGTAGCACAGTGGTTCTCAGTTTGGACTAATAATCTCAGAGATCTGGACTAATGATCCAGAGACATGAGTTCCTAATCCAACAACGGCAGCTGGGGAATTTAAATTCAGTAAATTAAATAAATCTGGAATAAAAAATAGCTAGTATCAGTAACGGTGACCATGAAACTATCGGATTGACACAAAAACCCATCTGGTTCATTAAGACCTTTAGGGAAGGAAAAGTGCCGTCCTTGCCCGGTCTGAGCTATATGTGACTCCAGACCCACAGCAATGTGGTTGACTCTTAACTGCCCTCTGAAGTGGCCTAGCAAGCCACTCAGTTGGAACAAATCACTGAAAGAAACAATAATAAGTATAAAACGGGACGGACCACCCGCTATCGTCCTAGTCACCGGCACATCGGCACCCAGCCAACTCGACCCCGAACACTCCACCTCACTAACATCTGGGGACTCGTGCCAAAATTAGGAGTGCTGTCTTACAGACTATTCAAGCAACTACCAGACATAGTCATACTCAGAAAGTCATTTCAGCCAATGTCCCAGACGCCTCCATCTCCATCCCACCGACAGGACACACCGACCAGAGTTGGCGGTGCAGTGGTATTCGGTCGGGACGGAGTGGCCCTGGGAGTACTTAACATTGACTCCAGATTCCATGAAGTCTCATGGCTTCAAGTGAATAATGGGCAAGAAAAACTCCTGCTGATTGTCGGCTGCCGGTATCACTGGGTAAGAATCCTGGAACTCCCTCCCGAACAGCACTGTAGGAGTACCTTCACCACAAGGACTGCAACCGCTCATGAAGGCGCCTCACCACCACTTTCTTAAGAGCATGTATGGATGGGCAACAAATGCTGGCCTTGCCAGCCACGCCCACATCGAAGGAACGAATAATTAAAAGTATGCTACCGCTTTGCCCACGAGATGTTCACACGTGTAATGCCTTCTATTAAAGTGAATGGACAACAAATCACGGGCAGCACAGCAGATACGAAACTCTGTTGGGAATCGCGACAACTATACCAAACCCTGATTAGAACTCACCTGGAGTATTGTGAGCATCTCTGGGCACCACACCTTAGGAAGAATATATTAGCCTTTGAGGGAGTGCAGCGAAGGTTTACCAGAATGATACCTAGTCTTCAAGGGTTAAGTTACGAGGAGAGATTATACAAGTTAGAGTTGTATTCCCTAGAATTTAGAAGATTATGGAGTGATCTGATCGAATTTTTCAAGATATTAATAGGAACAGTGTGGGTAGATAGAGAAAAACTATTTCCGCCGGTTGTGGATTCTAGGACGAGGGGGCATAGCCTAAAAATTAGAGCCAGTCCTTTCAGGAGTGAAATTAGGAAACACTTCGACACACAGAGGGTGGTAGAAGTTTGGAACTCTCTTCCACAAATAGCAACTGATGCTAGAACAATTGTTAATTTTAAATCAGAGATTCATAGCTTTCTGTTAATCAAAGGCCTTAAGGGATATGGGCCAAAGGCGAGTCTATGGATTTAGCTCACAGGCCAGCCATGATCATGGCTCTGTACGAGGTCACTTGCTTTTTGTAGTATAGAACAATGATTCAGACTTCAATGTAGGGGGCATCATTGAGAAGTTTGCAGATGGATGATAGTGAGGAAGAGAGCTGTAGACTGCAGGAAGATGTCAATGGACTGGGCAAGTGGATAGAAAAGTGACAAATGGAATTCAATCCGGAGATGTGTGAGAACTGAGAATTGTAAGATGATTAGAGTGAAAATGGAGTGCATGACAGGTAGAGAAAGTGATTAAGAAGCCATACGGGATACTTTCCTTTATTAGCTGTGGCATAGAATGTAAGAGCAGGGAGGTTCTACTTGAACTGTGTGAAACACTAGTTAGGCAAAAGCTAGAATGCTGCATACAGTTCTGGTGACAACATCACAGGAAAGTTGTGATTGCACTAGAGAGGATGCAGAGGAGATTTACGAGGATGTGCATGGGCTGCAGAATTTTAGCTATGAGGAAAGATTGGATAGGCTGCGGTTGTTTTCTTTGGAACAGAGGAGGCTGTGGGGAGACTGAATTGAGGTGTATAAAATTAAGGCGGGCATAGATAGAGTGGAGAAGCAGGACCTATTTCCCTTAGCAGAGAGATTAATAACCAGGTGAAATAGATTTAAAGTAATTGTTAGAAGGATTATTCACCCAGAGATGATGTGGGTCTGGCGCTCACTGCCTGAAAGAGGCAGAATCCGTCAACACGTTTAAAAAGTACTTGGATATGCATTTGGAGTATCATAGCTTACAAAGCTACGGACCAAGAGCTGGAAAGTGGGACTAGGCTGGATAGCTCCTTGTCGACCAGCACAGGCACGGTGGGCGGAATGGCCTCCTTCTGTATTGTACATTTCTATGATTCCGTCTATCTATTACTTTGGAATAAATCATGTTCCCATATTTTCAATTGGGAAAAATGTTAGTGAAAGAGAGCCAGTGGAGAGAGACGGATTCAACAGTTCAACTTCTCCTTTGACACGTCCTTCTGACTTGGGGATGATGAATTTTATTTCTTATTCGTTCATGGGATGTGGGATTCGCTGGCAAGGCCAGCATTTATTGCCCATCACTAAATCCCCTTTAGAAGTTGGTGGTGAGCTGCCTTCTTGAAGTACTACAGCCGGTGAGGTGAAGGTATTCCTGCACCAAGGCTTCCAGCGCTGCAGGCGAGAATCTCTCCCTGTACGCAGACAAACATTTACCATGAAACAATTGTACCCCGAGAATCCTGTACCCCTAGACACCTGTACCCCGAGAATCCTGTACCCCGAGACACTTTTACCCCAATGCTCCTATACCCCGAGATTTCTATATCCCGAGACCCCTGTACCCCAATACTCCTGTAACCTGAGACTTCTGTACACCGAAACGCTGTTCCCCGACAAGCTGTACCCAAAATATCCCTGTTCTCCAAGACTCCTGTACAACAATACTTCTGTACCCCGAATCCACTGTACCCCGAGACTCCTGTACCCAGAGACTCCTGTACCCCGTGAGTACTGTACCCCGAGACACCTGTACCCCGAGACCCCTGTACCACGAGACTCCTATACGCCGAGACCCCTTAACCCCGACATGCTGTACCGCAATATCCCTGTTCTCCAAGATTCCTGTACCCCAATACTACTGTACACCGAGACTCGTGTACTCCAAGACACATGTACCCAAATACCGCTGTGCCCCAAGATGCCTGTACCCCGAATCCCCAGCACCCCGTGACTCATGTGCTCCGAGATCACTTTACAACTAGTCATCTGTACCCCGAGACCCCTGTACCCAAGGACCATAGCAACCCGAGACAAATGTATCCCGGTATTTAAGTACACTGAGACCCCTGTACCCGAGACCACTATACACGAGTCCGCTGTAGCCCAAGATGTACCACGAGACACTGTAATCGAGATTCATGTACCCGAGTCCATTGTAATCCGCTTCATGTATCCCGAGATTCGTGTTCTCCAAGAACCATGTACCCCAAGATACCTGTTCCCCCAAATCATAGAAACATAGAAAAATAGGAGCAGGAGTAGGCCATTCGTCCCTTCGAGCCTGCTCTGCCATTCAATATTGTCATGGCTGGTCCTCTATAACAAAACCATATTCCCGCTCTCTCCCCATACCCCTTGATGCCTTTTGTTTCTAGAGATCTATCTATCACCTTCTTAAATGTATAAATAAATAAATCTTCGTACCCCAGTCCCTTATATCCCTAGACCCCTATACACCTAGTACTCTGTACACTGAGATACATGTACCCCGAGACCCTTGCACCACGTGACCACTCTTCCCCGAGAGCCGTGTACACGAGAACCCTTGTAATCCCAGATTCATGTACTCTGAGATCTCTTGATCCCAACAGTCATGTACCCTTGACTCATGTAGCCTTAGATTCATGTACACCGGGATTAATGTACCCCTGGATCCATGTAATCTGAAATTCGTAGAGCATTTTACCAATAAACCCCTGTACCCTGAGATTCATGAACCCAAAGACACGTGCACCACGAAATTCATGTACACCGAGATTCCTGTACCCCGAGACACTGGTACCGAGTGACCCAGTACCCGAGACTCCTATACCCGAGATTAATATACGCCGCAACCCCTGTCACACGACATCCCTCTACGTTGAGATTCATGAATCCTGGGGTCCTTGGACCCAGAGTCTCTTGTACTAAAGACCGCTGTATCCTGAGATCCCGGTACTTCAAATTTACTGTATCCCGAGATTGATGTAACCCCGGACCCCTGTACGCTACGAACTGCTAATCCAGTGACCCCTGTACCCCTAAACCCCTGTACCACAAGACCCCCACCCACAGGACCCCTGCCCTTCGTGACTCGTTAACCTTGTTGTTCCTACAACTCTTAACCCCTTTACCCGAGACCCCTCTACCCTGAAACCCATGTTCTCCAAGACCCCAGTAACCAGAGATCCCGTTCTCATAGAAATCTGTACTCCTAGAAACATATACCCTGTTTCTTGTACCTTGAGACCTCTGTGCGCCGAGACCACTGTACCTGAGAACCCTGCATCCCGAGACTCATGTAGCCGAGACCTCTGTACCCTGATTCATGATCCCCAATATCCGTGTACCGCGAGATGCGTGTAGTCGAGATTCATGTACTGCAAGAGCTTTTTCCCTAACGATCCATTGGGGTACCAAGATGCATGTACACCCAGATTCATATTCCCCGAGATCCCATTACCCCAATATTCCAGTAACCCGAGTTTCATGTACCCCAGGCACCTGTACCACGAGACTTATATACCCCCGAGACCCCTTTACTCCTATGCAAACAGCACCTATTCCTGTGTACACAATTTAGGCCAGTCTGACTAACTATCTTTAACCCATATTCGCTCGTTCCTGTTTTTTGACTATTTGATATCTGTACGGCTACTTTTCACCTGACACTGCATGCTCTGACCTTGGTCGCGAGGTTAACCTGCGGTATCTTAACAAAGGCCTTTTAAAACTTCATGTATATTACATCAACTGCATTGACGTTGTCTACTCTTTCTGTTACTGCTTCCAAGAATTTAATAAGGTTGGTCAAGCAAGTCCTCCCCTTTTGAAATTCGTGCTGAATATTCTTTATTATATTAACCTATAGATGTGTTTACTTTACATCTTTGAGTAAGGATTCTATTATCTTTCCTACCACCGACGGGAAGCTAAATCGTCTATAGATCCCTATAGTTGTTGTATCTCCCTTCTTAAATATAGGATTCACATTAGCTGTCCGCCAGCCCTGAACTCTGGAATTCTCTCTCGAGACCTCTCTGCATCTCTAACTCTATTTATTAATTTAAGACGCTCCTTAGAATGAGCCTCCTTGTCCAAGGTCTGGGTCATGTGTTCTGGTATCTTCATATGTTGTTCGGTGTCCAATTTTGTCTCAACGCTCCCGTTTTGCAATGCTGGATTGGTTTGAGGGGCTGGATTTAGTTTGAGGGTCTGGATGGATTTGAGGGACTGAATCACTTTTAAGAGGCGGATCGGATTGAATTGCTGTACTGGTTTGCCATTGAGTACATCGTGTCTCTTGCTACTGCCTTCGGCTAAACAGACCGTTTGCAAACTTGGTGTAATTCTTGAACCCGAGATGAGCTTCTGATCACATATCCACACGATCAACAAGACCGCCTACTTCCACTTCCAGAATAACACCTGACTCCGCCCCTGCCTCAGCTCATCTACTGCTGAAACGCTCATCCATGTCTTTGTTACCTCTAGACTGGATTATTCCAACGCTCTCCTGCCGGACCTGCCATCTTCCACCTTACATAAGCTTTCTCTCATCTTTAACTCTGCTGCTCGTATCCTAACTTACACAAATTCCGGTTCACCCATCACCCCTGTGTTCGTTGTACTACATTTCGTCCTCTTCCGACAAAGCCTCAATTCTTAAATTATTATTCTTGTTTGAAATCTCTCCATTGCCTCATGAAACTGTAAAAAATGACAATACTTGAATGTACTCGGTAATCTTATATAACGAAAAGCAGAGCAAGATTAGACGAGCAAATTGCAACAATTGTTTAAGTTCGGCCTGGCATATCATGAGGATGAGCAATTACATGTTACGGACAAAGAGCAGGGAAGTGGAAATAAGCACGAATGCTCTTACAAAGAGTTAGCACAGGCACGACGGGCCAAATTGCCTCTTTCAGTGTTGTAAGTTTCTATGAATCTATATCTGATCCTACCCAGATTAACTCTTTAAATTCTGCTCCATTACATTCTGCAAAGTTATTATCCATCATATTGGCCGACCATACAATGATCATTAGAGAATCAAGCAGAATATTGAAAGTGCATAAGGAGAACAAAAAATGAAATATGAGGATCAAAGAGAGTGTGTGAGAAAAGTTCAGCGAGTAACATAAAGGAACACGAACGTCTTTTATAAACACATGGAAGGCAACTACAGGCCAGTCAGACTAATGTCGGTGGTGGGGAAGCTTCTCGAGACCATAATCCGGGGGCTGCGTTTATTTGCATCACAAGGGGATTGGACCAGATTTCTGATTGGTCCCCTTGAAGGACAAGACACACCCAAAAGTTTGTCTGCAATGTGTAATTTGATCCAGCCTGCTGGAGAGTAATTCACGTCTCTGCAATGTGTAATTTGATCCAATCATTCTCACAGGCAGGCTCCCTGAGCCAAGATGCTACAATGCAGCAATGGCAGTGGCAGCTACTTGTTATTGTGGAGATTAACATAGAAAAGCAAGATAACTCACACACGGCCAAGTACTGCCTGCCCTGTCGAACTGCTCCCAATCATTAGTTGAGTAATATTACACAAAATTTTGGAAATACTCAGCAAATCAGGCAGCATCTGTGGAGAGAGAAACAGATTTAACGGTTCAGGCCGATGACCTTTCATCAGAATGCGAAACTTTAACCATATTTCTCTTTCTGTAAAAGCTGCCTGATTTGCTCAGTGAAATCCACAACATTGACTATTTCACATACTTTGAGCTGCAAGGTTGGCTTAGTGAGGCGCATTTCATTCAACGAAAACAGTGGAGGGTGACGTCATTGCAATTGACATCACTACCGGAGCTGTAGATTTTTAGCATGCGCTGAGAATGACATCTTCGAGTGGCCCGGCTCATGCGCAAGATGACATCACGATTCAACCGAAAACCGGAAGTACCCCTGCTGTCACTAATCACTCCATCACACTAATCCCTCTGGGTTAGAGCTGCGGTGACTGATGGGGCATTGTGTGTGGTCACGGATTGTTAGCAGGTTTACTGGGTACGAAGTGAATCTTTCCAGTGTCATGACCTCCGGATTTCGTCGAGTCCAATTAATGTCACCTGCCGCACATGCGCCGGGCTTTGCGAAAAATCAACCCATTGCCGTTCATCGTCAAGAGCGTGATCCAGGTCTAGGGGGAACGAGATTCACATTTAACAGAGGACGGGGGAGAACGTTGTCCATCTTCCCATCTGGATCATCCCCCCACCCCGAGTTCCTAAACATTTGCAAAAGGGATGGAGGAAATTAAAACAATCACTACCAATAGAGAAAAAGTACTAGGCAAACTAATGCGACTAAAGGCTGAGAAGTCTTTTGAAACTGTTGGCCTGCATCTTAGGGTCTTAAAAGATGTGGCTGCGGAGATAGTGGACGCATTGGTTGTAATCTTCCAAAATTCACTCGATTCTGGAAAGTTCCCAACGGATTAGAAAACCGCAAATGTAACGCCCCTATTCAAGAAAGGAGGGAGACAAAAAGCAGAAAACTATAGGCCAGTTAGCCTAATATCTGTCATTGGGAAAAGTGCTGGAATCCTTTATTAAAGAAGTAGTAGCAGGACATTTAGAAAATCATAATACAATCATGACGAGTAAACATGGTTTTCTGAAAGGGTAATCGTGTTTGACAAATTTATTAGAGTTCTTTAAGGATGTAACGAGCAGTGTGGATAAAGGGGCTCCAGTAAATATAGTGTATTTGGATTTTCAGAAGGCATTCGATAAGGAGCCATATAAAAGGTTACTGCGTAAGTTATGAGCTCACCGTGTAACGGGTAATATATTAGCATGGATAGAGGTTTGGCTAAGTAACAGAAAACAGAGTGTTGGGATAAATGGGTCATTTTCTGTTTGGCAAACTGTAACTATTGGGGTTTCACAGGGATCGGTGCTGGGGCCTCAACTATTTACAATCTATATTAATGACTTGGATGAAGGGACCGAGTGTACCATAGCCAAATTTGCTGACGATACAAACATAGGTGGGAAAGCAAGTTGTGAGGAAGACACAAAGTGTCTGCAAAGGGATGTAGATAGGCTATGTTAATGGGCAAATATTTGGCAGATGGAGTATAATGTGGGAAAATATGAGGTTACCCACATTGGTAGGAAGTGTAGTAAAGCATAATATTAGTAAAATGGAGCGAGACTACAGAATGTTGTGGTACAGAGTGATTTGGTTGTCCTCGTACATGAAACACAAAAAGTTAGTATGCAGATACAGCAAGTAATTAGGATGGCAAATGTAATGTTCGCCTTTATTGCAAGGGGGATGGAGTATAAAAGTAGGAAGTCTTGCTGCAACTGTACAGAGCGTTGGTGAGACCACACTGAGAGTACTGCATACTGTTTTGGTCTCCTTATTTAAGGAGGGATATACTTCAATTGGAAGTCGTTCAGAGAAGGTTCACGAGTTTGATTCTAGTTTTAAAGGGGTTGTCTTATGAGGAAATTTGAGTAGGTTGGCCTATACTCAATGTAGTTTAGAAGAATGCGTGATGATCTTATTGAAAAATATAAGATCCTGAGGGGGTTGACAGGGTAGATGCTGAGAGGATGTTTCCCCTCGTGGGGGAATCTAGAACTAGGGGACATAGTTTCAAAATAAGGTGGCGCCCATTTAAGACGGAGATGAGGAGGAATTTCCTCTCTCAGAGGGTCGTGAATCTTTGGAATTCTGTATCCCAGAGAGCTGTATAGGCTGAGTTATTGATTATATTCCTGGCTGAGATAGTCAGACTTTTCAACTACAGGGGTAACTAGCGTTATGGGGAACAGTCAGAAACTGGAGTTGAGATCAAGATCAGATCGGCCATGGTCTTATTGAATGGCAGAGCAGCCTCCAAGAGCCGAATGTCCGACTCCTGCTCCTATTTCTTAGGTCCTTATGTTCGTATGAACTTGTTCCTCATAAACACCCCGGGGTAAGTTTCTTCTTGTTTTAAAGGGGCTACAATCATTTGCAATTTAACAACGGCTGCACCAGATTCCTGGTGTCACAAGCACTGAAATGTTTTATGCAGGGTCCTGAAATAAAATTTGTAGAAGAAGGAAGGGATTAAAGTTCGTGTGAACATAAGAATTCGTAGCATGAGTAGGCCATACTATACTCGAGCCTGCTCCACCATTCAATAAGTTAATGGCTGATGATAGACCGTAACTCTACTTTCCCGCCTGATCCCCATACACATTGATTAAGCCAAAAATCTATCGATCTCAGCCTTGAATATACTCAGTGATTCAGCATTCACAGCCCTCCGGGGTAGAGAATTCCAAAGGTACACAACACTCTGAGTGAAGAAATTCTTCCTAATCGCAGTGTTAAATGGCCGACCTGTTAACCAGAGACCCTGCCACCCAGTTTTGGACTCTCCATACACTTGCAAATCACACAAAAACATATTATAGTTTCAGTGTCACTCGGTAAACATGTTAGCGTTTCCTCCAATGTGTAACAGCAGGCTGTCGGTTTATTAATGGTGATAGAAGCACCTTTCAACGTTTGACGGAGTGAGATACACTTTATTTGGGCCTCAGTTTGGAAATGAGGGACAGTGACCCCAACCTTGCTGAGTTTAGATGACCGAGGTCGGGTTGAGGTTTCTGCTGGAAGCACAGATGCGGATTCCAATTACAACATATATACAGAGCAATGTTTTTGTGAATTTGGATGCAGGTGAGTTTCGATCGAGTTGATTTTCTGCAAATAGAAAATCAACCCGACCTCCATCCCCGGCAGGTTTTGACTCTTGTGAAAAAATAGCGATAATCAGATGTTCCTCTTAAATTGAACAGCGGCTGCACCAATCACTGGAGTGATAATCACAACATTTTAACCCGACTATAAAAATACACTCTGTGAAATGAGAACGGATGAAAATTCATCACATGCAAAACGATAAAAACTTATTAAAGTTTTGTGAGTGACCTCTTTTAAAACCCTAGGGTTTAGCTCATCGGGTCCGGGGAGTTGCCAACTTCCAGTCCCATTAATTTTTCCAGTACAATTTATTTATGACTAATAATTTCTTTAAGTTCCTTATTCTCGCTAGACCCTTGGTTCTATACTATTTCCAGAATTTTATATATGTGTTCTACCGTGAAGACAGATACAAAGTATTCAGTTAAGGTCTCGGCCATTTCCTTATTCCTCATCATAGTTTCTCCTGCCTCTGCCTCCACGGGACCCTCGTTTACTTTTGCTAATTTTTGCCTTTCTACATATATATAGAAGCTTTTACAAACTTTTTTTTGCCGTTTGCTAGTTTACTCTCATATTCTGTTTTCGCTTTCTGTATCAATTTGTTTGTCATCCTTTGCTGAATTCTAAAATCCTCCAACTCCTCAGGCGTTTTACTCTTTTCGGCAATAGAATATTGGCGAGTAAAATCAACGAAAAACCAAAGATGATTTAGAAATACATAAAGAGCAAGAGGATAAATGAAAAAAGTAGTGCCAATTAGAAACCAAAAAGGTAATTGTGTGTGGAGGTGGAAGACGTGGCTCTGGTTCTTAATAAAAACTTTGTGCCTGTCTTCAAAAAAAGGAGGAACGATGCAGACATTGCAGTTAAGGAGGAGGAGTGTGACATATTAGATGAGATAAACATAGTGAGAGAGGAAGTATTAAGGGGTTTAGCATCTTTCAAATTAGATAAATCGCTAGGCCCAGATGAAATGCATCCCAGGATTTTAAAAGAAGCAAGGGAGGAAATAACGGTGTCTCTGAACGTCATTTTACAATCCTTTCTGACTACAGTTGTGGTGCTGGACGACGGGAGTACTTCTAACATAGTGCCATTGCTTAAAAAGGGAGAGAGGGATAGTCCAAGTAATTACATGCCAAGGCAGCCTAACGTCGGTGGGGGGGCAAATTATTGGAAAAAAATCCTAGGGCACGCAATAATCGTTATTTAGAAAAGCACGGATTAAACAAGGACAGTCAGCATGGATTTATTAAGGGACGGTCGTGTCTGATTAACTTGACTGCATTTTTGGAGGTAACAAGAGCGTTGATGAGATTAGCACATTTGATGTAGTCTGCATGGATTTATCAAGGCTTTTGAGAAGGACCCACATGGCAGACCAATCAGAACAGTAAAAGTCCATGAGATCCAGGGGAAAGTTGAAAGTTCGATCATAAATTGGCTCAGTGGCAGGAAGCAAAGTGTAATGAACAATGACATTTTTTTGACTGGAAGGCTCTTTCCAGTGGGGTTCCGCTGAGCACAGTACTAGGTCCCGTGTTTCTTGTGCTGTTTTTCAATGATTTATACTTCCATGTATGGGGCATGATTAAGAAGTTTCCAAATGATACAGAAATGCCCATGTGGTTGAGAGTGAGGAGTGAAGCTGTAGACTGCAAGAAGTTATCAATGAACTGGTCAGGTGCACAGTAAACTCGCAAATGGAATTCAATCAAGAAGTGTGAGGTAAAGCATTTTGGGAGGGCTAACAAGTCAATGGAATACCCAATAAATGGTAGGATACTGAGAAGCATAGAGGAATAGAGAGACCTTGAAGTACATGACCCAGATCCCTGAAGGTAGAAGAACAGGTAGGTAACGTGGTTAGGAAGGCATACGGGATACTTTCCTTTATTAGCCAAGGCATAGCATATAAGAGCAGGGAGGTTATACCAGAACTGTTTGAAGCACTTGTTAGGCCACAACTAGAATACTGCGTACAGTTCTGGTCACCACTGTACAGGAATTATGTGATCGCACTAGAAATGGTACAGAGTAGATTGACGAGGATGTTGCCAGGACTGGCGAATTTTAGCTATGAGCAAAGATTGGATAGGCGGGGGTTATTTTCTTCGGAGCAGAGGAGGATGAGGGAAGAATTGATTGCGGTCTATAAAATTATGAGGGGCCTAGTTAAAGTGGAGAGCAAGGACGCATTCCTCTTAGCAGAGAGCGCAATAATAGGGGGCATACATTTAAAGTAATTGTTATGAGGATTACAGGGGAGTTGAGGAGAAATGTTTACACCCAGAGGGTGGGGAGGGTCTGAAACCCAATGCCAGAAAGGATGTTGGAGGCAGAAACAATCATCACATTTAAAACGTGTTTGACTATGCACTTGAAGTGCCGTAACCTATAAGGCTACGGACCAAGAGCTGTACAGTGGGAGTAGGATGGATAGCTCTTTTTTCGCCTGGTACAGATACGGTGGGACCAATGGCCTCCTCTGTGACGTGAATTTCTATTAGTCTATGATTATATGAATCTTAAAACCCTCTTACTTCAATCGAATACTATCTTTATCTTCTCTTGTTAGCCACATTTAGACTGCTAATCTCGTGGAGTTTTATTTCTTGGGGAATGTATATTTGTTGCGAATTATGAAATAATTAATTAAATTTTCCCTATTGCTAATCTACCGTCATATATTTTAATTTATTTTCCCAAACTACCTTAGCCAACTCGCCCCTCATACCTACGTATTTGGTTTTAAGATTTAAGACCCGAGTTTCGGATGTAATTAAATCACTCGCAAACACAATGGCCTAGAAATTCGATTCGGAGGCTTGACGCGGGGGTAAGGATCGCGTGCGATATCACCTACCGCGTCTGCCATTCTTGTTTGCCCCCGCAGGAACTTTGGATTTTAGAGCAGCAATCCCGGGCAGCGTCTGACGTCAGACCGCCCTGGAGCGCAGCGTGCGCGTTGCCTCCCGTGCGGAGGGCAGTTAAGACACGCCCTGGAAGGTCGTATTAGCATAGGCCACGCCCCCAATTTCTTTTTACTCCTGGCAAGCTTTGGAAATAGCAACAGAGGGATTTCAAGCGACGCAGGACTTTGCTATCAAAGTAAGTTGTATTTAAATGCATGTTTTGCAAACTTTTAAACAGTTTTACATGAATTGGAAGAATTTGAAACAGTTTTAAAGAGATTTGAAGTAATTTAAATAGTTTTAAAAGCCCTGAAAGCATTTTTTTCATTCATTTTATTTTATTTCATCAGCAAAGTGAAATGGCTGGAATAAGCACAATTCAAATTATCAAAAGAACTCAAAATTTCAGTGACGATGATCTCAGCACACTCCTCGACGAGGTTGCGGCGAAGTGCTTGCGGATAATTGGAACTGAGAATTCCAAGGCGCCACGAGAAGGCCAAATGTTAGCTTGGCAAGAGGTTGCGCAGGCTGTCAGCGCGAACTCCACCATTCCACGGACAGCAGAACAATGCCGCAAGAAATTCAGTGATTTATTGCGAACTCACAAGGTTTGTATAGTTATTACAAAAGTCAACTGTAAAATGTCTTTAAATTTAACTGAACTAGTTTTAAAAATATATATGTATGTGTTTGTTTACTCAAGTGAATTACCTGCAGTCACAAGATGTTGCCATAATTTTTTATGGCTTTTGGGGCCAGCTCAGTGTCATGCATTGTGCTCTTATCTTGATTCCACTGCTTTGAGTTGTTTAGTGAGTTAAACAGAAACTGTCTGCAAAGCTGTGTGTGTCCCAATGCACTTTGGGTGTAGGTATATTTAGAGAAACCTTACATTTCATGACATTTCATATTTTCTGCTTTCATTTTAGACTAAAACTGCTCACAACGCCAGAGAACGTGCACTGACAGGCGGTGGTGTTGTCACGTTAAGGGCTTTATCCGAACATGAGGAAAGGCTCGAGCATCTATTTGGATTTAGTAGCGGCTGCCCCTTTGAAGCTTTACGAACCGACACTGGTATGCATAACCGTGATTTGCTCTGGCCAGCTATATGTTTAAAAATGTTAGATGTTTGTTGAATATCAGCTTCTGTGAGGTGGCACATCATGCTTTACCTTTGCTATTGTTTACTGTTTCCTTTCCATAGGTTTACAGCAGACTTCTCACACGCGGGATGAGCAGTGCGTTGAGTCTGCAGCCGCAGAGGGCTTTGGGGAAGGGGTTGTTGAGGCAATGGGAGCTGTGAGTGAGGTGGTGGTGGTGGAGGAGCAGGAGCAACTTGTTGATGTAGTGAAAGTGGAGGGTAATAATCTGGGTTGTCGGAGAGGTCCTCTCCATCTCCTGGCCCTCTGGCTCTGTGCCAGACAGACACCAGCTTGATACTGCAGTGCATGTGGGAGAAGCAGATATACATGCAACAGAACAGGAGTTACAAGGTCAGATGCAGCATCTTGAAGGGTTGAGGCAATCGATGTGTTCTCTTACAGAGAAACAAGTTGACTCTCTTGCCTCGATCAGGCAGGGAATGTATTCTATTTGCATGTCACTTAATCAAATAAATGAGTCTGTCCTTGGACTCTTGCAGAAACCAGATGTGGGAATGGCGTTTCATCAAATAAATGAGTATCTCATTGGACTCTTGCACAAACCAAATGTGGGAATGGAGCTTCATCAAATAAATGAGTCTCTCGTTGGACTCTTGCATATGCTTCAACCACCTTCTGCTGCCATTACTGTGACTCCCGCAGAACCGACCTTACCTGCTCCCAGCGCAGAAACAGTGCGGGCCCAAGAGCCAGCTGCTCCGCCAGTTGTGATGCAAGCAAACATTGCCATGCAGCAGCAGCAGCAGCAGCAGGAGCAACCCTGTCAGGAGGCAATTGCTGAAGGGCAAGAGATGGCAAACAGGGCCCTTTCAAGTCGTAGCACAGGGCTCCGGTCACGGGGAGCGGGAAAGCGCAGGTGACGGTAGGGTGTCACCTTTTCCAAAATGCACATCCATTGACCCTCAGGCACAGATGCGAGGGGGTAAATCGCTCAATTGTTTAATTTTTCCTTTTATTTAAATGTTACATGTTTTCATTGTTTTTTTATTGAAATATATATTTGTCACTGAAAGTGTATGTAACCTTTTCAGTTAAAAAGTACAGCCTCTAGTCACTTTGAAAAAATTCAACTAGTTTATTTGCAAAAAAAATTAACAGTACAACTGTTTTAAAATTAGAAAATAGCTAGTTTCCATCTTGAATGTCTTTATTGCAGTAACAAACCAAAAAAGTCACTGTAAACTGTTTACAAATTTTATTCCAACCTATTTATGTTTACGAGTGTTTGTAAAGCTGAAAATAGCTAGTTAACATTTAAAAGTTATAAACTATGTACATCAACACTGAACCTCAGAAGTCTTTAATGCTGCAATAAAAGTGCACTGTTTCACTTTAAATTGTGTCTGTTCCTTTATGTGCCTTGCTGGGGGAGCGGGAGGTACAAGGCGACACTACCTCGTGAAGGTGTTGGCTACCAGCTGCTCCCGAACAGCCTTACTTTGAGCAGCACTTGCCTCGTCCACATCACGCCTTCCCACAGGCACATTGGCATCGTCCACATCCTCCATGTCAGCAGGTAGTTCCTCTGCAGCGTTAAGGGTCAGTCCTTCCCGCAGGGCAAAGTTATGCAAAGCACAACAGGCCACCACAATCTTTGGCCCTTTCAGAGGAGAATACTGCAAGGTCCCCCCTGACCTGTCCAGGCACCGGAAGCGTGATTTCAGAACTCCGATTGTCTTCTCCACCACTTGCCATGTGGACACGTGTGCCTAGTTGTATGTCTCCTGAGCCTCATTATTGGTCTTGCGGTAGGGAGTCATCAGCCATGGTCTTAGCGGGTAGCGCTTGTCGCCCAATATCCATGCGGATCCTGGAGGCAATGCGTTGAGGGCGCCATATAAGTTCGAGTTACGGAGGACGAAGGATTCATGATTACTTCCCCGGTTACTTGCATTCACATTCAGGATCCTGAGGTACGCATCACAGACAATCAGGACATTCAATGAATGAAACCCCTTCCTGTTGATGAATGTCACAGGTGCATCCACTGGTGCCTTCAATGCAACATGGGTTCCATCGACGGCACCAATCACTTTGGGGAATTCAGCAATGTTATGAAATGCAAGGGCCATCTGCTTTTGATGGCGAGTGGACAAGTCATAGTTAATGAACTCTGAAGCCCTACGGAAAATGGCATCTGTGACCTGGTGAATGCAGGCCCTCGCAGCATTCTTGGAGATGTTGGTAATGTCACCGGTGCTTGCCTGAAATGACCCACTTGCAAAGAAGTTCAGTGCTGTGGTTACCTTCATGCTCACTGACAATGCAGTGCGGGTCTTCGAGCGTGTTTGAAGGTGTTCCTTTAACATGTCACAGAGTCGGCCGATTGACTCTTTACTGAAGCGCAGCCTCCTCACACACAACTCCTCCGACAGCATCTCAAATGACAGCCTCTCCCTGTACACTCTCTGGGGTGGGTAGCAGTTTATCCTTCTCAGGAGGAGACGGTTTTGGTTCCTCCGTCTGTCTTGTCGCCTGGCGTCTAAAATTCTCTGATACAAAATCGCACAGAGGAGCAGGACTTCATTCTCAAAGGGCATCTTTCTCCCTCACAGGCTTCCTCGTTAAACAGAAAGTTGGAAGGAAAAAATGGAAAGAGTTGTTAAAGTAACTTTAATAAAGTGAGTGGCTATAAAATCAGGTCGGGCTATGGTGGGATCGTGCGGTATCGGATTGGGAACACGTCTACCCGCCTCACGGACCGAGATGATTTTCCAGAACTGCAACATTTTCAGAAATTCATGCATACATACATGCATACATAAATACTTAAAGGAATATAATTGATGATCATTTTCTTTTTAAAAACTTTTTGAAATGTAAATAGTTCATTTTTAAACAGTCATTTTCACATTTAAGACAGAAACCTAATTCAATAGGCCTTGTACACACCCAGAGTTGCTAGACTTCTCCAAATGGTCAAAACCTGTTTTAAAACTTTTTTTAAAATTGCAAACTTACCTCAGACATAATAAATAAACTTTGCTGCCTTTCAGATTTAAAAATGTTCATTTTAGTAGACCCACTGCTGAAAGATTTCTTCCTCCTGCTGGTTACGGAGCTTTCCAAGATGGTTTACTCAAGCTTTTGGCAAGTGTAATTGCTGCGATCTTACACACACTCAAACCATTCATAAAAAAAGCCAAGTTGAATGCTCACGCGCAGACTCTCCGGCGCACGCGAATCTCCGAAGAAACCTTTACTTGAAGCCACCGGAAGTTCCGGTTTCCTGCGCATGCGCTGTGCATGCAGGACACCGGCACTTCGGGTAGGAATGCGGGTGAGTACACACATGTCCTATTACATCGCTGAGCTTTCTGTCCCTTCCTGAAACACTCTGCTTTATCTTACCCAAATCTCTACTCTGCTCTGGTAATGGATTCCAATAAATTCCACACCACGGATGTTAGTTTGACCGGACTGTAGATTCCTGATTTATCCCTCTCCCATTACGAGAACAGTAGTGCAACATTGTCAACCCTCCAGTCCTCTGGCACTATTCCAGTATCCAATGAGAACTGAAAGATTGCGACTACTGCCTCTGCTATTTCTGCCACTGCTTTTTCAGCAACCTAGGATGCATTCCATCTGCACCAGGTGACTCACCAACGTACAGTTATCCTCATCTCTTTAATAGGTCTTCTCTATCTATTAGTACGCTTTCCATAACGTCCCACTCCTCCGTAAAAATAAAAAAGGGAAGGTGGCTCAACCATGGCTAACAAGGGAAATCAGGGATAGTATTAAAACCAAGGAAGTTGCATACAAATTGGCCAGAAGTAGCAGCAAACCCGGGGACTGGGAGAACTTCAAAACTCAGCAGAGGAGGACGAAGGGTTTGATTGGGCAGGGAAAATAAAATATGAAAGGAAGCTTGCAGAGAACATTAAAATGGACTGCAAAAGCTTCTATAAATATGTAAAAAGAAAGAGGTTAGTAAAAACAATCGTAGGTCCCCTGCAGTCGGAAACAGGGAAGTCGTAATGGGGAACAAGGAAATGGCCAATCAATTGAACAAGGACTTTGGTTCGGTGTTTACTGTGGAGGACGCACACAACCTGCCGGAAATAAAAGGGGTCAGAGGATCTGGTAAGAGGGAGGAGCTGAGGGAAATCCTTATTAGTCGGGAAAAGGTATTGGGGAAATTGATGGGACTGAAGGGTGAAAAATCCCCGGGGCCTGATGGTCTGCATCCCAGAGTACTTAAGGAGGTGGCCTTGGAAATAGTGGATGCATTGACGATCATTTTCCAACATTCCTTAGACTCTGGATCAGTTCCGATGGAGTGGAGGGTGGCCAATGTAACCCCTCTTTTTTAAAAAGGAGGGAGGGAGAAAGCAGGGAATTATAGACCGGTCAGCCTGACATCGGTCGTGGGTAAAATTATGGAAGCAATTATTAAAGATGTCATAACAGACCATTTGGAAAGTGGCGACATGATAGGTCCAAGTCAGCATGGATTTGTGAAAGGGAAATCATGCTTGACAAATCTTCTGGAAATTTTTGAGGATGTTTCCAACAGGGTGGACAGGGGGGAACCAGTAGATGTGGTGTATTTGGACTTTCAGAAGGCCTTCGACAAGGTCCCACACAAGAGATTGGTGAGCAAAGTTAAAGCACATGGGATTGGGGGTAATGTGTTGACGTGGATTGAGAACTGGTTGGCACACAGGAAACAAAGATTGGAGTAAATGGGTACTTTTCAGAATGGCAGGCAGTGACCAGCGGGGTACCGCAGGGTTCGGTGCTGGGACCCCAGCTGTTTACATTATATATTAATGATTTGGACGAAGGGGTTAAATGTAATATCTCCAAATTTGCGGATGACACTAAATTGGGAGGCAGTGTGAACAATGAGGAGGATGCTAGGAGGCTACAGAGTGACTTGGACAGGTTGGGTGAATGGGCAAATGTATGGCAGATGAAGTACAATGTGGATAAATGTGAGGTTATCCACTTTGGTGGTAAAAATAGAGAGGCGGACTATTACCTGAATGGTGGCAGATTAGGGAAAGTGGAGGTGCAACGAGACCTGGGCATCATGGTACATCAGTCACTGAAGGTGGGAATGCAAGTGCAGCAGGCAGTCAAGAAAGCAAACGGCATGATGGCCTTCATAGTAAGCGGATTTGAGTACAGGAGTAGGGAGGTGATGCTGCAGTTGTACATGGCCTTGGTGAGGCCACACCTGGAGTATTGTGCGCAGTTTTGGTCTCCTAACTTAAGGAAGGACATTCTTGCTATTGAGGGAGTGCAGCGAAGGTTCACTAGATTGATTCCTGGGATGGCCGGACTGACATATCAATAAAGATTGGGTCAACTGAACTTGTATCCTCTGGAGTTCAGAAGAATGAGGGGGGATCTTATAGAGACATTTAAAATCCTGACTGGTTTAGACAAATTAGATGCGGGCAGAATGTTCCCAATGTTAGGGAAAACTAGAACCAGGGGTCACAGTCTAAGGATTAAGGGGAAGCCATTTAAGACTGAGCTGAGGAGGAACTTCTTCACCCAGAGAGTGGTGAATCTATGGAATTCTCTTCCATAGAAGGTTGTTGAGGCCAGTTCGCTAAATATATTCAAAAGGGAGTTAGATATAACACTCACAGCTAGGGGGATCAAGGGGTATTGCGAGAAAGCAGGAATGGGGTACTGAGGTAGCATGTTCAGCCATGAACGCATTGAATGGCGGTGCAGGCTCGAAGGACCGAATGGTCTACTCCTGTACCTATTTTCTATGTTTCTATGTTTCTATGTTAATGTAACCTTCACATTATCCACTTCCTATATGAAGACAGATGCAACATACTCATTTAATACATTAGCCATTCCCTCTGCCTCTGCATGAAGATTCCCTTTGCATCTTTAATAGGCCCAATGTTTTCCCTCGCAAACTGCTTACTTATTATATCTTTATAAAAAGTTTTAGGGTTCAATTTAATGTTGCCTTCTAATCTTTTCTCGTCACCAAATTTTGCCTCCAGTATTATATTTTCAATTCCCTCCTGTACTTTCCATGATCTTCCTGGTTATTATCTGAATCTTACTCCTGACATTTGTCGTTCGCCTCCTTTTTCGGACTTATTTAAATATTATTTCCTTTTTCATCCAGGTGCTCTTACCCTAGCTTCTGTTGAGCTTCATTTCAATAGTGTAGGATGCCGGGGACAGTGAGGTCAGAATGGGCATGCGACAGAGAATTAAAGTGACAAGCGACCAGAGGTTCATGGTCAAGTTTATGATTTCAATGGAGGTGTTCCAAAAAGCGATCACCCAGTCTGCGTTTGGTCTCTTAAATATAGAGGACACCGCATCATCAGCAGTGAATAGAATATACTGAATAGAAAGCAGTGCAAGTAAAACGCCTTTTCACCAGGAAGCGTTGTTTGGACCCTGGATGGTAGGCAGGGAGGAGGTAAAAGAGCTAGTATTGCATCTCCTGCGATTGTATAGGAAGGTGCTATGGGAAGGGAAGAGGGTGTTGGCGGTGATTGAGGATTGGACCAGAGTTTCGTGATGGAACAATCCATTCAGAACGTTCAAATTGGAGGCGAGGGTAAAATATGTTTGCTGGTGATATCACGCTGGACGTGGCGGAAATGACGGAGAATGATGCATTGAAAGTGGAGTATAATGGACTGGAAGGTGAGGTGAAGGTTCGGGCGGGGGACCGCTAGTTTGGTAAGATAAAATACGGATCGGTGACTTGTTTGTGGAACACTTCCGCATGTGTGACCCTGAGCTTCCGGTCGCTGTTCAATTTAAGGGTTTGTACCTCTGGGTCATTCCACAGTTGCTCGTTTATGTTAGGTTTGGACGTGAGTTTAGGGTCATTGCAGTGCGGGGTCCGTGTTATTTAGGTTCGTGGATCAGCTTGAGAGTAGTTAGTTTTGGTTAGCGTCATTGTAGGATTCCGGTTAAGTTTAGGGTGCTGACACACCACGGTTTTGCTTCAGTTTGCGGTCATGGTTCAGTGTCTGATTTAGGATTAGTTTGGGGATTTATGTTAATTTATACTTTAGTGTCAGTTTTGGATTGCATTATTGTATACTTGCCTTCTACTGCCCGTGTTGACGTGAGTTTGGGGTTATAAGTCACTTCGTAGTTCTGGTCAGTTTATGGTTGAGGTTCGGTTTGGAAATCTTCAATATAATTTACACCTCAGTATTTAGAAAGTTCATCATCACAGCTTTAAGTGATGATTTATTCTGCATATCACTTCTCAATGGGGGAAATCCTTCCAATCGAACCCTATGGTTTGTTAATGTTGTATCCACATCACTCAGTTCTGTGCCCCAATAGCTTGTTTTGACACATGATCCATTTCTCTTGCTCTATTTTATACTATAATGTGTGTGTTTCTGTATTGATGGCGGTGTCTGTGGGTTCACGTGGGCAAGAAGTTGGTTATTGCAGCCTCTCCTGGCTGTGTTTGAATACAACCCACACCGACAGGAGTCTTATCTGTTCCATCTGCTGGCTGTAAGGTTCATGCAATGAATAAATCTGGACAGGATCAGCCCATTACTGATTGCGAATTGGTCCACTGCAAAAAATGTATTTAACTAATGATCTGACTCACACAAGCTACAGAATGACTGGTGTCAAAAGTGAATAAGTGTCAAACTGGTGAAAGTTTTGGTGCTATTGGGGTGTCGGAGACGCATCACATTCATTGGAATTAATTTGCATCAATAGTAACAAAACTTCACTCGCTTAATGGTCTAATATGCACAGCATAACTCTGCTCAACTGAAAAATAATGAAGATCGGCCCTGCAGGTAGAATTGCAACTGACTGTCCACGAAGTTTAACACAAACTGAGCAATTTGCGATTTATCACCTGCCTTAAAATATAATCTCTGAACATAAGCCATGGAGTGCAGTGAACGCATAGGCAGAAAGGGATGGATGGCAGACAGAGAGATCTGTGGACGGGATAAAACGTGGTGATTATGTAGAAAGTGGGTCCTGGAACAAAGGGAGAGTGGATAGGGTTTGTCCGGGAAGGAAGAAGAGGGCCGAGAGCGCCTGCTGGGGTTGAAAGCGAGGGACTGCAAGAAGCGGAGAGAGGGAAGGTGCAGTGGTACAGGGCGAGGTGGACGCAGGGAGGTGAACAAGGCTGAGAGAGAATAGGAGTTGGGTAGCAAGGCATAGAGGCATGCGGAGTGAGTGTAAGGAACAGGGAGGTAAGGAGAGATGCCAGTATGCAAGGATTGGGAGGAGTAAGAGCAGGAGGAAACTGGGATAGCCAGATAAGCAATGGGTGTTCGAGAGAATAAGGGAGAGAGGAAGACAGGTACCAATAGCGTCAGAGAGAGTGATCCAAAGAGGAGAAAACGGCATGGTCGGAGACCTAAAGGTAGACTGACACGGAGATATACAAACAGACACACAGGCAGGCAGACAGCTGTGTTCATGCTGCAGGCCAAACATTTATCAGATCATTTCAGCTATTTTGACTCACAGATTATTCATTTTTTTGAGAGACAGGGCAATTGTTATGTTGAATTGCAGGTGATCTCATTTGCGATGTCAGTTCAGCCATTTTCATGAGCAGTTGTTGTGCAGTCTCCAGAGTAACACTGGGCTCAATGGGTAGGGTGGCAGGATCTGGGAGTCAGTCTATCGGTTCTGGGATTTAGTTGGGAGCGTCTACGCATTTGCTTGGAGGACATGGATTGTATTTTATAGGATCTGGGATGTTGCTTCGTTCTGTGTCCACATTTGTTGAAGAGTTTTTGAATCTGGCCCCAGCTGGAGCGAGATGTAGATTTTCATTAATCCAGTGCGGGGTGTGCCAGCACCAGGAGATTTGTTACAGCAGGTCCCATGTGATACCAGGAGCAGAGTTTTGTTAACACAGCACGTGGAAATGTCTTACACAATCCCTGGAGTGGGACAAAGCTTGAAAATGTAGTAAACAGTATGGAGGGTCGGGTTAGGCTCAGGAGGACATAGACAGACTGGTAAATGTGGAGCCACATGGAAGATGATAGTTATTGCACAGACGTGTATAGAGGTCTCCAACATTATGAGGGATTTTGATGGAGTAAATCAGGAGAAACTGTTTCAACCTGTTGGGGGGTCAATAACGAATGGACGTAGATTTAGTATAACTGGCAGAAGAACCAGAGGGGAGATGAGGAGAATGTTTTACACATCGAGTTGTTGTGATCTGGAACCCATTGCCTGAAAGTGCGTTGGACACTGATTCTTCGTATCTTTCAATAGGGAGTTGGATATATACTGGAAAATAAAAAAAATGCAGGGCTATGGAGGAAGGCATTTTATATTCATTCACGGGATGTAGACATTACTGCAATGACAGCATTTATAACCCATCCCTACAACTGACTTGTTTGCTAGGCCATTTTAGATGCAGTTAATAGTGAACCACATCAGTGTGGGACGGGAGTCACTTTTAGGCCAGACGAGTTAAGGAAGACAGATGTGCTTCCCTGAAGGGCTAATTGATCAGATCTTTCAAAGAACCGGCACAGACAATAATGGGCCGAATGGTCTTAGTCTGTGCTGTATCATTCTGTTAAAATTGTTATCAGCAAAACTGACCATGAAGCTGTTGCATTGTCGTAAACACCCAACTGGTTCACTGATGTCCTTTAGGGAAGGATGCCTGACGTCCTTCGATGTAACTGCAGCCCCAGAGTAAAGCGGATCTCCGCCTCACTGCCCCAGAAGTGGCCGAGGAGGCAGTCCATTGTATAAAACCGCTGACTTACACAGACTGCAGCGGTTTAAGAAGAAGACTCGCCAACACTTTCTCAAGTGTCAGCCTTTCCCCCGGGGCAGCCATCTTGCTTCTGAGTCAGAAGGCTGTGGGTTCAAGTCCCACTCCAGGGACTTCAACCCATAATCTAGGCTGTCATTTCAGAGCAGTACTGATGGAGTGCTGCCCTGTCCGAAGCCATTTGGGTGATATCTTAAACCGAGGACCCCTGCCCTCTCTGGTGGGTGTAAAAGATTCCATGAGACTATTAGTAGAAAGCAGGAGAGTCCTCCCCGATATTTTGGTCTGATTTATCGCACAACCAATATCTCTAAAATAGATTATCTGGTCAATGTCTAGCAATTTTCACCAGGGTAAATCTTCTTTCCTCGGCAGACAGAAGTAAAAGTAAATAGCCACAATTAACTTTTCTTCTTTACTTTAGCATAATTCAGGATTACAAGTGAAAACAAACAGACGTCAAATCAATTTGAAACATTCCAACATTGAGCAAGTTTGTCAGTTCTTTCGGGAAACACACCAGTTTCCAGTTTGTGCAACTAAATCGCAAAGGCCTTTGTCATAAATGTCAGTAACAGGACTTAAATCTAGCGCTCAGATGGAGACTTTCAGACAGATCGCTCCACCCGAATCCCTGAGAATTCAGAATCTTGCAGGTGTGAATATGGAAAGATTAACATTGTTTTAGCGAATTGGTAAATTGAGACAGTAAACAAGATTGAAAGGTGATGTGTTAACAATACAATACGGAAACAATCATACAGCTTTAAAAGGAAAAAGTATCTGTTTGTGAACAGCTCCAATCACGCAAGCCAGGCAAAAGATTGGTGAAGTGCAATCAACAAACACGTTAAAAATGTGAACGGGTCCATTGTGAGGTGACAGGGTCACTGGACTTGCCGATTTTTTGAAGCTTCTCATGAAAGGAGAGATTGTGCTCACAAATCAGACAATCAGGAAGCACTAATGTGGATTTCCCCGTCGCTTTCTGTGTTCATTCTAAAGAGACAATAACGGAAATGCATGAGACAGACATCTACCTGAGAATAAACATAGGTGAGACTCGAAAGATTGAATTTCCAAAAGTTATTGCGAAAGGACAGGCCATCGAGCAGAGCGCAAAGCGTGTCAGTAAAATGGGTCTGGGGCACCATGACTTTTGCTTTGACAAACATTGGAGATTATGTGCAATGTATCTGTGGAATTTCTGCACAAAACAACGATATTTACAGTGCAGCAGCTACAGTGTGTCGGATGTGGAATTATGAAAATAGTATCAGGTATTTAATATACTTGCTCCCAGAGAACCAGGCGTGAACAACATATTCAATCGGGAGCTGCACTTGATGTGACTCTTCACCAGGGGCAGTTCCTTCCGCTTCCACAAAGATGCCTCTCTCCACCTCTACCTCCTGGCTTCAGCTCATCAATCACCTCCCTGCCCGCCTCCTCACCTCCACCCTCCCACTCTCCCAGCTCTTCAATCACCTCCCTGCCGGCCTCCTCACCTCCACCCTCCCACTCCTCCATCTCTTCAATCACCTCCCTGCCGGCCTCCTCACCTCCACCCTTCCACTCCTCCACCCCTTCAACCACCTCCCTGCCCACCTCCTTACCTCCACCCTCCCACTCCTCCACCACATCAATCACCTCGCTGCCCGCCTCCTCACCTTCACCCTCGCACTCCTCCATCTCTTCAATCACCTCCCTGCCGGCCTCTTCACCTCCACCCTCCCACTCCTCCATCTTTTCAATCCCCTCCCTGCCCGCCTCCTCACCTCCATCCTCCGACTCCTCCATCTTTTCAATCACCTCCCTGCCCGCCTCCTCACCTCCACCCTCCCACGACTCCACCTCTTTAATTAACTCTCTGCCCGCCTCCTCACCTCCACCCTCCCACTCCCCCATCTCTTCAATGACCTCCCTGCCGGCCTCCTCACCTCCACCCTCCCACTCCTCCATCTTTTCAATCCCCTACCTGCCCACCTCCTCACCTCCACCCTCCCTCTCCTCCATATCTTCCATCACCTCCCTGCCCGCCTCCTCACCTCCAGCCTCCCAATCCTCCATATCTTCAATCACCTCCCTGCCCGCCTCTTCACCTCCACCCTCCCACTCCTCCATCTCTTCAGTCACCTCCCTGCCCGCCTCCTCACCTCCAACCTCCCACTCCTTCATCTCGTTAATCACCTCCCTGCCCGTCTCCTCACCTCCACCCTCGCACTCCTCCACCTCTTAAATCACCTCCCTTCCCGCCTCCTCACCTCCACTCAACCACTCCTCCATCTTTTCAATCACCTCCCTGCCGGCCTCCTCACATCCACCCACACAATCCTCCACTTCTCGAATCACAATGACCTCCATTGTGTTCCTGTCCCACAACGCAATACATATAAGTCCCGTCCTACCGCTGCAAATTGCTCGCTCTTCATGTCCCTCCCTCTTTGATCCTCCAACTCTGACCATCTGTGCATTGCCTCATTGATCGTTTCCCCCTCCTGCGGCGGAGTTACCGGCCAATCCGACCTTACTCTCTGCAATCCCCTCTGTTACACCCTTCCGCCTGGCGGCATCTGTCCTCCCATTGAAAGCAATGAAAATATAATAGTTGATTTGAACTTTATCCAGTCCTGCGAAAAAACTCTAATCGCGATTTTAACTGAGTCATTAGCACATTTATTCTATTAAAAACGTACAGGTGTTTCAAACAGCGGCGGAATGTTATTTGAAAACGGAAACATTCCTTCTCTGTGATAAACATCAGTCATTCCCGGCCTCATCTGGAAAATCAGCTGTAAAAATTTCACAACAGCGAATTACAGGAATACTTTAAGTGGGCGCAGTGATAGTTAAAATAGAGACTGAACCTCACAGATGCAGTAGGCGAGGCTCCATTATTAAACAAATAACCAGTCGCTAGTTCGAGGGATTCCTGCTGATAATTCCATTTGGGGCCAGTTTCCATGCGGCAGTGTTTAACAATGATCTGAATAATGGAACATGATTTGATAATGTTACTGTCTCTAACAGTTTTATATTTTTTGTCGGGTGTTGTTTAATTGAATTCAGATCTAACTTTTGACAACAAATGAATTTAAAGGGGATGTTGTTGGACACGGTGCCGAGTCCCTTTGGTAAAATTCGGTGATAATTTTGATATGGAGATGAGTTCTGATATTGGGGGAGTCAGTAACGGTTTCACTTCGATCTTCTCCTTATTTAACTAATTTACTAATTAGAGTAAAGGGATATTTGAGCGCATTGAGCAGCTCCTCTCTGAACTTACTCTGGGTCACTGTGTAAATGCCCGTGTTGGTGCAGGAACTCAGGACCTGAAGCATAATTCCTCCTTGTTGGAATTTTTTATAAGTGTTATGAAAAGATCTGAAATGAAAGGCGTGGATAATTCGATAAAATAAGAAATATGCGACCGTGGTCACCCAGAGCACGATAAAACAGCCGGATATGGAAAACAGTAAAAGGATGGACCTTCTGCGGTTCCTTATCTCAGGGTCCTTGTCATTCTCACCATTGCTGCGGTCCCGGAGGCTCCTCCGGACCCGACTGGCCACTAAAATGCGCCTGACGGTGAGAGCGTTTAACAGCAAGATTAAACAGAATGGTAGCAATGGGGTTAACAGCTGTTCAATCCAAGAAAAAGTTAACCACGTGGGTACAATATAAAACTGTGTCGATACAAGGCAACCCCGCGGTATGTTGCCAGGTTTATAATAAGGAATATACACGAACGGCCAGGGAATTTTCTTTAAACAAAACAGCGCGCTCAAAGTCACTATAACCACAGCCGCGGCTTTCTCGGTGCAATATTTTGTTTTCAGCTTCTGGAAACAAATAGCTACAAACCGATCAAAGGTAAAAGCGACCGTTAACCAAACAGAAACATCTATGGCAGTGGGAGCCAGGTAGAGAACGAATCTGCACACTGGAGTGTAGAGCAAGAAAGACTCCCGCCAATAAAGCACAGAGATCCGATGCAATATCACATTACAGACAATCACCATGAGATCCGCCGTCGCCATGGCCACCAGGTAGCGAGTGATGCATTTGGAGAGACCGCACTTTCCACGGGAAAGGATCACAATCGCCGCCAAGTTCACTGTGAGAAGGAGAGAAAAAGAAACAGTAAAATCACTAACCAGACAGAGAATTGACTTATCAGGTTAGCAGATGTACACGGGCTGTTAATGTGATTATTTAATTATTTTGCCCCTTGTCTCCTCTGCCGAAGGGGCAGCTCATGCTGGAGTTTCAATTCTAGTGACGGTGTCCCCGTGACCCCTCCCCCGACAGCTGACTCTTCAATTGTGATCCTACAAATTAACTTTATTCATAGAATCACAGAATCATAGAATGGTTACAGCACGGAAGGAGTCCTTTGTGCCCATCAAGCCCCAGCTGGCTCTCTGCAAGAGCATTTCAGCTAGTCCCACTCCCCCACGCTTTCCCAGTGGCCCTGCATTTTTTCCCTTCAGGTATTATCCTACTCCCTTTTGAAAGCCGTGATTGAGTCTTCCTCCACCACCCTTTCATGCATTTCATTCCAGATTCTAACCACTCGCTGAGCAAAAAATGTTTTTCCTCATGTCGCCTTTGGTTCCTCTGCAAATCACCTTAAATCTCTGTCCTCTGGTTCCCAACCTTTCTGCCAATTGGAACAGTTTATCTCTATCTGCTCTGCCCAGACGCCTCATGATTTTGAGCACCTCAATCAAAACTCCTCTCAACTTTCTCTGCTCTAAAGGACAACAACCCCAGCATCTCCAGTCAATCCACATAACTGAAGTCCCTCATCCCTGGAATCATTCTCGTAATTTTTTTCTGCCCATTGTCTAAGGCCTTCATATTCTTCCTAAAGTGCGGTGCCCAGAATTGGACACAATACTGCAGTTGTGGGCGAACCACTGTTTAATAATGGTTCATCATAATGTCAACGCTTTTGTATTCTATGCCTCTATTAATGAAAATGAGAAGTCGCACAACACCAGGTTATAGTCCAACAGATTTATTTAATTTTACAACCTTTCGAAGCATTTCGCTCCTTCGTCAGGTAAGTTAGCAATGAGAGAATCTCCCAGAATTCACAATTTAAACCCAGACAAAATCTATTCACATTATTCACTACAACAAAGAGCACAGCCAAGACAATGAGATGTGTCCCAGGGGGTCCAACGTGTCAAACCACCTGCTGGCTGCATATCCTGTCAATTTGTGTTTTTGTGTTAGTCTTTTTTAAAAAAAAACACCTGGAAAGACCGGCCATGATGTCAAGTCACGTTCTGTATCGTGACATGAACCCGATATCGCGATTGAGGCCATCCTCATGAGTGCGGAACTTGGCTATCAATTTCTGCTCTATGATTTTGCGCTGTCGTGTATCTCGAAGGCCGCCTTGGAGAACGCTTACCCGCAGATCCGAGGCTGAATGCCGGCATCTCCACATCATGACCTCTATTAATGAAGCCGAGGATCCCGTAATCATTTTTAACTGCTTTCTCAACCTGCCCTTCCGCCTTCAAAGATTTGTGCATATATACCCCTCGGTATCTCTGGTCGTGCACCCCCTTTAGAATTGCACCCTTTAAATTATATTTGCTCTCTTCATTTTTTCTACCAAAATGTATCACTTCGCACTTTGCTTCGTTAAATTTCATTTTGCCACGTGTCCACCCATTCCACCAGCCTGTCTATTTCTTCCAGAAGTTTATCAATATTCTTCTCACTGGTCACTATACTTCCAAGTTTTGTCTCTTCCGCAAATTTTGAAATTGTACCCTGTACAACCACATCCAAGTCATTAATATATATTCAGAAAAGCTGTGGTCCCAGAACCGCCCCCTGGGGAACAACACTCTTAACATTCCTCAAGTCAGAAATTCAAACGTTCACCACTACTCTCTTTTTCGCGTCACTCAGCTAATTTCGTATCCATGCTGCCTCAGTCGCTTTTACTCGGTTCTGCGATTGGGTGGACCACGGACCAGGACATCACCAACTTTAAAAGCAAGATCAGGAAGTATAGATTACAAAACTAAATCTGGTTTTAACCACAATTCAGAAAAAATCCTTCATCCATAACCTTGCCAGTGAATTTGATTGTATGAAATACATTGGAAACACGAGCCTGGTATTGAGTTGCTGCCCGTCATCTATAAGTAATGAATGAGATTAGCTTTCCAGTGGAGCATTGTGAATGCATTAGCACACCATATGTCAAGGAATTTAGTTCTGTAACCTGCTCCAGTTACAATCAAATACAGTCTTTATAGCTCAGCACAAGGCGCGAGCAAAACAAGGGACATTCGGAACCTCGGATTCAGAAACCAATCTCAGAATCCGCGCTGTGTAACAGCAGAGCGCCGCCAACTCTCACTCATGTTCTCCAGCTAACCCTCTCCCGAAGCATAGTGCCAAGTCTGGACTCCCCACTCTCCACAATAACACACATGGAGTGAAATTTGCAGCAGAAACCAAGGACATTTTTTGGCGCCCATAGTCGAGCGTTCAGCACAGAGCGAGGATGAGTTATTCGTTGCATTTACCAATGGGAGAAAGGATGGAAGTTTTAATTGCATCACAAAGCGTTAAACAATAACGTACTGTATTTACTAGGGTCGAGCACCAACAATAGTTCAACTTTCTGTCACTTGCAACATCCGTACTGATAGTGACCTACCAGGAACTCCAATTACTGCGAGAATTGAGTAATACACGGCTTCTATGTTCATCAATTCATAGAAACGCATTTTTCTTTGAGGACGATTCCTTTTGGTGCTGTAAAGAACTATTCGGATTCCACCAGTCAGGTAACGAAGTTAAAGCAGCAGGTTACTTATACTATAAGTAAACTCCTAATGGGACAATTAGACCGCATCCCTACTGACATTACTTACAGACTCTTGAACAAATAGATTGTGGACCCATGTGACGTTTAACTCTCAAACTCATTCAGGTGAGGGAACATTACACATCGTCCAAGTTGTGCAATGACCGAGTCACAATTTCTAACTTTAGTATTTCACGAGAAATCTACACCGCAAGCACACCGTATAAATATATTGAAACCTCGCTCATCAATGTGACATTTTTACTTGTTTCTCCTGTATTTCCATTCCCAGGCCGCTCCTGTTGTTCCCTCTCTCGCCCTACAATGGCCTTTCGCACAATCTCTGTCACATTGTTTCCATCATTCCCCCGCTTTCTGTCGCTCTCCATGTTTCGGCCTCTCTCTCTCATACCCGCATTCTGCTTGTCTCTCAGATTTCTCCCAATCTGTCAATCTCCCTCTTTCTGTCACTCTCCATGTCCAGGCCTCTCTCTCTCATACCCGCATTCTACTTGTCTCTCAGGTGTCTCCCACTCTGTCAAATTCCCTCTTTCAGTCCGCTGACTCTCGAACTCCATTTCAATCCTTATTTCCTATCTATCTGGTTAATGTTTGATGACGCAAAGTGATTTTCCAGGCTGCGATGGATAGAAGTCTATTCAGTTAGTGTACCAAGATACATGGATCAAAAGCTGTAAATTGAGTTGAGATACAGATCAGCCATCATCTGACTGAATGGCGGAAAAGGATCGAGGGGATGAATGGTTCACTTTTGTTCTTACCTTAAGATAATTTTTTAAGTTTTTTATTTTTGTCCACGGCTCCATCTCTGGGTACAAACTCGTTGTTAATCGCTGCTTTCTGTCAGCTGGATGCAATTTACTATAATGTCTGGAAAATATTCCAAACTAAGCGAAAGTCAGGGTCAGACATCGTTCTGGAAGTATTTGGTCCGCGTCATCATTTGCTGTGGTGTGTGGCTATCTCTCTCTGTTAGTTTTATCAAGGTATTTGGACTTTTCAGTAAATTTCAAAATCACCTAGGACCTGACCTCCCAGGTAGTGATTCCCACAGATGTGTCTGGGTGAAGACATGAGTGGGTCTGCGATTTAGGCCAAGACCATTCAATCTGTCTAGACCTTTGAGGAGACATTTAACTCAGTCTGGTCACTAACTGGACCAGCTTGTATCCGTGGAAATGGTTACAATCTAGGAAGTGAAATTAAGGTTTCCAGTTCGACTTATTTTGAGGAAAAATACAATGTTTGTTCGTCTATAGCTTGTGGAAGTGTGGCAGAAAGAAAAGAGGAGATCTTTGTAGTGGATAGCTGGAGAACCTTTGGTGTTTCAGATTCCGACCTGGCAAACAAGACCTCATGGCAAAATCTGTATTGAATATGTGGACATTATTACACATAAAACCGCCATTTTTAGCGCCATTTCTGCCACAAAATAGATTATCTTAAAATAAGCATGGTTCCAATCGGCTACTTGGCTGCACCCTGCCCGCAATTCAGTCACTTTTCCCGAAATCGAGAAGCTGAATGCTCCTCTTTACAGCAACAACAACATCAACTTGCATTTCCATAGCTCCTTAAACATGTTAAAATGCCCCAAGGCGCTTCACAGGAGAGTTAGATAAGGGGATATTAGGACAGGTGATCAAAAGCTTGTTCTAAGAGGTAGGTTGTAACTAGCCTCTTAAAGGATGAGAGAGAAGGAGAGAGGTTTAGAGAGGGAAATGCAGATATTAGGGACCAGGCAACTGTGAGTACAGTCGCCAATGGTGGAGGAATGAAAATTGGAGAGACACAAGGGGCCGGAATTGGAGGAATACAGAGATCTCGGAGATCGCTGGACTGGAGGGGTTAACAGAGATAGGGAGGGGCAAGGCCTGGATGGATTAGAGAACACGGATGAGAATTTTGAAGTCGAGGGTTTGCCGCACCTAAAGCCAAATGTAGATCAGCGAGCGCAGGGGTGACGCATGAACGGGACTTAGTGCGAGTTCCGATATGGGCAGCAGAGTCTTAGATGAGCTTAAATTTAGAGAGGCTGCATGCTGGGAGGGCCGCATAGCATTGCCGTGTTTGTAAAGGGCTTTGGGACATCTAAGGTCGGGAAAGGCGCTATATAAGTTCAGGTATTCTTCTTTTATAATCCAGTCTAGAGGTAACAAATATGTGGATGAGGCAAGGCAATGGAAATTTTGTTGACACAAATGTTTCTCTAGGCCGAGTTTAGGATGGCTGAATTGTTGAGGATTTTCAATATAGCTGAATGTGGCTGTACATTTCCAGAGAATCGTAAAATCTTGCAGCACAGAAGGAGGCCATTTGGCTATTGAAAGTATTTACATAATTAGACCAACTCCCCGCTCTCTCCCCACAGCCCTGCAAGTTCAGTCCAACTCCCCGATTTCTCCACACAGCCCTGCGAGTTAAACCCAACTCCCTGATCTTTCCCCACAGCCCTGCAAGTTCAGCAGGGTTCGTTGACATGCAGACCCTGCGACAAAGTATGAACGGACACCGCGCAACAATCGCCAGGCAGGAGTGTTACTTCCCAGTCGGGGAACACTTCAGCAGTCAAGGACATTCAGCCTCGGATCTTTGGATAAGCGTTCTCCAAGGTGGCCTTCGAGAAACACGAGAACGCAAAAATATCGAGCAGAAACTGATACCCAAAAGCGCACCCATGAGGACGGCCTCAACCGGGATCTTGGGTTCATGTCACGCTACATGTAACCCCACCTGACGTAGAATCATCCAGACTCGAGTCGTCGTTGGCTTGTTCACAGATGTGATTTCCAGTAAAAAAATGTAAAAAGTTTAAACTTTTTGACTTTCCATACAGATTGCAGCCTCTGCCACATTCGACCCCCTGTGACCCCAGCTCATTGTCTTTGTTGTATTTTGCTATCGTCTTTGATGTAATGTCTTCCTGACTGACCTGGTTGGATTTGATTGCCGTGATTGTCTCTCTGCCGAGGTGTGATAAAGGGCAGTAAGAAAGATTAACTGTAGTCGTCTGGCATTATTCTCTGCACAGGCATTGTTCTCTGTCTATATATGCTGTGCCCAGTTGTATTTCTTCACTTCACCTGAAAAGGAGCAGCCGCTCCGAAAGCTTGTGATTTCAAATAAAACTGTTGGACTATAACCTGGTGTTGTGCGACTTCTCACTTTTGACCACCTTTCCAAGCAGTGCATTGCAATGCCTAAAATTCGCTGGTTAAAAAAGAATATTCATCTCTCCATGCATTTTTGCCAATTATTTCAATCTGTGTCATAAGAATATAAGGACTAGGAGCAAGAGTAGGCCACTCTGCCCTTCGAGACTGCTCTGCATCCAATAAAATAATGACAGATCTTCAACCTCAACTCCACCTTCCCGCACTATCCGCATATACCTTGATTCCCTTCGTATACAAAAATCTATCAATCTTTGTCTTAAAAATACTCAAAGACTGAGCATCCACAGCTCTCTGAGGCAGAGAATTCCAAATATTCAGAACCCTTTGAGTGAAGAAATTTCTCTACTTGTCAGTCTTAAATGGCCAACCCCTAATTCTGAGACTGTGACCCCCTAGCTCTTGTCTCCCAAGCCAGGGAAACATCCTTCCAGCATTCACTCTGGCAAGCCCTTTAAGAATATTACATGTTTCAATGTGATCACCACTCATTCTTCTAAACTCTAGAAAATATAGACCTAGTCTACTCAATCTGTCCTGATAGGACCATCCCCTCAACCAAGGAATCAGTCTAATAAATCTACATTGCACTCCCTCTAAGGCAAGTATATCCTTCGTCAGGTAAGCAGACAGAAACGGTACACAGTACTCCAGGTGTTGTCTCACCAAGGCCCTATATAATTGTCAGAAGACATCCTTTCTCTTACACTGCAATTCCGTTGTAACGAAGGCTAATATACCATTTGGTTTCCAATTTAGTGTGTTCCCTGCATGGTAACTTTCTGTGATTCGTGTACAAGGACAAGCGGATACCCCTGAATACCAACATTTCCCGTCTCTCACCATTTAAAAAATATTCTGCTTTTCTAATTTTTCTTCCAAAGTCGACAACTTCATATTTCTTCACATTATATTTCATCTGCAATGCTCTCGCCCACCCAAGCAGCCTATCGATATCCATTTGTATCCTGGTCACAGCTCACATTTCCACCTAACTTTGTATCGTCAGTAAACTTGGATACATTACACTAGGTCGCCTCATCTAATTCATTGTTACACTTTGTAAATGGTTGAGGCCCAAGCACTGATCCTTGCACTACCTCACTATTTATAACCTGACAACCTGAAAATGACCAGTGCATTCTACTCTCTGTTTCCAGTCAGCTATCCAGTCATCAGTCCATGCTTATATATTACCTCCAATCCCATGACCACTAATTTTGTGCAATAAACTCTTGTGTAGAAACTTACCGAATGTCTATTCAAAATCCCAATACACCACATCCGCAGGATCCCCTTTAACTTCACTGCTGGCTCCAATCTCAAAAGACCAACATATTTGTCAACACGATTTCCCTTTCATAAATCCATGTCGACTCTGCACAAGCATAATTGAGCATAAATTCGGCTCTCTGGCTTCCTGCGGGTGCAAGCAACACAGGCGTACTTACCTACCGAGCCTGCTGTTGTGCTTCGGGCCCACGAGGAATTCGGGTCCTGGGCCTCCTGCAGCTGCCAGCGCGCAGTGCTTGCGTATCCCAGGGGTGCAGTTAGTTCGAAGCGTCCCCTGGGATCACGTGGGACATGGACAGCCAGTCGTAGCATGGAATTTTCATTTATAGATTTGACAGGAAGACCTGTCAAATCTATCACTAGAGATCGGCCCCAAAACCACACTAAAACTTCAAATACATTTTTAAAATTCATCACATTTTTAAAATAACTATAAATTACATAAATTAACTGCTTTAAATAAAAACTTAAATTTTTGAAAAAAGTAATTAAACTTTTTAACGGTGCTAAAAATAAACTTACTTTTCTTTAAAGTATGTAAAAAAGATAAACCTTTTCAAAAAATGTTTAAATTGTGCTTAATTAATCACTTACCTTGTTAAAAACAGGCCTTGCACCTCCTTTTTAAATGTGCAGCTTTTCCATTCTTACCCTCAAGCAGAAACCTGAAAAAAACAAATGAAGTTTGCTGCGTGCGCGCTGCCTCTCCCGCGCACGCGTTCGACTTCTGAACCCCTTCCTTCAGGGGAACGGAAGTTCCGGTTTCCAGCGCCTGCGCAGTGCATGCGTGAAACCGGCACTTCAGGTTTCCTTACGGGTGCGTACACAGTGCGTACTCACCCGTGGAGAGCCGAATTTCTGGCCCATTATGATTTTCTAAGTGTTCTGTTCGCACATCCGTAATAATAGATTCTTGCATTTCCCTTACCAGTGATGTCAGACTAACTCGTCAAAATTCACTGCTTTCTGACTCCCTCCTTTCAAGAATAGAGGGATTACGTTTGCTACCTGGCAATCCACGGGGACCATTCTGGAATCTAGGACATTCCGGAAGATCAAAACCAATGCATCCGCTATCTCTTTCGCCCCACATTTTAAAACCCTTGAACATAGGCTATTTCGTCCACTGGATTTGTCGATTTGTCCCATTAATTTCTCCAGCACTATTTCTTTACTAATACTATATACCTTAAGTTCCACATTATCACAAGACCTTTGCTTCCCCACAATTTCCAGAATGTTATTTGTGTCTTGTACCGTGAAGACACGTACAAAAATATTTGTTTACTGTCTCGACCTTTTCCTTGTTCACCATTTTTTATTTCTCTCGTCTTTGCCTCTAAGGAACCCACGTTTACTTTCGCTAATCTCTTCCTTTTTACATACCTATAGAAGCTTTTACAATCTTTGTTTTATGCCTCTTGCGAGTTAATTCTCAAACTCTCTTTTCTCTTTCTGTATCAATGTCTTATTCATGATTGCTGAATTATATAATCCTCCCAATCCTCAGGCTTACTTCTGTTTGAGGAAACATTATCAGACAATTCCTTTAATGTAATGCGATCTATAGCGTCTCTCATCAGGCACGGTTGGACCAGTATTTCCGTGGCAATTTTATTCTGTAAGGTAATGTATATTCATGGTGAATTATGAATTTATTCTTTAAGTGTTTGCTATTGCTTATCTACCATCATATTTTTAATCTAATTTCCCAATCTACCTTAGTCAACTCGCTCCTCATACCTTTGTAGTTTGCTTTGTTGAGATTTAAGACCCAAATTTCGTCTGAACCAAATCACTCTCAAACTCAGTATAAAATTCTATTATATTATGACGATCTTACCCACAGGCTCCTTCACTACAAGGTTATTAATTAACCCTTACTCATTGCACAATACTAGATATAAAATTGTCTTGTATTCAATATTTAGGAAAGATAGGCAATAAAGAAAGGGAGGTGGGGTAGCATTGCTGGTTAAAGAGGGGATTAACACAATTGAAAGGAAGGATATTAGCTCTGATGATGCGGAATCTGTATGGGTAGAACTGAGAAATAACAAGGGGCAGAAAACGTTAGTGGGAGTGGTATATAGACATCCAAACAGTAATATGGAGGTTGGGGATGGCATTAAAAGGGAAATTAGAGAAGCATGCATTAAGGGCACAGCAGTCATCATGGGTGACTTTAATTTGCATATAAATTGGGCTAACCAAATTAGTAAAAATATTGTGGAGGAGGAATTCCTAGAATGTTTACGGGATGGTTTTCTGGAACAATATGTCGAGGAACCAACCAGAGATCAGGCCATCTTAGACTGGGTATCATGTAACGAGAAAGGATTAATTAGCAATCTTGTTGTACGAGGCCCCTTGGGTCAGAATGATCATAATATGATAGAATTCTTCATTAGGATGGAGAGTGAAGTAGTTGAATCAGAGACTAGGGTCCTGAATTTAAATAAAGGAAACTGCGATGGTATGAGGCGCGAATTTGGTAGGATTGATTGGGGAATGTCACTCAAAGGGTTGACGGTGGATAGGCAATCGCAAACATTCAAAGACTGCATGGATGAACTACAGAATTTGTTCATCCCAGTGTGGCATAAGAATAAAACAAAAAGGGCGACTCAACCATGACTAACAAGGGAAATTAGGGATAGCATAAGATCCAAGGAGAGGGCATATAAATTGGCCAGAAAAAGCGGTAACCCTGAGGATTGGGAGCAGTTTAGGATTCAACAAAGGAGGACAAAGGCATTAATTAAGAAGGGGGAAATAGAATATGAAAGTAAGCTTACAGGGAACATAAAAACTGACTGTAAGAGTTTTTATAGATATGTGAAGAGAAAAAGATTAGTGAAATCAAGTGTAGGTCCCTTGCAGTCAAAAGCGGGGGAAGTTATAATGGGGAACAAAGAAATGGCAGACGAAATAAATGTATAATTTGGTTCTGTCTCAACAAAGGAGGACACAAATCACCTCCCAGAGATGTTGGAGAACATACGGTCTGATGAAAGGGAGGAACTGAAAGAAATCAGTATTTGCAGGGAAATGGTGTTAGGGAAAGTCACGGGATTGAAGGCCGATAAATCCCGAGGGCCTGATAATCGATATCCAAGGGTACTTAAGGAAGTGGTCCTAGAAATAATAGATGCATTGCTGATCATCTTCCAACATTCGATGGAATCTGGAACTGTACCCATGGATTGGAGGGTAGCTAATGTTACCCCACTATTCAAAAAGGGTGGTAGAGAGAAAGTGGGGAATTACAGACCACTAAGCCTGACATCGGTAGTGGGGGAAATGCTAGAGTCCATTATAAAGGATGAAATAGCTGAGCACTTGAAAAACAGTGACAGGATCGGACAGAGTCAACATGGATTTACAAAAGTTAAATCGTGCTTGACTAATCAACTGGAATTTTTGGAGGATGTAACTGGGAAAATAGAAAAGGGAGAAGCCAGTAGATGTGGTGTATTTGGACTTTCAAAAGGCTTTCGATAAGGTCCCGCATAAGAGATTAGCGTGTAAAGTTAAGGCACATGGGATTGGGGGCAAGGTATTGACTTGGTTAGAGAACTGGTTGGCGAACAGAAAGCAAAGAGTAGGAATTAATGGGTCTTTTTCCGAGTGGCAAGCAGTGACTAGTGGGGGACCGCTGGCATCGGTCCTTCGACTCCAGCTATTCACAATATACATTAATGATCTAGATAAGGGAACTAAATGCAATATCTCCAAGTTTGCAAATGACACAAAGCTGGGTGGGAGTGTGTGCTGCGAGGAGGATACCGAGAACTTCCAGGATGATTTGGACAGGTTGGGAGAGTGGGCAGAAGCGTGGCAGATGCAATATAACGTGGATACATGCGAGGTTATCCACTTTGGTGTAAAAAACAGAAAGGCAGTCTTTTATCTGAATGGCAATAGATTGGGAGAAGGGGAAATGCAAGGAGACCTGGGTGTCCTTGTGCACCAGTCGCTGAGGGTACGCATGCAGGTGCAGCAGGCGGTGAAGAAGGCAAATGTTATGTTGGCCTTCATAGCGAAAGGGTTTGAGTATATAAACAGGGATGCCCTGCTGCAGTTGTACAGCGCCTTGGTGAGACCACACCTTGAGTATTGTGTGCAGCTTTGGTCGCCTTATCTGAGGAAGGATGTTCTTGCCTTGGAGGGAGTTCAGCGAAGATTCACAAGGCTGATACCTGGGATGGCAGGAATGACATATGAAGAGAGATTGGGTCGATTGGGCTTCTACTCGTTGGAGTATAGAAGAATGAGTGGGGATCTCATCGAAACATATACAATTCTGACAGGTCTGGACAAACTAGATGCAGGAAGAATGTTCCCGATGGTCGGAGAGTACAGAACCAGGGGTCATAATCTAAGGATAAGGGGTAAGCCATTTAGGACAGAAATGGGGAAGAATTTCTTCACCCAGAGAGTGGTGAACCTGTGGAATTCTCTACCACAGAAGATAGTTGAGGCCAAATCATTAAATATATTCAAGAATGAGTTAGATATATTTCTTAAAGCTAAAGGTATCAAGGGATATGGGGAGAAGGCAGGTTCAGGGTATTGAGTTTGGATGATCAGCCATGATCTCATCGAATGGCGGAGCAGGCTCGACGGGCCGAATGGCCTACTCCTGCTCCTATCTTCTATGTTTCTATGTTTCTATATCATTTGCCGAGTTGGTTTCTCGACATACTGATCTAGCAAACATTCTTGAATATAGTCCACGAACTCATTCTCCATACTATTACTGCAAATTTGGTTTGCACAGTCTATATGAAGATTAAAGTCTCCTTGATTACTGTATTACCCTTGTTACATGCACCTCGAATTTTCTGTTTGATACAGAGCCTGACACTACGACTACTGTTAGGGGACCTATAAACTAATCCCACCAGTGTTTGCTGCCCCTATTTTTTCCTTAGCTCCACGCAAACTGATTCTGCATCTTGTTATTCCGAACTAGTATCCTTTCTGTCTACTGACTTTATCCCATCCTTTATCATCAGGGCTCCCCTCCCCTACTTTTCAATTTCCATTTACTCTTCTAAAAGTCAATTATCCTGGATTATTTAAATCCCAAGATTGGTTTCTTTGCAACCACGTCAAACATTAGTTCAAACACGTTTATTTCCATCTGTGCTCTTAATTCCCCTAAATTGTCGCGAATGCTTTGCACATTCAGATATACTATCTTTAGCATTAACTTTTTTTTGTTTTTCCCTGATGTCACCGAGACTCTAATGCTCTGTTACCTTTGTTAACCTCTCTGTATCTTCCTGATCTACTTTGCTTATTTTTTACCTAAATCACTGCTCTGCTCTACAGCCTTGGCATTTTCTTTTCAATGTATCCTTTCCAGAATCCTTCCCCCATCTTCATTAGTTTAAAGCCCGATATACAGCGCTAGTTATTCACTTCGCCAGAACACTGGTCCCAGCCCGGTTTAAGTGGAGCCCGTCACAACGGAACAACATCTCTTTCACCAATACTGGTGCCAGTACCCCATGTAGCAAAACCCTTTCCTCCCACACCACTCTCTCAGTCATTCCTTTAACCTGCAAATCCGTTTGTCCCTATGCCAATATGTGCCTGGCTTGGGTAACAATCCAGAGATTATTAGCTGCGAGGTTTTGCGTTTTACTTTCGACACCAGCTGCTCAGAGTCTCCCAGCAGAATCTCATTCCTAGTTCTACCAATGTCGTTGTTTCCCAGGCGGGCCACGAAAACTAGATCCTCCACGTCCCCCTCCAAGTCCTTCTACTTTAGACTTTTAGTCAGTGGAAACAGTTTCTCCTGATTCACTCTATCAAAATCTTTCTTAATTTTAACCACCTCCTTTAAGTCTGCAAAGGATAATCCCATTTTCTGCAGCCTATCCACATAACTGAAGTCCCTCATTCCGGGTATCATTTTGATAAAACTCCTCTGCGCCATTTCGAAAAGTGACAATATCAACTGATATTGAACCAATGTGGGTAAATGGAGTTAAATTATGGATTAGCCAAGATCTAATTGAATGGTAGATCCGGCTAGAGGTGCTGACTGGCCTCCTCCAATTCCCATCTGCCTATTTGATTATTCCAGCTGCTCGTTCCTGGCTCCTGCGTCCGTGGGATTAACCCTCCCTCAGGTTCAACAAAATAACATTATCTAACACTGAACTCCAAATAAGATTCTAAATGCCAAGGAAACGTGTTAATAGAATCCTAGAATCATAGAATCATAGAAATTTACAGCACAGAAGGAGGCCATTCAGCCCATATTTTCCGTGCTGGTTGGCAAAGAGCTATCCACCCTAATCCCAATTTCCAGCACTTGCTCCATAGCCTTGTAGGTTACGGCACATCAAGGGCATATCCAAGGAATTATTAAATGTGATGAGGGTCTCTGCCTCTGCCATCCTTTCAGACTGTGAGCTCCAGACCCCCACAACCCTATGGGTGAAACAATTCTCCACAAATCCCCTCTAAACTTCCGACCAATTACTTTAAATCTATGCCAATGGATTAATGTCACTTCTGCGCAGGGAATTAGGTCCACCCTATCCACTCTATCTGGGCCCCTCATAATTTTATACACCTCAATCAGGTCTCCCCTCAGCCGCATCTGTTCCAAAAAAAACAACCCCAGCCTATCCAATCTTTCCTCGTAGGTAACATTCCTTACCCCAGGCAACATCCTCGTAAATCTCCTCTGCACCCCCTCTAGTGCAATCTCATCCTTCCTGTAATGTGATGACCAGAACTACACGCAGTATGCTAGATGCAGCCTAACTAGTGTGTTATACAGTTCAAGCATAACCTCCCTGCTCTTATATTCTATGCCTCGGCAAATAAAGGCAATATGTCCCATATGGGTTCTCAACCATCTTATCAACCTGTCCTGCTACCTTCAGCGATCTGGGACATGCACTCCAAGGTCCCTCTGATCTTCTACATTTCTCAGTGTCCTACCATTTATAGTGTATTCAATTGCCTCTTCGCCCTCCCCAAATATATTACCTCACACTTCTCCAGATTGAATTCTATTTGCCACTGTTCTGCACACCTGACCAGTCCACTGATATCTTCCTGCAGTCTGCAGCTTTCTTTCACATTATAAACCACATGGCCAATTTATGTATCATCAGCAAACTTCTGAAACATACTTCCTACATTCAAGTACAAATCATTGATACATGCCATAGAAAGCAAAAGACCCAGTACTGGTCCCTGCAGAAACCCACTGGAAACAACCTTGCAGTCACAAATACACCCATCGACCATTACCCTTTGTTTCCTGCCTCAGAGGCAATTTTGAATCCAACTTCCCACGTTACCTTGGATCACACGGGCATTTACATTCATGACCTGTCGACCTTGCTAAAATCCATATAGAATAAATCAAGCGCACTATCCTCATCGGTCCTCATTCTTACCTCTTAAAAATATTCAATCGATCACAACCTTCCTTAACAAATCCATGCTGACTGTTCCTGATGAATCCATGTCTTTCTAAATGAAGATTTATCCCGTCCCTCAGAATTTTTCCCAATAATTTTCCCACCACCGAGGTTAAGGTGACTGGCCTTTAGTTACTCGGTCCACTCCTTTCTCCCTTTTTAAACAACGTTTCCACGTTAGCAGTCCTCCAGTGCTCTGGCACCACATCTGTAGCCAGAGAGGATTGTAAAATGATGGACAGAGCCTCTGCTATTTCCTCTCTTATTTCACTTATCATTCTGGGATACATTTCACCCAGGCCTGGGGATGCATCCACGTTCAAGATGCCTTAATAACCCCTTAATACTTCCTCTTTCACTATGTTTATTTCAGCTAATATTTCACACTCCTCCTCCCTGATTACAATATCTGCATCATCCCTCTCTTTTCTGAAAACAGAGGCAAATTATTCATTAGGAACCATTCCCATTTCTCCCACTTCCACTTGAAGCGATATTTACTAGGATTTTCCCCTTTAGGGCTACCCCGGATCAGGCATATTTCTCAGGCGTTCAGTTTCAGAGGATGTAACTGGGAAAATAGATAAGGGAGAACCAGTAGATGTGGTGTATTTGGATTTTCAAAAGGCTTTCAATAAGGTCCCGCATAAGAGATTAGCGAGTAAAGTTAAGGCACATGGGATTGGGGGCAAGGTATTGACTTGGAAAGAGAACTGGTTGGCGGACAGAAAGCAGAGAGTAGGAATTAATGGGTCTTTTTTCCGAGTGGCAGGCAGTTACTAGTGGGGTACCGCAGGGTTCGGTCATTCGACTCCAGCTATTCACAATATACATTAATGATCTGGATAAGGGAACTAAATGTAATATCTCCAAGTTTGCAGATGACACAAAGCTGGGTGGGCGTGTGTGCTCCGAGGAGGATACTGAGAAACTCCAGGAGGATTTGGACAGGTTGGGTGAGTGGTGAGAAGCGTGGCAGATGCAATATAACGTGGATAAATGCGAGGTTATCCACTTTGGTGTCAAAAACAAAAAGGCTGTCTATTATCTGAATGGCAATAAATTGGGAGAAGGGGAATTTCAACGAGACCTGGGTCACCTTATGCACCAGTCGCTGAGGGTAAGCATGCAGGTGCAGCAGGCGGTGAAGAAGGCAAATGGTATGGTGGCATTCACAGCGAAAGGGTTTGAGTATATACATGGGATGCCCTGCTGCAGTTGTACAGGGCCTTGGTGAGACCACACCTTAAGTATTGTGTGCAGTTTTGGTCGCCTTATCTGAGGAAGGATGTTCTTTCCTTGGAGGGAGTTCAGCGAAGATTCACAAGGCTGATACCTGGGATGGCAGGAATGACATATGAAGAGAGATTGGGTCGATTGGGCTTATACTCGCTGGAGTATAGAAGAATGAGAGGGGATCTCATCGAAAAATATAAAATTCTGACAGGTCTGGACAAACTAGATGCAGGAAGAATGTTCCCGATGGTCGGAGAGTCCAGAACCAGGGGTCATAATCTAAGGATAAGGGGTAAGCCATTTAGGACAGAAATTAGGAAGAATTTCTTCACCCATAGAGTGGTGAACATGTGGAATTATCTACCACAGAAGGTAGTTGAGGCCAAGTCATTAAAGTTATTCAAGAATGAGTTAGATATATTTCTTAAAGCTAAAGGTATCAAGGGATATGGGGAGAAGGCAGGTACAGGGTACTGAGTTTGGATGATCAGCCATGATCACATCGAATGGCGGAGCAGGCTCGACGGGCCGAATGGCCTACTCCTGCTCCTATCTTCTATGTTTCTAAGTTTCTATGTTTCATCTAAAGTTTGAGGTAGCCGAATCCTAAAGACGCTAAATTGGGTCTAAAGCTCCGGGCTGTCTCTCCGTAAAGGAAAGGAACAACCTGAGAATGTCATCGTCCTCCAGATAGTGCTTTTAATAAGCTTCGCTAGACGGCAACGTCCTGGATATTAAGAGGGTCCGGAAAACACCCCCAGTATTCTGTAACTCTATACCAAAGAGTGTTCAGAAATTGAGTTCACGAGTTTTTGCTACAGAAGACATGTGAGACAATTCTTAAAATATATAGTGATTTATTAAAAGAACCGACATGCAATTTACATTTGGTGAGTCAGTCAATTGCAACATTAACAATTCTAAAAAGAGCAAACATACGATCTTTTTAACAGAGAATCTTACTTTTAAATCTTAACTTTGCTACAGTATTACAGTTCTTAAATTCTCTTATGCAAGATATCCATCAATAACAAATACCTTTGATCCCTTGGTACAAAGAGTGGTAGACTACAGAGCTGCTTCTGAAGCCGAGAATCGCTTTGCCCAATTAAAGCAAGTCTGATATTCCATTTGAGAGTTCAATATTCATACCCTTTTCCAGTGGTATTTCCTTTAAGGTTTTCTGCTGTTGCAAGTTAATTATCTATATTCATCTTTCTGCTGACCTCTGCAATTCTTACTGCCACATCAGCCAGAATCTTGTCTCATGTCCAGGTGTTCTAGGATAACCATATACAAACGGTGTGAACGGCAGGTGTTCCATATTTTATGTCATCTTTACGAGGGCAGATGTTCCTTATCTTACGTGCCATCGTTAAGAATTTTAAATTGGAACACCTTATCCAGGGTGAACCATTGTTTTGTTCCCAAAAGTTCACCTTCTGTTTCAATAAGTTTTTTTATTCAAGGTCAATATCTATCTTACCTCAATAGCCAGAATGCTTTCATAGCTATTTTATAGTTAGGTTTGTCAAATTTTAATAAGGCCAGAACTCCTTCATAAGATAGTGTATTTTTTTCTGAATAGTTTATATGGCTTATAACTTCACACATTACATTTATGGTCCCTCATCGGACCTACTCTTACTTTTGTTATCTTCTTGCTCTTAATGTATTTATAAAGCATCTTTGGGTTTTCCTTGATTTTGCTTGCCAATATATTGTCATGCCCTCTCTTTGTTTTCCTAATTTATTTTTGATTTCACCCCTGCTCTTTCTATAATCTTCTCGGTTTTCTGCAGTATTGAGTCCTCGGTAACTATCATAAGCTTCCCTGTTTTTCTTTATCCTACCCTGTATTCCCCATGACATCCACGGAGCTCTAGATTTGTTAGTCCCGCCCTTTTTTATAGGGAACATACTTGCTCGGAACACTCACAATCTCCTCCTTGAATTCCTCCAACTGCTCTGACACTGATTTACCTTCAAGTTTCTGTCTCCAGTCCAAGTTGGCTAATTCACCTCTGAGCTTCTAAAATTAGCTTTTCCCCAATTGACGACTTTTATTCCTGGACCATCTTTGTCCTTTTATGTAAATATCCTAAATTTCACTGACTGAAGCATTAACGAAAGAAGGGATCCATAACAGAAACGTAACATACATCTTTAAGTTGTTACTTACATTATGTCAACTCCTGGTTCATAAGGAAAATAACAATATGATAATTTCTATACTAAGCTGAATTTCAATTGCCCTTTGTATGGAGCTGTTATTTTCATCACCATCTCTGGAGGTTCGCTTTCTTCAGTTGTTTCTGGACATAATGACTCCTAAGATTAAGAAAGCGTATTGTTTCGTACTCCATAATACTCTCAGGTTGACTCAGAGATTTTTAAAGTTAGAAAAAGATACTGAAACAGGAACCAGGCAGGAGAGGAACTCTGTCCAATCCAGTAAAGCTGACAGCAAGACACATACATGAACAAGGTGCCCAGCATGTTGATATGTGGTATAGTGAATTAGTTGTTCCATCGATTAAATAAACCAGCGATGAAACCAGCAGTACTTACAACAAAGTTTCCGAGTGAAGCTGGCTTGAACTCCGAATATTCTATGACTTTTTCAAACGAGGCAAAGCTAAAATATCAATACAAATGCTTCCTGTTTGGCGAACCTTGTAATCAGTAGATATTTCTAGGGTCTCACCTCAGTTGCACAAACAGTGAGAGGGAGATAGAAGAACAAATATGGAGACAAATTTCGGAGAAGTGCAAAAGCTATAGGGCAGTAATATTAGGGGATTTCAACTACCCCATTATTAACTGGGATAAAATTAGTGTGAAGGGTATAGAAGGTGTGGAATTCTTAAACGGCATCCAGGAGAACTTTTTAACCTGTATGTAGCAAGCTCAACAAGGGAGGGGCTGTTCTGGACTAAGTTTTAGGGAATGAAACTGGGCTGGTAGAAGCGGTATCAGTGGGGTAGCATTTTGGTGCTGGGGACCATAGTTCTGTTAGATTTAAGTTAGTTATGGAAAAGAACAGGGATAGAACAGGAATAAAAATTCTAAATTGAGGAAAAGCCAACTTTTCTAAGCTCAGAGGGGATTAAGACATAGTGGACTGGAATCAGCTACTTGAACGTGACATAGCAGTGAGAGACATTCAAGTAGGAGATCCGGAGGGCTCAGACCAAACATGTGCCTTTAAAGGAAAAAGCGACGACTAACAAATCTAAATCCCCCTGGATGTCACGAGACATACAGGGTTGGACATAGAAAAAAAGAGAGGCGTATGACAGACACCGAGTGCTAAATACTCGAGAATCTTTAGAGGATTACAGGAAGTGCAGTGGAGAAATTAAAAATGATATTAGGAAAGTAAAGAGAGAGAATGATAAATTATTGGCAAGTAAACTCAAGGAAAACCCAATGATGTTTTATAAATATATAAGAGTAAAAGGATAACTAAAGAAAGGGTTGGGTTTATTAGAGATCTTGAGCATAATCTGTGTGTGGAGGCGGGAGACGTTGGTGGGTTCTTAATGAATACTTTGCGTCTCTTGACAGAAACTCCAGCTGCCCTGGAGAAGGGCCTCTGCGGGCGGATAGTTCCGCTTTCTGGAGAACCTCCGCCCGCAGAAAAACCTTACAAATCTTATGCCTTTTAAAAGCAGGCATAAGGCCTTCTTTTTACCAGCATAAGAGTTGAAAAAGGTCACAAAATAAAATTTCACTCATTTATAATTAAAAAATACTTTTAAAAAAGTTAAGTTAATTTTTAGCCCCGTAAAAAACTTTAATTATTTTTTAAATTAAATTTTGTGTAAAATATTTATTTGATTGTAATTGTAACTCATTTTAAAAACGTGTTGGTATTTTTTTTATTTAGTAAATGTTTTACTGTGTTTTTGCGGTTATCTCCACTCATATATTTGACAGGTCTATCTTTCTAAAGTATGAAGTTAGATTTCCTTTTGCTATTGGCTGGCCTGGCCCACGTGATCCCAGGGACGCTTGCGAACGGCATGCGCCTCTGGGATACTTGGGCCCTGCACATTTCGAGTTTGGAGAGGCCCAGGAGAGGAAGTGTCCGGACCTTGGGAGCCCTAAGCTAAGTACGTAGACTTTTTTCGGATAGGAGGCATCCGCACGCAGGAAGACTTCGATCGGAAATTACAGGCCTCAATGTTTTCAAGGGAAGACTGAATAGGCACTTGAGGGAAATAAACTTGCAGTGTTACGGGGATAGAGCGGGGGATTGGGACTGATTGGATTGCTCTACAGAGAGCCGACGCGGACTCGATGGGCTGAATTGCCTCCTTCTGTGCCGTATGTCTCCATGGCTGTATGACTGTGACTGAGTCCAATCAGCGTGTTCACTTGTAACAGGAGCTGATTGCATTATATAGGGTCAAAATATCTAACCATTTGAAATCAGTCAAGGTTTTCGACTGTTGTGGTTTGCTGGGTCAAAACTCTGGAACTCCCTCCCTAACAGCATTGTGGGAGTATCTTCAACACACGGACTGCAGCGGTTCAAGAAGGTGGCTCACCACCACCTTCTCAAGGGCAATTAGGGATGTTGAACAAATGTTTGCCTTCCCAACGATGCCCACATCCCAGGAACGAATAAAAATTAAAATCATATACATAAATAAACAACAACAACAATTTGTATTATATAGCACCTTTAAAGTAATAAAACATCCGCGGGCGCGGTACAGGAGTATTTCAAGTTAAAAAAAAATTGACTCCGATCCACATAAGGATAAATTAGGTCAGGTGACCATAAACTTGGTCAAAGAGGTGGGTTTTAATGAACGTCTTAATGGAGGAAAGAGAGGTGGCGAGGCACAATGGTTTAGGCAGGGAATTCCAGAGCTTAGGGCCAAGGCTACTGAAGGCACTGCCACCAATGATTGAGAGATTATAATCAGGGATGTTCAAGAGGCTAGAAGTGGAGGAGCGCTGATATCTCCGGGGGTGGGGGAGGGCGATGTTGTGGGGCTGGAGGAGATTACAGAGATAGGAAGGGGTGAGGCCAAGGAGGGATTTGTAAATAATGATGAGAATATTGAAATAGAGGCGCTGCATAACCGGGAGCCAATGTAGGTCAAGGAGCTAAGTTTGGATGCCAAAGACACAAAATCAACGCTTAAAACAGACATATGAGGGAAATGTCCTGGAAACGTTTAATCATTCAATGAAGCGCTGTGGAAAAATTAAAAGTCTCACAGAATTATGTTGTAAACTGTAGCAGTCTCAGAAACATGCTCAGCATATTGATAGACTCACATAACTATTATACAACCATAAACAAATCCAGAGAAACGATCTGTAAACATTTTAAACATCGCTGCAGGCCCCCAATAAAGTTCAACAAAAGGACTTCGGACCCCAGCAGATGTTAAGACTTTCAAGAAATAAGCAATGAACCTGAACAAATTCAGAGAAACGTAAATAAAACACTCGCAAAGAAGCATGCGGTGATCATCAACAGACTCAGAGACCCGCCCTTTACACATCAAAATCATAGAATGATAGAATAGCACAGCCATTCGGCCCATCAAATCAGCGCCGGCTTTTTCGAAGAACAATCCAGGTAGGCACCCCCGCCCCCCGCCTCCCCCCGCGATTTAATAAAGCTGTTGGACTATAATCTGTAGTTGTGAGACTTCTCTATTTATAAAGCCCAGGATCCCATATGTTTTATTAAATGTTTTGTTCACCTGTCTTGCCACCTTCAAAGATTTGTGCACACACACCCCCAGGCCTCTCTGTGTTATCACATCCCCTTTAAAATAGCAGCAATTAGTATGTATTGTCTCTCCTCATTCTTCCTACCACAATGTACCACGTCACAGTTTGCTGCATTGAATTCCATCTGCCTTGTGTCCGCCCTTTCCACCAGCCTATCCATATCCTCTTGAAGTCTATTACTATCTTCCTCACTATTTACTACCCTTGCAAGTTGCGTGTCATATACAAATTCGAAATTGTGCCCTGTACCTCTAAGTCCAAGTCATTAATATATATCAAATGCAGCAGAAGTCCCAGTACTGAACGATCGAGAATGCGACTGTATAACTCCCTCCAATCTGAAACAACAGCCATTCCGTACAACTCTCTGTTTACTTTCCCTTAGCTAATTTTGCATCCATGCTGCTATTCTCCCTTTCATTCCATGGGCTTCAATTTTGATAACAAACCTAATATGTGGTACTTTATCAAACGCCATTTGAAAGTCCATATACACAAGATCCACTGCACTGCCTTCATGCACCCTCTCTGTTACGTCCCCAAAAACCTCAATCAAGTATGCATCTTCACTTTCCAAATCTATTCTTCTAGAAATGAAGCCCATTGCTGTGTTTGCATTTTTAAAGCTTTGTTTACCTGCGTTGCTACACTTAATAATTTGTGAAGCTGTACCTTTAGAACCCTTTGCGACTCTACCCCATTTAGTCTCGTATTATCCAAGAGAAGTGGCCTTCGTTGTCCTTCTACCAAAATGCATCAACTCCCACTTATCTTTATTGACATTCATTGGCCATTTACACAACCATTCTGCAGGTTTGTTAACAGCCCGGATTTTGCGGCGGATAATGATGGTGAAATCTCAGATTTCATGATATTTACCCCTCTGAAACTGAGCGGAACGTCAGGATTTAGCGCATGCACAGCTAAATGTGAATACCCTGATGTTGAGGTTACTCATTCACTGCTCCGAAACAGGCTGCTCTGTGGAAACCCCCATTCCACTCCTCCCCCCACCCCACTGGGGTCAGCTGTTCCACTCCGGTTAGTGACCCACACATATTACAGTTCTACAGTGACAGATAATGCCAGTAATACATGGCGACTTTGGTCATCTTTTCCTCACCGGTTCCTGATACACACTCAGTACAATTCTACAGTGACAGATACTCCCAGTAATACATGACCGCTGGCGTCAGGTTTTCCACTCCGGTTAGTGAACCAGACTCAGTACAGTTCTACAATCACAGACACTCCCAGTGAACCCTGCTCTTGTACAGTTGCCAGCACTGAGGTATGTTACGAGATAAAGAAAACTTTCCACTACAGGGAATCATTGATAATTTAGCGTGCCTACAAATTACAAACTGAATTATACACTGTTATATTTTTTCTCGTTCTGAGATGTGGGCTTCGTTAGCAAGGCCAGCATATATTGCCTATCCCTAGTTGCGCTTGAGAAGGTGGTGGTGAGCTGCCATCTTGAACCGTTGCAGTCCGTGTGGCGAAGGTGCTCCCACAGTGCTGTTACGGAGGGAGTTCCAGGATTTTGATCAAGCGACGATGAAGGAACGGCGATGTATTTCCAAGTCAAGATGTTTGTTTATGATGGTGGATGGTTTGCTGATCAAGCCGGTTGCTTTGTCCTGGATTGTGTCGTGCTTCTTCATTTTTGTTGGAGCTGCACTCAACAGGGCAAGTGGAGAGTATTCCATCACACTCCTGACTTGTGCCTTGTAGATGGTGGAAAGGCTTTAGGGATTCAGAAGCTGACAGACTAGCTGCAGAATACCCAGCCTCTGAACTGCTGTTGTAGTCACAGTATTTATGTGCCTGATCCATTTCACTATCTGTTCAATGGTGACCCTCCCACAGGAAGTTGCTGGTAGGAGATTCAACGATTGTAATGCCGTTGAATGCCAAGGGGCGGTGATTAGACTCTCTCTTGTTGGAGATAATCATTGCCTGGCATTTGCGTGGTGCGAATGTTACTTGCCACTTATCAGCCCAAGCCTGAGTGTTGTCCATGTCTTGCTGCATGCGGACATGGACTGCTCCATTATCTGAGGAGTTACGAATGGAACTGAACACTATGCAATCATCAGGGAGCATCCCCACTTCTGACCATATGTGGGAGGGAAGGTCATTGAAGAAGCAGCTGAAGATGATTTGGCCTAGGACACTGGCCTGAGGGACACCTGCAGCAATGCCCTGGGACTGAGGTGATTGCCCACCAAAAATCACAACCAGCTTGCATTGCGCTAGGTAAGACTTTAGCCAGTGGAGAGCTTTCCCCCTGAATCCCAGTGAATTTTACGTTAAAGTAACAGAATAAAAGCAAAGTGGGAATTTTGGGCATCCCATTGATTGAAATTCTATCGCTGGTCCTGTTACTCTGTGACGTGCCCGATTAGACTGGCATGTGACATTGACAGTCACCGAGTAAACCAGAAACCAGCTCACATGCTAATTCGTTCAACTTAAAAGTTGCAGTCTGGTATGTGGCTGACCACTTTAACACTGACTTCAATGGGAAAGAACATCACCTGAGGTATACAATGGGCATTTAACTCGATTGGTCCCATTTTTCTCCATCGCCCCGAGTTAAAATTGCATACACTGGAGTGCTTAATCTTATTGGGGTGCAGAACAGACGTTCGGTCCGAGCTCCTCTCGATACTCGCCCAGCTTCTTAGCCTAATATTACACCCTGCTTTCCAGCTTCTGACAATAAATATCTAAATTAAGGAAAGTAAGTCATGGTCTAACCCCTGAACTCTCTCACCTGACCACCGCAGGAAAGTGTCGCGTTCTGATTTTAACCTAACTCACTCGGGTGTAACGCGGTAGATCTGGTCGGACTCCAGCTTCAAAGACCATCCGCTTTCACTCTCCATTGCTGGCGGTAACAGTTGGGTGGGAGAAAAGCTGCTCCGGGCTATTACTCCCTCCTTAAACAAGGTGCAACATCACCAGTGATAATGGAACTGATCCAGAATGGAGAACCACATGACATCCAGGGTTTTACAATTTGCTGTAATTGGGTCGTTTTTTCGGGAGAGGCAGCTGATTGAAACCTCTGAATATTAGTGATAATGAGGCCTATGAGTACCTCCCACCTGTTGTTGGAGCTGAGCGTGTGGGCGACATGGTCTCGGGGTTTAAGGGCACTGTTGGTGGTGGAGAAATTAAGCCAGGTTTGGATCAGCTCTCCAAGATGTAGCTGGAGTGTGGAACAATTTGTCAGAGGAGAGCGAGGCTGGATAGTGTTTGGTGCAGTCCAGCCAGAGCTGGTGATGAAGGTTAATATGTCGGATTTGACTTTAAATTACCGGCGGCCCACCAGCAGTGCGCGCCGGCCGCCCGTTCAATAGGAGGGCGGATAAGATGCCGGAGACATTCTCAGCCCGGGCCTGATTTAAAATGGAACAGGCCAACTGGGGGCGCCTACCAGGCTTCTGATGCAGCTGTTTGGTTGAGGCTGAGGAGTTTCTGCCTGCTCCAACCCTGCCCGGCAGACAGGTTGCTCCTGGGATGGGTGCAGTGTTGGAGAGAGTGGCTCTCCTGTGCTGGTAACGACCAACAATATTGCTGTGGAGCCGGGAGGAACATTCCTGAAACATGAATTCCGATCTGGCGCCCTGGAAAATGGGCGTCCGGCCCGAACCCGATTGGGAGAAGCTCCCATCACTCATTCTAGAGACTTAGTTGGAGAATTTCTCCAACTGAAAATGCTGCATTTATCATTCTATATTCAAAATTATCAAGCTTTGCATATTTGCGACTTTTTACAATAATACTTACCCGTTTTTTCTCATCCAGCTAACTTGAAGCCAGGCCACAGCAGTGAAGCGAGTAGTTCGGGTCATTCAAAATTTGGCCAATGGCGATCCAGGGAATATAGATTTACCCGCCCAGTATAAAACACGCTCGATTTTAATTTCCAATGGGCCGCCAGTTCGATATCGCCCGAAGTTAGAATCAGCCCCAACTGAGCGGGAAAGATTTCATGATTGGACCTTGGAGCAAACAAATCAATTTACTGGAAACTGTTACAGATCCATCCAAACTGAAGTTTTCTGTTTAAAAGGCCTTCAGTCATCCCATGTTTCTACTTCTTTAGTGTAAGTGAAGCGGCCGTGTGTGGAGACAATGCTTGAAGACTCTGGTAGAAACACATGTTACCCACATACATCTCATACAATCTAATCGCTTTTTACTTGAACCTTGCGTGGAGGATCTGAGTACTATCCTTCCAATCATAGATTTCCTAAACTTGCAGAAAGAAAACAAGAAACGTTTTTAAAAGGTTTTACATTTTAGGGGCAGACGATGAACCATACTGGGGTGGCCAGGGCCGCTGGGGCTGCAATGCAAGGGGAGATCGGGCAAGGTACACACTGGGCGGCCAAGGCGATATCGCCCATGTTACACCATCGCTCGACCTTAAAGTTACCCAGAATGATTCTCTAGGATCATCGCTGTCAATCGCTTATCTCGATCATATAACGATATTAGAGTCTGTGTATGAGTTCCTGGTTTAAAGAATTTAACGATCTTCAAAATCCCGAGATCGAAAACCTCAGTTAACAATAGATAGGGAAAGGAGAGTGTGATTGCTGATCACTCTGGGCTGATGGGAGACAATGGTCGACCGTGAAAGCACGTGTCATTGATGTCACCAACCAATACAGCGGATTCAATAGGAATTCTCAGTTGTGTACTGGATATGTTCACATAAAGAACACATTTGCAAGGCTATGGGGAAAGAGCTGGGGAATGGGGCTATTTTGAGAGCACATTCAAAGAACCTGCACAGGCACGATGGGCCGAATGACCTCCTTCTGTGCTGTATGCTTCTGTCAATCTTTGGCCTCGATTGAAAATAAAAAGTGATGGGATACCGTTTCGCACACGCCTTATGACCGAAAGACAATTTCAGCCCTGCTGTTGAAGTATAAACTTGAATTGTTAGCGCAATTTTCAAAGGGTTACAGATTAAAAACTTTAATCTCATTCAAGATTTCATGAAGATTCATTTCAGCATTTTGCAGTACTTGTGGAAATTGTAAAGAATAACCATGGGCCAAAAATTCGGCTGTTGTCGGGTGAGTACGCGCTGTGTCCTCATCCGTAAGGCCACTTGAAGTGCCGGTTTCCTGCATGCACTGCGCATGCTCGTAAAACCGGAACTTTCCTTCCCCTGAAGGAAGGGGTTCAGAAGTCGAATGCGTGTGCGGGAGAGGCTGAGCGCACGCAGCGAACTTCAGTTTTTTTTCAGGTCTCTCCGGGAAGGAAAGTATGAAAAACCTGCACTTTTTAAAAGGAGGCGCAAGGCCTGTTTTTAACAAGGTAAGTGGTTAATTATATACAATTTAAAAACATTTTCAAAAGGTTTATCTTTTTTAGATACTTTAAAGAAAGGTAAGTTTATTTTAGCACCGATAAAAGTTATAATTAATTTTTTCAAAAATTTAAATTTATGTTAAAAATAGTTAATTTATGTAACATACAGTATTTTAAAAATGTGATGTTTTTAATTAATTTATTTGAAGTTTAAGTGTGGTTTTGGGGCCGATCTCTTCATCGGTTTGACAGGTCTTCCTGCAAAATCTATGAATGAAAATGCCCTGCTAGGATTGGCTCTCCATGGCCTCCGGGATCCCAGGGGACGCTTCCAACCATCTGCGCCCCTGGGATACGCGAGCACTGTGCGCCGGCAGCTGGAGGAGGCCCAGAACCCGAAGTCCTCGTGGGCCCACAGCACAACTGCAGGTGCGGTGGGGAAGTACGCGCTCGATGCTTGCACCCGCAGGAAGCCAGAAAGCCGAATTTCTGTCCCATGTGTTTTGGAAGGCTGCCGTGTTGATGCCCCATCTGGAAAGCAGTTTGTTTTAATCTATCACATGCAGCACTACAGGGCTTTGTGCAATTCAAAAGGTTGCTCGGCCGCCCTAGTTGATGGGTAAAGGCTTGTCTGAAGCGGGCGCAAGTTTTTCGTGTTTCAACGGGTCATAGCGAATTGGCTGCCGGTTTAATACCTCGTCCAATATTCTCCTCCACTGACAAGAGCTGGAACTCCCTGGAAGAAAAGGGAAAGTGTGATTAAAATGAAACAAAAACGTATTTTATGATAAATGTTAGCGAGAGAATTAAGATAAATACAGAGAGTGCAGAGGAAAACTGACAAAGGAAATAATTATTCTGGAGACAGAGCGCCTGCATTGCGTACTAAATTAGTAATTTGCAACTGTTTTCACTAGATAAGAGAATGCTGGCTTTGTAACAGTCAAGGATAAGGAGGTACAGAAATATAATAAGGTAAAAATTGGGAAAGAACTGGTACTAAAGCACTTTGCAGTGTTCAAGATAGAAAAGTAACCCTGTGAAGGTGCGATGCATCCCAGGTGAATTGGGGAGGAACGGGTGGAAACAGCGGCCGCTCCAGCCACACATTGTAACTCATCCTGGGAGCAATGCCAGGGGACTGGAAGGTGGCAAATGTCAAATCCGCTGTTCTAAAGAAGGGAGGGAGATAAATCACAGAACTAGAGACACTTCGAGAGACAATAATCCGACACAATTGTTATTGCCACTTGGAAGAACATCGGTTAATAAATGGCAACCAGCACAGATTTGTTAAAAGCAAATTGTGTCTGACTAACTGGATTGAGTTCTTTGAAGAAATAATGGAGAACGTTGATGAAGGTAGTGCAGCTGATGTTGTGCACAAGGACTTTTAAATGCCGTTTGATAAAGTGCAACATGATAGACTTGTTTGCAAAATTGAAGTCCATAGGATTAAAGAGCAGTGGCAGCGTGGATACGGAATTGGCTAAGAGACAGAAAGCAGAGTATGGTGAATAGTTTTTTTTCAGACTAGAGGGAATTATGCAGTGGTGGTCCTCAGGGTTCTGTATCGGGACTACTGCTCTTTTGATATACATTAATGACATCGACTTGTGTATAGAGGACATCATTGCAAAGTTTGCAGAAGAAACAATGATTGGAAATGTACTTTAATGTGAGGAGGATAGTAACAGACTTCAAAACATACAGTGAGACTGGTGAAAAGGGCTGACACATCGCAGATGAAATTTAATGCAGAGAAGTGTGAAGAGATACATTTGGAAGGAAAATGAGGAGTTGTATAAACTAAATGTTTCAATTTTAAAGGGGTGCACGAAACCTGGGGGTTCACATATATAAATCTTAGAAGGTAGCAGGACAGGTTAATAAAGCTGTTAAAACAGTGTGCGGGTTTCTTGGCTTTATAACTAGTTACATAGATTCCTAAAGTGAGGAAGTGATGGTAAACCTTTATAAATCACTAGTTAGACCGCAGATCGAGTACTGTGTCCAATTGTGTGCACCACATGTCACAATGCATTTCAAGGCTTTGGAGAAGGCGCAGAGGAGATTTACCAGAATGGTAGCAGGGATGAGGGTATTGTGTTATATTGAAAAACTGGAGAAGCTAGTATTGTTCTCCTTTAGTGAAAGAAGTTAAAGGGGAGATTTAATACTGCTGTTATGAAATTATGAGCGATTTAGGTAGAGAAGATAGGGGCAAGCTGCTTCCAGTGGCAGGAGGATCGCCCACCAGAGGACACAGATTTAAGATAATTTGCAAAAAATTAAAGCGGAGATTAGGAGTATCTGTTAACGCAGAACAAGGAGGAGATCTGGAGGTTTCAGACCAAATTTGTGTCCTTAAAGAAAAAAGGTGGAAACAACAAATCTAGAGCCCCCTGGATGTCTAGAGACATACAAGGTAGGATAAAGGAAAAAGGGGAGGCGTATGACAATAAACCGAGGGCTAAATTCTCCAGAATCTTTAGAGCAGTACAGTAAGTGCAGGGGTGCAATTAAAAAGGATATTAGGAAAGCAAAGAGAGAGCATGACAATTTCTTGGCAAGTAAAATCAAGGAAAACCCAAAGATGTTTTATAAATATATTAAGAGTAAGAGGATAACTAAATAAAGGGTAGGGCCTATCAGAGATCATGAGTGTAATCTGTGGTTGGAGGCGAGAGACGTCGGTAGGGTTCTTAATGTAAACTTTGCGTCTGTTTTCACAATGGAGAGGGGCGAAGCAGACATTGCTATCAGGGGGGAGGAGTGAGACATATGAGATGAAATAAACATAGTGAGAGAGGAAGTATTAAGGGGTTTAGCAACTTTAAAAGTGGATAAATCCCCAGGCCCGGATGAAATGTTTCCCAGGCTGTTAAGTGAAGCAAAAGAGGAAATAGCAGAGGCCCTGACCATCATTTTTCATTCCTCTCTGGCTTCAGGTGTGGTGCCGGAGGACTGGAGGACTGCTAATGTGGTACCCTTTTTTAAAAAGGGAGAAAAGGATATCCCGAGTAATTACCAGCCAGTCAGCCTAACCTCGGTGGTGGGAAAATTATAGGAATGAATTCTGAAGGATAGGATAAATCTTCATTTAGAAAGACACGGATTAATCAAGGATAGTCAGCACGGATTTGTTAAGGGAAGGTCTTGTTTGATAAACTTGATTGATTTTATTGATGAGTTAACAAGGAGAGTAGATGAGGGTAGTGCGTTTGATGTACTGTATATGGACTTTAGCAAGGCTTTTGATAATGTTCCACATGGCAGACTGGTCACGAAGTTAAATGCCCATGGAATCCAGGCAAAGTTTCAAGTTGGATTCAAAACTAGCTCGGAGACAGAATCAGAGGGTAATGATTGATGGGTGTTTGTGTGACTGGAAGGCTGTTTCCAGTGGGGTTCCGCAGGGCTCAGTACTAGGTCCCTTGCATTTTCTGGTATATATCAATGATCTAGACTTTAATATAGCGGGTATGATTAAGAAAATTGCAGATGATACTAAAATCGGCCTGTGCGGTTGATACTGAAGGAGAAAGCTGTAGACTGCAGGAAGATATCAATAAATTGGTCAGGTGGGCAGAACAGTGGCAAATGGAATTCAATCCGGAGAAGTGTGAGGTAATGCATTTGAGGAGGGCTAACAAGGAAAGGGAATACCTATTAAATGGTAGGACAGTGAGTAGTGTAGAGGATCAAAGTGACCTTGGAGTGCATGTCCACAGATCCCTGAATGTAGCAGGCCAGGTATATAAGGTGGTTAAGAAGGCATACGGAATGCTTGCATTTATTAGCCGTGTCATATAATACAAGAGCAGGAGCTTATGCTTCAACTGTATAAAACATTAGTTCGACCTCAGCTTGAGTAATACGTGCAGTTCTGGTCACCACATTACAGGGAAGATGTGATTGCACTAGGGAGGGTACAAAAAGGAGTTTTACAAGGATGTTGCCGGGAGTAGAGAATCTTAGCTATGAGGAAAGACTGGAAAGGCTGGGTCGGTTTTCCTTGGAACAGAGGAGGCTGAGGGGAGACCTTATTGAGGTGTATAAAATTATGAGGGGCCTAGATAAAGTGGATAGAAAGGAACTATTTCCCGTAGCAGTGGGATCAAAAACCAGGGGGCACCGATTTAAAGCAATTGGTGGAAGGTTTACAGAGGATTTGTGGGGAAATTTCTTCATCCAGAGCGTTGTGGGGATCTGGAACTCACTGCCTGGAAGAGTGGTAGAGGCAGGAACCCTAACCACATTGAAAAAAAGTACTTGGATGTTTACTTGGGATGCTCTAACCTGCAGGGCTACAGACCAAGAGCTAGGAAGTGGGATTACGCTGGATAAATCTTGTTGGTCGGCATGGACACGATGCTCCGAAATGGCATCCTTCCATGCTGTAACTTTCTATGATTCTATTGATCTAAAATTGTTATGATCCTGAATGCAATGCCAGGAAGCTTGTCGATAGGGATCCAATAGCAATTTTCCTAAGGGTAGTGGGTATGTATCGTGCCAGATGTGGCTCAGTTGGTAGTACTCTCGCCTCTGGGTCAGAAGATTGTGTGTTCAGGTTTCACTGAGTGCAGCGAGCACAGAGTGAACAACTGGGAGTTTTGTAAGTGGGGGAGTTTTAAGGGTTAATGTCTTTTAAAATCTAGTATTAATTGCTAGTAGCTCTTAAGTAAGATCAACTGTTTAAGTTAAAATTTAAACTTAATTTTTTTACGTTTCTTCAGGCTTAAGCAGAGACAAACAAGTAAGTTGTCCTGCTGGACAGCTGCTGTAGGTAGTCAATTAGCTAAATGGATTAAAGTTGTTCCTGAAACAGTAGCAGAGTAGTGCTGACTCATCTGAGTCACAAACAGTATAAACACAGGGTCCTGTGAATGCAGCCAACACTGGGTGCAGCGAGCACAGAGTGGACAACTGGGAGTTTCATAAGTGTGGGAGTTCGGTGAAGTGCAGGAAGGAGGTGCTTAATTTTTCTTGCTTTTCCTAACTTCTCCCCCAGAGAGGCAGCGGACCTGAGCGGGAGCAGACCGAGGCCCGAGAGCGGGGATAAAAGCAGCAGCAGACCAGCATCAACAAGATAAAACGGCAGTGTGACGTCACAGGTAACGCAGGTAAGTGAAGGTAGTGGCTGTGGGCTAAGTTTAAGTTAACATAACATATAACAACATTTTAAAAAGAAATTTAATTTAATTAATTTAATAAACTAGACGAGGTAAATCATATGATTAACACTAAACTAATTAAGTAAATAAATAAAATAATGGGAGAACAGGTAAATGTCTGCGGCTCGAGGAACTTCGGCTCTGAGTTGAGGAGCTGGAGTCCGAGCTGCATACACTGCGAGACATCAGGGAGAGAGAAAGTTACCTGGACATTTTGCTCCAGAATGCAGCCACACCCCTTCGAGTAAATGCATTATAATTGACATGTGGTCAGGGACAGGAGGGTGTGACTGCGATTGATGCAGGTAAGGGGGTCCAGGAGGTAGTAATGCAGGAGCCTCAGTCCCTGCACTTGTCCAATAGATTCGAGGTCCTTGCAACCCTTGTGCACAAGTGCGGGGACTGCGGGGGTGAATAGCAAACTGACCACAGCACCGTGGTACAGGAAGCTGTTCAACTGGAGGGAGTTAAAAGGAAGGTTGTTGTCGTAGGCAACCTTATAGTAAAGGGGATAGAAACTTTTCTCTGCAGCCAGGAGTGTGAGTCCCGAAGTAAATGTTGCCTACCCGCTGCCAGGGTAAAGGACATCTCCTCCAGGCTGAAGTAGAATCTGGAGTGGGAGGATCCATTTGTCGTGGTCCACGTAGGTACCAACGAAATAGGTAGGAAAAAAAAAGAGGTTCTGCTGAGAGAGTTTGAGCAGCGAGGGACTAAATTAAAAAGCATAACCACAAAGGTCATAATCACTGGATTATTAACGGAGCCACGAGCAAATTGGCATAGGGTCAATAGGATCAGGGAGATGAATGTTTGGCTCAAAGATTGGTGTGGTAGAAGTTGGTTTCGATTGGTGAGGCACTGGCACCAGTACTGGGGAAAGAGAGAGCTGTTCCGTAGGGATGGACTGCAAATGAACCATGCTGGGACCAGTGTTCTAGCGAATCGAATAACTAGGGAGGTGGATAGGGCTTTTAACTAAATAAGGTAGCGGGGGACGATCCCGGTGGAGAGAAATCTAGAATGATAAATAGAAAAGACAAGGAAGCAGTGCAGGAAAGTGATTGGGGGAAGGATAACCAGATTGTGTCAGGAAGGAACAGAGCGTACAAACAAAGGAGTGCACTAAAAAATAGGGTCCGTGTGAGACGAAATGGTAATAAAACAATTAGGGCCATAGCACAAAATTTTTGTAAGATGTTTAGAAATGTTAAAAAGACAAATCTAAAGGCACTGTATCTGAATACACGAAGCATTCATAATAAGGATGAAGAATTCAAAACTCTACTAGATGTAAATGGATACGATATGATTGCGATTGTGGAGACATGGCTGCAGGGTGACCAAGGCTGGGAGCTGAATATCCAAGAATATTCGATAATTGGAACGACAGGCAAAAAGGAAAATGAGTTGGGGTGGCGTTGTTAGTAAAGGATGAAATCAGAGCAATAGTGAGAAAGGATATTGATTCAGAAAATCAAGATGTATAATCAGTCTGGGTGGAGCAAAGAAGCACCAAGGGGCAGAAAACATTGCTGGGAGTTGTCTATAGGCCTCCAAAGAGTGGTGGTAATGTAGGGGATGGCATCAAACAGGAAATTAGATATGCATGTAACAAGGTTACTACAGTAATCATGGGTGACTTTAATCTACATATAGACTGGCCAAACCAAAGTAGCAATAATACTGTGGAGGATGAATCGCTGGAGTGTGTACCAGACCTTTTTTTAGAGGACTATGTTGAGGAGCCAACTTGGGAACAAGCTATCCTAGATTGGGTATTGTGTAAATGAGAATGGGTAAATTAATAATCTTGTTGTGTGGGTTCCTTTAGGGAAGAGTGAACATAGTTTTGATAGAATTCTGCATTAAGATGGAAAATGAAGAAGTCCAATCCGAAACTAGGGTCCTAAATCTAAACAAAGGAAACTACGAAGGTATGAGGAGTGAGTTGGCTATGATAGATTGGGGAGCTTCATTCAAAGGCATGATTGTGGACAGGCAATGGCTAACATTTAAAGTACGAATGCATGAATTGCAACAGTTATACATTCATTTCTGGCGCAAAAACACAAAATGAAAAGCGGCCCAACCATGGCTAACAAACAAATTAAGGATAGTGTTAGATCCAAAGAGGAGTCATATAAATTTGCCAGAAAAAGTAGCAAGCCTGAGGATAGGGAGCAATTTAGATTACAGCAAAAAAGGACCAAGAGATTGATTAAGAGGGGAAAGATAGAGTATGAGAGTAAACTTGCAAGGATCATAAAAGCGGACTGTAAAAGCTTCTACAATTATGTAAAAACAAAAAGATTAGTGAAGACAAATGAAGGTCACTTACAGTCAGAAACGGGAGAATTTATAATGGGGAACAAGGAAATGGAGAAGCGATTAAACAAATACTTTGGTTCTGTATTCACGGAAGACGACACAAATAACTTTCCAGAAATGCGAGTGAACCAAGGGCCTAGTGAGAAGGAGGAATTAAAGGAAATTATTATTAGTAAAAAAATAGTGCTGGAGAAATTAATGGGACTGAAAGCTGATAAATTCCCAGGGCCTGATAATCTGCATCCCAGTGTAGTAAAATAGGTCACCATGGGAATAGTGAATACATTGGTTGTCAACTTCCAAAATTCTATAGATTATGTAACAGTTCCTGCAGATTGGAAGGTGGCAACTGTATCCCCACTATTTAAAAAAGAAGCGAGATAGGAAACAGGGAATTACAGACCAGTTAGGCTATCATCAGTGGTAGGGAAAATGTTAGGGTCTATTATAAATGACGTGATAACAGGACACTTAGAAAATATCAACGTCAAGGTGGATTTATGAAAGGTAAATCGTGTTTGACAAACCTACTGGAGATTTTTGAGGATTTAACTTGTAAAGTAGATAAGGGAGAACCAGTGGATGTGGTGTATTTTGATTTTTAGAAGGCCTTTGATAAAGTCCCACATGAGAGGTTAGTGTGCAAAATTAAAGCACATGGGATTGGGGGTAATATACTGACATGGATTGAAAATTGTTTAACAGACAGAAAACAGAGAAGGAATAAATGGGTGTTTTTCGGGGTGGCAGGCAGTTTCTAGTGTAATACCGCAGGGATCGGTGCGTTGGCCCCAGCTATTCACAATATATATCAATGATTTGGATGAGGGAACCAAGTGTAATATTTCCAAGTTTGCTGAAGACACGAAACTAGGTGGGATTGTGAGTTGTGAGGAGGATGGAAAGAGGCTTCAATGCGATTTGGACAAGTTGAGTGAGTGGCAAATACATGGCAGATGCAGTATAACGTGTGTAAATGTGAAGTTATCCACTGCGGTAGGAAAAGCAGAAAGGCAGAGTATTATTTAAATGCTGATAGATTGGGAAATGTTGATGTACAGAGGGACCTGGGTGTCCTTGTATACCAGTCACTGAAATCAAATATGTGGGTGCAGCAAATAGTTAGGAAGGCATAATGTATGTTGGGCTTCAATACAAGAGGATTTGAGTACAGACCAAGGATGTCTTACTACAGTTATACAGGGCCTTGGTGAGACCACACCTGGAGTACTGTGTGCAGTTTTGGTCTCTCTTAGCTAAGAAAGGATATACTTCCATAGAGGGAGTAAAGCGAATGTTCACCAGACTGATTCCTACGATGGCAGGGATGTCGTATGAGGAGAGATTGGGTCGACTAGGCCTGTATTCACTAGAGTTTAGAAGAATGAGAGTGGCTCTCATTGAAAGGTATGAAATTCTGATAGGGCTAGACAGACTGGATGCAGGGAGGATGTTTCCCCTGACTGGGGGGTCTAGAAGGAGGTGCCACAGGCTCAGGATACGGGGTAAGAGATTTAGGACTGAGATGAGGAGAAATGTCTTCACTCAGAGGGTCGTGAACCTGTGGAATTCACTAACACAGAAGACTGTGGAGGCCAAGTCACTGAATATATTTAAGAAGGAGATAGATAGATTTCTAGACACAAAAGGCATCAAGGGATCTGGGGAGAGAGTGGGAATATGGCATTGAGATAGTGGATCAGCAATGATCATATTGAATGGCGGAGAAGGCTCGAAGGGCCGAATTGCCTGCTCCTGCACCTATTTTTCTATTGTTCTATATTTGTCTATGTTTCCAGATAGTTTAGCACAAAAATCTAGGCTGACGCCTCAGCGCAGTACTGAGGGTGTGCTGTACTGTCGGAGGCGCCGTCTTTGGAATGAGACATTATACCTAGGACCCGTCTGTCGTCCAAGGTGGAAGGAAAAGATCCCCTGGTACTATATTTTAGAAGTGATGGGGAGTTTCCCCCGGTTTCCTGGACAATGTTCATCACTCAATCAGCATTAGCATGACAAAAACTCATTATCTGGTCTTTATCACGTTGCTATGTGTAGGATTTTGATGTGCTCGAATTGGCGGCCCTGTTTCCCAAAATACAACAGTGACTACACTTCAAAAGTACTTCATTGGCTGTAAAGCGCTTGGGGATGTGTTGAGGTCGTGAAACGCGCCATAGAAATGCAAGTCTTTCTTTTAAAAAATAAAAAAAATGCAGGCTACGGGGAAAGAGCTGGACAGTGGGACTATTTATAAAGCACGTTCAAAGAGCCTGCACATGCACGGTGGGCTGAATGGCCTCCTTTTGTGCTGTATGCTTCCAGCATCCTTTGACTTCGATTGAAAATAAAATCTGGCGGGTGTAAATCGGGCTGCTGAGTCACAGTCAGCTTATGACTGAAAGCCAATTGCGGCTCTTCTTTCGAAGTACATTTGTGATGTGATACAGAGTTAAAAACATTTAAACTTATTCAGGATTTCATGAATGCTCCTCTCAGCATTCTGCAGTACTTGTGGAAATTGCTCTTCTCCCCACTGGGAATACAGAGTACCAGCGATGTGGTGTGATGTTTGTTCTCTCATCTGGAACTGATCTCATTAATCGGGCAGCGGAGTTGAGTCTCTGGAGGGTTGTCCCCTGTTTCATAAAGGGAGGCCTTTCAACGTGAGACCTCAGTGTGTCACTGGCCTCCGCCATGGAGAGACATCACCGCTTCTCCCAGAAAATGCGCCGATCCACCATCGGTCAGGTCGGAGCCGTTTACTACCCGACTCTTGCAGCTGTTGGTGTTCCCGGTAGGTGACTGTAACCAATTCATGTTACCCCGCCGCTGATCTTTGCTTTCTGGAGTGTAAGTGGTTGTTTTGCTTTAGCTGTTGTAGAAAGATCCTAAGTTCCTTTGTTTCAAATCATTAATCCTCGTTTTTTCTGATTGGGGGTGGGGGGGTGGGCTAAATTTAATTTTTAAGCATAAGGTGAAAGGGGCAGCTAGGCTTCCCCCTCCCATTGTGCAGCTCGCCTGAGTTTTGAGCGAGTTGGGTGATGGGTGTCCGATTCTGTATTGTCTGTTTTACGCTGTCACTAAAAGTTAACCCTGCTGCCCGTTATGTGATCGGTTTATTTCCAAGATATGGAGTAGTTATCAGAGTAGCAGACTCGGTAGCAGGTTTGTCTTTGAATCAGAAAATTGTAGTTTTGAGATCCAGGACCAGGGTATGAATTTCTTCAGAGATTTCCGACAGCACAAGGTGGCATAGTGGTTAGCACTGGTGCCTCACAGCGCCAGAGACCCGGGTTCGAATCTGACCTCGGGTGACTGTCTGTGTGGAGTTTGCACATTCTCCCCGTGTCTGCGTGGGTTTCCTCCGGGTGCTCCGGTTTCCTCCCACAGTCCAAAAATGTGCGGGTTAGGTTGATTTGGCTATGATAAATTGACCCTTAGAATTAGGGGGGGATTAAATATGTGGGGTTATGGGGATAGGATGGGATATGTTAGGGGGAATTAAATACGTGGGGTTACGGAGGTAGGGTGGGATATGTGTACTGTGGGGATTAAAGCAGGGACAGGGTACTGGATTTGGATGATCAGCCATGATCGTATTGAATGGTGGAGCAGGCTCGACGGGCCGAATGGCCTACTCCTGCTCCTAGATTCTATGTTTCTATGTTTAACCTCTGCGGAACTGAGCTGAAAATCTCCGGTTACGTTGCTTTTAGCTGGGGATCTCCGTGATTCTTCTCACAACGTTATCGGCAAATGCCCCCAGAAATTAACTGAAGTAGGATGACAACTGACACATTGAACGATGTTTGGTCTGACTGTAATATTACTGGACAAAGCCGGGTCGTTGCTTATTTCCAAATGGTTGTCGGAGAGTTAAGGCATCATATTCGTGCGGGAGGCAGCGCGAAATGAGCGCTGGTGAATTTTCAGCCTGTTATACACGGCAATTGAAGAGTATATCCTGCGGAGTGTAAAACGGGCGCTCGATTCGCAATCGCCAGCTTTGGGCTGCTCCCCAAGATTAATTTCAGCAAAAATGTATCTGGTAAATTGTGGGACTGAAAAATGTCGTACTGAAACACTTAGAGATGGTGCGGTAATAGTGCAAAGCGCGAGAGAAGCACTGCTTTGGCCATTTAATAGACGACACAACCCAGGCAAAAAAGAAAACAGAAACAGAGATTTGTATTTATCTGAAACTTTATAATGTCTTTCTAAAACGAGTCAAATCACTTGGTATGCAACATGTTACTTTGATAGTAGGTATTGTTTTGATATAAAAGCAGTCATAATAGATACATTCCTACAAGGGAAAAGGAAGGATATTGAAATCTAGAATTCCGTGGATCACTAAAAATATAGAGAATTAAATTAAACCGAAAAAGGACGGTTATGATAAATGACAGATTCATAGTACATTAGAGAATCAAACAGAATACAGAAAGTGTTGAGGAGAACTGATAAAGGGAATAAGATAGGCAAAGAGAGTATGTGAGAAAAGATTAGTGGGTAAAATAAGAGGAAACAGTAAAATCTTTTAATCATATAAATAGTAAATTCCTAGTCAAAGGAAGGGAGAGGCCGATTCGGGATCAAAAGGTGGATCTTCTTGTGGAGGCAGAGGGCATGGCTGAGATACTAAATTAATATTTTGCACTTGTCTTCGCCAAACTAGAGGATTTTGCCAATGTCACAGTAAAGGGGGAGGTAGTCGAGAACTTGAATTGGATGCAAATAGATAAAGATGAGCTAATTAAAAGGTAGGCAGCGCTCAAAGTAGAAAAGTCAACCTCCGGATGGGATGCATCCTGGGTGACTTAATGAAGGAAGGGCAGAAATATCAAAGGCTCTCGCAGCACTCGTTCAATCCTCCGTGGATATGTGAGTGGTGCCAGAGGACTGGAGGGTTGAAAATATTACAACCCTTTTCGAAAAATTGGACGGTGTTAAAACCGGTAACTTCACAAAGCAGATGTGAACAAATTCGGAAATATAGTTAACAGTGAGGATGATAGTAATAGACTTCAAGAGGACATAGACAGGCTGGTGGAATGGGTGTACACGTGGCAGATGAAATTCAATGCAGTAAATTGTGACGTGGTACATTGGGGTTGGAAGACTGAGGAGATTCCACACATACTAAATTATACCATTTTAAAGGGGGTGCAAGAACAGAGAGTGCTGGGGTGTTGGTGCATAATTCTTTGCAGGTGACAGGACAGGTTAACAAAGCAGTTAATGAAGCATATGGGATCCGGAGCTTTATAGAGGCTTGGACTGCAAAAGCCCGGAAGTTATGTAAAACTTATATAAAACACTAGTTCGGCCCCAGCTGGAGTATTGTGTTCAATTCTGGGCACCGCACTTTATGAAGTACGTGTATAATTTGCGGAGTGTACAGAAGAGATTTACTAGAATGGTTCCATGGATGAGGGATTACATTTAGGTGGACAGACTGGAGAAGCTGGTGTTGTTATCCTTAGAGCAGAGAAGACTTCAGGAGATTTGATAGAGATGTTTAAAATCCTGAAGAATGCAGACAGAGTAAATAAAGAGAAGCTGTTTCCAATGGCTGAAGGGTCGGTAACGAGAGGGCACAGATTTAATGTGATTGGCTGAAAAGTTAAAGGCACATGAGGACAAAAACTTTATGCAACGAGTATTTAAGATTTGCAATGCACTGCCCGATGAGTTGATGGATACAGATTCAATAGGTGTATTCAAAATGATTGGGGATGAATCCTTGAAGAAGAAAAAATTGCAGGGATATGGATTAAGAGTGGGACTAACTCGATTGCTCTTCTCAACAGCCGGTGCAGGCACGATGGACCGAATGGCCTCCTTCTGTGCTGTAATATTCTATGAGCCCAGGATTCTATACAGAGAAGTCAGCCGAATATCGGTGTTAAAGAAAGTGTTAGAGACAGTAGACGGGACAACATTTATTGTTACATGGAAAGACATGGGTTGATAAACGACACCAAGCACGGTTCAGTCAAACATGATTGTGCTGTTTTTTGGAGTAACGGAGAGGGTTAATGAGTGAAGTGCGTTTGCGGTTTATATCTGACCTGTCAAAAGGCGTTTTATAAATTGACAAAGAATAGAGTTGTTCTCAAAATTGAAGTCCAAAGCTTTAATGAGGGTATGGTAACATGGGTACTAAATTCACTAAAGGGCAGAAAACAGAAAGAGGTCGTAAACAGTTGTTTTTCAGACTGGAGGGAATTATGAAGTGGTGTCCCCCGATGGTCGGACAACTGCTCCTTTGGAAATACATTAATGACCTGTGTTTGTGAATGCAGGGAATAATTTCAAAGTTTTGCAGATGACACAAGGGGAATCAAGGGATATTGGGAAAGTGTTGGAATTTTTAGTTGAGGTCAAAGATCAGCCATGATCTTATTGAAAGGCGGAGCAGGTTCGAAGGGCCACATGGCCTATTCCTGCTCCTAAGTTTCCAAGAACAATATGCCATGGAACCAAACTGGGAACAGGCTATTTTAGAACATGTACTGTGTAATGAGACAGGGTTAATTAGCAGTCTCATAGTAAAGGCTCCTCTGGTGCTGAGTGATCATAATATGATAGAATTTCACTTTAATTTGGAGAGTGAATTGCCTAAGTCCTAAACTAGAGTCTTAAACATAAATAAAACCAATTAACTAGGTATGAGGTGCGAGTTGGCTAATGTAGATTGAAAACATAGATTAAAAGGTATGGCAGTTGATAAGCAGTGGCTAGCATTTAAAGAATTTTTCATAAATCTCAACAAAAATACATTCCATTGAGAAACAAAAACTCCACGGGAAATGTGATCCAACCCTGGCTAACTAGTGCACTTTTGGAAGTGGTTAGTGAGTTGCAGTGAATGGTGAGGCATAACGGTACCTCCCCTCCACCTCCCGCGATGGTGACTAGTGTGATAGGAATGGCTTGTGCATTCTAGGGATGCTTTATGTTGTTGGTTTGAGGTTGTGTCATCCCGGGCTGCAATGTGACCTCGTAAAATGTAAAGGTGAGTTTAAAATACTTCTTAATGGGCTGTTAACAATGTCATAATGACCTGAATTGCCTCCCCCGCCTGTGCGTGTCGGCTCTGTTCAGCGTTGACAGACACAATATCTGGGAAAGGCGCGAGCCGGCGGGTTGACAGCGGGTTCCCTGCCCGCTGTCAAAAAAAAAATCCAACCCGACCCGCCACCGATCGCATCCGCTGACCCCTCGGAAAATCGCCCCTCCTCCCCCCCACCCCACCCCGCTCCTGATTCTGTGAAAGCATTGAGCAGCGGAATCCGTAAGCACTGACAACAGATGTTATATTCCAGGCTGAGTGCAATAGCAGCAGTTTGATGCAGGATTGGGGGGAAATCTGATGTGTTACTTGTCTCACTGTCTCCAGTGAATTCAATGCAACATGAAATCGCTTGTATAAAACAGGCTTTCGATTCGCTATCGCCCATTTTTCGTCACTGCCTTTGACCAATTTCACCCCATGCACATCTGACAATGCAATACTCGCTTCTCACTGCACTGAACTGTCAACTCACTTTGGTGCTAATTTCCTTGTTTGATGCGAATAAATAAATTTATATATAACGGTAAAAAGTATCCCTGTTTCATGCAGCCACAGACACTGCTTCTTTCACAGTCACTTTCACCTTTGATCGATTACTGGTCAATTGTTGCTAGAAGCTCAAACCTAAATACTGCACCGGGAAAACCGGCGGCTGCATACAAGTGGATACGTCCAGTGACTCAGGGGGTGTTTCAAGAATTCCAGGCAATAACAACGGATGTGAATATTTCAACGAGCCCCGTAGAGAGTGTCGACATTTGCATTGCATCATGTAGAGTGTGTCACTGCTTCAGACGGACAAGGCGAGCGCCTCCATATTCATAGAAGGCTGAAATTATTTAAGATTTCCATGAGCGTGTCAACATTAACTGAATTTCCCTGTGTGAGTTTTTGTTTAATTCGTTTCTGGGATGTGAGCGTCGCTGGCAAGGCCAGCATCTGTTGCCCATCTCTAATTGCCCTTGAGAAGGTGCTGGTGAGCCGCCTTCTTAAACCGCTGCTATCCGTGTGGTGAAGGTACGCCCACCGTGCTGCTAGGGAGGGAGTGCCAGGATTTTGACACAGCGACGATGAAGGATCAGCGATATACGTTTTAAGTCAGGATGGTGTGTGACTTGGAGGGGAACTTGGAGGTAGTGGTGTTCCCATGAGCCTGCTGCCCTTGTCCTTCTAAGGGGAAGTGGTCGCGGGTTTGGGGGCTGCTGCCGAAGAAGCCTTGGCGAGCTGCTGCAGTGCATCTTGCAGATGGTACACACTGCAACCATGGTACGCCGGTGGTGGAGGGAGTGAATGTTTAAGGTGGTGGATGGCGTGCCAATTAAGCGGACTGCTTTGTCCTGAATGCTGTCGAGCTTCTTGAGTGTTGTTGGAGCTGAAATCATCCAGGCAAGTGGAGAGTATTCCACCACAATCCTAACTTGTGCCTTGTAGATGGTGGATAGGCTTTGCGAAGTCAGAGGTGACACACTCGGCGCAGAATACCCAGTCTCTGACCCGCTCTTGTTGCCACAGTATGTGGCTGGTCCAGTTATGTTTCTGGTCAATGGTTACGCCCAGGATGTTGATGGTGGGGGATTCGGCGATGGTAATACCGTTGAAATTCAAGTGGAGGTGGTTAGTCTCTCGCTTGTTGGAGATAGTCCTTGCCTGGTACTTGTGTGGCACGAATGTTACCTGTCACTTATAAGCCCAAGCCTGAACGTCGTCCTGGTCTTGTTGCATGCGGGCATGGACTGCTTCACTTTCTGAGGGGTTGTGAATGGCGCTGAACACTCTGCAGTCATGAGCGATCATCCCCATTTCTGACCTTATGTTGGAGGGAAGGTAATTGATGAAGCAGCTGAAGATGATTGGGCCTCGGACACTGCCCTGAAGAACTCCTGCAGCGATGTCCTGGGGCTGTGATGATTGACCTTCAACCACCACAAACATCTTCCTTTGTGCTAGGTATGTCTCCAGCTATTGCAGCGTTCCCCCGCCCCCCAGTCCCCGCCCGATTCCTTTTGACTTCAGTTTTACTAGTTCTCCTTGATGCCAAACTCTGTCAAATGCTGCCTTGATGTCAAGGGCAGTCACTCCCACCTCACCTCTGGAATTCAGCTCCTTTGTCCATGTTTGTACCAAGGATGTAATGAGGTCAGGAGCCGAGTGTCTTGGCGGAACCCAAAATGGGCATCAGTGAGCAGGTTACTGGTAAGTCAGTGCGCGTGATAGCACCGTCGATTACACCTTCTATCACTTTGCTGAGGATTGAGAGTAGACTGAGGGGGCGTTAATTGGCCGGCTTGGATTTGTCCTGATTTTTCTGTGCAGGACATACCTGGGCAGTTTTCCACATTGTCAGATAGGTGCCAGTGTTGTAGTTGTACTGGAACAGCTTGGCTAGAGGCACGGCTCGTTTCAGAAGCACAGTTCCGGCACGATAGCTGGTATGTTGTCGGAACCCATTGCCTTTGCTTTATCCAGTGCCCTCAGCCGTTTCTTGATATCACGTGGAGTGAATCGAATTGGCTGAAGACTGTTTTCTGAGGTGGGGACCTCAGGAGCAGGCCCATATGAATCATCCACTCGGCACTTCTGGCTGAAGATGGTTGCAAACGCTTCAGCCGTGTCTTTTGCACTCAGGTGCTGTGCTCCAGCATCATTGACGATGGGGATATTCATGGAGCCTCCTCCTCCCGTTAGTTGTTGAATGGTCCACCACCATTCACGGCTGGATGAAGCAGGACTGCAGAATCTGATAAGATCCGTTGATTGTGGGATCGCTTAGCCCTGTCTATAGCATGCTGCTTCCACTTTTACCATGCATATAGTCCTGTGTTCCAGCTTCCCCAGGTTGGCACATCATTTTTAGGTACGCCTGGTGTTGCTCCTGGCATGCTCTCCTACAATCCTTATTGAACCAGGGTTGGATCCCTGGCATGATAGCAATGAAAGAGTGAGTGATATGTCGGGCCATGATGTTACAGATTGTGTTGGAATACAACTCTGCTGCTGCTTTTGGCCGACAACGCCTCATGGATGTTCAGTCTTGAGCTGCTAGATCTGTTCTTAATCTATCCCAACTAGCACGGTGGTTTTGCCACACAACACGATGGATGGTGTCCTCAGTTTGAAGAAGGGTCTACGTCTCCACAATGACTATGCGGTGGTCACTGCTACCAATACTGTCGTAGACAGATGCATCTGCGACAGGTAGATTGGTGAGGACGAGGTCAAGTAGGTTTTTCTCTCGTGTTGGTTCTCTCATCACCTGTCGCAGCCCCAGACTGGCAGTTATGTCCTTCAGGACTCGGCCAGCTCGGTCAGTAATGGTGCTACCGAACCACTCTTGGTAATGGACATTGAAGTCCCCCAACCAAAGTATATTCTGTGGCCTTGGTACTCTCAGTGCTTCTTCCAAGTGGTGTTCAACATGGAGGAGTACTGATTCATCAGCTGAGGGAGGGCGGTATGTGATAATCAGCAGGAGGTTTCATTGCCCATGTTTGAGTGCTGTGATTTATACAAGGTCCGGGGAATGTTTCAGTATTTGATGTGATCCTGGGTTTGACTCAGTATCTGAAAGGCCTCTATTCTGTTTCAGTGTCTACAGAGTTAGCTGGAAAAGTCTCCATATTTTGTATACAGTCATAGAATCATATTGCGCAGATGGAGTCTGTGTCGGCTCGTTTAAAGAGATTTTCAATTTGTCCCACTCCACTGAAATTGCCCCATTGCTGGCAAATTTCTCGTTTTCAAATATATATCAAATTTTCATTTGAAAATTACTGCTGAATCTGCTATCACTGCCTTCTCCGGTACTGTATTCCAGATTATACAACATCGCTGCATAAAAACAATTCTCCTCATATCCATCCTGGATTTTTTGCAAATTATATTTTATAACTATGTCATCTGGTTATCAAACCTTCTGCCATTGGAAATAGTTTCTCCCGAGCTAATCTATCAAAACTCTTCATGATTGTGACCGTCTCTGTTAAATCTCCGCTTAACCATCTCTGCTCGAGGAAGAAGAATCCCAGCTTTCCTAGTCTCTCCACATAACTGAAGTCCTTGGTAACAATTCAGGATTAGGGCGCCGTTTGCTGGGGATCCCTGGAAATTTGATTTACTTGAACTCTGCACCTGGAAGTGAGAAAATATGTACAGGCAACTCTTCGAGTGAGTAAGTTGCAGGGGTTCTCTGCAACATTTTGTATTTGCGAATGGGTCCCTAGGAATTGTGGCAGTAAAACCAGTAATTCCCATGCAATTGTTAAACTTTATTCAGTTACCAATGATTACATCACCATTTACAGGGATGGGGCTCTTGCAATCTTGTTGCACAGCTTCCTGGACGTGTATGAATAATAGTGGGGAGTCCTCAGGAATGTTTCAATGTTCAGAGTAGGTACATGGCCATAGCTGCCTATGTGTCGCGTCAATGGTTCTGTATCTCTGGGAAAGATATTGAGTCTTGACTACACATTTTTGGGGAACTCTAGCAGTGTGTCAGCCTTTGAAGGGTCGTGTAAGTAGGACAATGCTTGCATTGGATATTCAGAAATGAGTAAAGCATATTCCCAGGGGCTCAACATAGTTTGGTTTACTGGCAGAATTTAAAGTGCACCCTGAGAATTGGATAGAAATTCTTTGAAAAAACAGAACCACATTATCACAGAGATAAACAGAAATCTGTAACGAAACCTGTTCTCGCTTCACCCAATGCTGTCAGACTGAGGGTGTCACATAGTCTGTTCATCACTGGCCTTTGGGGATATTCAGTTTCCATCTGTGCAATAGCTGACTAAATATAATTTATGATTTTGCAATGACTTGTGTGAAAGAGATGAACTGAAACTCTTTATTCAGTCACTGTAAATAATGTCACTCTCCTTGCGCACTAATTATGTCTGTAGAGATTTCGCCCGCCTTACATAAGGGACTTCGCTCAGTGTGTTAACCCAGAGTGTCTCTCGGAGCTTAATCTGCAGAAGTACCCGGGATTAGCGTTCTGCAGAAGTAGAAAGAATGGATCGGAGTATTTCATTAACACTTAAGGTATTGAGGACACTTATTCGTATACAGCGGGTGTATTATCCTGCCCTCGCTGTTATTGGTGTTCCTGGTAAGTCTCTATCAATAGATATTAATTCTGTAATCATTTTAAGTGCATTCCTGACTTTAACTGTCAAATCCCAGTTGCTGTTGGTGTTCTTTGTAAATTGTCAAGTCCTTATTTTATTATGTAAATTATATTTAACCGTAAACACTGAATTCATTGTGAAAGTCTCCATATTCAACAATTCGTGATATTTAATTTATTCCTCTTACTGTGAGACTGAAAGTATATCGTTCTCCGACAGTGTCACTGGGTGATTTATTGAATTAATATCTTACAGTCTGATCTGAGACTGGAAGTAGATTTTACGCATTACCATCAGCGACTGAGGAAACCGCTGGAATAAAATGTGAGCAAGAAGGATGTACAGAACCAGTCTGAATGCATTCATTGATTGTAAAGGAAGGTGAATCGGGCGGGTTCTATTATTTATCTGGGGTCTGGTCCCCGCCCCGATTATCTGTGTGTGCTCCGGACAGGCGTTGCTTAATTGTTAGAGAGTGAAAACCGAATCAAACCAAAGCAGAAATATGCTCAATGCTTTCAGGATAATGTTTATATCTGTTTTTAATTTGTTGATACAGTTTTGCAATTTGTGATAAATTATTCCTGCTGATTTTATTTCCAATTGATTGTAACTGGAGTTCTGTGCAGCTAGATTATTTTATCATTTCATCCTTTTATATTCCCTCCATCAATTTGAAACCTATTCAGTTCTCACTCACAGGTGGAAAGCGCCAGATTAACATTCCTCCACTTCCATTCAGATACTTTCTCAAACCCAAGGTGGCAGATCAGACCGTCAGTTACATCATCAGCCACTTGATAGTGACTGTCCATCCAAAAAGCTTTGTAATGTAAGTGGAAATTCTCCCATTAGATTAATTATTAGACAGATAGACATATAGATAGACAGAGAGATAGATAGATAGAGAGCTAGATAGATAGATAGATAGATCGATCGATAGATCGATCGATAGATAGAGAGATAGATAGATAGATAGATAGAGAGATAGATAGATAGATAGATAGATAGATAGATAGATAGATAGATAGATAGATAGATAGATAGATAGATAGATAGATAGATAGATAGATAGATAGATAGATAGATAGATGATAGACAATAATATCATTGGGCCACAATATCCATATGTATCAAAGGACCCTGAGGGTTCCGTGCGCATCTCCTTGGGGCCTGCTCAGGAGAGCAATTTATAATTGCAGATGCTGCGATCATGCTGGCTTTCAGTCGGATAAGAGCAAGGATGATTTAACTGCCCGCCTGCCAGGTTTCTGCTGAGCGAATAGGGTTACTATCTCACCCGCTTGGTGCTAGTGTAAAACCAGTGATATAAGATTGGCAGCCCATTCAGCACATCTCATGAATTTGCTTTTCATTGATTTTAATGGAGAGTGAAACCGAGTGGGGATATTAGAAACCGATATCATCTCAGCTACTTCATGGTTGAAAGTTAGAAGTTGCCCCAGTAATCAATGACTGAAATCGGGCAGGAGGTAAAACGCTCAGCAAATCCGCTACTGCCATTTAATGTCCAGGAGCAAAAGAGTAATTCCCGCTATTATTTCCAATACTGATCTTTTACAGTTTCTCCCTCTTCCTCTCCAGAATGTATTGTGTCCTTAATGAGTTTTCACAGGACAGGTACATCATGTGTCACAGGTGCTTTCAGAATATTCTCCTTTGGTCCATTTTTCCACTGCCGTTTCACACCCCAGATGTTTCCTGCCCAGGAAGAGACGATTCAGCCTTCTCTCGGTCTCAGCTGATGCTGCAGTATTCCAAAAGCGAATCCCAGACCCACTCTCTCCTCACGGTCCGCTGTCTTCGTCTGATTCTTGTACTGATCTCCGCTTTAGTTAGAAGTATATTCTCTGTGAGTTATTTTCGCTGTCTCCTGTTCCGACCCATCTCATTGCTGATGCTTATTTTGAAATATCTAATGGATGTTTTTCATTCAGTCTTGCTCTTTGCCTCTGAATCTAATTTCAGCTAAAATTTTAACCTAACCCGCCCGGCGGGAACAAGGCAAGTTCGGGACGTACACCCGTTTTACTGACCGTCCGATTTTGCTCTCCATTGGATTCAATGTTGCGGACAATTGGACGGTGAGTGAAACAGGTGTCCGACTCGAACCCGCCGCATTACCGCTGGTCGGGTTAGTTTAAACTCCGGGTTTATACAGGTCCGTGCTAGCTTTCGCTTCCAGGGCCCATTCTGAAATTACCATTCATAAAGTTTGAGGCGAGGCAGCAGGTGTAAAAGGTCATTCTGCCGTGGCAGCTAACATGGCTGAACAATCCTTTTACTAGCAAAAGATTCAAACAGAAACATCCAAGCAGGAGGCATTGCACAGTGGTCAGGAGCAGCACCCAGGCGATTACCCGTATCAAATCCCAGGTTCGCTGGTGAGCAGCAGGACCCAGGCGATTACCCCCATCTTTTCCCCTGGTCACTGATCAGGAGCAGCACCCAGGCAATTACTACCACCATATCCCAGGAACACTGATCTGGAGCTGGACCCAAGGGATTATCCCGCCATATCCCAGGGACACTGATCAGGAGCAGGGCCCAGGCAATTACTACCACCACATCACAGGTTCACTTGTCAGGAGCAGGAGCCAGTGGCATCAACCCCACCATATCCAAGATTCACTGGTCAGGAGCAGGAGACAGAGCGATGAAACCCACCAAATCCCAGCGTCACTGGTCAGAAGCTGAAGCCAGAGCGATCAAGCCCAACAAATCCCAACGTCACTGGTCAGGAGCTGCAGCCAGGGGTATCAAACCAACCACATCCCAGCGTCAGTGGTTAGGAGCAGGACGCTGGGGTTCACCCCCTCCATATCACAGTGCTACTGAGCCAACTGAAACTGAGTCGGCTGAGAATTGACCTTGTGACCTTCCGATCTCTTTGGTTTTGTCGGCTCCAGTCAGTGTGCTTACTCTCTGTTCGTCAGGGAGATCATATATTTTTTACAGGACATTTCTGAATGAACCTATTTTATTTTCCGTGTTTATTTTTCCAATTTGATCAGACATGGACATCTCAAATCATTAGTGCTAGTTGACTTGAAGCCTTATCTCTATCATAAAGTTCTGTCACGTTGGATTCCATCACGGGATGTAGTGAGATTTCAGTAATTTGCACCCATGGATCCACCAGACTGATATTTATGCTCCCATCCTGATGTATAATTTCACTTTTTTCCCCTTCCTTACAGTTAACTTAGTGACGATTGTGACCCTGTCACGGGGAAAGTGTGGTCTCTCCAAATGTGTCACTCGCTACCTGGTGGCCATGGCAGCGGCGGATCTACTGTTCGTGATCATCGATCTGATACTGAAGCAGATTCCCATTGTTCATGAAAAATTTCGGTTTCTATCCCACATTCCCGTGTGTAATATCCACGCTGTCCTACTTTATGCAGCCACAGACTGTTCTGTCTGGTTCACCGTCGCTTTCACCTTTGATCGATTTGTGGCCAGAAGCTGAAAACTAAATATTGCACCGAGAAATTGGCGGCTGTGGTTATTGGAACAATGACTGTGTTTTTCAGTGTAAAGAATATTTTCTGGTACTTTATGTTGTTAGACACCTATATATATGTGAGACTGCCTTGGTTCTGCGCTATGACCCTCAGCGTTATGTTTTCACCAGTATGGGCAACAATTGAATTTCTACATTATATTTTCACCCCGTGTGTACCATTTATTCTGATTCTGCTGCTCAATCTTTTAACTGTCAGACACATTTTAGCGACCATCAGGATCCGCAAGCGACTTCGGGAAAGGGGGAGTGGGCAGAGTCCCAGTGATCCAGAGACAACAAACAGAAGAAAATCAATTACTGTACTTTTTGTGATCTCGGGGAATTTTATCCTTCTATGGGCTCTGCTCCTGTTGGCCACGCTGTACTCTAGAATTGTTCTGGAGAACGGGTTCGCTAATGATGTGATGATAAATATTATACAAGAACTTGGGTTTATGCTTCAGCTCCTGAGTTGCTGCACAAACACATTTATTTATGCCGTGACCCAGAGTAAGTTCAGAGAGGAGCTGAAGAATGGGGTGAAATATCCCTTCACTCTTCTTTCTAAGACTATATAATAACAACCACTTTGTCCCAGCCCCTCACCATTCAGGCTGTGTAATCGTGTTGTTTTGAAGCAGACCGATTTGATTGGGATTGCATTTGATGCAAGGTGTGTTTTGTAAACTTGGAGCAGCTGCCGTGTGCGGAAGACCCTTTGCTGTAATCACACATTTAGAATAAAATTAAACTGATATGGAACATCCCCCATGACAACTATTTATTGCATTTTATTGCTGTCTTTGTTCATGGATTTCGGCCGGACGGGCTGTGATTCTGTGTAATGGACTGTAGCTGGGAAAAGATACAACAGCAGTCGGCAATACTGCGAGTTCCCCTTTACAGAGGCTATTTCCGGGTAGTTTACTGACTCCTGCAGCCCAGTTACTGAACTACAAGTTCTTCATCGTTTACATTTTTTCATGAGTTATAGTGAGCAGCAATTTACCACTCGGCTGATGGATACTGGGCGCATTATAATGGTCACCTTTATCCAGCCCGGATTTTGTGGGAAATGACGGCAAACAGTGTCCGATGTTATTACCCTTTGTAACTTACCGCAACTTCAGGATGTGGCACATGCGCATCTAAACGCTTAACTCCTGAAGTTCCGGTTGGTAATTTACTGCTCCAACACTGGCTATGCTTCCCCCCACCTCCCCCATACACCTCCATCGCCGGCAATCAGTATAAGACGTGAAATCAGTGAAACTGACCATGACGTGGGCTTTATCGCGGTAATATCGCTGTTAGAGACCCCATTAAAACGTATACCTTGTTGGATTAGTGTAACTGGAGTGTTAACAATGCATTGACTGCTAATCAATTGTTCTGGACCTGAGAAACTAATTTTAATTTTGTGCACTCTAAAATGTCTCCATTATGCTAAATATTACACATTTTAAACAACTTTAATAAAGTTATATATTTTAAAAGTTTGTTGATCTTTATTTCAGGTTCACCTTTTCCCCATGTGGGAACTCTAATACTTCTATTTCATCTATACCATTTTTAAAACGTCTGAATAAATGCAACTTCTTCACTTCCTGGTTCCCTGGCTGTGAAAATTCTGCATTTTGATTGGCTGCTTAGACAGCTCGCTCTGGGGATACCCACTATTCGAAAATGATCTTACTTATTCATCGAGAAAGGCAAACTTCTGGCCACAGAGACCGCGAGATATTTGTGGTAAGCTTACTCCGGGGCCAGCGGTGAGCGCTTTTGCTTTGCTGCTGTTGCAGATTCCGGGACAAGGGGAATAATATCTGCAGCAACAGGTTAAAGTTACAGCAACATTCACCAGGCACATTACAGGCCAAGGTCTCACAAACCATGATCAGTTACTGTCTATGACAGCAGTTGCCCTTTCATAAGCTACAGCCCCTTGACTCGTCAACAAGCTGTTGGCAGCAGTGACACAGTGAAAAGTGACAATCGCAGAAAATTGCAGTACTGGTGGCACTAACTCTGTAAACGTTTTGAGCATGTTTCTGAGCCAGTGACAGATTGTCAGCTATGTCAACAATAAACATGTAAACACGACAGCCACTCGTCTGACTAACACGGTGCAGTTGGAGTTAGCAGCCACAGGAACCGAGGTATGAATTACTTTTCCAGTCGAGGTTGGGCAAAGTTACAACTCCTGGCATCAGGAACCGAAGAAAACTTAATAAAGACTGTCTTCAATTTGTCACTGATTTAACAGAGCACAATTGTAACACAGTAACAAGTTCAGAAACCTACTGCCCATCGAGCCCACCGATCCATTGTACTCTGTTGCTGCATTTCCTGCCTTCCTCCTTCTGTTCTGTATCATTGTATGATTCTAAGATACAGGGCCTCAATGAAAAGTTCAAATTAGAAAAAAAAAACAGATACGGGACCGAAAGGTCAATGAGAATCTGTAGGAATTGGATGGACATAAAGCTAAAACGTGAACAGAAATTGCAGGAATACACAACAAACACAACTTTGACAGAGTTACATAGAGTGTGTGAGAGAGAGAGCGAGAAAACGAGAGAGATAGATTAAAAGAGTAAAAGAAAGAGATGGAGACAGAGAGTGTGCGAGACCGGGCAAACTGACAGAGAGAGAAAGTGGGAGTCAGAAATAGAAAGATATATATTTTTATATATATATATATATATATGTGTGTGTGTGTAGAGAGAGAGAGAGAGAGAACACACCGGTGAGATCTTTAAACTCGGCACAGGCCTGGGTAGAAACCTGGGCTCTTGTAAAGGGTACGTCATATCTAACGAGTCTGGTTGATTTATTTTAGGAGTTACCAAACGTGGTAGATACGGAAGGGTCTATGGATGTTATTTATGTGGATTTCCAGAAGGCATTCGGCGAGGTTCCACATAAGAGATTGTTAATAAAAATGAGAGCGCATGGAATTGGAGGCAACCTATTGGCTTGGATAGTGGATTGATTAGGAGGCAGGAGACACAGAGCAGGAATAATGGGCATGTACTCAAATTGGCTGGGTGTGACTAGTGGTGTCTCCCAGGGATCTGTACTGCGACCACAGCTTTACACTGCACTGATAAATGACTTGGATGAAGAAATAGCGATCGGCATGACTAAGTTTGCTGACGATACTAAGTAATGTGGCACCGCAAATAATGCAGAAGGGAGCAGAAAGATGCATAGGGACATTGACAGACTATGGGGAAAAACGGTGGCCGATGGTGTCCAATGTGGGAATATGTGAGCTCATACACTTCGGACCTAAGAAAAATAGATTAGTGTATTGTCTAAATGGCGAGAAGCGAGGAACTGTGGAGCAGCAGAGAGATTTAGAGATCAAAGTACAGCAATCAGTTAAAGCCAGTGGACAGGTTAAAAAAATTGAAAAGGCTCATGGAATGTTGTCCTTTACCTCAAGAGATCTGTAATACAAAGGGGAGGGAGTTATGTTACAGCTGTAACGAGTGCTCGTTAGACCTCAGCTAGAGCACTGGGGGCTGAGCGATGAGGTCCTGCAGGCAGACTGTATGGAGCTAGAAAAGAGATTAAAAAGCAGGACCTCAAAGGTAGTAATCTCCGAATTACTCCCGGTGCCACGTGCTAGTGAGTACAGGAATGAGAGGATAGAACAGATGAATGCGTGGCTGGAGAGATGGTGCAGGAGGGAGAGCTTTAGATTCCTCACGCATTGGGACCATTTCTGGGGAAGGCGGGACCTGTACAAGCCAGAAGGGTTACACCTCAGCATAGCCGGGACCAATATACTCGCGGGGTGGTTTGCTAGTGCTGTTGGCGAGAGTTTAAACTAGCTTGGCAGCGGGATGGGCAACAGCATATAAGAGTAGAAAAGAGGAGTGAATTTCGTTGGATAGTATGAGAGAATAAATAATACTAGAGGCGGAAGTAGTACCATAATAAATAGGACCATATGACTACGAAAAATTGCAACATGGTTTTAGAATGCATGTACATAAACACACAAAGTGTGGTGAATAAGGTTGGTGAGCTACAAGCACAATTAGCCGTCTGAAAATATGATGTTGTGGCAATAACGGAAATGGGGTTTAAAAACCGTAAAGGCCGGGCACTTAATAGTCGAGGCCACAAGTTGTTCAGAATTGATAGAGAAGGAAAAAAGGGAGGTGGGGTGGCAGTGCTGATTAGGGAAGACATTCTAGTGTTAGAAAGGAAGGATGGTGTTGAGGGGACAAGGTCAGAATCCATTTGGTTGAGGAGCAAAAAGGGTTTGATCACGCTATTGGGGGTATTCTTTAGCCCTACAAATAGCGAGAGGGCGGTAGAGGAGCAAATCTGCAGGGAAATCGAAGAGATATGCAAGAGCTATGTAGTTGTGATAATGGGGGACTTTAATTATCCAAATGTCGATTGGGATAATGCTAGGGTAAAGGCAAAGGAGGGGGAGGATTTCTGAAATGTGTTCAGGAGAATTTCCTTGACCAGTATGTTCTTGGCCCAACTAGGAAGGATGCATTGCTGGATCTTGTGCTGGGGAATAAGTTGGGCCAGGTCGACCAAGTGTCTGTGGGAGAACACTTGGTGTGGGTGATCATCGTAACATACGATTTAGCAGATACGATTAGCAAAGGAGAGGAGCAAGGAACAATCTAGAGTGGAACTTCTAAACTGGAATAGGACTAACTTCAATGGGATGCGAAGGGGTTTTGCCATGTTAAAATGGAACCAAAGATTAACAGGAAGAATTGTGACGGAACAATGGGTGATATTTAAGGAGGAGATGTTCCAAGTACAGGCTAGGTACATTCCAACAAGAGGGAAGGTTAAGGGAAAGAAAGCAAGGGCTCCCTTGGATGAAGATAGAGATAGAGAAGATGATGACACAAAAAACGAGGGTGTATGATGAATGTCAGGTGAATTCTTCAAGGGAGAACCAGACCAAATACAATAAGTTGAGAAGAGACGTTAAGATAAAAATAAGATTGACAAATAGAGAATATGAGAGTAGATTCAGGTTCTGTTTTAGTTTGACGTGCTGCGTTATTTTGAAGTGCTGTGTTAGTTTCAGATGCTGTAGTTGGTAATCAGCAGGAGGTTTCCTTGTCCATGCTTGACCTGGAGCCATGTGACTTCATGGCGTTCAGAGTCAATGTTGAGGACACCCAACGCCACTCCCTGCCGACTGTATATCACTGTACCGCCACCTCTGGTGGTTCTTTCCTGCCGGTGGGACATGACATATCCAGGGATGGTGATGGAGGATTCTGGGACATTTGCTGAAAATCATGACTCTGTGAGTAAGACTGTGGCAGGCTGTTGCTGACTAGTCTGTGTGACCGCTCTCCCAATTTTGGCACAAATCCCCAGATGCTAGTGAGGAGGAAGTTGAAGGGGCGGCTGGGCTGGGTTTGCCATTGTCGTGTACGAAGTCGGTGCCGAGGTTGCTGCTGAGTGGTCCGACCAGTTTTATTCTTATTATACTTTACTGTAGCAGTTTGTCCGAACTGAGTGTCTTGCTCGACCATTAAAGAGGGCAGTAAAGAGTCAATCACATTGCTGTGGGTCTGCAGTCTCATGTAGACCAGTCTAGGTAAGGACAGCAGATTTCCTTCCCGAAGGGACATCAGTGAACCAGGTGAGTTTTTACGAAGATACAGTCTGAGGTACTGTATTAGTTTGAGGTGCTGTGATGGTTTGAGGAGCTTTGTTTTTTGGAGGAAATGTATTAGTTTGAGGTGCTGTGATGGTTTGAGGAGCTGTGTTTTTTGAGGGAATGTATTAGTTTGAGGTGCTGTGATGGTTTGAGGAGCTGTGTTTTTTGAGGGACTGTATTAGTTTGAGGTGCTGTGATGGTTTGAGGAGCTGTGTTTTTTGAGGGACTGTATTAGTTTGAGGTGCTGTGATGGTTTGAGGAGCTGTGTTTTTTGAGGGACTGTATTAGTTTGAGGTGCTGTGATGGTTTGAGGCGCTGTGTTTTTTGAGGGAATGTATTAGTTTGAGGTGCTGTGATGGTTTGACGAGCTGTGTTATTTGAGGGAATGTATTAGTTTGAGGTGCTGTGATGTTTTGAGCAGCTGTGTTTTTTGAGGGAATGTATTGGTTTGAGGTGATGTGATGGTTTGACGAGCTGTGTTATTTGAGGGAATGTATTAGTTTGAGGTGCTGTGATGGTGTGAGGAGCTGTGTTTTTTGAGGGAATGTATTAGTTTGAGATGCGGTGATGGTTTGAGGAGCCGTGTTTTTTTGAAGTGCTGTATTAGTTTGAGGTGCGATTTAATTTGATTTGCTGTGCTGGTTTTCTGTGCTGATTAGTTTGAGGTGCTGTGTTACGTTGAGTTGTTTTATTACATTGATTGCTGGTCTGATTGAGTAGCTGTAATGGTTGAGGTGCTGTATTAGAATTAATGGAGGTATTATGTAGAGGTGCTGTATTAGTTTGAGGCGTGGATCGGATGGAGTTGTTGTTTTGTTTGAGTTGCTAATTGGCTTCATGCGCTGTATCATTTTCATATAATAAAACTTATGGAATGCTGTATTAGATTGAAATGCTGATGATTTTGTGATAGAATCATAACATCATGGAATGGTTACAGCCCGTCGAGTCCGTGCCGGCTCTCTGCAGGAGCACTTCAGCTGCTCTCTCTCCCCCGCCCTTTCCCCATAGCCTGCATTTTTCTCCACTTCAGGTACTTATCCAACTCCGTTTTGAAAGCCGTGATTGAGTGTGGCTTCACCCCCCTTTCAGGCAGTTCATTTCAGATCCTAACAACTCACTGCGTAAAAAATATTTTCCAAATGTCGCCTTTGGTTCTTCTGCCAATCAATTTAAATCTGTGTCTTCTGCTTCTCCACCCTTCAGCCAATGAGAACCGTTTCTCTCTATCTACTCTGTCCAAACCCTTTAAAACGCTCCTTAGAGCGAACCCCTTTGAACAACGTTTGGTTCATGTGTCCTGATATCTCCTTATGAGGCTCGGTGTCCAATTTGTCTCAACGCTCCCGTAAAGCATCTTGGAACGTTTTACAACGTTAAAGGAACTACATAAATGCAAGATGTTGTTGCTGTAGAGGACAGGTTTCAGTTTGAGGTGCTGGATTGTGTTTGAGGGGTTGGATTGGGTTTGAGGGGCTGGATTGGGTTTGAGGGGCTGGAGGGGGTTTGAGGGCCTTGTTGGGGTTTCAGGGGCTGGATAGGGTTTGAGGGGCTGATTGTGGTTTGAGGGGCTGGATGGGGTTTGAGGGGCTGGATGGGGTTTCAGGGCCTGGATTGGATTTCAGGGCCTGGATGGGGTTTGAGGGGCTGGATTGTGTTTGATGGGCTGGATTGGGTTTGAGGTGTTGGATGGGGTTCGATGTGCTGTATGGGTTTGAGGGGCTGGATGGGGTTTGACGGTCTGGATGTGGTTTTAGGGGCTGGATTGGGTTTGAGGGGCTGGATTGGCTTTCAGCGGCTGGATTGGTTTTGAGGTGTTGGATGGTGTTTGATGTGCTGTATGGGTTTGAGGGGCTGGATGGGGTTTGACGGTCTGGATGTGGTTTGAGGGGCTGGATTGGGTTTGAGGGGCAGGATTGGGTTTCAGGGGCTGGATTGGGTTTGAGGGCTGAATTGCGTTTCAGGGGCTGGATTGGGTTTGAGCTGCTGGATGGGGTTTGAGGGGCTGGATTGTGTTTGAGGGGCTGGATTGTGTTTAAGCGGCTGGATTGTGTTTGAGGGGCTGGATTGTGTTTGAGGGGCTGGATTGGGTTTGAGGGGCTGGATTGTGTTTGAGGGGCTGGATTGGGTTTCAGGGGCTGGATTGGGTTTGAGGGGCTGGATTGTGTTTGAGGGGCTGGATTGGGTTTGAGCTGCTGGATTGTGTTTGAGGGGCTGGATTGTGTTTGAGGGGCTGGATTGGGTTTGAGGGGCTGGATTGGGTTTGAGGGGCTGGATTGTGTTTGAGGGGCTGGATTGGGTTTGAGGGGCTGGATGGGGTTTGAGGGGCTGGTTTGTGTTTGAGGTGCTGGATTGGGTTTGAGGGGCTGGATTGAGTTTGAGGGGCTGGTTTGTGTTTGAGGTGCTGGATTGGGTTTGAGGTGCTGGATTGAGTTTGAGGGGCTGGATTGGGTTTGAGGTGCTGGATTGCGTATCAGGGGTTGGATTGCGTTGGAAATGTTGGATTGGGTTTGAAATGCTGGATTGGGTTTCAAGTGACGGATTGTGTTTGAGGTGGTTTATGGGGTTTGAGGGGCTGATTTTGGTTTGAGGGGCTGGATGGGGTTTGAGGAGCTGGATGGCGTTTGATGGGCTCGATTGGGTTGGGGGGGCTGGATGGGGTTTGAGGGGCTGGATGGGTTTTGATGGTCTGAATGGGATTTGAGGAATTGGATGTGGTTTGAGCGGGCTGGATTGTGTTGAGGGGCTCGACGGGTTTTGAGGGGCTGTTTGTGGTTTGAGGGGCTGGTGGGTATGAGGGGGCTGATTGTGGTTTGAGGGGCTCAATGGGGTTTGTGGGTCTGGATGAGGTTTGAGGGGACTGAATGTGGTTTGAGGGGCTGAATGGGCTTTAAGGGGCTGGATGGGTTTTGAGGGCTGGATGGGTTTTGAGGGGATGGATGGGGTTTGAGGGACTGATTGTGTACTTGAGTGGCTGGATGGGGTTTGAGGTGCTGGATGGGGTTTGAGGGGCTGGATGGGGTTTTTTAAGGGTATGGATGGGTTTGAGGGGCTGGATTGGTTTTGAGGGGCTGGATTCGGCTTGAGAGGCTGGATGGGGTTTGAGGGATTAGATTGGGTTTGCGGGGCTGGATGGGTTTGAGGTCATGTTTGTGGTTTGAGGGGCTAGATGGGCTTCAGGGGGCTGATTGTGGTTTGAGGGGCTGGATGGGGTTTGAAGTGCTGGATGTTTTTTTGGGTGTGCTGGATTGGGTTTTGTGGCTGTACTAGTTTGCTATTGACTGCATCCTCTCTCTGGCAACTGTCTTAGGCTGAAGCAGGCCTTTCGCATCCTTGCTGTAATATTTGACACTGAAATTATTTTCCGAACACACAAAACCGCCATCTCCAAGACCACATACTTCCACCTCCAAAACATCGCTTGGCTCTGCCCTGCCTCAGCTCATCTGCTGCTGAGACCTCCAGCTGATCTGCTGCTAAATGTATTATTTTGAGATGCTGTTTTGGTACTCGATGTAATACAGCACCCCATCTCATCAGCACCGCCCACACATTAGGTTGAGGAGCATTAGCACTTTGAGGTATTGTGTTGTACTAATGTGAGCTGCTGTATTTGTTTGAGGTGCGCCGTCAGTTTGAGTTACTGTTATGTGTGTACACAGAGCTGGAAGTATCTGCTAAGCAGAGTGGCAAAGGGAATTTGGTGACTGTGGGAATTCGGTGCAGAGGGGGAAGGATGTGCTAAGTGATTTAAACTAAGGGTCAACGGTAAATATATAAATTACAGCGTATATAATTAGATCTAATGAGATAAAATTTCAGTTAACCAAGTAGAGGATACAAATATATATGTGGCACTGGGAAGCTAATTCTATAGTTGACCAATGGGTGGCAGGGGTGGGAAGCATAAATGTTTGGTTAAGAGACGGGAAAAGAGTCGCTGAGAATCACAACCCCTAACTCCAAAAGCCGCTGGCAGTCACTGGTGGCTCTTTATCATGCACCAGCAGACAATGCAAACCAGCAGGTCGTACATAAAATGGAAAAAAAAAGGAGAGAAAGGAAATGGCAGAAAGAACAGTACAATTAAGAGTTGGTGATTCTTAAACAGAAGAGAAGAGAAATAGAGAGTCAGGGAGAAACATCAGCAGGAACACAGCACAGACAGCTACGTGAATCCATATTATCACTCATGCCATGTGCAATACCACAGGATATCGACTGTATTCATATAGTACAAGGGCGTTCTATTGTTATCAGTTAATATCCAATAGCGCTAGACATTGGGTTCCAAGACTAAGTGTAGTGTTTAGGTGAAACGGAGTTAGGGAATTGGGGGTTAATTGGAGTAGTGCTTCCAAGCGGAATTGATTTCCCATTTTAAAATTGCACCGTCTGCCCTTATTTGTATATTCTGCTTTTATTTAATATTGTGGTTTATAATAAAGCTGAGGGTAATATGCAAGGCGGGTACAGTTGGGTGAAACATAGAAATTTACCTTCAGTGTATACTGAAAAACCAGGGATGTTACATGAAGAGAGAATGTTTGGCCTGATTTTCCCCTTCTGCTGAGCTAAAGCTCCAGTGTCTCTGTCATTTCTGTCAGTAATTTTCATTACACTATAGACCAGCACATACTTCCTGTAGCTGTTCACCAACAAAAACCTCGTGACCTAAATGACAGATGGTGGGTGGAGAAAGCGCAGGAGATCCAGCAGCTAGCCGACAACCAAGATGTGAGTGTATTCTTTAGCGCAGTGAAGACCATCTACGGCCCAAGCTTCAAGGTTCTACCCCACTGTGGGCCAACAATGGAGAGGTACTCATCAAGGACAGGGAGGCAGTACTGCCCCCTGGAACGAGCACTTCGAAGATCTCCTTAACTGAGACTCTGCCTTCGACGCGAGTGTCCTCAATTCCGTCCTGCAGCATGCTACCCGCCACCACCTCAGCACAACCCCAGCCCAGCAAGAGGTTGAAAAGGCCATCCGACAACTGAAGAACAACAAGGCCTCAGGATCAGATGGAATCCCTGCCGAGGCACTAAAGCATGAAGGAGAAGCACTACTGGTGTGAATTCATGAACTCATCTCTCTTATTTGGAAGGAGGAAAGCATGCCCGGGGATCTCAGAGACGCCGTAATCGTGATCATCTTCAAAAAAGATGACACGTCCGATTGCGGTAATGACAGAGGAGTTTTCCTGCTGTCTGCCACAGGGAAAGTCACCGCAAGACTCGGCCTCAATCGCCTTCTCCTAGTGGCTGAAGAGCTCCTCCCAGAGTCGCAATGCGGATTCCGCCCACTAAGGGGCACAATGTGTATGATCTTCACCGCGCGTCAATTACAAGAGAAATGCAGGGAACAGCACCAACCGCTGTACATGGCCTTCTTTGACCTCACAAATGCCTTCGACACTGTCAACCGTGATGGATTATGGAGTGCCCTCCTCAAATTCGGCTGCCCTCCTAAGTTTGTCACCATCCTGCGCCTGCTTCACGACAACATGCAAGCCGTGATCCTGACCAACGGTTCCACCACAGACCCAATTCACGTATGGACCGATGTCAAGAAATGCTGTGTCATCGCACCAACGCTCTTCTCGATCTTCCTGGCTGCATAGCTCTATCTCACCCTCAGTGAGCTCCCCGCTGGAGTGGAGCTAATTTACAGAACAAACGGGAAACTGTTCAACCTCCTTCACCTCCAGTCCAGATTCAAGGTCGTCCCATCCTCTGTCGTCGAATTACAGTAAGCAGACGACGCTTGCGTCTGCGCACACTCTGAGGCCGAACTCCAAACCATCGCCAACACGTTCACCAAAGCGTACGAGAGCATGGGCCTTACACTAAACATCCATAAGACAAAGGTGCTATACCAACCTGCCCCTGCCACACAGTACTGCCCCCATTATCAAAATCCACGACAAGGCCTTGGACAACGTGGACCATATTCCATACGTCGGGAGCCTACTGTAAACAAGGGCAGACGTCGATGCCGAAGTCCAACACCGCCTTCAGTGTGCCAGTGCAGCCTTCGGTCGCCTGAGGAAGAGAATGTTTGAAGATCAGTACCTAAAACCCGGCACCAAGCTCATGGTCTACAGAGCAGTAGAGATACCCGCCCACCAGTATGCTTCACAGATATGGACCATGTACAGCAGGCCCCTCAAAGCACTGGAGAGGTATCATCAAAGCTGTCTCCGCAATATCCTGCAAATCCATTGACAGGATAGGCGCACCAACGTCAGTGTTCTCGCTCAGACCAAGATCCCCAGCACCGAAGCTCTGACCACGCTCGATAAACTCCGATGGACGGGTCACATCGTACCATGCCCGATACGAGACTCCCAAAGCAAGCGCGCTACTCGGAGCTACGACATGGCAAGAGAGCCCCAGGTGGGCAGAGGAAACGCTTCAAGGACACCCTCAAAGCCTTCTTGAAAAATTGCAACATCTCCCCCGACACCTGGGAATCCCTGGCCCAAGACCGCACAAAGTGGAGGAGAAGCAACCGGGAAGGCGCAAAACACCTCGTGTCATTTCCCCGGGAGCATGCGGAAGCCAAGCACAAGCAGCGCAAGGAGCGCACGTCAACCCAAGTACTCCACCCACCCGCCCCGTCAACCACCATCTGCCCCACCTGTGACAGAGACAGTAGGTCCCGCATTGGACTCATCAGTCATCTGAGAATTTATTGTGTAATGTGGAAGCAAGTCATCGTCGGTTCTGAGGGACTGTCTAAGAAGGAAGTTCCCTTGGAACCAGTTAACTTCTAAGTCTGCCTGCCTCCTCCGCTACTGCAATATTTCATTGCAAAGACTGACCCTAATTGTTTCTCAAAATTAACACTCTTAAAATCCTCTAACCAGTGATGTTGCTCCCTTATCTATTACCCCAAACCAAGGACAGTTGTGTGCAATCAGCCCCTCTTGCACACAATCCGGTCCGGATGGGATGCGTCCTAATTTACTGAGTGAAATAAGGGTAGAAATTGCTTATCTACAATCTTCCAATCCACATAGGATACAGGCGTGTTGCCAAAGAACTGGAGGATTGCAAATGTTACAGCCTTGTTCAAAAAAGGGGAGAAGGTTAAACCCGGCAATTACAGTTCAGTCGGTTTAACGTCGGTGTTGGGAAGCTTTTAGAAGCTATAATTCGAGAGAAAATTAACAGCCACTTGGACATGCATGGGCTATTAATGGAACGCCAGCACGGATTTGTTAAGGACAAATCGTGTTTGATTAGCTCGAGTTTTTTGATGAGGTCATAGAGAGAGTGGATGAGGGCAGTGCAGTTGATGTTGCGTGAATGGACTTTCAAAAGGCTTTTGATAAAGTACAGCATATTCGGCTTTTAAATAAAATCGAAGCCCATGTGAGAAAGGGGGCAGTAGCAGCATGAGTACAACATATCTAACGGATAGAAAACAGAGTTGTGGTGAATGGTTGTTTTTCCCCAGGAGGCAGATATACAGTGGCGGTCCCCAGGTTTCAGTTCTAGGACCACTGCTGTTTTTGATACACATTACCGACATGGACTTGTGGGTACAGGGCACCATTTCTAAATTTGCAGATGTTACGAAACATGGAAGTGTAGGAAACAGTGAGGAAAACAGTAATAGACTTCAAGAAGACATAGAAAGGCTGTTGAAATGGGCGGACAAACGGCGGATGAAATCAATTGCAGAGAATTGTGAGTTGATACATTTAGGTAGGAAGAAGGAGGAAAGACCATACACAATAAATGGTACAATTTTAAAGGGGTTACAATAACAGGGAGTCCTGGGTTGCTTGTGAAGAAATCATTGAAGGTTGGAGGACAGGTTAACCCAGTACGGCGATAGCTGGCGCCTTGTGTCCAATTCTGGGCACCATACTTTTGGAAGAACGGGAAGGCTTTGGAGAGGGTACAGAAGAGATTTTCCAGAATGGTCCCAGGGACGAGGGATTATGGTTACGTTCATAAACTGGAGAAGAATGAGCTGTTTCCTTGGAGCAGAGAAGGCTAAGCGGGGATTTGATAGATGTGTTTAAATGAGGAAGGGATTAGAGAGAGTCAATAAAGAGAAACTGCTTGCAATAGCTGAAGGGTCGGTAACCAGAGGGCACAGATCTAAGGTGATTGGCAAAAGAACCAGAGGCTCACGAGGAAAACATTGTTTATGCAACGAATAGTTAGGATTTGGAATGCATTGCCTGATAGGGTGTTGGATACAGATTCAATAGTCGCCTTCAAAAGGGAATTGGATAAATACTTGAAGGAGAAAAAATTGCAGCGGTATGGGGAAAGAGCGGGGGAGTTGGACTGACTGGATCGCTCTTCGAAAGAGCCGGCGCAGATTGAATGGGATGAATGACCTCTTTCTGAAGTGTACTCTTCTATGAATTTCGGAATAATAATTAGACATTGATTCGCTATTTCAGCACATTCAGACTATATCATCATGTTAAGCAAACAAATGTAAAAGAAATACAATGCTTCAATATACTCGCTAATCTTAGATAGCACAAAGGATGAGCAATTTACAGGCTTACGGTCAAAAAGCGGCGATGTGGGCTGAGCACGAATGCTCTTTCAAAGAGTTAGCACAGGCACGACGGGCCGAATGACATCCTTCTGTGTTGTAAGTTTCTATGAATCTATATCTACTTGGACTCTGATGAACTCTTTCAATTCTGCTCCATTTCATTCCGCAAAGTTATTGTTCATCATATGGGCCGACCATACAATAATCGATGCCCACAGGTGCAACGCACATTAGAGAATCAAGCAGAGTATAGAAAGTGCATAGGGAAATTGGGAAAGGAAATATGAGCATCAAAGAGTGTGTGTGAGAAAAGTTCAGCAAGTAATATAAAAGGATGACAAACGCCTCCTGTATCCAGTGTGGATTGAAAGATTGTGACCAATGCCTCTGTTATTTCTACCACTGCTATTTGAGCAACCGAGGATGCATTCCATCTGGGCCAGGTGACTCACCAAATTTCAGTTGTCCTAATCCTTTTAATAGGTCTTCTCTATCTATTACTATTCTGTCCATAACGTCTCACTCCTCTTTTAATGTAACCTTCACAATTCCACTTCCCATGTGAAGACAGATGCAACATACACACTTCATACATTAGCCATGTCCAATGCCTCTGCATGAAGATTCCTTTTGCATCTTTAATAGGCCCAATGGTTTCCCTCGCAAACTGCTTACTTTTTATATCTTTAAAAAAGGTTTTAGTGTTCAATTTAATTTCGGCCTTCTAATCTTTTCTCGTAACCACATTTTTCTTTTGTATTAACTTTTCAATTCCATCCTGTACTTTCCATAATCTTGCTGGTTATTATCTGAATCTTGCTCCTGCCATTTGTCATTCGTCTCCTTTTTCTGTTTTATTTAAATTCTATTTCCTTTGTTATCCAGGTGCTGTTCCCCTAGCTTCTGTTGACCTTCATTAGAATAGTGCAGTGTGCCGGTGACATTGAGGTCAGAATGGGCACGCAGCAGAGTATTAAAGTGACAAGAGACCGGCGGTTCATGGTCAAGCTTGTGGTCTGAATAGAGGTGTTCCTCAAAGCGATCAGCCAGTCTGCGTTTTGTCTCTCCAATATAGAGGACACCGCATCATCAGCATCGAATAGAATATACTAAATTGAAAGCAGTGCAAGTAAATCGCTGTTTCACAAGGAAGGGGTATTTGGGCCCTGGATGGTAGGAAGGAAAGAGGTAAAAGGGCAAGTATTACATCTCCTGCGATTGTATGGGAAGGTGCTATGGGAAGGGAAGAGTGAGTTGGCGGTGATTGAGGATTGGACCAGAGTTTCGTTTTGGAACAATCCCTTCAGAACGTTGAAATTGGAGGCGAGGGGAAGATCTGTTTGGTGGTGACATCACGCTGGAGGTGGCGGAAATCACGGAGAATGACGCATTGAATGTGGCATATGATGGAGTGAAAGTTGAGGTGAAGGGAAGGGCCGGGGACCGATAAGTTGGGAAGATAAAATGCGGATTGGGTGATTTGTTTGTGGAACACTTCCGCATGTGTGACCCTGAGCTTCCGCTCGCTGGTCACATTCAGTGTTTGTATCTCTGGGTCATTCCACAGTTGCTCGTTTATGTTAGGTTTGGAATTGAGTTTAGTTTCATTGCAGTGCATGGTCCGTGTTATTCAGGTTCGTGGATCAGTTTGAGAGTAGTTAGTTTTGGTTAGTGTCATTGTAGGGTTCCGCTTAAGGTTAGGGTGGTGACACACCATGGTTTTGCTTCAGTTTGTGGTAATGGTTCAGTGTCTGATTTAGGATTAGTTTGTGGATTGATGTTAATTTATACTTTAGTGTCAGTTTTGGATTGTATTATTGTATACTTGCCTTCTACTGCCCGTGTCTACGTTAGTTTGGGCTTATACGTCACTTCGTAGTTATGGTCACTTTATGGTTGAGGTTTGGTTTGGAAATTTTCAAGATAATTTCCAATAATGACCTTAATGTTCCAATATGCACAGGATAACTTTGCTAAGCTGAAAAATAATGAAGGTCGACCCTGCAGGTATAATTGCAACTGACTGTCCACGAAGGTTAACATAAACTGAGCAACTTGCGGTTTATCACCTGCATGAAAATATAATCTCTGAACATCAGCCATGGAGTGCAGTGAACGCATAGGCAGAAAGGGATGGACGGCAGACAGAGAGATCGGTGGACGGGATAAAACGGGGTGATTATGTAGAAAATGGGTCCTGTAAGGTACTGATAGCAGGGCCAGGCACAAAGGGAGAGTGGATAGGGTTGCTCTGGGAAGGAAGATGAGGCCCGAGAGCGCCTGCTGAGGATGAAAGCGAGGGACTGCAAGAAGGGGAGAGAGGGAACGTGCATTGGTACAGGGCGAGGTGGACGCAGGGAGGAGAACAAGGCTGAGAGAGAATAGGAGTTGGGTAGCAAGGAGAGAGAATCACCTCCCTGCCCGCCTCCTCACCTCCACCGTCGCACTCCTCCACCTCTTCAATCACCTCCCTGCCCGCCTCCTCACCTTCACCCTCCCACGCCTCCATCTCTTCAATCACCTCCCTGCCCGCCTCCTCACCTCCACCCTCCCACTCCTACATCTCTTCAATCACATGCCTGCCCGCCTCCTCACCTCCACCCTCCCACTGCTCCAACTCTTCAATCACCTCCCTGCCCACCTCCTCACCTCCACCCTCCCACTCCTCGATCTCTTCAATCAGCTACCTGCCCGCCTCCTCACCTCCACCTTCCCACTACTCCACCACTTTAATCACCTCGCTGCCCGCCTCCTCACCTCCACCCTCCCACTCCTCCATCTCTTCAATCACCTCCCTGCCGGCCTCCTCACCTCCACCCATCCACTCCTCCAATCCTTCAATCACCTCGCTGCCCGCTTCCTCACCTCCACCCTCCCACTCCTCCATCTCTTCAATCAACTCCCTGCTCGCCTCCTCACATCCACCAAAACAATCCTCCACTTCTCGAATCACAATGACCTCCATTGTGTTCCTGCCCCCCAACACAATACATATAAGTCCCATCATAACTCTGCTCATTCCTCTCTCTTCATGTCCCTCACTCTTTGATTCTCCAACACTGACCATTTGTGCATTCCCTCATTGATCGCTTCCCCCTTCTGCGGCTGAGGGTCCGGCCAACCCATCCTTACTCTCTGCAATCCCCTATGTTACACCCTTCCTCCTGGCGGCCTCTGTCCTCCCACTGAAAGTAAAGAAAATATACGAATGGATGGGAACTTTATCCAGTCCTGTGAAATTCCTCTGTTCGCGATTTAACTGAGTCATTAGCCCATTTATTCTATTAAAAAAGTCCAGGTGTTTCAAACAGCGGCGCAATGTTATTTGAAAGCGGAAACATTCCTTCTCTGTGATAAACATCAGTCATTCCCGGCCTATTGTGGAAAATCAGCTGTAAAAATATCCCAGACAGAGAATTACAGGAATAATTTATGTGGGCGCAGAGTTAGTTAAAATAGAGACTGAACCTCACAGATGCAGTAGGCGAGGCTCCATTATTAAACAAATAACCAGTCGCTAGTTCGAGGGTTTCCTGCTGATAATTCCATTTGGGGCCAGTTTCCATGCGGGAGTGTTTAACAATGATCTGAATACTGGAACATGATTTGATAATGTTACTGTCTCTAACCGTTTTACATTTTTTGTCGGGTGTTGTTTAATTGAATTCAGATCTAACTTTTGACAACAAATGAATTTAAAGGGATGTTGTTGGACCCGGTGCCGAGTCCCTTTGGTAAATTTCGGTGATAATTGTGATATGGAGATGAGTTGTGATATTGGGGGATTCAGTTACGGTTTCACTTCGATCTTCTCCTTATTTAACTAATTTACTAATGAGAATAAAGGGATATTTGAGCGCATTGAGCAGCTCCTCTCTGAACTTACTCTGGGTCACTGTGTAAATGCCCGTGTTGGTGCAGGTACTCAGGACCTGAAGCATAATTCCTGCTTGTTGGAATTTTTTATAAGTGTTAAGCAAAGATCTGAAATGATAGCCGGCAATAATTCGATAAAATAAGAAATATGCGACCGTGGTCACCCAGAGCAGGATAAAACAGCCGGATATGGAAAACAGTAAAAGGATGGACCTTCTGCGGTTCCTCATCTCAGGGTCCTTGTCAGTCTCACCATTGCTGCGGTCCCGGAGGCTCCTCCGGACCCGACTGGCCACTAAAATGCGTCTGACGGTGAGAGCGTTAAACAGCAAGATTAAACAGAATGGAAGCAATGGGGTTAACAGCTGTTCAATCCAAGAAAAAGCTATCCACGTGGGTACAATATAAAACTGTGTCGATACACGACAACCCCGCGGTATGTTGCCAGCTGTATAATACGGAATATACACGAAGGGCCAGGGAATGTTCTTTAAACAGAACAGCGCGCTCAAAGTCATTATAACCACAGCCGCGGTTTTCTCGGTGCAATATTTTGTTTTCAGCTTCTGGAAACAAATGGCTACAAACCGATCAAAGGTAAAAGCGACCGTTAACCAAACAGAAACATCTATGGCAGTGGGAGCCAGGTAGAGAACGATTCTGCACACAGGAGTGTAGAGCAGGAAAGACACCCGCCAATAAACATCAGCGATCTGATGTAATATCACATTACAGACAATCACCATGAGATCCGCCGTCGCCATGGCCACCAGGTAGCGAGTGATGCATTTGGAGAGACCACACTTTCCACGGGACAGGATCACAATCGCCGCCAAGTTCACTGTGAGAAGGAGAGATAAAGAAACAGTAAAATCACTGACCAGACAGAGAATTGACCTATCAGGTTAGCAGATGTACACGGGCTGTTAATGTGTTTTTAAAATTATTTTGCCCCTTGTCCCCGTGACCCCTTACCGTACGGTTGACTTCAATTGTGATCCTTCAAATTAACTTTATTCATCGAATCAAAGAATCATAGAATTGTTACAGCACGGAAGGAGTCCATTGGGCCCATCGAGCCCAAGCTGGCTCTCTGCAAGAGTACTTCAGCTAGACCCACTCCCTCACCCTTTCCCAGTGGCCTTGCATTTTTTTCCCTTCAGGTACTTATACAACTCCCTTTTAATAGCCGAGATTGAGTCTTCCTACACCATCCATTCATGCATTTCATTCCAGATTGTAACCACTCGCTGAGTAAAAAAGTGTTCCCTCATGTCGCCTTTGGTTCCTCTGCAAATCACCTTAAATCTCTGTCCTCTGGTTCCCAAACTTTCTGCCAATGGGAACAGTTTCTCTCTATCTGCTCTGCCCAGACGCCTCATGATTGTGAGCACCTCCATAAAAACTCCTCTCAACTTTATCTGCTCTAACGGAGAACAACCCCAGCATCTCTATCTATCCACGTAACTGAAGTCCCTCATCCCTGGAATCATTCTCGTAAATCTTTTCTGCACATTGTCTAAGGCCTTCATATTCTTCCTAAAGTGCGGTGCCCAGAATTGGACACAATACTGCAGTTGTGGGCGAACCACTGTTTAATAAAGGTTCATCATAATTTCAACGCTTTTGTACTCTATACCTCTATTCATGAAGCCCAGGATCCCCTAATCATTTTTAACTGCTTTCGTAACCTGCCCTTCTGCCTTCAACGATTTGTGCATAAATACCCCTCGGTATCTCTGTTCGTGCACCCCCTTTAGAATTGTATCCTTTAAATTATATTTGCTCTCTTCATTCTTTCTACCAAAATGTATCACTTCGCACTTTTCTGCGTTAAATTTCATTTTGCCACGTGTCCACCCATTCCACCAGCCTGTCTATTTCTTCCAGAAGTTTATCAATATTCTTGTCACTGTTAACTATACTTCCAAATTTTGTGTGTTCCGCAAATTTTGAAATTGCACCCTATACAACCACATCCAAGTCATTAATATATATTCAGAAAATCTGTGGTCCCAGAATCGCCCCCTGAGGAACAACACTGTTAACATTCCTCAAGTCAGAAATTCAACCGTTCACCACTACTCTCTGTTTCGAGTCACTGAGCTAATTTCGTATCCATGCTGCCACAGTCTCTTTTAGTCGGTTCTGCGAATGGGTGGATCACGGGCCAGGACGTCACCAACTTTAAAAGCAAGATCAGGAAGTATAGATTACAAAACTAAATCTGACTTTAACCACAATTCAGAAAAAATCCTTCATGCACAACCTTGCCAGTGAATTTGATTGTATGAAATACATTGGAAACACGAGCCTGGTATTGAGTTGTTGCCCGTCATCTATAAGTAATGAATGAGATTAGCTTTCCAGTGGAGCATTGTGAATGCATTATCACACGATATGTCAAGGAATTTAGTTCTGTAACCTGCTCCAGTTACAATCAAATACAGTCTTTATAGCTCAGCACAAGGCACGAGCAAAACAAGGGACAGTCGGAAACTCGGAATCAGAAACCAATCTCTGAATCCGCGCTGTGTAAGAGCAGATCGCCGCCAACTCTCACTCATGTTCTCCAGCTAACCCTCTCCCGAAGCACTGGACTCCCCGCTCTCCACAATAACACACATGGAGTGAAGTTTGCAGCAGAAACCAAGGATATATTTGGCGCCCAGAGTCGAGAGTTCAGCACAGAGCGAGGATGAGTTACTCTGGTGCATTTACGACTGGGAGAAAGAATGGAAGTTTTAATTGGATCACAACACGTTAAACAATTAAGTACTGTATTTACCAGGCTCGAGCACCAACAATAGTTCAACTTTCTGTCACTTACAACATCCGTGCTGATAATGACCTACCAGGTACTCCAATTGCTGCGAGAATAGAGTAATACACGGCTTCTATCTTCATAAACTCAAAGAAACGCATTTTTCTTTGAGGACGATTCCTTTTGGTGCTGTAAAGAACTATTCGGATTCCACCAGTCAGGTAACGAAGTTAAAGCAGCGGGTTACTTATACTATAATTAAACTCCTAATGGGGCAATTAGACCACATCCCTACTGACATTACTTACAGAGTCTTGAACAAATAGATTATGGTCCCATGTGACGTTTAACTATCACACTCATTAAGGTGAGGGAACATTACACATCGACCAAGTTGTGCAATGACCGAGTCACAATTTCTAACTTTAGTATTTCACGAGAAATCTACACCGCAAGCACACCGTATAAATATATCGAAACCTCACGCATCAATGTGACATTTTTATTTGTTTCCATTGTATTTCCATTCCCAGGCCGCTCCTGTTGTTCCCTCTCTCGCCCTACAATGGCCTTTCGCACAATCTCTGTCACATTGTTTCCATCATTCCCCCTCTTTCTGTCACTCTCCATGTCCAGGCCTCTCTCTCTCATACCCGCATTTTACTTGTCTCTCAGATTTCTCCCAATCTGTCAATCTCCCTCTATCTGTCACTCTCCATGCCCAAGCCTCTCTCTCTCTCTCATACCCGCATTCTACTAGTCTCTCAGGTTTCTCCCACTCTGTCAAATTCCCTCTTTCAGTCCGCTGACTCTCGAACTCCATTTCAATCCTGATTTCCTCTCTTTCTGGTTAATGTTTGATGACCCAAAGTGATTTTCGAGACTGCGATGAATAGAAGTCTATTCAGTTAGTGTACCAAGATACATAGATCGAAAGCTGTAAATGGAGTTCAGATACAGATCAGCCATCATCTGACTGAATGGCGGAAAAGGATCGAGGGGATGAATGGTTCACTTTTGTTCTTACCTTAAGATAAATTTTCAGGTTCCTTATTTTTACCACGGCTCACATTTTGGGTTCAAACCCGTTGTTAATCGCTGTTTTCTGTCAGCTGGATGCAATTTACAATAATGTCTGGCATATATTCGAAACTCAGAGAAAGTCAGGGGCAGACATCGTTCTGGAAGTATTTGTCCACGTCATCAGTTGCTGTCGTGTGTGGATATCTCTCTCTAGTAGTTTTATCAAGGTATTTGGCGTTTTCAGTCAATTTCAAAAACACCTAGGTCCTGAACTCCCAGGTAGTGATTCCCATAGATGTCTCTGGTGAAGACATGAGTGGATCTGCGAGTTAGGACAAGACCAATCAATCCGTCTAGCCCTTTGAGCAGACAGTTCACTCAGTCTGGTCACTAACTGGACCAGCTTGTATCCGTGGAACTGGTTACAATCTAGGAAGTGAAATTAAGGTTTCCAGTTCGACTTATTTTGAGGAGAAATACAGTGTTTGTTCGTCGATAGCTTGCGGAAGTGTGGCAGAAAGAAAAGAGGAGATCTTTGTAGTGGATAGCTGGAGAACCTTTGGTGTTTCAGATTTCAACTTGGCCAAGAAGACCTGATGGCAAAATCTTTATTGAATATGTGGACATTATTACACATAAAACCGCCATATTTAGCGACATTTCTGCCATAAAATAGATTATCTCAAAATAAGCATGGTTCCAATCGGTTACTTTGCTGCACCCTGCCCGCAATTCAGTCGCTTTTCCCGAAATCGAGAAGCTGAATGCTCCTCTTTACAGCAACAACAACATCAACTTGCATTTCCATAGCTCCTTAAACATGTTAAACTGCCCCAAGGCGCTTCACAGGAGAGTTAGATAAGGGGATATTAGGACAGGTGATCAAAAGCGTGTTCAAAGAGGTAGGTTGTAACAAGCCTTTTAAAGGATGAGAGAGAAGGAGAGAGGTTTAGGGAGGGAAATGGAGATCTTAGGTCCCAGGCAACTGTGAGTACGGTCGCCAATGGTTGAGGAATGAAAATTGGGGAGACGCAAGGGGCCGGAATTGGAGGAATACAGAGATCTCGGAGATTGCTGGACTGGAGGAGGTAACAGAGATAGGGAGGGGCAAGGCCTAGATGGATTAGAGAATACGGATGAGAATTTTGAAGTCGAGGGATTGCCGCACCTAAAGCCAATGTAGATCAGCGAGCGCAGGAGTGATGCATGAACGGGACTTAGTGCGAGTTTGGATATGGGCAGCAGAGTCTTAGATGAGCTTAAATTTACAGAGGCTGCGAGGTGGGAGGCCCGCATAGTATTGCATTTGCTGTAAAGGGCGTTGGGATATCCTAAGGTCGGGAAAGGCGCTATATAAGTGCAGGTATTCTTCTTCTATAATATAGTCTAGAGGTAACAAATATGTGGATGAGGCAAGGCAATGGTACATTTTTTGACTCAAATATTGCTCTAGGCCGAGTTTAGGATGTCTGAATTGTTGAGGATTTTCAGTATAGCTGAATGTGGCTCTACTTCTCCAGAGAATCGGAAAATCTTGCAGCACGGAAGGAGTCCATTCGGCTATTGTAAGGATTTACATAATTAGGCCAACTCCCCGCTCTCTCCCCGCAGCCCTCCAAGTTCAGTCCAACTCCCCGATTTCTCCGCACAGCCCTGCAAGTTCAGCCCAACTCCCCGATTTTTCCCCACAGCCCTGCAAATTCAGCCTAACTCCCCTATTTTTCCCCACAGCCCTGCAAGTTCAGCCCAACTCCCCGATCTTTCCCCACAGCTCTGCAAGTTTTTCCTTTCCAAGTATATCTCATTGCCGTTTTCAAATTAAATATTGAATCTGCTTCCACCACCTTTTCATGATGCGGAGATGCCGGTGTTGGACTGGGGTGGACAAAAGTGAGAAGTCGCACAACACCAGGTTATAGTCCAACAGTTTTATTTGAAATCACAGGTTTTCAGAGCGGCTGCGCCTTCGTCAGGTGAAGTGAAGAAATACAAATGAGCAGAGCATATATAGACACTATGTCAGGTGAGGTTACATGTAGCGTGACATGATCCCAAAATCCCAGTTGAGGCCGTCCTCATGGGTGCGGAACTTGGCTATCAGTTTCTGCTCGATGATTTTGCGTTGTCGTGTGTCTCGAAGGCCGCCTTGGAGAACGCTTACCCGAAGATCCGGGGCTGAATGTCCTTGACTGCTGAAGTGTTCCCCGACTGGGAGGTAACACTCCTGCCTGGCGATTGTTGCGTGGTGTCCGTTCATACGTTGTCGCAGTGTCTGCATGCAACGTATGAACGGACACTGCGCAACAATCTCTAGGCAGCAGTGTTACCTCCCAGTCGAGGAACACTTCAGCAGTTAAGGACATTCCGGATCTTCGGGTAAGCGTTCTCCAAGGCGGCCTTCGAGACACACGACAACGCAAAAACATCGAGCAGAAACAGATAGCCAAGTTCTGCACCCATGAGGACGGCCTCAACCGGGATCTTGGGTTCATGTCACGCTACATGTAACCCCACCTGACGTAGAGTCATCCAGACTCGAGTCGTCGTTGGCCTGTTCACAGATGTGATTTCCAGTAAAAAAAAGTAAAACGTTTAAAGTTTTTGGTTTTCCATACAGACTGCAGCCTCTGCCACATTAGACCCCCTGTGACCCCAGCTCATTGTCTTTGTTGTATTTTGCTATCGTCTTTGATGTAATGTCTTCCTGACTGACCTGGTTGGATTTGATTGCTGTGATTGTCTCTCTGCCGAGGTCTGATAAAAGGCAGTCAGAAATTTTATCTGTAGTCGTCTGGCATTGTTCTCGGCACAGGCATTGTTCTCTGTCTATATATGCTGTGCCCATTTGTATTTCTTCACTTCACCTGAAAAGGAGCAGCCGCTCCGAAAGCTTGTGAATTCAAATAAAACTGTTGGGCTATGACCTGGTGTTGTGCGACTTCTCACTTTTGACCACCTTTTCAAGCAGTGCATTCCAGTGCCTAAAATTCGCTGGTTAAAAAATAATATTCATCTCTCCATGCATCTTTTGCCAACTATTTCAATCTGTGTCATAAGAATATAAGGACTAGGAGCAAGAGCAGGCCACTCTGCCCTTCGAGCCTGCTCTGCATCCTATAAAATAATGACAGATCTTCAACCTAAATCCACCTTCCCGCACTATCCACATATACCTTGATTCCCTTCGTATACAAAAATCTCTCAATCTTTGTCTTAAATATACTCAAAGACTGAGCATCCACAGCTCTCTGAGGCAGAGAATTCCAAATATTCAGAACCCTTTGAGTGAAGAAATATCTCCTCATGTCAGCCCTAAATGGCAAACCCCTAATTCTGAGACTGTGACCCCCTAGCTCTAGACTCCCCAGACAGGGAAAAATCCTTCCAGCATTTACTCTGGCAAGCCCTTTAAGAATTTTACATGTTTCAATGTGATCAACACTCATTCTTCTAAACTCTGGAGAATATAGACCTAGTCTACTCAATCTGTCCTGATAGGACCATCCGCTCATCCAAGGAATCAGTTTAATAAACCTACATTGCACTCCCTGAAAGCAAGTATATCCTTCGTTAGTTAAGCAGACAGAAACGGTACACAGTACTCCAGGTGTTGTCTCACCAAGGCCCTATATAATTGTCAGAAGACTTCCTTTCTCTTACATTGCAATTCCTTTGTAATGAAGGCTAACATACCATTTGGTTTCCTAATTTAGTGCGTTACCTGCATGGTAACTTTCTGTGATTCGTGTACAAGGACAAGCGGATACCCTTGAATACCAACATTTCCCGTCTCTCACCATTTAAAAAATATTCTGCTTTTCTAATTTTTCTTCCGAAGTCGACAACTTCATATTTCTTCACGTTATATTTCATCTGCATTGCTCTCGCCCACCCAAGCAGCCTATCTATAGCCCTTTGCATCCTGGTCACAGCTCACATTTCCACCTAACTTTGTATCGTCAGCAAACTTGGAGACAATACACTAGGTCGCCTCATCTAATTAATTGTTACATTTTGTAAATGGCTGAGGCCCAAGCACTGATCCTTGCACTACCACACTATTTATAGCCTGACAACCTGAAAATGACCCGTGCATTCCTACTCTCTGTTTCCAGTCCGCTATCCAGTCATCAATCCATGCTAATATATTACCTCCAATCCCATGAGCAATAATTTTGTGCAATAAACTGTGGTGTGGCAACTTACCGAATGTATTTTCAAAATCCCAATACACCACATCCGCAGGTTCCCCTTTAACTTCACTGCTGGATCCAGACTGAAAAAGTCAAAATATTTGTCAACACGATTTCCTTTTCATAAATCCATGTCGACTCTGCCCAAACATAATTGGGCCAGAAATTCGGCTCTCCGGCTTCCTGCTGGTGCAAGCATCGCACGCGTACTTACCTACCGAGCCTGCCGTTGTGCTTCGGGCCCATGAGGAATTCGGGTCCTCGGCCTCCTGCAGCAGCCGGCGCGCAGTGCTTGCGTATCCCAGGGGCGCAGTTAGTTCGAAGCGTCCCCTGGGATCACGTGGGCCATGGACAGCCAATCGTAGCAGGGAATTTTCATTCATAAATTTGACAGGAAGACCTGTCAAATCTATGAATAGAGATCGGCCCCAAAACCACACTAAAACATTTAAAAAAATGTTTAAATCATCACCTTTTTAAAATAACTATAAATTACATAAATTAACTAGTATAAACAAAAATTTTAATTTTTGAAAAAATTAATTAAACTTTTTAATGGTGCTAAAAATAAACTTACCTTTCTTTAAAGTATGTAAAAAAGATAAACATCTTGAAAACATGTTTAAATTGTGCTTAATTAACCACTTACCTTGTTAAAAACAGGCCTTGTGCCTTCTTTTTAAATGTGCAGCTTCTCCATACTTACCCTCAGAGAGAAACCTGAAAAAAAATGAAGTTCGCTGCGTGCGCGCTGCCTCTCCCGCGCACGCATTCGACTTCTGAACCCCTTCCTTCAGGGGACCGGAAGATCCCGTTTCCAGCGCATGCGCATTGCATGCGTGAAACCAGCACTTCAGGTGGCCTTACGGGTGAGTACACAGCGCGTACTCACCCGTGGAGAGCCGAATTTCTGGCCCATTATGATTTTCTAAGTGCTCTGTTCGCACATCCCGAATAATAGATTATTGCATTGCCCTTAACAGTGATGTCAGGCTAACTGGTCAAAATTCACTGTTTTCTCTCTCACTCCTTTCTAGAATAGAAGGATTTTGTTTGCTACCTGGCAATCCACGGGGACCGTTCTGGAATCTAGGGCATACTGGAAGATCAAAACCAATGCATCCGCTATCTCTTTAGCCACCACATTTTAAAACCATCGGAGGCTATTTAGTCCACTGGATTTGTCGACTTGTCCCATTAATTTCTCCAGCACTATTTCTTTACTAATACTATATTCTTTAAGTTCCACATTATCACAAGACCTTTGCTTCCCCACAATTTCCAGAATGTTACTTGTGTCTAGTACCATGAAGACACGTACAAAAATATTTGTTTACTGTCTCAACCTTTTACTTGTTCACCATTTTCTTTTCTCTTGTCTTTGCCTCTAAGGAACCCACGTTTACTTTTGCTAATCTCTTTGTTTTTACATACAAATAGAAGCTTTTACAATCTTTGTTTTATTTCTCTTGCTAGTTAATTCTCAAATTCTCTTATCTCTTTCTGTATCAATTTCTTAGTCATGATTGCTGAATTCTAAAGTCCTCCCAATCCTCAGGCTTACTTCTGTTTGAGGGAAATTTATCAGCCAATTCCTTTAATCTAATGCGATCTATAGCGTCTCTTGGTAGCCACGGTTGGACCAGTACTTCCGTGGCAATTTTATTCTGTAAGTTAATGTATATTCATGCTGAATTATTCATTTATTCTTTAAGTGTTTGCTATTGCTTATCTACCATCATATTTTTAATCTAATTTCCCAATCTACCTTAGTCAACTCGCTCCTCATACCTATGTAGTTTGCTTTGTTGAGATTTAAGACCCAACTTTCGTCCTAAACAAATCACTCTCAAACTCAGCATAAAATTCTATTATACTATGACGATCTTAACCACAGGCTCCTTCACTACAAGGTTATTAATTAACCCTTTCCCATTGCACAATACGAGATATAAAATAGTCTTTTCCCGAGTTGGTTTCTCAACATACTGATCGAGAAAACATTCTTAAATATAGTCCATGAACTCATTTTCCATACTATGTACTGCAAATTTGGTTTGCACAGTCTATATGAAGATTAAAGTCTCCTTGATTACTGTATTACCCTTTTTACATGTACCTCGAATTTTCTATTTTATACAGTGTCTGAAACTACGTCTATTGTTAGGAGACCTATAAACTAATCCCACCAGTGTTTGCTTCCCCTTGTGTTTCCTTAGCTCTACGCAAACTGATTCTAAATCTTGATATTCCGAACTAGTATCCTTTCTGTCTACTGACTTTATGCCATCCTTTATCATCAGGGCTCCCCTCCCCTCCTTTTCCATTTCTCTTTACTCTTCTAAAAGTCAATTATCCTGGATTATTTAAATCCCAAGATTGATTACTTTGCAATCACGTCAAACATTAGTTCAAACACATTTATTTCCATCTGTGCTCTTAATTCCCCTAAATTGTCGCGAATGCTTTGCACATTCAGATATACTATCTTTAGCTTTACCTTTTTTTCCCCTGATGCCACCTAGTCTCTAATGCTCTATTACCTTTGTTAACCTCTCTGTCTCTTCCTGACCTACTCTGCTTATTTTTTACCCAAATCACTCCTCTGCTCTGCAGCCTTGACATTTTATTTTCAATGTATCCTTTCCAGAATCCTTCCCCAACCTTCATTAGTTTAAAGCCCTATATACAGCGCTAATTATTCACTTCGCCAGAACACTGGTCCCAGCCCGGTTTAAGTGGAGCCCGTCACAACGGAACAACATCTCTTTCACCAATACTGGTGTCAGTGTCCCATGTAGCGAAACCCCTTCCTCCCACACCACCCTTTCAGTCATGCCTTTAACCTGCAAATTCGTTTGTCCCTATGCCAATATGTGCGTGGCTTGGGTAACAATCCAGAGATTATCACCTGCGAGGTTTTGCGTTTTACTTTCGACACCAGCTGCTCAGAGTCTCCCAGTAGAATCTCATTCCTAGTTCTACCAATGTCGTTGGTTCCGACGCGGGCCACGAAAACTATATCCTCCACCTTCCCCTCCAAGTCCTTCTGCTTTAGACTTTTAGTCAGTGTAAACAGTTTCTCCTGATTCACTCTGTCAAAATGTTTCTTAATTTTAACCACCTCCTTTAAGTCTGCAGAGGATAATCCCATTTTCTACAGCCTATCCACATAACTGAAGTCCCTCATCCCTGGTATCATTCTGAAAAAACACCTCTGCGCCATTTCGAAAAGTGATGATATCAACTGATATTGAACCAATGTGGGTAAATGGAGTTAAATTATGGATTAGCCAAGATCCAATTGAATGGTAGATCCGGCTAAAGGGACTGAATGGCCTCCTCCAATTCCCATCTACCTATTTGATTATTCCAGCTGCTTGTTCCTGGCCCCTGCCTCCGTGGGATTCTCCTTCCCTTCAGGATCAACAAAATAACATTATCGAACACTGAACTCTAAATAAGATACTAAATGTCAAGGAAACGTGTTAATCATAGAATCCGTGAATCAGAGAATCATAGAAATTTACAGCACAGCAGGAGACCATTCAGCCCATATTTTCCGTGCTGGTTGGCGAAGAACTATCCACCGTAATCCCAATTTCCAGCACTTGGTCCATAGCCTTGTAGGTTATGGCACATCAAGTGCATATCCAAGGAATTATTAAATGTGATGAGGGTCTCTGCCTCTACCATCCTTTCAGACAGTGAGCTCCAGACACCCACAAAGCTCTGAGTGAAAAATTCTCCTCAAATTCCATCTAAACTTCCGAGCAATTACTTAAATATATGCCCACTGATTAATGTCACTTCTGCTCAGGGTAATAGGTCCTCCCTAACCACACTATCTAGGCCCCTCATAATTTTATACACCTCAATCAGGTCTCCCCTCAGCCGCATCTGTTCCAAAGAAAACAACACCAGCCTATCCAGTCTTTATTCGTAGCTAACATTCCTCAGCCCAGGCAACATCCTCGTAAATCTCCTCTGCACCCCCGCAAGTGCAATCTCAGCATTCCTGTAATGTGATGACCAGAACTGCACGCAGTATGCTAGATGCAGCCTAACTAGTGTTTTATACAGTTCAAGCATAACCTCCCTGCTCTTATATTCTATGCCTCGGCAAATAAAGTCAATATGTCCCATATGGGTTCTCAACCATATTATCAACCTGTCCTGCTACCTTCAGCGATCTGTGGACATGCACTCCAAGGTCCCTCTGATCTTCTAAACTTCTCAGTGTCCTACCATTTATAGTGTATTCAATTGCCTCTTCGCCCTCCCCAAATGTATTACCTCACACTTGTCCAGATTGAATTCCAAATGCCACTGTTCTGCCCACCTGACCAGTCCACTGATATCTTCCTGCAGTCTGCAGCTTTCATTTACATTATAAACCACACGGCCAATTTTTGTATCATCAGCAATCTTCTTAAACATACTTCCTACATTCAAGTCCAAATCATTGATATATGCCACAAAAAGCAAAAGAACCAGTACTGGGCCCTGCGGAACCCCACTGGAAACAACCTTGCAGTCACAAAAACACCCATTGATCATTACCCTTTGTTTCCTGCCTCAGAGGCAATTTTGAATCCAACTGTCCACATTACCTTGGATCCCATGGGCATTTACTTTCATGACCAGTCTGCCTTGCTAAAATCCATATAGAATACATTAAGCGCACTACCCTCATCGGTCCTCATTCTTACCTTCTCAGAAAATTCTATCAAGTTAATCAGACACAACCTTCCCTTAACAAATCCATACTGACTGTTCCTGATGAATCCGTGTCTTTCTAAATAAAGATTTATCCTGTCCCTCAGAATTTTTCCCAATAATTTTCCCACCACCGAGCTTAAGGTGACTTGCCTGTAATTACTCGGTCCACCCCTTTCTCCCTTTTTAAACAACGTTTCCACGTTAGCAGTCCTCCAGTGCGCTGGCACCACATCTGTAGCCAGAGAGGATTGTAAAATGATGGTCAGAGCCTCTGCTATTTCCTCTCTTGTTTCTCTTATCATTCTGGTATACATTTCACCCGGCCCTGGGGATGTATCCACGTTCAAAATGCTAAACCCCTTAATACTTCCTCTCTCAGCTAATATGTCACACTCCTTCTCCCTGTTTGCAATGTCTGCATCTTACCTCTCTTTTGTGAAAACAGAGGCAACTTGTTAATTAAGAACCATACCCATGTTTTCCACTTCCACATGAAGGGATATTTACATAAGAACATAAGAACATAAGAAATAGGAGCAGGAGTAGGCCAATCGGCCCCTCGAGCCTGCTCCGCCATTCAATAAGATCATGGCTGATCTGATCCTAACCGCCAATCTACTATCTATCACAGAACCATCTCCTGCATCTAACAGAATTGCACACACGAAATAGGAGCAGAATCAGGCTACACGGTCCCTGGGCCCGCTCCACTACCCACAGGGCCATGACCGATCCGAACCTAGACTCATGTCCAAATTCCTGCCCGCTCCCCGTAACCCTTAATGCCCTTTACTTCTAGGAAACTGTCTATTTCTGTTTTAAATTTAATTAATGTTGTAGCTTCTACAGCTTTTTGTGGCAGCATATTCCATGGACCTACCACCCTCTGAGTGAAGTAGTTCCTCCTCATCTCAGTTTTGAAAGAGCAGCCCCTTATTCTAAGACTATGTCCCCTAGTTCTAGTCTCACCCGTCATCGGGAACATCCTCCCCGCATCCACCCGATCCAACCCCTTCACAATCTTATATGTTTCAATAAGATCGCCTCTCATTCTTCTGAACTCCAATGAGTAGAGTCCCAATCTACCCAACCTCTCCTCATATGACCACCCCCTCATCCCCGGGATTAACCGAGTGAACCTTTTTTGCACTGCCTCCAGAGCAAGGATGTCTTTCCTTAAGTAAGGACACCAAAACTGTATGCAGTATTCCAGGTGCGGTCTCACCAATACCTTGTACAACTGAAGCAATACCTCCCTATTTTTATATTCTATCCCCCTAGCAATGAAAGCCAACATTCCATTTGCCTTCTTAATCACTTGCTGCACCTGCATACTAACCTTTTGAGTTTCGTGCACCAGGACCCCCAGATCCCTTTACTAGGCGTATCCCCTTTAGGGCTACCCCGGATCAGGCATATTTCTCAGACGTTCACTTTCAACTAAAGTTTGAGGTAGCCGAATCCTAAAGACGCTTAATTGGGTCTAAAGGTCCGGGCTGTCTCTCCGTAAAGGAAAGGAACAACCTGAGAATGTCATCGTCCTCCATATAGTGCTTTTAATAAGCTTAGCTAGACTGTAACATCCCTGAGATTAAGAGGGTCCGGTAAACTCCCCCAGTATTCTGTAACTCTATACCAAAGGGTGTACAGAAATTGAGTTCGCGAGTTTTTGATACAGAAGACATGTGAGACAATTCTGAAAATATATAGAGATTTATTAAAAGAACCGACATGCAATTTACAGTTGGTGAATCAGTCAATCGCAACATTCACAATTCTAAACAGAGAAAACATACGATCTTTTTAGCAGAGAATCTTACTTTTAAATCTTAACTTCACTACAGTATTACAGTTCTTAAATTCTCTTATACAAGAAATCCATCAGTATCAAGTACCTTTAATCCCCGAGGTACAAAGAGTGGTAGACTGCAGAGCTGCCTCTGAAGCCGAGAATCGCTTTGCCCAATTAAAGTTGGTCTGATATTCCATTTGAGAGTTTAATATTCATACCCTTTTCCAGTGGTATTTCCTTTAAGGTTTTCTGCTGATGCAAGTTAATTATCTATATTCATCTTTCTGCTGACCTCTGCAATTCTTACTGCCACATCAGCCAGAATCTTGTCTCATGTCCAGGTATTCTAGGGTCACCATATACAAACGGTGTGAACGGCAGATGTTCCATATTTTATGTCATCTTTACGAGGGCAGATGTTCCTTATCTTACGTGCCATCTTTATGAAGTTTAAATTAGAACACCTTATCCAGGGTGAACCATGGTTTTGTTCCCAAAATGTCACCATCTGTTTCAATAAGTTGTTTTATTCAAGTTCAACAAATATCTTATCTCAACAGCCAGGGTGCTTTCATAGCTATTTTATAGTTAGGTTTGTCATGTTTTAATAAGGCCAGAACTCCTTCATAAGATAGTGTATTTTTTCTGAATAGGTTATATGGCTTATAACTTCACACATTACATTTATGGTCCCTCATCGGACCTACTCTTACATTAGTTATCTTCTTGCTCTTAATGTATTTATAAAACATCTTTGGGTTTTCCTTGATTTTGCTTGCCAATATATTTTCATGCCCTCTCTTTGTTTTCCTAATTTATTTTTTGATTTCACCCCTGCTCTTTCTATACTCTTCTCGGCTTTCTGCAGTATTGAGTCCTCGGTAACTGTCATAAGCTTCCCTTTTTTTCTTTATCCTACACTGTATGCCCCTTGACATCCACGGAGCTCTAGATTTGTTAGTCCCGCCCTTTTTTATAGGGAACATACTTGCTCGGAACCCTCACAATCTCCTCCTTGAATTCCTCCAACTGCTCTGACACTGATTTACCTTCAAGTTTCTATCTCCAGTCCAAGTTGGCTAATTCACCTCTCAGCTTAGTAAAATTAACTTTTCCCCAATTGACGACTTTTATTCCTGGTCCATCCTTGTCCTTTTACGTAAATACCCGAAATTTAACTGACTGAAGCATTAACGAAAGGAGGGATCCATAGCAGAAACGTAACATACATGTTTAAGTTGTTACTTACATTATGTCAACTCCTGGTTCATAAGGTAAATAACAATATGATAAGTTCTATACTCAGCTGAATTTCAATTGCCCTTTGTATGGAGCTGTTATTTTCATCACCATCTCTGGCGGTTCGCTCTCTTCAGTTGTTTCTGGACAGAATCACTCCTAAGATTAAGAAAGCGTCTTGTTTCGTACTCCATAATACTCTCAGGTTGACTCAGAGATATTTAAAGTTAGAAAGAAATACTGAAACAGGAACCAGGCAGGAGAGGAACTCTGTCCAATCCAGCAAAGCTGACAGCAAGACACATACATTAACAAGGGGCGCAGCATGTTGATATATGGATTAGTGAATTAGTTGTTCCATCGATTAAATAAACCAGCGATGAAACCAGCAGTACTTATAACAAAGTTACCGAGTGAAGCTGGCTTGAACTCCGAGTACACTATGACTTTTTCAAACGAGGCAAAGCTAAGATATCAATGCAAATGCTTCCTTTTTGGCGAACCTTGTAATCAATAGATATTTCTAGGGTCCCACCTCAGTTGTACAAACAGTGAGAGGGAGATAGAAGAACAAATATGTAGCCACATTTCTGAGAAGTGCAATAGCTATAGGGCTGTAATTGTAGGGGATTTCAACTACCCCATTATTAACTGGGATAAAATGAGTGTGAAGGGTATAGAAGGTGCGGAATTCCCAAACGGCATCCAGGAGAAATGTTTAACCAGTATGTAGCAAGCCCAACAAGGGAGGGGGCGCTTCTGGAAACAGTTTTATGGAATGAAACTGGGCACGTAGAAGTGGTATCAGTTTGAGAGCATTTTGGTGCTAGTGACCATAATTCTGTTAGATTTAAGGTTATTATGGAAATAGACAAGGATAGAACAGTAATAAAAATGTTAAATTGTGGAAAAGCCAACTTTGATATGCTCAGAGGGGATTTAGACATAGTGGACTGGAAACAGCTACTTGAAGGTGAATCAGTGTCAGAGCAGTGGAAGGCATTCAAGGAGGAGATCCGGAGGGCTCAGACCAAACATGTGCCTTTAAAGGAAAAAGCTACGACTAACAAATCTAAAGCCCCCGGGATGTCAAGAGACATACAGGGTAGGAGATAGAAAAAAAGGGAGGTGTTTGACAGATACCGAGTGCTAAATACTCCAGAATCTTTAGAGGATTACAAGAAGTACAGGGGACAAATTAAAAATGATATTAGGAAAGCAAGGAGAGAGAATGAAAAATTATTGGCAAGTAATCTCAAGGAAAACCCAATGATGGTTTATAAATATATTAAGAGTAAGAGGATAACTGAAGAAAGGGTAGGGTCTATTAGAGATCTTGAGCATAATCTGTGTGTGGAGGCGGGAGACGTCGGTTTGTTCTTAATGAATACTTAGCGTCTGTTTTCACAAAGGAGAGGGGCGGAGTAGACATTACTATCGGGGGGGGAGGAGTGTGAAATAATGTATAAATTAAACATAGTGAGAGAGGAAATATAAATTGATTTCGCAGCTTGATAAGTGAATAAATCCCCAGACCCGGATGAAATGTGTCCCAGGCTGTTACGCGAAGCAAAAGAGGAAATAGCAGAGGCGCTGACCATCATTTTCCAATCCTCTCTGGCTTCAGGTGTGGTGCTGGAGGACTGGAGGACTGCTAATGTTGTACCCTTTTGTAAAAAGGGAGAAAATGATAGACCAAGTAATTTCAGGCCAGTCAGCCTAAACTCGGATAAGGAAAATTATTGGAAAGAAATCAGAAGGACAGGATAAATCTTTATTTAGAAAGACACGGATAAATCAAGGATAGTCAGCACGGATTTGTTAAGGGAAGGTCGTGTCTGACAAACTTGATTGAATTTTTTGAGTTGGTAAAAGGGAGGGTAGATGAGGTTAGTGCATTTGATGTAGTCTATATGGACTTTAGCCAGGCTTTTGATAAGGTTCCACATAGCAGACTGGTCACGAAGTTAAAAGCCCATGGGATTCAGGGCAAAGTGTCAAGTTTGATTCAAAACTGGCTCGGAGACAGGAAGCAGAGGGCAATGGTTGATATTTGTTTTTGTGACTGGAAGGCTGTTTCCAGTGGGGTTCCGCAGGGCTCAGTACTAGGTCCCTTGCTTTTTGTGGTACATATCAACGATCTTGACTTGAATATACGGGTTATGATTAATAAGGTTCCAGATGATTGTAAAATCGGCTGTGTAGTTGATACTGAAGAAGGAAGCTGTAGACTGCAGGGAGATATCAATAAATTGCTCAGGTGGGCAGAACAGTGGCAAATGGAATTCAATCCGGAGAAGTGTGAGGTAATGCATTTGGGGAGGACTAACAAGGAAAGAAAATTCACATTAAATGGTAGGACACTGAGTAGTGTAGAGGAACAAAGATACATTTGATTGCATGTCCACAGATCGCTGAATGTAGCAGGCCAAGTAGATAAGGTGGTTCAGAAGGCATGTGGAATGCTAAGCTTTATTAGCCGTGGCATAGAATACAAGAGCAGAGGGGTTATTCTTCAACTGTATGAAACACTAGTTAGGCCTCAGCTAGAGTATTGCATGCAGTTCTAGTCACCACATTACAGGAAAGATGTGTTTCCACTAGAGAGGGTACAGAGGAGATTTACAAGGATGTTGCCGGGAGTAGAGAATTTTAGCTATGAGTAAAGACTGGATAGGCTTTGTCTGTTTTCCTTGGAACAGATGAGGCTGAGGGGAGACCTTACTGAGGTGTATAAAATCATGAGGGACATAGATAAAGTGGATAGAAAGGACCAATTTCCCTCAGCAGAGGGGTCAAAAACCAGGGGGTGCAGATTAAAGTAATTGTTGGAAGATTTAGAGGTGTTTAGAGGGGAAATGTCTTCACCTAGATGGTTGTGGTAGTCTGGAATTCACTGCCTCAAAGGTTGGTAGAGGCAGGAACCCAAACAACATTTCAAATCCTCTGATGTGCACTTGATATGCTCTAACCTTCAAGGCTGCGGACCAAGAGCTGGGAAGTGGGATTAGGCTGGATAGCTCTTTGTTGGCCGGCGCGGACACGATGGGCCGAAATGGCCTCCTTCCGTGCTGTAACTTTCTTTGATTCTAGAGGATCTGCAATTGGATTATGAGACTAACCTTTATAAAGAGCACTTCTGCTCAGTGCGGCTTTGCATTGTTTTCTTTTTGTTTCTTTTTTATCATGTGTATACATGAAGTGCACTATATTATTTTCCACATGCAGAGGAATGCAATAGGCTTCACATGGGGACAAAGAAATCCAGGAAGGGACAATTCATTAAATGCAAAGTGAACAATGAGCAGGGGAAATGAAACTGATCCGTGGGTCCTGATTGGCAATGAATTGAAGCAATCGCAACAATGCTCGGCGGCATTGAGTGAAGCAAATCAGATGCTGGGATCTACTTAAAAGGTCAATATTGAACCCAAAATAGTAAGGTAATCCTGCCACTTTGTCAATCCTTGGTCCTGCCGCAGTTAGAATACTTTGTGAAGTTCTGGTCGCCACAGTACAGTGAGGACATTGCAGTTATTGAAGGAATACAGGAAAGAGCAACAAGAAGGAGGATTGGGATGAAGAGATGGTGTCAGAGGGAGAGATTATATAAATTGGGCCTGTTCTCAATGATTGAGTGGTCAATCTATGGAACAGGCTCTCCATGCAGATAATAGAAGCAGTTAGAATTAATTGATTCCAAAGCAAATTAGACCGTTTACTTTCAGAAAATAACGGCCCCTAATTTCCGATAGGAGGCTTCCAGCGTGCGGATGCCTCCGATCGGAAAAAAATCTCCGAACTTACTTGAGGGCTCCCGAGGTCCGAACACTTCCGCTCCTATGATTCCAAAGCTCTCCACCACCGCGGGTTTCCTCCGCCAAGGAATTCACTTCTGTAGCGCCCGTTGTTTGGGTGCTACTGGCGCAGAACTGGGATCAAAATGACTTCCGAGCAGCGCACGCACACTTCTAGTGCGGACCACGCTGGATGCCATCTTGGTGATGTCGGTTTGGCGGCCCTTAGGTGCTTGCACTCGTAGGAAGCTATTTAGGCAGATGGTGAGGTGCTCTGAAGTACGCGTAGTTTCAGTATATGAGCTGGCGGCTGGGAGTATGAAATCGAGTGACGCCTCTTCTGGAGTCCCCTCTACCTCTTGTTCTTCGACCATTGGCGGGGCAGGCTGTAATTATTGGGTTCTGAAATGAGAAAGGCACGAGCTGAGGGTTGTGCTGAGGGGAGGGCTTGGCAAGCAATGCATGCTTACACCATGTACAGATTGTAAATCAGAAGAGTTTGTTGGATGAGGGGAAACTGGGATGTGAGCAGGAGGTTAAGGCACGAGGAAACCGGCATCTTGAGTTCCTTCAGCCACGCCAGTGGCCACGGGCTCAGCCATGCTCCTGACAAGAATGGCCAGCACCGTCTCCTCCAATGGGGTGAGTTGATGCAGGCGAGCGTATCCCCCGCTGCGCCAACATTTCCTTCAAGAGAAAGCGAAGTTTGTCAGTGAGTGTAGTGTAATGTGTTTAAGGAGGTGTGCCTGTCAGGTTTGAATAGCTGACAGTGTGTTCAGGCTGTGAGATGTGGGTGTGAGGCTTGCGGCATTGGTATGTGTTTGCAGGTGAGGTGAAACTATGCATGTGAGGGATGTGTTGGGTTTGATAGTGATTATTGGTAGGGGTGTGATGGGGGTGTGGTGCTTTGAGCAGTGTGTGAGGCTGCTGGTGCCGATGGTGGGATATGGCATTTGAAAGTAATTAATGGATTTAGAACACCCGTGTTAGGTCATACAACTTCTTCCTGCACTGAGCCCAGGTTCTCGGACTGCACGGCTGGCATTGATTACATCGGCTAACTGCTTCAAACATTACTCCCGTCTGTTGCCTGTTGGTCCTCCTGGCTCCCTCAGGGAGAGAACCTCTCTCCTGGAGTTGACCTCCTCGATCAACGCCTCTCGTGCTGCATCGGAGAATCCTGGCGCTTTTCTATGTTCTGTTGTTTATTATTCAATTTGTTCTCCTGATAGCAGCCGTCACAATCACTTCCACCACCTGCTTCAGGCAGAAGGCACTTCCCCTTCAAGAGGTGCAGACTGCCTTTAAGTTGTGCAAATGTGAGAAGTCGCACACCACCAGGTTATAGTCCAACAGCTTTATTTGAAATCACAAGCTTTTGGAGCACTGCACGTTCGTCACGTCAAGTGCAGGATAGCTTTAATTAGAGCCAGCCTCACACAATCTTGGGGCCCCTGCTGAGCGTGCAGCCGCTCAGAAGAGCGTTCGGTGCTGGCCTGATCGCTACAATCACGCAAAGTCACAGGCCGCATGAATTGTGCGTGGCGCCAGCATTCTTCTGAACGGGAAAACCTTTGTCGTATCAGGCGACTACCAGAATGGTAGAAGGCGAGGTTTAGGGTGCTTGGTCCTTTCAGTTTAGTCATTCCTCGGTGCACACCGTCCTGTTCAGGGTGCAAGCGATTTACAAGATGCTTATAGAGTGATCAGGCATACACTTCTAATTAATCTGTAATGTAGAGCCATCATGTTCAGTGTGTGACTGACTTACACGGTGTTATAAAGTGTAGCAACATGGGAAACAATAAATAGACAAAGAGCCTTTAAACTCAAGATAAAGGAGGAAAAGGTCGTGTACGGTGTCACGAGTTACCGGCCGCTGCGCCACCGAACAAAAATTTGCGCTGGGTGCTGGCAATGTGGAGCACAGCACTAAAATACAGTGCAACGCCATCCTAGTGGTGGTAATGGAGGTCTCCGAACCGAAGTTCCTGTCCACAGTCGGCGTCACTGCTTCTTACAGCCTCTGGGAGCGAGGCTCTGGAGTTCGCAGGGAATTGTGGGCAATTAAAGGGGCTATGTATTAAAGGGTCAGTGCATGCATAACTTATAATCATTACCATGCGGTGAAAAAATGCAGCTTTCACGCACTACTGCCTGTCAATAAGTAAATTACCATTACAAAGAAGCCCCAAAGGGATTCTTCAACACTTAAAGCTGAACGCATTTCCGAACCTCAAAAAATGGGAGCAGTGCTTCAGCACGAACACAACTTGCTCAGCCAGCCAGGGAAGGGGCACCCAGCGTCTCGCACGCAGCACGCTAGCTATGTGCAGTGGATCAACACTGCAAGAGTGGTCCTCCGGCCACAGGGGTCAGGAGGCCCTCCAGAATAAGGATGTGGGACCACATCACGGAGGCTGTCACTGCCAGCAGTGTCGCCTCCCTTCACCTGGCTCCAGTGCACAAAGAAGCTTCATGAACTCAGACCACCGGTCAAGCTCAGAGAATGCATCTTCAAACGCCGTCTCCTACCAACTGCGCCACTAACCTCACACACAGCAAAATGCAGGACCACCCCTCACCTCCAAACAATCACTCACCTACCAACAGTCTGTACCAATTACCAGGCAAATCTCCCATTCCTTGCCTCACTTCACCCCCTTCGAGTTGAGGGTGCAGTCCATTCTTGGCAAGGGCATAGATGAGCCCTAGGACAGCGGCGGGTCTGAAAGGATACAAGATGCTGGTATCCTCATACGTTATCCTCCTTCTGGCATGCACCTCTTGATTTCCCGCCCTCCCATCACCACAACTCCACACTTGCAACTTCCTCATTTCACACACCGAAGAAATGCGGCCTGCCCAACTCATTGTTGACCAAGGTGAGAGAAAGAGGAGAATGAAGCAGTAGAAGAAGAAGATTGATTTGTCACTCCCAGCTACCAGCTCTTCGAGGTCGATCAGCAAGGCCATTTGCAGTGTCGCCCACTGGAAGTCAACAGCCTTACACCAGCCATGCAACTGCCACTGGGGTAGAACTGCGTGACATCAGCAGGCTAGGCAAAGTCACACGCAAGACAGACACTAAGAGAATGCATAAGGGTGATGAGTTGAATTCTTGATGAAATACTGGCTGGATAGATGTATAGAGTTGGATTGGAAAGTTTGCTTTGTGGTTTGCTTTTCTTTCAGCGTTGTGGCCAAGAGGACGCTGTGATGGTCAGTTATTGAGGGAAGGTAAGATGTAGCACAAATCTTGAAAGGGGAATTAGTGCTGTGTTCACTGGTATCGCAGGTGGATGACTCCATCCCGGATATCCCGGCCAGAAAGGAGGTTGTGGGACATATCCTTCAATCTGCATCTTCCTCTTCTACGTCTTACTCTTCAGCAACTTCATCTTCCCTCTGCAAGCAGTTGCTGCAAATCTGAAATGAAAGCGTAAAATGCTGGAAATAATAAGCATGTCAGGCGTCATTTCAAGCTGAGATCTGAACTCGTTTTCTCTCTCCGCGGACGCTGCCTCACCTACTGAGTATTTGCAGCAGTTGCTGTTTTCTCTACGGTCTTCCTTTACATTCCGATGCTTTGCAAACAACCAGCAGCACTGACTACACATCTAAAAAAATTACATCTATTGCAGCAAGCCATTACTTATATAAAATCAAAAAAATGCCCAAAAGATTAAATTCAAACTTACCTGAAAGATGATTGTGTCCGTTTAAGAGGTGCTGACAAAGCCTCTGTCAGTCTGCACGCTATCTTTCCCTCGCATCGTTATGAAACAGCGCTGAACTGAGCACTGTGTTCGAAGTTCACAGTGATGACGTTAAGTCAGCGTTGGATGCTGACTTGACAACTTCACAGGGCACTACTACTTAACAGCAGCGCTACCGAGACGTCGAACATGGAGGACGCCGCGGGTCCCGCCACCGACTGCCGAACGATCGGCGACCGCCACATTTCGCCATTGTTTGCCGGTAACGTATGTGCCATGCCCCGAATTTTCAACCGAAAATATTTAGAGCAACCGCAAAATCAAAGTGTTAATGCTGATTTCACCAGAGCAGAAGTAACCGCCGGATTAGACGGCCACTGGTTAACCACAGTATTCGCTAAGACTGAAATTAACCAATAAATTAGACCTCCAACGGATCCCAGTAAAGGGATGTTTGCTCAACGAACCAATGGTCATAAAATTAACTTAATGATCGAACCGTCAATTGTAAAAGGTTAGGAAACTGGATTGAATTATTTGAGGAGGTATCAAGGAGGGTCGATGAGGGTAGCGTGTTTGATGGAGTCTACATGGATTTTAGCAAGGGACTTGACATGTTCCACATGGCAGACTTGTCAGAAATGTAAAAGTCCATATGATCCAAGTGAAAGTGACAAGCTGGATCCACAATTCGCTCAGTGGGAGAAAGCAAAGTGTAATGGTCGATGGGTGTTTTGTGACAGGTAGACTGTTTCCACTGTGGTTCCGCAGGGCTCAGTACACGCTACATTGTTTTTCGCTGGAATATGTAAAAAGTGGCAAATGAAATTCCACCCGCTGAGATATCTGCACCCCTCCAATTCTGGCCTCTGGAGCAGCACATACTCCATGTAAAATAAGTATTTAAATTGGTCAGTGCAGCAAAGAGTTCTGGGGTAAAGATACACAAATCACTATAAGCAGCGACGCAGGTTAATAAGGACATGGAAAAGCAAACAAAGCCCTGTGGTTCATTTCTAGAGGGATAGAATTGAAAATCAGGGAAGTTATCTTAAACTTGTATAGAAACTGGGTGAGCCCACTCTTGGGGCACCGTGAACAGTTCTGGTCTTCATATTATTAAAATGATATAGAGGCACTGGAGAAGGTGCAGAAAAGATTCAGTAGAATGATACCAGAACTCAGACGTTATACCTCAGGAAAGATTGAACAGGCTTCTGATCTTATCTCTAGAATAGAGCAGACTGAGGGGTGACATGATAGAATTATGAAAGGGTTTGATAGGGTAGACGTAGAGAAGATGTTTGCAATTGTAGGGAGACCAGAACCAGGGGCCATAAATATAAGTTGGTCACTAATAAATTCAATCGGTAATTCAAGAGAGGGTTTAGAATGTAGAGCGCACGAGGACAAGGAGTAGTTGAGCGAATAGCATAGATGTATTTAAGGGGAATCTAGATAAACACATGAGGGAGAAAGGAATAGAAGAAAATGGTGATGAGGTTAGTTTAAGAAGGGTGGGTTTAGACTCGTGCGGAGCATTAACGTCGGCACAGACCATTTGGCCCAAATGGCCTGTATCTGTGCTGAAAATACTGTGTAATACAAGGCAATTGACGTGGGTAATAACAGCAAAAGACTAACGTGAATTGAACAGATAATTTGCCGTGACCCACGTGGAAGGAATGAGAAGGTAGAATGGGGCTGGATTGGATAATTAGCAGTTCACAGACTTTCTTTTAACGGGGCTCACTTTTGTGCTCGTTTATAGAACTGGATTTTATTCAGTGGAGATAAGAGACTGCGCCCTCTGTTATTCAGTGAGAAAATTCAAACATAAATCGCCCATCGTAGGGCTCGAACCTACAACAGATAATAGTTTACATGGTCGGTTAGCCCAGTTGCTTAGAGCGGGGACGCGGTTTCGATAACTGTAGTGTCTTTTAGGAACTTATTGCATATATATTGTTTTTTTTTCGTAACTTCTAAAATTAAACCTTTACGATCAAATCCACACACGACCATTGCAACGTTTAATGCATCTTTGCACCTGGGACGGAGAAACAATCTTTCTTTCAATTTTCTTCATTTCTTTCTTTCTTTCTTTCTTTCAATTTCTCTCATCTCCATCTCTTCAGGAACACCTCCACCCACAAATGCAAATCGAAAAGCCCTTTCATAGCCTTCGTTCTCAATGCCAAACCCTGCACTCAGATGATAAACACCTTTCAATCACCAGTCACTAATTTCTGAACAGGAACGGGAACAGGAACCAAATGACCCCAGGATGTTGATGGTGCGGGATTAGACGCTGGTAATGTCATTGAATATCAAGGGCAGGTGGTTAGCTTCTCTCATGTTGGAGATGGTCATTGCCGTGCACATGTGTCGTGTGAATAGTACTTGCCACTTATCAGCTCAGGCCTAGATTTTACTGGCATAATGCAATCTGAGCATCCGTGAAAAGTTTATTGGTGAGTAAGCACAGTTGATGTCAGCTTTCATCACTTTGCTGATGATTGAGATAAGGCTGATGGGTTGGTAATTGGCCGGATTGGATTTGTCCTGCTTCTTATGGACAGGATATACCTGGGCAGTTTCCACATTGTGTGGTAGATGCCTCTGTTTAGCTGTATTGGAAAAGCTTGGCGAGAGCTGCGGCTAATCCTGGAGCACACGTCTTCAGTACGACATCCGGCATGCAGTAGGGACCCACATCCTATGCTGTGTCCACTGCACTCAGCCATTTCATGATGTCAGGTGGAGTGAATCGAATTAGCTGAAGACTGGCATCTGTGATGATGGGGAACGCAGGAGGAGGCCGATAAGGATCATGCACTCGGCACTTCTGGCTGAAGACGGTTGCGAATGATTCAGCCTTGCATTTTGCACTCAAATGCTGGGCTCCACTCTGGTTGCATCTGGGTATGTTCTTGGATCCTCCTCCTCCCGTTAATTGTTTAATTGTCCACCGCCATTCACGACTGGATGTTGCAGGACAGCAGAGCTTTGATCGTATACGTTGATTATGGGATCTCTTAGATCTGTTTATACCATGCTTCTTCCACTGATAAGCATGCATGTAGTCCCCTGTTGCAGCTTCAAAAGGTTGGCACCTCATTTTAAGGTACGCCTAGAGCTGCTCTTAGCATTCTCTTCTACATTACTCATGGGGCAATAACATATGTATTAGTAGTTCATAGATTCAAACTCTCGATCATGTCATCCCATAAACGTTGCTCAGAAAGCCGTGTCACAGGCGTTTATTTCGAAAAAGGCAGACTTTAAAGCGGGTGCGCAGGAAGGTAAAGTGTGATCTTGTAGACATTTAGCTGGACCTCAAGTGATTATATTAGCTCCCGAAATATATCACTGCTAACAATAAATTACTATATAAACATTAGAGATGGCAGCACGGGAAACGTGTCCGGACTGCAGTTTGTGGGCATTTCTGGACAGCGATTGCCATATCTGTAGGAAATGTCTTTAACTTGAAACACGCCAGCTCAGTGTCCTTGAACTGGAGTGCGAGTTGGAGACACTCCGAAATATATGCAAGCAGTGGAATTTCTAAATACTTTTCTCCAGAGTACAGTAACACATCAGAGGAAAGTCAGCTGGGTAAGGGGAACCTAGGGGAGGTAAAGAATCAGGTCCCACAGACATTGCGCCTACCCAACAGGTACAATCAACTTGATAACTGTGAGGTTAATTATAATGGCTGCAGCGAGGGTGGCCAGAATGTAAACCATGGCATTGTGAAGCAGGAGGCAGTAAAGGTGGAGGGGAGGACCAGTATCGAAACGTTGCAGTGATAGGGTATTCGGTAATTAGGGGCCGAGATAGCGTCCTCTGCAGTCGTGACAGAGAGTTCGGGAAGATGTGTTGCCTACCTACTGCAAGGGTGAAGGATATATTGGAGAAATTGGAGAAAACATGGAAAGGGAGGGGAAGATCCAGTTATCGTGGTAGCTGTTGAGGCCAATGACACAGGGAGGTCCTGCTAAGGGATTACCAGAAACTATCAACTAAATTAAAAAGTAGTACCCAACGGGTGATAATCATGAAATTACTATCCGAGCCACGTGCTAATTGGCATAGGGACAAGCAGATCTGGAAAGTGAATGGGTGAATGAAAGATTTGCGAGGGAAGTAACGGTTTGATTTCATGGACACTGGCACCAGCACTGGGACAGGAAGGAGCTGTACCGCTTGGAGGTTCTCCAGCAGAACCGGAATGGAATCAGAGACCAAACGGAAAGGGTAACTTCGGCTGTGGATAAGACTTTACACTAGAAATATGGGAGGAGGGATTTGATGGAAATAATATAAACCTGAAAGTTAACAAAATAGTAAAGTTCGTACCAAGGTAAGGAATGAGGGGAACATAAAGCGTCAGGGGACAGATATAGTTGTATAACATCATTATAAAATCACTGTTAAAAATAAAGTGAGATGAACAATTTCAAAAACAACTTAATTTGCCTGTAGAGCATTACTAACAGCATCCGTAACAGTAGGGGGGATATGGAGGCAATAATGGGTAGCTTGGAGCAGATGTAGTTTAGATACCTGAAACATGGCTACACACAGAACAGGACTGGGTGTTAAATATTGCTGAATATAAAGGGTATATAAAAGGCAGGGAAAGAATAATGGGTAGCAGTATTAATTAGAGATAACACAATGGCAGTAGAAAAAGGAGCCTTACTGACATAAAGAGAGAAACAGAATCCATCTGGATTGAGATAAAGGATAGAAAGTGATCGATCATTGAATAATGGTATCCTACAGACCATCTAATAGTGGAAGGGAAGTGAAGGAACAACGATGTAAGCGATTTATTAAATGAGTACAAAACTTAGAATAATAATCTTGGGAGATTTCAACAAAACCCAAATAAACTGACAAGAGGAAGTTGCTGAATGGGAAAAGGGAATTGAGTTTTTACTGAGTGCTTTCTGACCCAGTAAATAAAAAGTCCAACAACAGAGTCATCTTGCTGGATCTAGTAATGGGAAATGAAAAAGAGTAGAGAAGAGAAGTAAGCATAGGAGAACATCTAGGCAATAGTGATCACAGCATAACAAGGTTTAAGATAATGATTGAAAAATGCATAAGTCAGACAAAGACCAACGTAATAGATTGGAAAAAGCTACTTTCGAGGGGATGTGAATGGAACTGGGGCAAATGAACTGCAAAATATTAATAAACGGTGATAGATCAGCTTTGTGAATTATTTTAAAAATGTGATCAATAGCATTCAGGAAAAATGCATTCCGATAAAAAAAGAACTAGCTAACCAATAATGAAACACCATGGATGACTGAAAACATAAGCGCAAAATGGAAAGTAAAGAAAAAGGAATAAAAAAGAAATACTTCACTTATATAGCCCGTCTCCTGACGTTAAACCTTCCCAAAGCGTTTTACAGACATTGAAGTACTTTTGAATTGGATTCACTTTTGTAATTTAGGAAACGTGGCACCCAATTTACACGCAGCATACAGTCAGTACATAGATGATAAAGGAGAGGATGACGAAAAGGGAATAATAAGAAGTTAAGAAAGAAGTGAAAAAAACAATTAGAAAAGCGATGAGAAGCTACGAAACGAAATTATGAAGGAATATTCGTTTTTAAGTAATTTATGCTACAGAGACAGAAATAACAAAAGGACAATCAGAACAGGGATACTGCCACGAACACAGACAAACACACAAGGTAAATTCACAGGTAATGACAGCGAAATGACAGAAATTTGAATTCTGAATTTGCCTCACTATTTACCAGGGAGACTAAAAGTGTGGACATGATATTAGAAGAAGTGCTCAGTAAAATGTATAAAGACAGTTAAGATTGAAAGGGGGAGATAAAGGATAAATAGTCCAACTCAGAGAGGATAGAACCCCTGGTCTGTATGGATTGCATCTGCGCAGACTAAAAGAACTAAGGGAAGAGATAGCAGAGGCGCTATTATACATTGATGAAATAATTAGAAAAGGGGACGGAGGCAGGGGGCTGGCAGACAGCAAATTTGATTCCTATTTTTAAAAAGGGAGATAGAACAAGTCCAGGGATCTATAGACAAGTTAGCATAAGGTCAGTGCTGGAATGATAATGGAATCTTTATCATTGATCTAATACAAAAACATCTCGAAACCGAAAATAAAATAAAGAATAATCAACATAGATTTCAAAAGGGAAGGCCGTGCTTTACCAACCTTATTGAATTCCTCGAAGAAGCAACAGAAAGAGTAGATAAGGGTAATGTAGTGGATGAAATACATTTGGATTTTCATGAGGCCTTCGATAAGGTACCTCATGACTAAGATCAGTGAACGTGGAATCGGGACAAGTAGCAGAATGGATAGAAAGCTAGCTACAAAACAGGGAACAGGGTAAAGGGTTAAAGGCAGTTTGTCAGACTGACAGAAGGTGCGAAGTGGTGTTCCAAATGGATCCCTGCTGGGACCACAGTTGTTATGTTAAACTTGTATAGAATCTTTATTAGACCACACTTAAGAGAGAAAATGCGGGCAGGGGTTGTACTTCAGGGGAAACTAGATAAGTAAGTGACAGATTAAGGACAGGAAGGATATGTAGATAGCTTTAGGTGAAGTTGGGTGGGAGGAGACTCGGGTTGAGCATATTCACCGGTAGAGACCAGTTGTACCGAAAGGCCTGTTCCTGTGCTGTAAATTCGATGTAATTCTGTAATTATTTGGAGAAGCTGAGTTAGTTTGAGGGGCTGTATTAGTTTGAGGGGCTGTATTAGTATGATGAGCTGTATTAGTTTGAGGTGTTGTATTAGTTTGAGGGGCTGTATCAGTTTGAGGGGCTGTATTCGTTTGAGGGGCTGTGTTAGTTTGAGATGCTGTATTAGTTTGAGGGGCTGTATTAATTTGAGTGGCTGTATTAGTTTGAGGGGCTGTATTCGTTTGAGGGGCTGTATTAGTTTTGAGGGGCTGTATTAGTTGGAGGTGCTGTATTAGTTTGAGGGGCTGTATTAGTTTGAGGTGCTGTATTAGTTTGAGGTGCTGTATTAGTTTTGAGGGGCTGTATTAGTTTTGAGGGGCTGTATTAGATTCAGGTGCTCTTAGTTTCAGGTGCTGTATTAGTTTCAGGTACTGCATTAGTATGAGGTGCTGTATTAGTTTCAGGTAAGGTATTAGTATGAGGTGCTGTATTAGTTGCAAGTACTGTATTAGTTTTGAGGTGCTAATTAGTATGAGGTGCTGTATTAGTTTGAGGAGCTGTATTAGTTTGAGGAGCTGTATTTGTCTGAGCTGTTGTACTAGTTTGAGATGCTGGATAGGTTTTATTTTATGTCTTAGTTTAATCTCTCCCCAACAGCACGAGCAAAGCTCCCCGCGAGAATATTGGTCGCGGCTCTGTTGAGCTGTAACCCGTCCGGCTCTGTGTTCTGGCCTGTTTCATATTACACTGAGTGTTAAGTGAATGATATTGAAACTGAACTGTTAAGTATTACACTGAGTGTAAAGTGACAGATAGTGATACTGGGCTGTCCCCTATTAGACTGAGTGTAAAATGAAAACTATCTATACTGGGCTGTTCCCTATTGTACTGAGTGTAAAGTGAAAGGTATGTGCACTGGGCTGTTTCCTTTTAAAATGCCTCACCATAAACAGTCACGAGCCCTTCCCTTGCAAATGGCAAGAAGCAGCTTCGCAATCTTACCGTTTTAAGGTATTCTCCATGTTCAGTTATTATCCGTCCATTTACAATTACTGTACAAATTAAGGCGTCATGTTGTCGATTTCTCATTCTGACAAGCTCAGACCACGTTCTGGTTCAAACTCCTGAAAAATCGTTTTTAAACACGCAGCGGATGGTATCTCACATGCCAACACCGAATGGTCCTCATTCAGTGAATATCATCTCCACGATTGTCAGTTAATGGTTTCCTCGGGCTCCTGTTCACATACATAGATACATAGAAGATAGGAGCAGGAGTAGGCCATCCGGCCCTTCGAGCCTGCTCCGCCATTTAATGAGATCATGGCTGATCCTCCAATTCAGTATCCCGTCCCCGCCTTCTCTCCGTAACCCTTAACCCCTTTTGCCTGTAGAAATATATCTAATTCCCTCTTAAATATATTTAATGAGCTGGCGTACACTGCCCTCTGTGGCAATGAGTTCCACAGGTTCACCACCCTCTGAGTGAAGAAATTCCCCCTCATTTCTGTCCTAAATGGTTTAGCCCTTATCCTTAAATTATGTCCTCTAGTTCTGTTCTCACCCGCCAAGGGAAACATTCCTTCTGCATCTAGTCTGTCTCGACCTGTCAGAATTTTATACACTTCTATGAGGTCCCCTCTCAATCTTCTAAACTCCAGTGTGTACATCCATAAACTACATAGTCTCTCCTCATAGGTCAATCCCGCCATTCCTGGTATCAGCCTGGTGAATCGCCGCTGCACCCCCTCCATGGCAAGAACATCTTTCCTCAGATGAGGCGACCAAAACTGTACACAGTACTCGAGGTGTGGTCTCACCAGTGCCTTGTACAGCTGCAGCAAGGTATCCCTGTTCCTGTATTCCAACCCTTTTGCTATGAAGGCCAGCATACCGTTTGCCTTCTTGACCGCCTGTTGCACCTGCATGCTCGCCTTCAGTGACTGGTGTACAAGAACACCCAGGTCTCTCTGTACTTCCCCCTCTCCCAATTTATTGCCATTTAAATAATAATTTACCCTCCCGTTCCTGCACCCAAGGTGGATAACTTCGCACTTGTCCACATTATAGTGCATCTGCCATTTATCCGCCCAATCACCCAGTCTGTCCAAATCGCTCTGGAGCTTCCTGGTCTCCTCCTCTGAGCCCACCCCCCGCTCCTAGTTTATTGTCGTCTGCAAATTTGGAAATGCTGCATCCGACTCCCTGATCCAGGTCATTAATGTAAATTGCGAACAGCTGGGGACCCAGGACAGATCCCTGTGGTACACGACTTGTTACTGCCTGCCATTCAGAAAATGAGCCGTTTATTCCAACTCTCTATTTTCTATCTGACAGCCAGTTCTCTATCCACGTCAATACTTTCCCCTTTATCCCATGAGCTTCAATTTTCCCTGCTAATCTTTTATGTGGGACCTTATCGAAGGCCTTTTGGAAGTCCAGGTACACCACATCTACTGGCTCTCCCCCATCTATTTTACCAGTTACTCCCTCAAAAAATTCCAATAGATTAGTCAAGCACGATTTACCCTTTGTAAATCCATGTTGACTCTGTCCTATCCTGTCCCCATTTGCTAAGTGCTCCGCTATTTCATCCTTAATGATGGACTCCAGCATTTTGCCCACAACTGATGTAAGGCTTACAGGTCTGTAATTACCTGCTTTTTCCCTACCCCCCTTTTTGAATAGTGGGGTAACGTTAGCTACCCTCCAATCCATGGGCACTGTTCCCGAGTCTAATGAATTCTGATAAATCATACTTAGTGCATCCGCTATCTCTAGGGCCACCTCCTTCAGCACCCTAGGATGCATGTTATCAGTCCCTGGGGATTTGTCCGCCTTCAATCCCTTTAGCTTCCTTAACACCATATCCTTAGAGATATTGAATTGCATCAGTTCCTCCTTTGCAAATGTCCCTATTTTTCCCGATATCCCAGGGAGGTTTTTTGTGTCTTCCTTCGTAAAGACAGACCCAAAGTATGCATTTAGTTGGTCTGCCATTTCCTTATTTCCCGTTATATATTCCCCCGTATCTGACTGCAATGGGCCAACTTTGGTTTTCACCAGTCTTTTCCTCTTGATATACTTATAAAAGCTTTTGGAGTTAGTTTTTATATTTTCCGCCAGCTTGCTTTCGTAAGCTATTTTGCCCCTCTTGATTAAGCCCTTTGTCCTCCTTTGCTCTATCTTAAACTGTTCCCAATCTTCCGCTCTGGCGCTTTTTTTGGCTATTTTATACGCCCTATCTTTGGATTTTATGCTGTCTCTAATTTTCCCTGTTATCCACGGTTGAGTCACCTTTTTAGATTTCCTTTTATGCCAGATTGGTATAAACAATTTTTGCAATTTTGTCATTCGATCTTTAAATGCTTGCCATTGTTTATCTACATCCAGTCCTCCCAGGAACGTTGTCCAATCAGACCTACTCAGTTCCCGTCTAATGGCATCATAATTCCCCTTTTTTAAATTCAGGTTGGGTGTTGCGTGTTGCGTGTTGGGATCTATTGCACTCACCAGTCCCGCTCGAACACTCGCTTCCTTGATCGGAGTTAATTTATTTTGATCCTGCTCGTATACTGAGTGACCATAAAACAACCTGGTTTTGATTGTTCCATTGCAGTTACAACACTTTGCTGTCTTACAGAACAAAATACATTCCTCACCTTGAATGCAGTAACTAAACAGCAAGCTTCAAATAAGGTCGTCTCAATCACCGGGATAGATTTTGAGGATGGGCTTGTGAGCCTCAGAAGCTCTGGGCTGGGAAGGTAAAATCCTTCAAGATAACTGGTCCTGCTCTCTGTGCAGTGACCCTGCTGCAAAGTACAAGTGTGTGGACCTGGGGTAAGAAGACTGAGCTATCACTCCACTCAAATACTTACTGCCCGGGCTCAATTACTGAGAATGGTCCGTATGGTGAGATCAGTCATTTTCTGTATTTTTTCCTATTTATGTCCTACAGTTAATTTAGTGGCGATTGTGATCCTGTCCCGGGGAAAGTGCGGGCTCTCCACCTGCATCACTCGCTACCTGGTGGCCATGGCAACGGCGGATCTACTGGTCGTTATTAACGACATCATATTGTATCGGATCAGCTATTACTATTTCCGGGGATCTTTCCTAGATATCACCCCTGTGTGTAGTGTTATCATTGTCTTGTGCCACGTAGCCACAGACTGTTCTGTTTGATTCACTGTCACTTTTTCCTTTGATCGCTTTGTCGCCATTAGTTGCCAGAAGCTGAAAACAAAAATTTGCACCGAGAAAACTGCGGCTGTGGTTCTAGCAACAGCCTGCATTCTGCTCTGTTTGAAAAACGTTCCTTTCTACTTTACATTAGAACCTCGTGACATACTTTACTGGTTTGATTCAGTTCTAACCCCATTGCTCCCATTCGCTTTAATTATTTTACTCAACACTCTGACGGTCAGACACATTTTAGTGGCCAGTCGAGTCCGTAAGACTCTGAGGGGTCAGAGCAAGAGACAGAATCGCAGCGACCCAGAGATGGAGAGCAGGAGGAAGTCTGTGATTTTACTCTTCGCTGTTTCCGGCCGTTTCATACTATTGTGGCTGACAAATGTTGCCGAATTCTTATATTATAACATCACAGGGAGAGATTACGAATATTACAATGATGCTCTAATTATCTTTGAACAAGTCGGATATATGCTGCAGATTTCAAATACCTGCTCAAACAAATGTATTTATGGAGTGACTCAGACCTTGTTCGGAGAGCAGTCCAAGAACGCGATGAAATATCCGGTTAACCTAATTGTTAAATTAATTAAATAATATGAACAACTGAGCTGAGCCCAGAGGTGGGTCCGAGTTTTTCCTGGTCATGAATCTAATATTTATCCCAATACTTCCACCACATTGATTGCAGCAGGAATCGCTCGTGATCTCCAAATACATTCGGGTGGGGCAGTCATTTATTTCTTGAGCTGTGAAATGTTTTCATAGATTCATGGAATAGAAGGTTCGTGGATTCATAGACTAATAGTAACATACAGCACAGAAAAAGGCCATTCGGCCCGTCCTGCCAGTGCTGACTCTTTGAAACTCCAGTCGTGCTTAGCCCCACATCGCCGCATTTTGTCCCTAACCCTGTAAGTGCCTCATCCTCAAGTACATGCTCAACTCTCTTTTAAAATTATTGATGGAATCAGCTTCCATCAACTTTTCACAGAGAAAGTGCCAGATTCCAACATCTCTCCGAGTGAAAAAAATCTCCTCCTCACATATCTAGATCTGTTTCCAATGTTTTTAATTCTATGACGTCTGGTTATTGACCGACTCACCAGAGGGAATATTTTAAACCCTACTAACTCTATCAAAACCTCTCCACCCCTACAGAAGCTCAATTAAGGCACCACTTAACCTTCTCAGTTCCAAGTCGAACAGTCCGAACTTTTCCATTCTCTTCTCATAACTGAATTGCCTCATCCCTGGAACATCCTGGTAAACCTCCTCTGTGCCCGGGCTAATGGGTTTACATCTTTCCTGAAATGTGGTGCCCAGAATTGTCCACAATACTCCAGTTGATGCCAAACCAGTGATTTATAAAATTCTGGCATGATGTCTTTGCTTTTAAATTCTATTCCTCTGTTTATAAAATCAAGTAACCCATAGTCTTTTTCACCTTATCAACTTGCCCTGCCACCTTTAAGGATCTGTGTATATGGACACCAAGGCCTCCCTGCTCAGCTACACTTTTCAAAATCGTGTCATTTATACTATACTGTCGTTCCATTTTAGTCCTCCCAAAGTGCATTACTTCAAACTTCTCCGTGTTCAACTCCATCTACCATGCTTCCGCCCATTTCACCATCCTGTCTATGTCTGGCTGAAGCCTATAACTGTCTTAATCATTGCCTACTACTTTGTCAATTTTCGCATCGTCTGCAAAGTTTATAATGCTGCTCTCTACACCCGAGTCTACTGCGTTTATAAAGTTTGCAAAGAATAATGGACCCTAAACTGACCCTTGGGGAACCCCACTGCAAACCACCTCACAGTCTGAAAAACATTCTTCCTCCACCGCACTTTGCTTCCTGCCACTGAGCCAATTTTGTGTCAATATCGCAATATATTCCCCTTAACTGTACGGGCTTCCAGGTGAGCTGTTCTGTTTACAGTCAGTTTATCCACTCGGTGTAGCAAACCTTGTGAAGCTTCCAGTGCAAAACATGTTTGAATAGCTAGATAGTCGGAATTGGCTGTAGATTAAAGGCTGTGGAGTTAATTTTTGACGGAGTTTTATTCAATATTTAAAAAAAGCTTTCACTGTACTCTGTCTCGCCTGTCGATTTCCCTCTACTGGTTTCTCTCGATCACTGTGCTCAGTAACAACTCTCTCGATCGCCCTCTGCTGGTGTCTCTCTGTATCTGCAAAGGAGAGGTGGAATTATAGTGAGGAAGGTACTGACAGAGAGAGAGAAATAGAGACGGGGCAGAGAGAGATAGAGACAAAGAGATAGAGAGAGAGAGAAAGACAGGGACAGTGAGAGTGAGAGAGACATGTGCACAGATAAATTGAAAGAGAAAGAGATAGACACAGAGATAGTAAAAACGAACAGAGAAGAGACTGAGAGACACACAGACAGAAATAGACAGGGAAATTGTGAGAAACATGGAAAGACATAAAGAAAAAGAGAGAAAGGGAGAGTGAGTTTGAGAACGATACAGGCGTGAGAGAAAACAAAACAGAAAGAGAGACAGAGAAACAGGTACACAGAGAGAGAAGGAGACCGGAGCTGAGAATTATATAAATCATAGAAGCATAGAAACATACACCACAATAGGAGAGAAAGGGACAGAGAGCGATAGAAAGAGATAGGAACAGAGAGAGGGAGTGAGAGAGAATGAAACAGAGAACGAGAGAGAGTGTGTGGGACAGAGATAGATATAAAAATTCATGGGACAGAGATACAGAGAGAAACATGTACGGAGAGACTGATGTATAAAGACAGAGATGGAAAGAGACAGTGATAGAGAGAGTAAAATGTCAGGGACAGGGATACAGAGAAAGAGACAATGAAAGGAAGGTACAAAAAGAGTGAGAGTCAGGCTAGAGAGCTAATGAGAGACTGTGACTAAGAGGGAAAGAAAATGAGAGAGAGAAAAAGAAAGGAGGACAAAGTGCAAGACAGTGAAACACATACAGAGATAAAGAGAGAGAGGGGGAGAGAGGGATACGAACGGAGAGAGAGAGAAAAAGAGAGGTAAAAAGACTCAAAAAGACCCCCATACGGACTCCTGCCCCTGACCTACTCGCCCCTTCCAAAACGGAACCGCCTCTCCTCCTTTACCGCACACGAAGCACTGCCGCCAGAGAGGGAGACAACGGGAGAGAGATGGGGAAAAACAGAGAGGGAGATAGAGATGGATATAAATAGAGAGGGAGCGATAGAGGTGGTAGAGGGGGAGATAGAGATGGGGAGAGAGTACCCAAGAGTTTGAGATAGAGAGTGATCAATAGAGTGTGAAATTGAAATATATAAATAGAAAAATCTAAATGAAAGGGAGAGATAGAAATGGACAGTTAAAGTGACGGAGATATAAGATGGCGAGAGAGTAACAGATTGGGAGATATAAGATGGAGAGAGAGCAATAAAGATAGGGAGGAATAGAGATGGAGGGAAATTAACAGAGATAGAAATGGAGAAATAGAGATGGTGAATAGCAGAAAGAAGTATAAACAGAGAGGGAGAAATATTGATGAGAAGAGTAACAGAGTGAAGGGAAAGATAGAGACAGACAGAGAGTAAAAGAGAGAGGGAGAGACGAAGCTGGATAAATAATAACCTAGAGATGTAGTACCAGTGAGAGAAAGGGAGAAATTAACGGTCAAGATAGTAACAGAGTGAAGGGAAAGATGAGGAGCAAATAAAAGAGCAAGGGAGAGATAGAGATGGGGAGAGAGAAAAAAGAGAGGGAGCGACGGAGCTGGAGAAATAATAGCCTAGAGATGTATTACCAGAGAGAGAAAAGGAGAGAAATAGAGGGCGAGATAGTAAGAGAGCGAAGGGAAAGATGCGGAGAGAATAACAGAGAGAGGGAGAGATAGAGATGGAGAGCAACTAACAGAAAGAGGGATAGAAATGGCGAGTGTAACTGAGAGACACAAAGATGGAAATTAACAGAGAGTAAGAGAGAAAAAGTAATCGATAGAGATGACCAGAGAGTAACACACAGAGGAAGCGAGAGATAGAGATGACATGAGAGTAACAGAGAGAGCAAGTGAGAGTTAGAGATTACCAGAGAGTAACAGGGAGAGGAAGCGAGAGATAGATTACCAGAGAGTAATACAGGGAGGAAGCAAGAGATAGAGATGACCAGAGAGTAACAGAGCGAGGAAGCAAGCGATAGAGATGACCAGAGAGTAACAGAGAGAGGAAGCGAGAGATAGAGATGAACAGAGAGTAACAGAGAGAGAACGCGAGTGATAGAGATGACCATAGAGTAACAGAGAGAGGAAGCGATAGATAGAGATGACCAGAGAGCAAAAGAGAGTGAAAGCGAGTGATAGAGATGACAAGATAGTAACAGAGAGGAAGTGAGACATAGCGATGACCATAGAGTAACAGAGAGAAAACGCGAGTGATAGAGATGACCAGAGAGTAACAGAGAGAGGAAGCGAGAGATAGAGATGACCAGAGAGTAACAGAGAGAGAACGCAAGAGATAGAGATGACCAGAGAGTAACAGAGAGAGAACGCGAGAGCTAGAGATGACCAGAAAGTAACAGAGAGAGGAAGCGAGAGATAGAGATGACCAGAGAGTAGCAGAGAACAAGCGAGCGAGAGTGCTGACCAGATAGTAATAGAGAGAGTAAGCGAGAGCTGGAGATAACCAGAAAGTAACAGAGAGAGGACACGAGAGATACTGATGACCAGAGAGTAACAGAGAGAGGAAGCGAGATAGAGATGACCAGAGAGTAACAGAGAGGAAGCTAGTGATAGAGATGACCAGAGAGTAGCAGAGAGAGGAAGCGAGTGTTAGAGATGACCAGAGAGTAACAGAGAGAGAAAGCGAGACATACCGATGACCAGAGAGTAACAGTGAGGAAGCAAGAGATAGAGATGACCAGAGAGTAACAGAGAGAGAACGCGAGAGCTAGAGATGACCAGAGAGTAACAGAGAGAGGAAGCTAGAGATAGAGATGACCAGAGAGTAACAGAGAGAGGAAGCTAGAGATAGAGATGACCATAGAGTAACAGAGAGAGGAAGCGAGACATAGAGATGACCAGAGAGTAAAAGAGTGAGGAAGCGACTGATAGAGATGACCAGAGAGTAACACAGTGAAGAAGCGAGAGGTAGAGATGACCAGCGAGTAACAGAGAGAGGAAGCGAGTGATAGAGATGACAAGAGAGTAACAGAGAGAGGAAGCGAGAGATAAAGATGACCAGAGAGTAACAGAGAGAGGAAGCGAGAGATAGAGATGACCAGAGAGTAACAGAGAGAGAACGCAAGAGATAGAGATGACCAGAAAGTAACAGAGAGAGGAAGCGAGAGATAGAGATGACCAGAGAGTAACAGAGAGAGAACGCAAGAGATAGAGATGACCAGAGAGTAACAGAGAGGAAGCTAGTGATAGAGATGACCAGAGAGTAGCAGAGAGAGGAAGCGAGTGTTAGAGATGACCAGAGAGTAACAGAGAGAGGAAGCGAGACATACCGATGACCAGAGAGTAACAGTGAGGAAGCAAGAGATAGAGATGACCAGAGAGTAACAGAGAGAGGAAGCTAGAGATAGAGATGACCATAGAGTAACAGAGAGAGGAAGCAAGCGATAGAGATGACCAGAGAGTAACAGAGAGAGGAAGCGAGAGATAGAGATGAACAGAGAGTAACAGAGAGAGAACGCGAGTGATAGAGATGACCATAGAGTAACAGAGAGAGGAAGCGAGAGATAGAGATGACCAGAGAGCAAAAGGGAGTGAAAGCGAGTGATAGAGATGACAAGATAGTAACAGAGAGGAAGTGAGACATAGCGATGACCATAGAGTAACAGAGAGAAAACGCGAGTGATAGAGATGACCAGAGAGTAACAGAGAGAGGAAGCGAGAGATAGAGATGACCAGAGAGTAACAGAGAGAGAACGCAAGAGATAGAGATGACCAGAGAGTAACAGAGAGAGAACGCGAGAGCTAGAGATGACCAGAAAGTAACAGAGAGAGGAAGCGAGAGATAGAGATGACCAGAGAGTAGCAGAGAACAAGCGAGCGAGAGTGCTGACCAGATAGTAATAGAGAGAGTAAGCGAGAGCTGGAGATAACCAGAAAGTAACAGAGAGAGGACACGAGAGATACTGATGACCAGAGAGTAACAGAGAGAGGAAGCGAGATAGAGATGACCAGAGAGTAACAGAGAGGAAGCTAGTGATAGAGATGACCAGAGAGTAGCAGAGAGAGGAAGCGAGTGTTAGAGATGACCAGAGAGTAACAGAGAGAGAAAGCGAGACATACCGATGACCAGAGAGTAACAGTGAGGAAGCAAGAGATAGAGATGACCAGAGAGTAACAGAGAGAGAACGCGAGAGCTAGAGATGACCAGAGAGTAACAGAGAGAGGAAGCTAGAGATAGAGATGACCAGAGAGTAACAGAGAGAGGAAGCTAGAGATAGAGATGACCATAGAGTAACAGAGAGAGGAAGCGAGACATAGAGATGACCAGAGAGTAAAAGAGTGAGGAAGCGACTGATAGAGATGACCAGAGAGTAACACAGTGAAGAAGCGAGAGGTAGAGATGACCAGCGAGTAACAGAGAGAGGAAGCGAGTGATAGAGATGACAAGAGAGTAACAGAGAGAGGAAGCGAGAGATAAAGATGACCAGAGAGTAACAGAGAGAGGAAGCGAGAGATAGAGATGACCAGAGAGTAACAGAGAGAGAACGCAAGAGATAGAGATGACCAGAAAGTAACAGAGAGAGGAAGCGAGAGATAGAGATGACCAGAGAGTAACAGAGAGAGAACGCAAGAGATAGAGATGACCAGAGAGTAACAGAGAGGAAGCGAGTGTTAGAGATGACCAGAGAATAACAGAGAGAGGAAGCGAGACATACCGATGACCAGAGAGTAACAGTGAGGAAGCAAGAGATAGAGATGACCAGAGAGTAACAGAGAGAGGAAGCTAGAGATAGAGATGACCATAGAGTAACAGAGAGAGGAAGCGAGACATAGAGATGACCAGAGAGTAAAAGAGTGAGGAAGCGACTGATAGAGCTGACCAGAGAGTAACACAGTGAAGAAGCGAGAGGTAGAGATGACCAGCGAGTAACAGAGAGAGGAAGCGAGTGATAGAGATGCCAAGAGAGTAACAGAGAGAGGAAGCGAGAGATAAAGATGACCAGAGAGTAACAGAGAGAGGAAGCGAGAGATAGAGATGACCAGAGAGTAACAGAGAGAGAATGCAAGAGATAGAGATGACCAGAGAGTAACAGAGAGGAATCGAGAGATAGAGATGACCAGAGAGTAACAGAGAGTTTTGAAGACAAATTAGAAATTTTCGGAGAAGGACAACAGATAATGCATCTAAAATAAAACACAGATAAAGGGACAAAAAAAACAGATATTGCCGCAACTAAAACCCAAATATGGGCCCTGAAAGTAAATGGAGGAATTAGGAAAAAATAAAACTGATACAGAACTGAAATAAATCAGAAATTGAATGAACTACAAAACAGATGCAGAGAGAGAATGAAGAGAGAGGGTGAAAGACAGACTCACATAGAGAGAGGTAGAGACACAGACAGAGAAACAGAAATATCCTTAGGGACAGTGGAATTGGGAGAATGACAGAGAGCGAAAAATAAACAAGAAGGGAGACAGAGAGCGGCTGAGATCTTGCATTCGATGAACTGGAGTCTGACCCGCACAGACTCCCATCACATGGCTGAACAATGCCCTCCCCAAAGGAGGGAGACATTCCCCTCAGTAACAGGGCACAGAGGGTGAACTGGACCAGGAACATTGAGTTACAAAAGATCCGTTTCACTTGCAGCAGATAAATTAGGGAGTTTTCTTGAATTCGGCGGAGGGAGTGCGGTTATAGGAAGAACTGAGAAGTGGATCTGGAGCGCGGGACATTTGACTTGGCCCCTTTGAACAGGTAGTGATCCCTGCTACAGGGTCAGGACCTAAACAGTACCAACATTATAATGAATAAACTGAAATCAACGGCATTTATCCAACATACACTCTGGATCCATTATTGTGGGGCATTTTTCACTCTATCGCAACACCCTATTTCCCAGGAACAGCCCAGTGACACTACACTAAAGAGAGAGATGAGGGCTCGGTTTATCACCCCCTGAAGAGGGAGATGGGGTCTCGGTTTAACATCCCCTGAACAGGGAGATGGGGGCTCGGTTTAACATCCCCAGAACATTGGGATGGGGGCTCGGTTTAACATCCTATGAACAGGGCAATGGGGGCTCGGTTTAACATCCCCTGAAGAGGGAGATGGGGGCTCGGTTTAACATTCTCTGAACAAGAGATGAGGCCTTGGTTTACCATCCCCTGAACAGGGAGACGGGTCCTTGGTTCAACATCCCCTGGACAGAGAGATGGGGGCTCGGTTTAACATCCCCTGAGCAGGGAGATGGGTCCTCCGTTTAATATACATAGAAACATAGAAAAATAGGAGCAGAAGTAGGCCATTCGGCCCTTCGAGCATGCTCCGCCATTCAATATGATCATTGCTGATCCTTTATCTCAATACCCTATTCCGGCTCTCTCCCCATGCCCCTTGATGACTTTTTTGTCTAGAAATCTATCTATCTCCTTCTTAATTATATTCAGTGATTGGGCTCCACAGCCTTCTGTGGTAAAGAATTCCACAGGTTCACCAGCCTCTGAGTGAAGAAATTTCTCCTCATCTCAGTCCTATATGTCCTACCCCGAATCCTGAGACTGTGATCCATCGTTCCAGACCCCCCAGCCAGGGGAAACATCTTCCCTGCATCCAGTCTGTTTAGCCCTGTCAGAATTTTATGTTTCAATGAGATCCCCTCTCATTCTTCTAAACTGTATTGAATACAGGCCTAGTATACTTAATCTCTCGTCATACGACAGCGTTGCCTTCCCAGGAATCAGTCTGGTGAACCTTCGCTGCACTCCCTCGGTGGCAAGTATATCCTTTGTTAGGTAAGGAGAACAAAACTGCACACATTGTCTCAAAAAGGCCCTGCATAACTGTAACAAGACATCCTTGCTCCTGTACTCAAATCCTCTTGTATTGAAGCCCAACATACCATTTGCCTTCCGAACTGCTTGCTGCACCTGCATGTTTGCTTTCAGTGATTGGTGTAGAAGGACACCCAGGTCCCTTTGTACATCGACATTTCCCAATATATCACCATTTAAATAATACTCTACCTTTCTGTTTTTCCTACCGAAGTGGATAACTTCACATTGATACACGTTATAATGCATCTGCCAAGTATTTGCCCATTCACTCAACTTGTCCAAATCGCGTTGAAGCATCTTTGCATCCTCCTCACAACTCACAGTCCCACCTAGTTTTCTGAACAAGAGACGGCCCCTCGATTTAAATTCCCCTGAACAGTGAGATGATGCCTCGGTTTAACAACCCCTGAACAGTGAGATGATGCCTCGGTTTAACATCCCCTGAAGTGAGATGATGCCTCGTTTTAACATCGCCTGAACATGGAGATCGGGATTCGGTTTAACATCCCCTGAACAGAGAGATAAGGGTCGCTGTTTGACATTCCCCTGAGCAGAGATGCGGGAGCTCGATTTAATATTACCCTTCCACCCCCACCCCCCCCCACCCACCCCGCCACCCGCCCCCCTCCACCAACACCCACCACCTCTGGACAGGGAGATGGGGGCTCGGGTTAATATTCTTCTGAACAGGGAGACAGGCCTCGGATTAACCCTCATCCTGGACAGATTGATAGAATCATACAGCACAGAAGGAGGTCATTTGGACAATCTTGCATGTGCTGGCTATCTAAAGGCGCTACCAATTAGTCTCACTCCACTGCTCTTTCCTCCGACACCTGAAAATGTTTTATTTTTAAGTAGTGATCGAATTCCCTTTCGAAGTCACTGTTGAATCTTTCACCGCCCTTTCAGGTGTTGTATTCCAGATCATAACAACACGCTGTGAAAAAATAATCTCCTCATCTTCTCCCTGGGTTTGTTGTAAATTATTTTAAATATGTAGCCTTTGGTTGCCGACCCTCCTGCAACCGGAAACAGTTTCCTCTATCTACTCTATTAAAACTCCTCATTATTTTGAACACCTATGTTAAAGCTCCCTTTATATTTGCTGCACTAAGGAGAAGAAACTTAGCTTCCCTGGTCTCCCACGTAACTGAAGTTACACATCCCTGGAAGGATTCCAGTAAATCTCCTCTGCACCTTCTCCAAGGACGAGATGTCCTTTTCTGTAGTAAGAACAGAAGAACAGAAGAAATAGGATCAAGTGTTGGCCATACGGCCCCTCGAGCCTGATCCGCCATTCAATAAGATCTTGGCTGATCATGGACCTCAACCCCACTTTCCCGCTCGATCTTCATATCCCTTGATTCCACTAGAGTCCAAAAATGTATCTATCTCAGTCTTGAATATACTCAAAGACTCAGCCTTCACAGCCCTCTGGGCAGAGAATTCCAAAGGTTCACAACACTCTGTGTGAACAAATTCCTCCTCATCTCTGTCTAAAGTGGCCTAACCCTTATACATAGACTATACCCCTTAGTTCTAGACACTATAGACACGGAGTGCAGATCGGAACAGAGTGTTAAGCTGCGAGTTTGAGTGAGGGCGTTCGGGAAGGGAGATGTTCCTTTCTTTTTCCATCTTTGTCAGCTTCCATGAGAGCAGGAGCTAAAAAGCTGCACAAGAGGGGACAGAGAACCAGCGGTTGATATTTCTAACGTATTTCTACATTACAGTCATTAAAGTAAAAGTAAGGTCTCTAGTTTAGAGTAAGTAGCGTTTAAAGGGATGTAAGGTCCCTAGTGTATTTAATATTCTTTAATTTAAAAGGAGTCAATTAAGGGTAGGACATGGCAGGGCAGCACGGCAGCGTGGAGTGCTCCTCCTGTACTAAGTTGGGAGTCAGGGACACTTTAGATGTCCAGGGCGAACACATGTGCAGGAAGTGTCTCCAGCTGCAGCTACTTGAAATCCGCGTTTCGGAGCTGGAGCTGCGGCTGGAGTCACTGTGGAGCATCCGCGAAGCTGAGATCTTCGTGGATATCACGTTTAACAACGTGGTCACATGCGGCTAAAGAGTGCACAGGCAGGCAGGGAATGGGTGGCCACCAGACAGAGTAAAGGAACTAGGCAGGTAGTGCAGAAGTCCCCTGGGTCGATTTCCCTCTCCGACAGATTTTCCATTTTGGATACTGATGGGGGAGATGGTTTCTCAGGGGAATGCAGCAAGAGCCAAGTCCGTTGCACTACGAGTCGTTCAACTGAACAGGAGGGGAGGAAAAAGAGTGGGAGAGCAATAGTGATAGGGGAATCTATCGTAAGGGCAACAGATAGACGTTTCTGTGGCCGCAGACGTGACTCCAGGATGGTATGTTGCCTCCCTGGTGCCAGGGTCAAGGAAGTCACTGAACGGCTGCAGGGCATTCTGAAGGGGGAGGGCGAACAGTCAGAGGTCGTGGTTCACATTGGTAACAACGACATGGATAGAAAGAGGGATGAGGTCCTGCAACAAGATTTTAGGGAGCTATGTAGCAGATTAAAAAGCAGGACCTCAAAGGTTGCAATATCTGGATTACTCCCGGTGCCACGTGCTAGTGATTATAGGAATAGGAGGATAGAGCAGATGAATGCATGGCTGAAGAGTTGGTGCAGGAGGGAGGGCTTTAGTTTCCTGGATCACTGGGTCTGCTTCTGTGGAAGGTGGGACCTGTACAAGTCGGATGGGTTGCACTTGAACCGGAACGGGACCAACATCCTTGCGGGGAGGTTTGCTAGTACTGTTGTGGGGTCGGGGGGGGGGGGGTGGTTAAACTAACATGGCAGGGGGATGGGATACCGAGTGAAGCTATAGTAGGGGGCGAAGCACAGCCAAATATAGAGGAAAAAACAAATATGCCTGGAAGGCAGATCAAATATGTAACGGCACAAGGGAGTATTGCAAGTCTGGATGGCATTTATTTTAATGCAAGGAGTCTTGCGAGTAAGGCAGATGAATTGAAGGTGTTGATGAACACTTGGGAGAATGATATTGTTTGCTATCACAGAAACATGGTTGAGGAGGGGCAGGACTGGCAGCTCAATATTCCGTGGAATAGAATCTTCAGGCGAGACAGAGGTGGGTGTAAAAGAGGAGGGGGTGTCGCAATATTAATCAATGAGTCAATTATTGCTGTAAGGAGGGATGATATCTTAGCAGGTTCCTCTAATGAGGCCATATGGGTAGAACATAATAACAAAAAGGGGGCAAGAACTTTGCTGGGAGTGTACCATAGTCCCCCAAACAGTCAGGGGGAGATAGAGGAACAGATATGTAGGCAAATCTCAGAGAAGTGTAGAAAGAATAGGGTAATAATAGTCGGGGATTTCAACTTCCCCAATATTAACTGGGATAGTCAGAGTGTGAAAGGCTTAAAAGGTGCAGAATTCTTAAAGTGCATGCAGGAGAGCTTTTTGCGCCAGCATGTCGAAAGTCCTACAAGAGAGGGGGCGGTACTGGACCTGATTCTATGGGATGGAGCCGGGCAACTGGTAGAAGCGTTAGTAGGAGAGCATTGTGGTGACAGTGACCATAATTCGGTGAGATTTAAGGTAGTCATGGAAAAGGAAAAGATGGACCGGAAAGAAAGGTTCTAAATTGGGGGAAGGCAGATTTTAACATGTTAAGGCAGGATCTGGCCAAAGTGGACTGGGATCAGCTACTTGTAGGAAAATCCACATCAGAGCACTGGGAGTCTTTCAGAAAGGAAATAGAGAGAGTACAACAGCAACATGCTCCCGTAAAGGTCAAGCGTGGGACCAACAAGCCCAGGGAACCCTGAATGTGAAGGGATATACGAGAATGGATTAGGACAAAAAGGGAGGCTTTTGGCAGATACAAAGGACTAAAAACAGTGGAAGCCCTAGAGGAGTATAGAAAGTGCAGGGGGTACTTAAAAAAGAAATTAGGAGAGCGAAGAGGGAGCATGAAATAACACTGGCGGGCAAAATAAAGGAAAATCCCAAGGTGTTTTATAGGTATATTAAGGGCAAGAGGAGAACTAATGAAAGAGTAGGGCCCATTAGGGATCACAGTGGCAATTTGTGTGGAGAGCCAGAAGATATAGGTGGGGTTTTAAACGAATATTTTGCATCTGTGTTCACTCTGGAGAAGGACGATGTAGGCATAGAAATCAAGCAGGGGGATTGTGATATCCTTGAACTAATTAGTATTGAGAGGGCGGAGGTACTAGCGGTTATAGCTGGCTTAAAAGTGGATAAATCCCCAGGCCCAGACGAGATGTATCCCAGGCTGATGTGTGAGGCAAGAGAGGAGATTGCAGGGGCTCTGACACAAATTTTCAGAACCTCTCTGTCCATAGGGGATGTGCCAGAGGACTGGAAAACAGCTAACGGAGTACCATTATTCAAGAAGGGTAGTAGGGATAAACCAGCGAATTACAGGCCAGTGAGCCTAACATCAGTGGTAGGGAAATTAATGGAAAAAATTCTGATTGACAGAATTAGTCTCCACTTGGAGAGGCAAAGATTAATCAAGGATAGTCAGCATGGCTTTGTCAGGGGGAGATCATGTCTGACCAATTTGGCTGAATTTTTCGAGGGGGTGACTAGGTGTGTGGATGAGGGTACTGCAGTTGATGTGGTCTACATGGACTTCAGTAAGGCACTTGACAAAGTCCCGCATGGGAGACTGGTCAAGAAGGTAAGAGCCCATGGGTTCCAGGGCAACTTGGCACATTGGCTCCAAAATTGGCTTAGTGGCAGGAGGCAGAGTATGATGGTCGAGGGTTGTTTTTGTGACTGGAAGCCTGTGTCCAGTGGTGTACCGCAGGGATCGGTGCTGGGTCCTTTGCTGTTTGTAGTGTACATTAATGATTTAGATATGAATGTAGGAGGTATGATCAGTAAGTTCACAGATCACACGAAAATTGGTGTGGTGTTAATAGCGAGGAGGGAAGCCTCAGGCTACAGGACGATATAGACGGGTTGGTCAGATGGGCTGATCCATGGCAAATGGAATTTAACCCTGAAAAGTGGGAGGTGATGCATTTTGGGAGGACTAACAAAGCAAGGGAATAAACAATGAATAGTAGGTACCTATGAAGGATAGAGGATCAGAGGGACATTGGTGTGCATATACATAGATCCCTGAAGGCAGCAGGACAGTTAGATAAGATGGTTAAAAAGGCATAATGGACACTTGCCTTCATCAGCCGAGGTATAGAATATAAGAGCAGGGATGTTATGATGGAGCTGTACAAAACGCTAGTTAGGCCACAGCTGGAATATTGTGTGCAGTTCTGGTCGCCACACTATAGGAAGGATGTGATTGCATTGGAGAGGGTGCAGAGGAGATTCACCAGGATGTTACCTGAGCTGCAGCGCTTCAGCTATGAAGAGAGACTGGACAGGCTGGTGTTGTTTTACTTAGAGCAGAGAAGGCTGAGGGGGGACCTGATTGAGGTGTACAAAATTATGAGGGGTGTAGGTAGGTTAGATAGAAAGGACATTTTCCCCTTAGTAGAGGGGTCAATAACCAGGGGGCATAGTTTCAAGCTAAGGTACAGGAGGTTTAGAAGGGATTTGAGGAAAGACTTTTTCACCCAGAGGGTGGTTGGAATCTGGAACTCACTGCCTGAAAGGGTGGTAGAGGCAGGAACCCTCACAACATTCAAGAAGCATTTAGATGAGCAATTGAAACGCCATAGCATACAAGGCTACGGACCAAGTGCACGGAAAATGGGATTAGAATAGAAAGGGCTTGATGGCCGGTGCGGACAAGATGGGCCGAAGGGCCTCTTTCTGTGCTGTATAACTCTATGACTCTATCTATGACTCTATGACTCTAGCCAGGGGAAACAACCTCTCAGCATTTACCCTGTCAATCCCCTTCAGAATCTTGCATGTTTCAATGAGATCACCTCTCATTGTTCTAACCTCATTAGAGTATAGGCTCTTTCTACAAAATCCATATTCACAGGGTAGCCCTCTCATCCCAGGAAACAACCTAGTGAACCTTCGTTTCCCCGCCTCCAAGGCAAGTATATCCTTTCTGATATAAGGAGACTAAAATTGTGCACAGTACTCCAGGTCTGGTCTCACCGAGGGTCTGTGCAATTTTAGCAAGACTTTCTCACTCTTCTACTCCAACCCCCTTTCAATAAAGGCCAACATGCCATTTGCCTTCCTTTTTGCTTGCTGTACCTGCATGCTAGCTATCTGTGTTTCTTGCACGAAGACACCCAAATCTCTCGGAACAGAAACATTTAATAGTTTCTCACCATTTAAAAAATATTCTGTTTTTCTATTCTTTCTACCAAAGTGAATAACCTCAAATTTCCGTATATCATAATCCATCTGACACCTTTCGTCCCACTCACAAATTCTATCTATATCCTTTTACAGAATCTTTGTGTTCTCCTCACAGCTTACTGTCCCACCTGGCTTTGTATCGTCAGGAAACTAGAATACATTACACTCTGTTCCTTCATCTAGATCATTAATATAGAATGTAAATATCTGAGGCCCCAAAACTGATCCTTGTGGCAAGATCCGTTTATCCCTACTCATTGTTTTCTGTCCGGTAACTAATCCTCTATCCATGCTGTTATATTCCCCCCAACCCCATGTGCCATTATCTTGTGTAATAACCCTTTGTGTGACATCTTATAGAATGCCTTTTGGAAATACAAATATACTACATCCGCACGTTCCCCTTTATCTACCCAACATGTTACATCTTCAAAAAACTCTAATAAATTTGTCAAACACGATAACCTTTTCATACAAACATGTTGACTCTGCCTCATCGTGTTATGGTTTTCTAAGTGCCCTGATACCACTTCCTTTACAATGGAGTCTAGCATTTTCCCGACAACTGATGTCAGGCTAACTGGCCTGTAGATCCCTGTTTTCTCTCTCCCTCCTTTCTTGAATAGCTGTATTACATTTGCGACCTTCCAATCTGCTGGGACCATTCTAGAGTTTAGGGAGTTTTTGGAAGATCAAAACCAATGCATCCACTATCTCTTCAGCCACCTCTTTTAGAACCCTGGGATTTCGGCCGCCAGGTCCAGGGGATTTGTCGGGTCTTAGTCGCATTAGTTTCTCTAGTACTTTTTCTCTACTTATATTAATTATGTTCAGTCCCTCACCCTCATTGGACCCTTGGTTCCACACCATTTTCGGTATTCGTTTTGTGTCTTCTACTGTGGAGACAGATACAAAATATTTGTCAACGTTTCTGCCATTTCCTTACTCCCCATAATAATTTCTTCTGTCTCGGCCTGCATGGGACCAACGTATACATTTACTACTCTCTTTCTTTTTACATACTTGTCTAAGCTCATGCATTCTGCTTTTATATTTCTTACTAGTTTTCTCTCATATTCTATTTTTTCCCTTTTTATCAATGTTTTTCTCATTCTTTCCTGTTTTCTAAAACTCACCCAATCCTTGGGCTTACTACTATCCTTCGCAACATTAAAAGCTTCTTCTTTCAATCTAATGTTTTCGTTGAATTCTTTAGTTAGCCACGGTTGGGTCACTTTTCCCGTGGAGTTTTTGTTTCTCAATCGAATATATTTTTGTTGAGAATTATGAATTATTTCTTTAAATGCTGTCCACTGTTTATCTACTGCTATACCTTTTAATCTATTTTTCCAATCTACCTTAGCCAACTCGCCCCTCATGCCTCTGTAAGTGCCTTTTTTAAGTTTAAGATTCTAGTTTCGGACTTAGGCAAATCACACTCAAACTGAATGTGAAATTCTATCATATTATGATCACTCTGCCCAAAAGGAGCCTTTACTATGAGATTACTTATTAACCCTGTCTCATTACACAATACAAGATCAAAAATAGCCTGTTCTCTGATTGCTTCCATGTCGTATTGTTCTAGGAAACTGTCCCGAATGCATTCCATGAACTCGTCCTCCAGACTAACTTCGCCAATTTGATTTGTCCAATCTATTAAAGTCCCCCACGATTATTTCATTAACTTTGGTGCAAGCTCCTACTTTTTCTTGATTAACATTCTGTCCAACGGTACAGCTGCCGTTAGGGATCCTATAAACTACTCCCATCAGTGTTTTCTGCTCTTGTTATTCCTTATCTCCACTTATACTGATTCTACTTCCTATTCTTCAAAGCGTAGATCCTGTCTCTCTGCTGCCCTTATGTCATCCTTTATTATCAGGGCTAACCCCTCCTTTTCAATAGCGTGGTTCCCAGTATTGGATACAATACTCTTGCTGACGTCCAACAAGTGATTTAGATTGAGGGAGATGGGGACTTTGTTTAACACCATTCCGAACAATGAGACAGGTCCTTGTTTTAACACCACCCTGAATAGTCAGACGGGATCTTGGTTTAATACCATCGTGAACACTGAGACTTGACCTTGGTTTAATTCCATCGTGAACACTGAGACGGGACCTTGGTTTAATTCCATCGTGAACAGTGAGACGGGACCTTGGTTTAATTCCATCGTGAACAGTGAGACTGGACCTTGGTTTAATTCTATCCTGAACAGAGATACAGGGATTAAAGTCTCATCTGAAGGGCAGCGCTTTCAGAATAGAGAGCTCCTTCGGACTGCACTGGAACTGTCGCCCTGGATTATGGGCTGAAATTGCTGGAGTGGTGAACTAACCCACGGCCAACTAAACAAGAGAGGGGGCTTTGCTACCAAACTTATTTGGGACCAAGCTAATAGATCCTTTAGCTGCTTGATTAATTAACTCCATGATGCACTTTACATTTTATAGACGAACATAGGATTTACAGCACTGAACCCGACCATTAACCCAACTTGTATATGCCAGCGTTTATGTCCCGCACGAGCCTCATTCCATCCTACTTCATCTGACTTGATCAGCATATCTTTCTATTCCTTTCTGCCTCATGTACTTATCTAGCTGCCCCTTAAGGACATCTATGCTATTCGCCTCAACTAATCCATATGGTAGCAAGATCCACTTTCTAAACAATCTCTGGGTAAAGAAGTTTCTCCTGAATTCCCTGTTGGATTTCTTAGTGTCTGTCTTATATTTATGGACCCTAGTTTTCAACTCTCCCACAAGTGGAAACAGCTTATCTACGTCTACGTTACAAAACCACTTCATAATTGTAAATAACTCTATAAGGTCACCCCCTCAGCTTCTCTTTTCTAGAGGGAGCTATGAAACTCATTCACACATTGTGCCACAGCCCTGTAATAATTTGAGGCTGTTGGTTATGTCATGAGAACCGAAAACTTACCAAAGCTGATCTTGTAAGGGTGGCCACATTCTGTACCGTGAATTTCTGTTCTTCTATGATTTATGAACCTTACAAGCCTCCTACTTGAATGTAATGCTATCTTTATCTTGTCTTGTTTGCCACATTTAGACGAGTAATCCCGTGGGATTTTATTTATTGGGGAATGTATATTTGTTGCGAAATATGAAACAATTAATTATTTTTTTCCCATTGCTAATCTACCATCATATCTATTAATCTATGTTCCCCATCTACATTATCCAACTCGCCCCTCATGCCTACGTATTTGGCTTTAAGATTTAAGACCTTCGTTTCGGATATAATTAAATCACTCGCAAACACAATATAACATTCTATCACATTATGATCACACATCCTCAGAGGAAAGAAACTAGATCCAAAGACACCCGTCCCCTAGTTGATTCCTCAATATAATGATCTAGCACACTACCTTGAATAAATTCTCTGAACTCGTCCTCCACTCTATTACTGCAAATTTGGTTTGCCGATCCAATATGAAGATTAAAGTCCCCCATGATTACTGTATTACCCTCGTTACATGCACATCTAATTCCCTGATTTATACACTGCCCGACACGACAACTACTGTTAGTGGGTCTATAAACTACTCCCACTAGATTTGTCTGCCCCGTGTTGTTTCTTAGCTCCACCCAAATTGATTCGACATCTTATTTTTCCTAGCTAAGATCCTTTCTCTATACTGTCTTTATCCAACCGTTTATTGTCAGGGTTGCCCCCTCCTTTTCCGTTTTGCCTCTCTCTTCTAAAAGTCAGGTATCCTGGAATATTTAGCTCCCAAACTTGGTCACTCTGTAACCATGTCTCCGTAATGGCTATTCGATCAAACCCATTTATTTCTATCTGTGCTAATGGCCCAGAAATTAAAGACAGAGTCTTCCTGCGGGGGTAAGGCTTCCCCGCGATATCTCACTGCGCGCCGGCTTTTTCATACCGAGCTCGCACAAACTGGATTTTCTAGACAGCAGCTGGGCAGTGCGTGCGTATCCCACAGGCGCAGTTAATTCGTGCGAGCTGTGGGATCACGTGATTCAGTTAGAGCCAATGGCAGCACATCATCTTGTATTCATAGTTTTCAAAGCAAGTGCTGTGAAAGCTATGAATCTATACCCCCCAAAAGAACAGCTAAACCTCAATTAAATTTTTTTTAAAAACCATCATATTAATAAAATAAGCATAGTAAAATAAATTAACCACTTTAAACAAAAAATTAAATTTTTGAAAAAATTTTAAATCTTTTAAAAAGTTATAAAAAGAAACTTACCTTTCTTTAAAGTCTCTAAAAAGATATACATGTTGAAAAAAATTCAAAATAATACTTAATTAACTACTTACCTTGTTAAAAGAAGGTCTTACGCCTCCTTTCTTTAAGTGCAAAATCTTCCATGTTTACCTGCGCGTTCAAAGCACTAAGTGCACTGCGTGCGCGCAGCCTGTAGCGCACGCAGTTCACTTAGTTACCGCCCACTTTTGAAATCGCCAAGTGCCGGTTTTCAGCGCATGTGCAGTGCATGCAGAAAACTGGCAATTGGAGACAGAATACGCGAGAGTACACAGTGCGTACTCTCGCGTAGAGAGACTAATTTTTCGGCCATTAATTCATCTACTTCGTTGTGAATGCTTCGCACATTCGGATATATTGCCTTTAGCTTTAACTTTTTTTCTATTTTTGTCTGATGTCACCCGAGCCTCTAATGTCCCATTACCTTTGCAAACCACGCTGTCACTTCCTGAACCACTCTGCTTAATTTTACCCAAATTGCTACTCTGCTCTGGTAATGGTTTCCAATAACTTCCACACAACCAATGTTAGGCTGACCGGACTGTAGATTCCAGGTTTATCCCTCTCCCATTACTGGAACAGTAGTTGAACATTATCAACATCCAGTCCTCCGGCAATGCTCCTGTATCCAGTGAGGATTGAAAGATTGTGAACAATGCCTCTGTGATTTCTATCACTGCTATTTGAGCAACCTAGGATGCATTCCATCTGAACCAGGTGGCTCACCAACTTTCAGTTTTCCTAATCCATTTAATAGGTCTTCTCTATCTATTACTATTCTGTCCATAACGTCTCACTCCTCTTTTAATGTAACCTTCACAATATCCACTACCCATGTGAAGACGAATGCAACATACTCACTTCATACATTAGCCATGTCCACTGCCTCTGCATGAAGATTTTCCTTTGCATCTTTATTAGGCCCAATTGTTTCCCTCGCCAACTGCTTACTTGTTATATCTTTAAAAAATGTTTTAGGGTTCAATTTAATGTGGCCTTCTAATCTTTTCTCGTAACCACATGTTGCCTTCAGTATTATATTTTCAATTCTCTCCGGTAGTTTCCATAATCTTCCTGGTTATTATCTGAATCTTGCTCCTGACATTTGTCATTCCTCTCCCTTTTCTGATTTATTTAAATCTTATTTCCTTTGTCAAACAGTTGCTGTTCCCCTAGCTTCTGTTGAGCTTAATTAGAATAGTGTAGGATGCCGGGGACAGTGAGTTCTGAATGGACACTCGGCAGAGAATTAAAGTGACAAGAGACCGGCGGTTCATGGTCAAGATTGTGGCCTGAATGGAGGTGTTCCTCAAAGCGATCAGCCAGTCTGCGTTTGGTCTCTCCAATTTAGAGGACACCGCATCATCAGCAGCGAATAGTATATACTAAATTGAAATTAGTGCAAGTAAATCGCCGTTTCACAAGAAAGTGGTATTTGGACCCTGGATGGTAGCAAGGGAGGAGGTAAAAAGGCAAGCATTGCATCTCCTGCGATTGTATGGGAAGGTGCTATGGGAATGGAAGAGGGTGTTGGTGGTGATTGAGGATTAGACCAGAGTTTCGTGATGGAACAATCCCTCAGAACGTTAAAATTGGAGGCGAGGGGAAGATCTATTTGGTTGTGGCATCAAGCTGGAGGTGGCGGAAATGACGGAGAATGATGCATTGAATGTGGAGTATGATGGAGTGGAAGGTGAGGTGAAGGGGACGGTGGGGGACCGCTAATTTGGGAAGATAAAATGCGGATTGGGTGATTTGTTTGTGGAACACTTCCGCATGTGTGACCCTGAGCTTCCGCTCGCTGGTCAATTTAAGGGTTTGTATCTCTGGGTCATTCCACATTTGCTCGTTTATGTTAGGTTTGGACGTGAGTTTAGGGTCACTTCAGTGCGGGGTCCGTGTTATTTAGGTTCGTGGATCAGCTTCAGAGTAGTTACTTTTGGTTAGTGTTATTGAAGGTTTCCGGTTAAGGTTCGGGTGGTGATACGATACGGTTATGCTTCAGTTTGCGGTAATGTTTCAGTGTCTGATTTAGGGTTAGTTTGGGGATTTATGTTAATTTATATTTTCGTGTCAGTTTTGGATAGTATTATTGTATACTTGCATTCTACTGCCCGTGTCTACGTGAGTTTGGGGTTATAAGTCTCTTCGTAGTTCTGGTCAGTTTATGGTTGAGGTTTGGTTTGGAAATCTTCAATATCATTTCCACCTCAGTATTTATAAAGTTAATCATCACAGCTTTAACTGAGGATTTATTCTGCATATCACTTCTTAATGGGGGAAATCCTTCCAATCGAATCCTATGGTTTGTTAATGTTGTATCCACATCACTCAGTTCTGTGCCCCAATAGCTTGTTTTGACACATGATCCATTTCTCTTGTTCTATTTTATACTATAACGTGTGTGTTTCTGTATTTATGGCGGTGTCTGTGGATTGACGTGGGCAAGATGGTAGTGATTGCAGCATCTAATGGCTGTGTTTGAATACAGCCCACACTGACAGGAGTCTTATCTGTTCCACCTGCTGGCTGTAAGGTTCATGCAATGAATAAATCAGGGCAGGATCAGCCCATTACTTATTGTGAATTAGTCCACTGCAAAAAATGTATTTAACTAATGATCGGACTCACACAAGCTATAGAATGGCTGTTGTCAAAAGTGAATAAGTGTCAAACTGGTGAAAGTTTTGTTGCTATTGTGGAGTCGGAGCCGCGTCCCTACAGTGGAATTAATTTGAATCAATAGTAACTCTGTGGTTTGTAGCTAATAAGGCCTTTCTGGTGCAGAGTGACTGTTGGTAAACCATTTAACTGGTGTAATTTAGAGGGATTGATTTAATTTAACTCCAATTAATTAGAGTGGATACTAGCATCTATAATCGGGCCGAGAGTGTCCATAACTAATAGTAAAACATTTAATTAATTACATAGAATGGAGCAGGTGATGTGTTACTGTTGCGAGATGTGGGAGCCGGTGGACCCCATTGAGGCTCACGGTGATTACATCTGTGACAAGTGTCTGCTGCTACAGGAACTCCGGCTCCGTGTTGATGAGCTGGAGTCTGAGCTTCAGACACTGCGACACATCAGGGAGGGGGAGAAGTACCTGGACTCTGTGTTTCAGGAGGTGGTCACACCTATGAAGTTAATTAATTCAGATGTAGCCCATGGTCAGGGACAGGACGGTGTGACTACGAGTGAGGCAGGTACGGGCATCCAGGAGGTAGTGTTGGAGGAGCCGCAGCCCTTGCTGTTGTCCAACAGGTTCGAGGTTCTTACTCCCTGTGGGGACAGGAGCAGGGACTGCAGGGAGGATGAGCAACCTGACCACAGCACCGTGGAGCGGGGGGCCATTTAAGAGTGGGGAGTAAATAGAAATGTTGTAGTGCTAGGGGATAGTATTATTAGGGGGATACATAGAGTTCTCTGCAGCCGATAGTGAGAGTCCCGTAGGCTGTGTTGCCTGCCCGGTGCCAGGGTTAAGGACATCTCCTCTGGGCTTTAAAGAAACTTGCAGTGGGAGGGGGTGGATCCAGTTGACGTGGTCCATGTTGGTACAAACGACGTAGATAGGACAAGGAAGCCGGTTCTGTTAAAGGAGTATGAGCAGCTAGGGGTCAAATTAAAAAACAGAAATTCAAGAGTAATAATCTCTGGATTATTACCTGAGCCACGAGCGAATTTGGCTAGGAGAAATAAAATTAGAGAGTTAACTGAGTGGCTCAAAGACTGGTGTGGGAGAAATGGGTTTTGCTTCTGGGACACTTGACCAGTACTGGGGCATGAGGGAGCAGTTCCGTTGGGACGGGCTTCACTTGGCCAGTGCTGGGGCTAGAGTCCTGGAGGATCATATAACTAGGGCTGTACAGAGGGCTTTAAACTAATTAGTGGGGGGGAGGTTACTAGAGAGCAAATAATAAAAATGAAACAGAGAAGGTCATAGACTTAGGTAGCAGTGGGGAAATTAAAAACCAGAGTGTGTCAGGAAGGGGCAAAAGGTATGGAGTAAAAGGTAAAGTAATAAAAAGGGCAAAAGCAGGAGCTAAATGTCACAAAAGATATTTGAAAGTTCTCTATCTGAATGCACGTAGCATTCTTAACAAAATAGACGAGTTAATGGCACAAATAACTACATATGGGTATGATCTTGTGGAAATTACAGAAACATGGCTGCAGGGTGACAATGCCTGGGAATTAAACATAGCAGGTTATTTAACGATCAGGAAGGATAGGCAGGAAGGAAGGGGAGGTGGGGTGGCTATGTTAATAAAGGAAGGAATCACTGTAATACAGAGAAATTATATTGGGTCAAAAGATCAGGATAATGAAACAGTATGGGTGGAGATAAGGAATAATAAGGGCAAAAAACACTAGTGGGCGTAGTCTATAGGCCTCTGAATAGTTGCAACTCTGTTGGACGGAGTATCAATCAGGAAATAGTTGAGGCTTGTAATAAGGGAACATCTATAATCATGGGGGATTTTAACTATCACATTAATTGGACAAATCAAATTGGGCAGGGCTGCCTTGAGGATGAGTTCATTGAGTGTATTAGGGATGGGTTTCTTGAGCAGTATGTAACTGAACCGACCAGGGGACAAGCAACCTTAGATCTGGTCCTATGTAACGAGACAGGATTAATTAAAAATGTCCCAGTAAAGGATCCGTTTGGAATGAGTGACCATAACATGGTTGAATTCCATATTCAATTAGAGGGTGAGAAGGTTGTATCTCAAACAAGCTTGAATAAAGGAGACTATGAAGGTTTGCGAGCGGAATTGAGTAGTGTGGATTATGAAAATAGATTAAAGGGTAAGACAATACATGATCAGTGGAGTACATTTAAGGAGTTATTTTACAACTTCCAAAAAAAAAATATTCCACTGAGAAGAAAAGGGTGTAAAAGAAAAGACAGTCATCCGTGGCTAAGTAAAGAAATTAAGGACAGTATTCGGCTAAAAACAAGGACTTATAAGGTAGCCAAATCTAGTTGGAGGATAGAGGATTGGGAAATCTTTAAAAGACAGCAAAAAAATAACAAAAAGATTGATTAAGAAAAGGAAGATTGATTATGAAAGTAAATTAGCAAAAAATATAAAAACAGAGAGTAAGAGTTTTTATGGTTATATAAAAAGAAAAAGGTTGGCTAAAGTAAATGTTGGTCCCTTAGAGGATGAGACTGGGAAATTAATGGTGGGAAATATGGAGATGGCAAATACACTGAATGAATATTTTGTATCAGTCTTTACAGTAGAGGACACTGAGAATATCCCAACACTGGACAAATAGGGGGCTATAGGGGGGGAGGAGCTAAACACGATCAAAATCACTAAGGAAGTGGTACTCGGTAAAAAAATGGAACTCAAGGCCGATAAATCACCTGGACCTGATGGCTTACATCCTAGGGTCTTGAGGGAAGTGGCGGTAGGGATTGTGGATGCATTGGTAATGATTTTCCAAAACTCCCTGTACTCAACAAAGATTCCAGCAGACTCGAAAACTGTTAATGCAACTCACTTATTTAAAAAGGGCAGTAGACAGAAGGCTGGGAACTATAGACCAGTTAGCCTAACATCTGTGGTAGGTAAAATTTTGGAGTACATTATTAAGGAGACAGTAACGGGACATTTGGATAATCATAATTTAATAGGACAAAGTCAGCATTGTTTTATGAAGGGGAAGTCATGTTTGACAAATTTGCTGGAGTTCTTTGAAGAAGTAACATACAGGGTCGATAAAGGGGAACCAGTGGATGTGGTGTATTTAGACTTCCAAAAGGCATTTGACAAGGTGCCACACAAAAGATTATTGCTTAAAATAAAAAAATCACTGGATTGGGGGTAATATTCTGGCATGGATAGAGGATTGGCTATCTAACAGAAGGCAGAGAGTTGGGACAAATGGTTCATTCTCAGAATGGCAATCAGTAACTAGTGGTGTTCCGCAGGGATCAGTGCTGGGTCCCCAACTCTTTACAATCTATATTAACGATTTGGAGGAGGGGACCGAGTGTAACATATCAAAGTTTGCAGATGATACTGAGATGGGAGGGAAAGTAGTGAGTGAGGAGGACATACAAAATCTGCAAGGGGACATAGACAGGCTAAGTAAGTGGGCAGAGATTTGGCAGATGGAATACAATACTGGAAAGTGTGAGGTAATGCACTTTGGCAGGAAAAATAGTAGAGCATTTTTTATCTTAATGGCAAGAAACTGGAAAGTACTGAAGTACAAAGGGATCTAGGGGTCCTGGTGCACGAAACTCAAAAGGTTAGTATGCAGGTGCAGCAAGTGATTTAGAAGGCCAATGGAATGTTGGCTTTCATTGCTAGGGGGATAGAATATAAAAATAGGGAGGTATTGCTTCAGTTGTACAAGGTATTGGTGAGACCGCACCTGGAATACTGCATAAAATTTTGGTGTCCATACTTAAGAAAAGACATACTCGCCCTCGAGTCAGTACAAAGAAGGTTCACTCGGTTAATGCCGGGGATGAGGGGATGGACATATGAGGAGAGGTTGGGTAGATTGGGACTCTACTCATTGGAGTACAGAAGAATGAGAGGCGATCTTATTGAAACATATAAGATTGTGAAGGGGTTGGATCGGGTTGATGCGGGGAGGATGTTCCCGATGATGGGTGAAACTAGAACTAGGGGGCATAGTCTTAGAATAAGGGGCCGCTCTTTCAAAACTGAGATGAGAAGGAACTACTTCACTCAGAGGGAGGTAGGTCCTTGGAATATGCTGCCCCAAAAAGCTGTAGAAGCTACATCATTACATAAATTTAAAACAGAAATAGACAGTTTCCTAGAAGTAAAGGGAATTAAAGGTTACGGGGAGCAGGCAGGAACTTAGACATGAGTCTAGGTTCGGATCGGTTATAGCCCTGTGGGTAGCGTAGCGGGCCCAGGGGCCGTGTAGCCTCATCCTGCTCCTATTTCGTGTGTCCAATTCTGTTAGGTTCAGGAGATGGTTCTGTGATAGTAGATTGGCGGTTAGGATCAGATAAGCCATGATCTTCTTGAATGGCGGAGCAGGCTCGAGGGGTCAATTGGCCTACTCCTGCTCCTATTTCTTATGTTCTTTTGTTCTTATGTTAACACAACTTCACTCGCTTAATATTCCAATATGCATAGCATATCTTTGCTATACTGAAAAATAATGAAGGTCGGCCCTGCAGATAGAATTGCAACTGACTGTCCAGGAAGTTTAACATAAACTGAGCAACTTGCGATTTATGACTCGCCTGAAAATATAATCTCTGAACATCAGCCATGGAGAGCAGTGAACACATAGGCAGAAAGGGATGGACAACAGACAGAGAGATCTGTGGACGGGATAAAACGGGGTGATTATGTAGAAAATGGGTCCTGGAAGGTACTGATAGCAGGGCCTGGCACAAAGGGAGAGTGGATAGGGTTGCTCCGGGAAGGAAGAAGAGGGCCTAGAGCGCCTGCTGCGGATGAAAGCGAGGGACTGCAAGAAGGGGAGAGAGGGAGAGGCAGTGGAACAGGGTGAGGTGGACGCAGGGAGGAGAACAAGGCGGAGAGAGAATAGGAGTTGGGTAGCAAGGCAGAGAGGCATGCGGAATGAGTGTAAGGAACAGGGAGGTAAGGAGAGATGCCAGTATGCAAGGACTGGGAGGAGTAAATGCAGGAGGAAACTGGGATAGCGAGATAAGCAATGGGAGATAGAGAGTAAAAGGGAGAGAGGAAGACCGGTACCGATCGCGTCAGAGAGAATGTACCAAAGAGGAGAAAACGGCAGGGTAGGAGACAGAACGGGAGACAGACAGGGAGATATACAAACAGACACACAGGCAGACAGACAGCTGTGTTCATGCTACAGGCCAGACATTTATCAGATCATTTCAACTATTTAGATTCACATAGTATTCATTTTATTGAGATACAGGGCAATTGTTATGTTGAATTGCAGGTGATCTAATTTGCGAAGTCAGTTCAGCCATTTTCTGCAGCAGTTCTTGTGCAGTCTCCAGAGTAACACTCGGCTCAATGGGTAGGGTGCTGGATCTCGGAGTCAGTCTATCGGTTCTGGGATTTAGTTGGGAGGGTCTACACATTTGCTTGGAGGACATGGATTGTATTTTATAGGATCTGGGATTTAGCTTCGTTCTGTGTCCACATTTTTTAAAGAGTTTTTGATAACAATAGCGATCGGGCCCCAGCTGGAGCGAGATGTAGATTTTCATTAATCCAGTGCGGGGTGTGCCAGCACCTGGAGATTTATTACAGTAAACAGAGCGCCGATCCCATGTGATAGCAGGAGCAGAGTTTTTTTAACACAGCATGTGGAAATGTCTTCCACAATCCAATTTCAAAGTTTGAGATGGCAAAAAGCTTGAAAATGTAGTAAACAGTATGGAGGGTCGGGTTAGGCTCAGGAGGTGATAAACAGACTGGTCAAATGTGGAGCCACATGGCAGATGATATTTACTGCACAGACGTGTATAGAGGTCTCCAACATTATGAGGGATTTTGATAGAGTAAATCAGGAGAAACTGTTTCAAACTGTTGGGGGGTCAATAACGATTGGACACAGATTTAGTATAACTGGCGGAAGAACCAGAGGGGAGATGAGGAGAATGTTTTACACATCGAGTTGTTATGATCTGGAACCCACTGCCTGAAAGTGCGTTGGACACTGATTCATCAGTATCTTTCAATAGGGAGTTGGATATATACCGGAAAATAAAAAAAATGCAGGGCTATGGAGAAAGATATTTTATATTCATTCACGGGATGTAGACATTACTGCAAGGACAGCATTTATAACCCATCCCTACAACTGACTTGTTTGCTAGGCCATTTTAGAGGCATTTAATAGTGAACAACATTAGTGTGGGACTGGAGTCACTTATAGGCCAGACGAGTTAAGGAAGACAGATGTCCTTCCCTGAAGGGCTAATTGGACAGATCTTTCAAAGAACCGGCACAGGCAATAATGGGTCGAATGGTGTTAGTCTGTGCTGTATCATTCTGTTAAAATTGTTATCAGCAAAACTGACCATGAAGCTGTTGGATTGTCGTAAACACTCAACTGGTTCACTGATGTCCTTTAGGGAAGGATGCCTGACGTCCTTCGATGTAACTGTAGCCCCAGAGTAAAGCGGATCTCCGCCTCACTGCCCCAGAAGTGGCCGAGGAGGCAGCCCATTGTATGAAACCGCTGACGTACACAGACTGCAGCGGTTTAAGAAGAAGACTCGCCAACACTTTCTCAAGAGTCAGCCTTTCCTCCGGGGCAGCCATCTTGCTTCCGAGTCAGAAGGCTGTGGATTCAAGTCCCACTCCAGGGACTTCAACCCATAATCTAGGCTGTCATTTCAGAACTGTAGTGCGGGAGTGCTGCCCTGTCGGAAGCCATTTGGGTAATATCTCAAACCGAGGGCCCCTTGCCCTCTCTGGTGGGTGTAAAAGATCGAATGAGAGCATTAGTAGAAGAGCAGGATAGTCCGCCCCCGGTATTCACCAGGGGCAGTTCCTTCCACTTCCACAAAGATGCCTGTCTCAGCCTCTACCTCTAAACTCCAGCTCTTCAATCACCTCCCTGCCTGCCTCCTCACCTCCACCCTCCCACTCCACCATCTCTTCAATCACCTCCCTGCACGCCTCCTCACCTCCACCCTCGCACTCCTCCATCTCTTCTATCACCTCCCTGCCGGCCTCCTCACCTCCACCTTCCCACTCCTCCATCTCTTCAATCACCTCCATGCCAGGCTCCTCACCTCCACCCTCCCACTCCTACATCTCTTCAATCACCTCATTGCACGACTCCTCACCTCCACTCTCCCACTCCTCCATCTCTTCAATCACCTCCCTGCACAGCTCCTCACCTCCATCCTCCCATTCCTTCATCTCTTCAATCACCTCCCTGCACACCTCCTCACCTCCATCCTCCCACTCCTCCATCTCTTCAATCTCCTCCCTGCCGGCCTCCTCACCTCCACCCTCCCACTACTCCACCCCTTCAATCACCTCCGTGCCCGCCTCCTCACCTCCACCCTCCCAATCCTCCATCTTTTCAATCACATCGCTGCCCACATCCTCACCTCCACCCTCCCACTCCTCCATCTCTTCAATCACCTCCCTGCCCGCCTCCTCAACTCCAACGTCCCACTCCTCCATCTCTTCAATCACCTCCCTGCCTGCCTCCTCACCTCCAACCACCCACTCCTCCAACTCTTCAAACTTCTCCCTGCCCGCCTCCTCACCTCCACCTTCCCACTCCTCCATCTCTTCAATCACCTCCCTGCCCGCCTCCTCACCTCCATCCTCCCACTCCTCCACCCCTTCAATCCCCTCTGTTACATCCTTCCGCCTGGTGGCCTCTGTCCTCCCATTGAAAGTAAAGAAAATACAAGAGTGGATGGGGACTTAATCCAGTCCTGTGAAATTCCTCTGTCCGCGATTTAACTGAGTCATCAGCCCATTTATTCTATTAAAAAAGTCCAGGTGTTTCAAACAGCGGCGCAATGTTATTTGAAAGCGGAAACATTCCTTCTCTGTGATAAACATCAGTCATTCCCGGCCTAATGTGGAAAATCAGCTGTAAAAATATCACAGACAGCGAATTACAGGAATACTTTAAGTGGGTGCAGAGATACTTAAAATAGAGACTGAACCTCACAGATGCAGTAGGCGAGGCTGCATTATTAAACAAATCACCAGTCGCTAGTTCGAGGGTTTCCTGCTGATAATTCCACTTGGGGCCAGTTTCCATGCGGGAGTGTTTAACAATGATCTGAATACTGGAACATGATTTGATAATGTTACTGTCTCTAATCGTTTTTCATTTTTTGTCGGGTGTTGTTTAATTGAATTCAGATCTAACTTTTGACAGCAAATCAATTTAAAGGGGATGTTGTTCATGGTGCCGATTCCCTTTGGTAAATGTCGTTGATAATTGTGATATGGAGATGAGTTGTGATATTGGGGGAGTCAGTTACGGTTTCACTTCCATCTTCTCCTTACTTAACTAATTTACTAATTAGAGTAAAGTGATATTTAAGCGCATTGAGCAGCTCCTCTCTGAACTTACTCTGGGTCACTGTGTAAATGGCCGTGTTGGTGCAGGAACTCAGGACCTGAAGCATAATTCCTGCTTGTTGGAATATTATAAAAGGGGTCTGAAAAGATCTGCGGTTAAAGGCGGCAATAATTCGATGAACTAAGAAATATGCGACCGTGGTCACCCAGAGCAGGATAAAACAGCCGGATATGGAAAACAGTAAAAGGATGGACCTTCTGCGGTTCCTCATCTCAGGGTCCTTGTCAGTCTCGCCATTGCTGCGCTCCCGGAGGCTCCTCCGGACCCGACTGGCCACTAAAATGCGTCTGACGGTGAGAGCGTTAAACAGCAAGATTAAACAGAATGGAAGCAATGGGGTCAACAGCTGTTCAATCCAAGAAAAAGCTATCCATGTGGGTACAATATAAAACTGTGCCGATACAAGGCAGCCCCGCGGTATGTTGCCAGCTGTATAATCAGGAATATACACGAAGGGCCAGGGAATGTTCTTTAAACAGAACAGCGCGCTCAAAGTCACTATAACCACAGCCGCGGCTTTCTCGGTGCAATATCTTGTTTTCAGCTTCTGGAAACAAATGGCTACAAACCGATCAAAGGTAAAAGCGACCGTTAACCAAACAGAACTGTCTATGGCAGTGGGAGCCAGGTAGAGAATGATTCTGCACACAGGAGTGTAGAGCAGGAAAGACTCCCGCCAAAAAAGATCAACGATCTGATGTAATATCACATTACAGACAATCACCAAGAGATCCGCCGTCGCCATGGCCACCAGATAGTGAGTGATGCATTTGGAGAGACCGCACTTTCCACGGGACAGGATCACAATCGCCGCCAAGTTCACTGTGAGAAGGACAGATAAAGAAACCGTAAAATCACTAACCAGACAGAGAATTGACCTATCAGGTTAGCAGATGTACACGGGCTGTTAATGTGTTTATTTAATTAATTTGCCCCTTGTCTCCTCTGCCGAAGGGGCAGCTCATGCTGGAGTTTCGATTCTAGTGACGGTGTCCCCGTGACCCGCTCCCCCGACGGCTGACTCTTCAATTGTGATCCTTCAAATTAACTTTATTCATAGAATCACAGAATCATAGAATGTTTACAGCACGGAAGGAGTCCATTGGGCCCATCGAGCCCAAGCTGGCTCTCTGCAAGAGCACTTCAGCTATTCCCACTCCTCCACTCTTTCCCAGTGGCCGTGCATGTTTTTCCCTTCAGGTACTTATCCAACTCCCTTTTGAAAGCCGTGATTGAGTCTTCCTCCACCACCCTTTCATGCATTTCATTCCAGATTCTAACCACTCGCTGAGCAAAAAAGTGTTTCCTCATGTCGCCTTTGGTTCCTCTGCAAATCACTTTAAATCTCTGTCCTCTGGTTCCCAACCTTTCTGCTAATTGGAACAGTTTCTCTCTATCTGCTCTTCCCAGACGCCTCATGATTTTGAGCACCTCTATCAAAACTCCTCTCAACTTTCTCTGCTCTAAAGGAGAACAACCCCAGCATCTCCAGTCTATCCACGTAACTGAAGTCCCTCATCCCTGGAATCATTCTCGTAAGTCTTTTCTGCACATTGTCTAAGGCCTTCATATTCTTCCTAAAGTGCGGTGCCCTGAATTGGACACAATACTGCAGTTGTGGGCGAAACAATGTTTAATTAAGGTTCATCATAATTTCAACTCTTTTCTATTCTATGCCTCAATTCATGTAGACAAGGATCCCGTAATCATTTTTAACTGCTTTCTCAACCTGCCGTTCCGCCTTCAACAATTTGTGCATATATACCCCTCGGTATCTCTGGTCGTGCACCCCCTTTAGAATTGTACCCTTTAAATTATATTTGCTCTTTTCATTCTTGCTACCAAAATTTATCACTTCGCACTTTTCTGCGTTAAATTTCATTTTGCCACGTATCCACCCATTCCACCAGCCTGTCTATTTCTTCCAGAAGTTTATCAATATTCTTCTCACTGTTCACTATACTTCCAAATTTTCTGTCTTCCGCAAATTTTGAAATTGTACCCTGTACAACCACATCCAAGTCATTAATATATATTCAGAAAAGCTGTGGTCCCTGAACCGCCCCCTGTGGAACAACACTGTTAACATTCCTCAAGTCAGAAATTCAACCGTTCACCACTACTCTCTGTTTCGTGTCACTGAGCTAATTTCGTATCCATGCTGCCACAGTCGCTTTTAGTCGGTTCTGCGATTGGGTGGACCACGTGCCAGGACGTCACCAACTTTAAAAGCAAGATCAGGTAGTATAGATTACAAAACTAAATCTGGCTGTAACCTCAATTCAGAAAAAATCCTTCATCCACAACCTTGCCAGAGAATTTGATTGTATGAAATACATTGGAAACACGAGCCTGGTATTGAGTTGTTGCCCGTCATCTATAAGTAATGAATGAGATTATCTTTCCAGTGGAGCATTGTGAATGCATTATCACACGATATGTCAAGGAATTTAGTTCTGTAACCTGCTCCAGTTACAATCAATTACAGTCTTTATAGCTCAGCACAAGGCGCGAGCAAAACAAGGGACAGTCGGACCCTCGGAATAAGAAACCAATCTCTGATTCCGCGCTGTGTAAGAGCAGATTGCCGCCAACTCTCACTCATGTTCTCCTGCTAACCCTCTCCCGAAGCACAGTGCCAAGTCTGGACTCCCCGCTCTCCACAATAACTCACATGGAGTGAAGTTTGCAGCAGAAACCAAGAACATATTTGGCGCTCAGAGTCGAGAGTTCAGCACAGAGCGAGGAAGAGTTACTTGGTGCATTTACCAATGGGAGAAAGGATGGAAGTTTTAATTGGATCACAAAGCGTTAAACAATAACGTACTGTATTTACTAGGCTCGAGCACCAACAACAGTTCAACTTTCTGTCACTTGCAACATCCGTACTGATAGTGACCTACCAGGTACTCCAATTGCTGCGAGAATTGAGTAATACACGGCTTCTATCTTCATAAATTCATAGAAACGCATTTTTCTTTGAGGACGATTCCTTTTGGTGCTGTAAAGAACTATTCGAATTCCACCAGTCAGGTAACGAAGTTAAAGCAGCGGGTTACTTATAGTGTCAGTAAACTCCTAATGGGACAATTAGACCGCATCCCTACTGACATTGCTTGCAGACTCTTGAACAAATAGATTATGGTCCCATGTGACGTTTAACTATCACACTCATTAAGGTGAGGGAACATTACACATCGACCAAGTTGTGCAGTTACCGAGTCACAATTTCTAACTTTAGTATTTCACGAGAAATCTACACCGCAAGCACACTGTATAAAAAGATTGAAACCTCGCTCATCAATGTGACATTTTTACATGTTTCTCCTGTATTTCCATTCCCAGGCCGCTCCTGTTGTACCCTCTCTCGCTCTACAATGGCCTTTAGCACAATCTCTGTCACATTGTTTCTATCATTCCCCCTCTTTCTGTCACTCTCCCTGTCCAGGCCTCTCTCTCATACCCGCATTCTACTTGTCTCTCAGGTTTCCCCCAATCTGTCAATCTCCCTCTATCTGTCAATCTCCATGTCCAGGCCTCTCTCTCTCATACCCGCATTCTACTTGTCTCTCAGATTTCTCCCAATCTGGCAATCTCCCTCTATCTGTCACTCACCATGTCCAGGCCTCTCTCTCTCTCATACCCGCATTCTACTTGTCTCTCAGGTTTCTCCCACTCTGTCAAATTCCCTCTTTCAGTCCTCTGACTCTCCAACTCAATTTCAATACTGATTTCCTCTCTTTATGGTTAATGTTTGATCACCCAAAGTGATTTTCGAGACTGCGATGAATAGAAGTCTATTCAGTTAGTGTACCAAGATACATGGATCAAAAACTGTAAATGGAGTTGAGATATAGATCAGCCATCATCTGACTGAATGGCGGAATTGGATCGAGGGGATGAATGGTTCACATTTGTTTTTAACTTAAGATAACTTTTCAGGTGATTTATTTTTGTCCACGGCTCACACTCTGGGTTCAAACTCGTTGTTAATCGCTGCTTTTTGTCAGCTGGATGCAATTTACAATAATGTCTGGCAAATATTCGAAACTCAGAGAAAGTCAGGGGCAGACATCGTTCTGGAAGTATTTGGTCCGCATCATCAGTTGCTCTGGTGTGTGGATATCTCTCTCTGGTAGTTTTATCAAGGTATTTGGCCTTTTCAGTCAATTTCAGAAACACCAAGGACCTGAACTCCCAGGTAGTGATTCCCACAGATGTGTCTGGGTGAAGACATGAGTGGGTCTGCGAGTTAGGCCAAGACCAATCAATCTGGCTAGCCCTTTGAGGGGACAGTTCACTCAGTCTGGTCAGTAACTGGACCAGCTTGTATCCGTGGAACTTGTTAAAATCTAGGAAGTGAAATTAAGGTTTCCAGTTCGACTTATTTTGAGGACAAATACAGTGTTTGTTCGTCTATAGCTTGTAGATGTGTGGCAGAAAGAAAAGAGGAGTTCTTTGTAGTGGATAGCTGGAGAACCTTTGGTGTTTCAGATTCCGACCTCGCCAACAAGACCTGATGGCAAAACCTTCATTGAATCTGTGGACATTATTATACATGAAACCGCCATATTTAGCGACATTTCTGCCATAAAATAGATTATCTTAAAATAAGCATGTTTCCAATCGGCTACTTTGCTGCACCCTGCCCGCAATTCAGTCACTTTTCCCGAAATCGAGAAGCTGAATGTTCCTCTTTGCAGCAACAACAACATCAACTTGCATTTTGATAGCTCCTTAAACATATTAAAACGTCCCAAGGCGCTTTACAGGAGAGTTAGGTAAGGGGATATTAGGACAGGTGATCAAAAGCTTGTTCAAAGAGGTAGGTTGTAACTAGCCTCTTAAAGGATGAGAGAGAAGGAGAGAGGTTTAGGGAGGGAATTGCAGATCTTAGGACGCAGGCCACTGTGAGTACGGTCGCCAATGGTGGAGGAATGAAAATTGGGGAGACGCAAGGGGCCGGTATTGGAGGAATACAGAGATCTCGGAGATTGCAGGACTGGAGGAGGGAACAGAAATAGGGAGGGGAAAGTTCTAGATGGATTAGAAAACACGGTTGAGAATTTTGAAGTCGAGGGATTGCCGCACCTAAAGCCAATGTAGATCAGATGCGCAGGAGTGATGCATGAACGGGACTTAGTGCGAGTTCGGATATGGGCAGCAGAGTCTTAGATGAGCTTAAATTTACAGAGGCTGCATGGTGAGAGGGCCGCATAGTATTGCATTGGATGTAAAGGGCTTTGGGACATCCTAAGGTCGGGAAAGGCGTTATATACTTGCACGTATTCTTCTTCTATAATCCAGTCTAGAGGTAACAAATATGTGGATGAGGCAAGGCAATGGAAACATTTTTGACTCAAATATTGCTCTCGGCCGAGTTTAGGATGGCTGAATTGTTGACGATTTTCAATATAGATGAATGTGGCACCACTTCTCCAGAGAATCGTACAATCTTACAGCACAGAAGGAGGCCATTCGGCTATTGAAAGGATTTACATAATTAGGCCAACTTCCCGCTCTCTCCCCACAGCCCTCTAAGTTCAGACCAACTTCCCGAACATTCCCCACAGCCCTGCGAGTTCAACCCAACTCCCTGATCTTTCACCAAAGCCTTGCAAGCATAGGTCAAGTCTCCCATCTTTTGTCACAGCTCTGCAAGTTCAGTCCAGCTCCCTGATCTTTCCCCACAGCCCTGCAAATTCAGCCCAACTCCCTGATCTTTCCCCACAGCCCTGCAAATTCAGCCCAACTCCCTGATCTTTCCCCACAGCCCTACAAATTCAGCCCAACTCCCTGATCTTTCCCCACAGCCCTACATGTGCAGTCCAACTACCCGATCATTCCACACAGCCCTGCAAGTTTTTCCTTTCCAAGTATATATCATTGCCGTTTTCAAATTCAATATTGAATCTGCTTCCACCACCTTTTCAAGCAGTGCATTCCAGTGCCTAAAATTCGCTGGTTAAAAAATAATATTCATCTCTCCATGCATCTTTTGCCAATTATTTCAATCTGTGTCATAAGAATATAAGGACTAGGAGCAAGAGCAGGCCACTCTGCCCTTCGAGCCTGCTCTGCATCCTATAAAATAATGACAGATCTTCAACCTAAATCCACCTTCCCGCACTATCCACATATACCTTGATTCCCTTCGTATACAAAAATCTCTCAATCTTTGTCTTAAATATACTCAAAGACTGAGCATCCACAGCTCTCTGAGGCAGAGAATTCCAAATATTCAGCACCCTTTGAGTGAAGAAATGTCTCCTCATGTCAGTCCTAAATGGCCAACCCCCAATTCTGAGACTGTGACCCCCTAGCTCTAGACTCCCCAGCCAAGGAAACATCCATCCTTCCACTCTGAAAAGCCCTTTAAGAATTTTACATGTTTCAATGTGATCACCACGCATTCATCTGAACTCTAGAGAATTTTGGCCTAGTCTACTCAATCTGTCCTGATAGGACCATCCGCTCATCCAAGGAATCAGTCTAATAAACCTACATTGCACTCCCTCTAAGGCAAGTATATCCTTCGTTAGTTAAGCAGACAGAAACGGTACACAGTACTCCAGGTGTTGTCTCACCAAGGCCCTATATAATTGTCAGAAGACTTCCTTTCTCTTACACTGCAATTCCTTTTTAATGAAGGCTAACATACCATTTGGTTTCCTAATTTAGTGCGTTACCTGCATGGTAACTTTCTGTGATTCGTATACAAGGACAAGCGGATACCCCTGAATACCAACATTTCCCGTCTCTCACCATTTAAAAAATATTCTGCTTTTCTATTTTTTCTTCCAAAGTGGACAACTTCATATTTCTTCACATTATATTTCATCTGCAATGCTCTCGCCCACCCAAGCAGTGTATCTATATCCATTTGCATCCTGGTCACAGCTCACATTCCCACCTACCTTTGTATCGTCAGCGAACTTGGATACATTACACTAGGTCGCCTCATCTAATTCATTGTTACACTTTGTAAATGGCTGAGGCCCAAGCACTGATCCTTGCACTACCACGCTATTAATAGTCTGACAACCTGAAAATGACCCGTGCATTCCTACTCTCTGTTTCCAGTCCGCTATCCAGTCATCAATCCATGCTAATATATTACCTCCAATCCCATGAGCACTAACTTTGTGCAATAAACTGCTGTGTGGCAACTCACCAAATGTCTTTTCAAAATCCCAATACACCACATCCACAGGTTCCCCTTTAACTTCACTGCTGGTACCAATCTTAAAAAAATCAACATTTTTGTCAACACGATTTCCCTTTCATAAAGCCATGTCGACTCTGCCCAAACATATTGGGCCAGAAATTCGGCTCTCCAGCTTCCTGCGGGTGCAAGCATCACACGCGTACTTACCTACCGAGCCTGCCGTTTTGTTTCGGGCCCACGAGGAATTCGGGTCCTGGGCCTCCTGCAGCTGCCGGCGGGCAGTGCTTGCGTATCCCAGGGGAGCAGTTAGTTCGAAGCGTCCCCTGGGATCACGTGAGCCATGGAGAGGCAATCGTAGCAAGGAATTTTCATTCATTAATTTGACAGGAAGACCTGTCAAATCAATGAATAGAGATCGGTCCCAAACCCACACTAAAACTTCAAATAAATTTTTAAAAATCCATCACATTTTTAAATTAACAATAAACTAAATTAAATACTTTAAACAAAAATTAAAATTTTTGAAAAAATTAATTAAACTTTTTAATGGTGCTAAAAATAAACTTACCTTTCTTTAAAGTATGTAAAAAAGATAAACCTGTTGAAAAAATGTTTAAATTGTACTTAATTAACCACTTACCTCGTGCCTCCTTTTTAAATGTGCAGCTTCTTCATACTTACCCTCATGGAGAAACCTGAAAAAAACGAAGTTCGCTGCGTGCGAAACCCCTTCCTCCCACACCACTCATTCAGTCATGCCTTTAACCTGCAAATCCGTTTGTCCCTATGCCAATATGTGCGTGGCTTGGGTAACAATCCAGCGATTATTACCTGCGAGGTTTTGTGTTTTACTTTCGACACCAGCTGCTCAGAGTCTCCCAGCAGAATCTCATTCCGAGATCTACCAATGTCGTTGTTTCCCACACGGGCCACGAAAACTATATCCTCCACCTCCCCCTCCAAGTCTTTCTACTTTAGACTTTTCGTCAGTGGAAACAGTTTCTCCTGATTCATTCTATCAAAATCTTTCTTAATTTTAAACACCTCCTTTAAGTCTGCAGAGGATAATCCCATTTTCTGCAGCCTATCCAGCTAACTGAAGTCCCTCATCCCTGGTATCATTCTGATAAAAGTCTTCTGCGCCATTTCGAAAAATGACGCTTTCAACTGATATTGAAGCAATGTGGGTAAATGGAGTTAAATTATGGATTAGCCAAGATCTAATTGAATGGTACATCCGGCGAGAGGGGCTGAATGGCCTCCTCCAATTCCCATCTACCTATTTGATTCTTCCAGCTGCTCGCTCCTGGCCCCTGCCTCCGTGGGATTCTCCTTCACTTCAAGCTCAACAAAATAACATTATCTAACACTGAACTCTAAATAAGATTCTAAATGCCAAGGAAACGTGTTAATCATAGAATCCTAGAATCCTAGAATCATAGAAATTTATAGCACAGAAGGCGACCATTCAGCCCATATTTTCCGTGCTGGTTGGCAAAGAGCTATCCGCCCTAATCCCAATTTCCAGCACTTGCTCCATAGCCTTGTAGGTTACGGCACATCAAGTGCATATCGAAGGAATTATTAAGTGTCTCTGCCTCGACCAACCTTTCAGACAGTGAGCTCCAGACCCCCACAACTCACTGGGTGAAAAAATTCTCCTCAAATGCCCTCTAAACTTCCTACCAATTACTTTAAATCTATGCCCACTGATTAATGTTACTTCTGCTCAGGGTAATAGGTCCTCCCTATCCACTCTATCTAGCCCCCTCATAATTTTATACACCTCAATCAGGTCTCCCCTCAGCCGCATCTGTTCCAAAGAAAACAACCCCAGCCTATCCAGTCTTTCCTCGTAGCTAACATTCCTCACCCCAGGCAACATCCTCGTAAATCTCCTCTGCACCCCCGCAAGTGCAATCTCATCCTCCCTGTAATGTGATGACCAGAACTGCACGCAGTATGCTAGATGCAGCCTAACTAGTGTTTATACAGTTCAAGCATAACCTCCCTGCTCTTATATTCTATGCCTCGGCAAATAAAGGCAATATGTCCCATATGGGTTCTCAACCATCTTATCAACCTGTCCTGCTACCTTCAGCGATCTGTGGACATGCACTCCAAGGTCCCTCTGTTCTTCTACACTTCTCAGTGCCCGACCATTTATAGTGTATTCAATTGCCTCTTCACCCTCCCCAAATGTATTACCTCACACTTCTCCAGATTGAATTCCATGTGCCACTGTTCTGCCCACCTGACCAGTCCACTGATATCTTTCTGCAGTCTGCAGCTTTCTTTGACATTATAAACCACACGGCCAATTTTTGTATCATCAGTAAACTTCTTAAACATACTTACTACATTCAAGTCCAAATCATTGATATATGGCACAAAAAGCAAAAGAACCAGGACTGGGCCCTGTGGAAACTCACTGGAAACAACCTTGCAGTCACAAAAACACCCATCGACCACTACACTTTGTTTCCTGCCACAGAGGCAATTTTGAATCCAACTTGCCACGTTACCTTGGATCCCATGGGCATTTACTTTCATGACCAGTCTGCCTTGCTAAAATCCATATAGAATACATCACGCACACTACCCTCATCGGTCCTCATTCTTACCTCCTCAAAAAATTCAAACCAGTTAATCAGACACAGCCTTCCCTTAACAAATCCATGCTGACTGTTCCTGATGAATCCGTGTCTTTCTAAATAAAGATTAATCCTGTCCCTCAGAATTTTTCCCAATAATTTTCTCACCACCGAGGTTAATGTGACTGGCCTGTAATTACTCGGTCCACCCCTTTCTCCCTTTTTAAACAACGTTTCCACGTTAGCAGTCCTCCAGTGCTCTGGCACCACATCTGTAGCCAGAGAGGATTGTAAAATGATAGTCAGAGCCTCTGCTATTTCCTCTCTTATTTCTCTTATCATTCTGGTATACATTTCACCCAGGCCTGGGGATTTATCCACCTTCAAGATGCGAAACCCCTTAATACTTCCTCTTTCACTGTGTTTATTTCATCTAATATTTTCACACTCCTCCCTCCTGATAGCAATGTCTGCATCATCCCTCTCTTTTGTGAAAACAGAGGCAAATTGTTCATTAAGAATCATGCCCATGTCTTCCACATCCACATGAAGGGATATTTACCAGGCTAATCCCTTTTAGGGCTACCCCGGATCAGGTATATTTCTCAGACGATCAGTTTCAACTAAAGTTTGAGGTAGCCGAATCCTAAAGACGCTTAATTAGGTCTAAAAGTCTGGGCTGTCGCTCCGTAAAGGAAAGGAACAGCCTGAGAATGTCACCGTCCTCCAGATAGTGTTTTTAATAAGCTTAGCTAGACTGTAACGTCCCTGATATTAAGAGGGTCCGGAAAACTCCCCCAGTATTCTGTAACTCTATACCAAAGAGTGTACAGAAATTGAGTTCGCGAGTTTTTGATACAGAAGACATGTGAGACAATTCTAAAAATATATAGAGATTTATTAAAAGAACCGAGGTGCAATTTACAGTTGGTGAATCAGTCAATCGCAACATTAACAATTGTAAAGAGAGAAAATATACGATATTTTTAACAGAGAATCTTACCTTTAAATTTTAACTTTGCTACACTATTACAGTTCTTAAATATCTCTTATACAAGATATCCATCAATATCAAATACCTTTGATCCCCGAGGTACAAAAAGTGGTAGACTACAGAGCTGCCTCTGAAGCCGAGAATCGCTTTGCCCAATTAAAGCAAGTCAGTTATTCAATTTGAGAGTTCAATATTCATACCCTTTTCCAGTGGTATTTCCTTTAAGGTTTTCTGCCGATGCAAGTTAATTATCTATATTCATCTTTCTGCTGACCTCTGCAATTCTTACTGCCACATCAGCCAGAATCTTGTCTCATGCCCAGGTGTTCTAGGGTCACCATATACAAACGGTGTGAACGGCAGGTGTTCCATATTTTATGTCATCTTTACGAGGGCAGATGTTCCTTATCTTACGTGCCATCTTTATGAAGTTTAAATTAGAACACCTTATCCAGGGTGAACCATTGTTTTGTTCCCAAAAGTTCACCTTCTGTTTCAATAAGTTTTTTTATTCAAGGTAAACAACTATCTTATCTCAACAGCCAGGGTGCATTCATGGCTATTTTATAGTTAGGTTTCACATGTTTTAATAAGGCCAGAACTTCTTCATAAGATAGTGTATTTTTTTCTGAATAGGTTATATGGCTTATAACTTCACACATTACATTTATGCACCCTCATCGGACCTACTCTTACTTTTGTTATCTTCTTGCTCTTAATTTATTTATAAAACATCTTTGGGTTTTCCTTGATTTTGCTTGCCAATATATTTTCATGCCCTCTCTTTGTTTTCCTAATTTACTTTTTGATTTCACCCCTGCTATTTCTATAATATTCTCGGCTTTCTGCAGTATTGAGTCCTCGGTAACTTTCATAAGCTTCCCTATTTTTCTTTACCTGCACTGTATGCCCCTTGACATCCACGGAGCTCTAGATTTGTTCGTCCCACCCTTTTGTATAGGGAACATACTTGCTCGGAACCCTCACTATCTCCTCCTTGAATTCCTCCAACTGCTATGACACTGATTTACCTTCAAGTTTCTATCTCCAGTCCAAGTTGGCTAATTCACCTCTCAGCTTAGTAAAATTAACTTTTCCCCAATTGACGACTTTTATTCCTGGTCCATCCTTGTCCTTTTACGTAAATACCCGAAATTTAACTGACTGAAGCATTAACGAAAGAAGGGATCCATAGCAGAAACGTAACATACATGTTTAAGTTGTTACTTACATGATGTCAACTCCTGGTTCATAAGGAAAATAACAATATGATAAGTTCTATACTAAGCTGAATTTCAATTGCCCTTTGTATGGAGCTGTTATTTTCATCACCATCTCTGGCGGTTCGCTCTCTTCAGTTGTTTCTGGACAGAATCACTCCTAAGATTAAGAAAGCGTATTGTTTCGTACTCCATAATACTCTCAGGTTGACTCAGAGATATTTAAAGCTAGAAAGAAATACTGAAACAGGAACCAGGCAGGAGAGGATCTCTGTTCAATCCAGCAAAGCTGACAGCAAGACACATACATGAACAAGGTGCGCAGCATGTTGAAATATGGATTAGTGAATTAGTTGTTCCATCGATTAAATAAACCAGCGATGAAACCAGCAGTACTTACAACAAAGTTACCGAGTGAAGCTGGCTTGAACTCCGAATATACTATGACTTTTTCAAACGAGGCAAAGCTAAAATATCAATGCAAATGCTTCCTGTTTGGCGAACATTGTAATCAGTAGATATTTCTAGGGTCCCACCTCAGTAGCACAAACAGTGAGAGGGAGATAGAAGAACAAATAATTAGACAAATTTCTGAGAAGTGCAAAAGCTATAGGGCAGTAATAGTAGGGGATTTCAACGACCCCATTATTCGCTGGGATAAAATTAGTGTGAAGGGTATAGAAGATGCGGAATTCCAAACGGCATCCTGGAGAACATTTTAATCAGTATGTAGCAAGCCCAACAAGGGAGGGGGCGGTTCTGGACTTAGTTTTAGGGAATGAAACTGGGCAGGTAGAAGCGGTATCAGTGGGGTAGCATTTTGGTGCTAGTGACCATAATTCTGTTAGATTTAAGGTTTTATGGAAAAGGACAAGGATAGAATGGAATAAAAATTCTAAATTGAGGAAAAGCCAAATTTGCTAAGCTCAGAGGGGATTTAGACATAGTGTACTGGAAACAGCTACTTGAACGTAAATCAGTGTCAGAGCAGTGGGAGGCATTCAAGGAGGAGATCCGGAGGGCTCAGACCAAACATGTGCCTTTAAAGAAAAAGCTACGACTAACAAGTCTAAAGCCCCCTTGATGTCAAGAGACATACAGGGTAGGAGATAGAAAAAAAGGGAGGCGTATGACAGATACCGAGTGCTAAATACTTCAGAATCTTTAGAGGATTACAGGAAGTGCAGGGGAGAAATTAAAAATGATATTAGGAAAGCAAAGAGAGAGAATGAAAAATTATTGTCAAGTAAACTCAAGGAAAACACAATGATGTTTTATAAATATATTAAGAGTAAGAGGATAACTAAAGAAATGGTAGGGTCTATTAGAGATCTTGAGCGTAATCTGTGTTTGGAGGCGGGAGACGTCGGTGGGTTCTTAATGAATACTTAGCGTCTGTTTTCACAAAGGAGAGGGGCGAAGAAGACATTGCTATCGGGGGGGGGGGGTGAGGAGTGTAAAATATCGCATAAAATAAACAATGTGAGAGAGGAAATATTAAGGGATTTAGCAGCTTTATAAGTGGATAACTCCCCAGTCCCGAATGAACAGTGTCCCAGGCTGTTAAGCGAAGCAAAAGAGGAAATAGCAGAGGCGCTGACCATCATTTTCCAATCCTCTCTGGCTTCAGGTGTGGTGCTGGAGGACTGCTAATTTTGTACCCTTGTTTAAAAAGGGAGAAAATGATAGACCGAGTAATTACAGGCCAGTCAGCCTAAACTCGGTTAAGGAAAATAATTGGAAAGAATTCAGAAGGACAGGATAAATCTTCATTTAGAAAGACACGGATTAATCAAGAATAGTCAGCATGGATTTGTTAAGGGAAGGTCGTGTCTGACAAATTTGATTTAATTTTTTGAGGAGGTAAAAAGGAAGGGTAGATGAGGGTAGTGCGTTTGATGTAGTTTATATGGACTTTAGCCAGGCTTTTGATAAGGTTCCACATAGCAGACAGGCCACGAAGTTAAAAGCCCATGGGATCCAGGGCATAAAGTGTCAAGTCTGATTCAAAACTGTCTTTGAGACAGGAAGCAGAGGGCAGTGGTTGATATTTGTTTTTGCGACTGGAAGGCTGTTTCCAGTAGGGTTCTGCATAGCTCAGTACTAGGTCCCTTGTTTTTTTCTGGTATATATCAACGATCTTTACTTGAATATAGGGGGTATGATTAATAAGTTTCCAGTTGATACTAAAATCGGCTATGTAGTTGATACTGAAGAAGGAAGCTGTAGACTGCAGGAAGATATCAATAAATTGGTCAGGTTGGCAGAACAGTGGCAAATGGAATTCAATCCGGAGAAGTGTGAGGTAATGCATTTGGGGGGGACTAACAAGGAACAAGAATTCACATTAAATGGTAGGACACTGAGTAGTGTAGAGGAACAAAGGGACCTTTTATTGCATGTCCACAGATCGCTGAATGTTGCAGGCCAAGTAGATAAGGTGGTTCAGAAGGCATACGGAATGCTAAGCTTTATTAGCCGTGGCAAAGAATACAAGAGCAGGGGGGTTATGCTTCAACTGTATGAAACACTAGTTAGGCCTCAGCTAGAGTATTGCATGCCGTTCTAGTCACCACATTACAGGAAAGATGTGACTGCACTAGAGAGGGTAAAGAGGATATTTACAAGGATGTTGCCGGGTGTAGAGAATTTTAGCTATGAGGAAACACTGGATAGGCTTTGTCTATTTTCCTTGGAACAGAGGAGGCTGAGGGAAGACCTTATTGAGGTGTATAAAATTATGAGGGGCATAGATAAAGTGAATAGAAAGGACCAATTTCCCTTAGCAGATTGGTCAAAAACCAGGGGGCACAGATTAAAGTAATTGTGGGAAGGTTTACAGGTGTTTTGAGGGGAAATGTCTTCACCTAGATGGTTGTAGTAGTCTGGAATTCACTGCCTGAAAGGTTGGTAGAGGCAGGAACACAAACAACATTTCAAAGTCCTTGGATGTGCACTTGATATGCTCTAACCTGCAAGGCTACGGACCAAGAGCTGGGACGTGGGATTAGGCTGGATAGCTCTTTGTTGCCCGGCGCAGAAACGATGGGTTGAAATGGCCTCCTTCCGTGCTGTAACTTTCTTTGATTCTCGAGGATCTTCCATTGGATTATGAGACTAACCTTTATAAAGAGCACTTCTGCTCAGTGCCGCTTTGCATTGTTTTCTCTTTGCTTCTTTTTTTATCATGAGTATATATAAAGTCCACTATATTATTTTCCCCATGCAGAGGAATGCAATAGGCTTCACATGAGGACAAAGAAATCTAGGAAGGGACAATTCATTAAATGCAAAGAGAACAATGAACTGGGGAAATTAAACTGCTCTGTGTGTCCTGATTGACAATGAATTGAAGCAATCGCAACAATACTCAGCGGCATTGAGTGAAACAAATCAGATGCTGGGATCTACTTAAACGGTCAATACTGAACCCAAAATAGTAAGGTAATCCTGCCACTGTATCAATCCTTGGTCCAGCCACAGTTAGAATACTGTGTGTAGTTCTGGCCGCCACAATACAGTGAGGACATTACAGTTATTGAAGGAATAAGGAAAGAGCAACAAGATGGAGGATTGGGATGAAGGGATTGTGTTAGAGGGAGTGAGTATATAAACTGGGCCTGTTCTCAATGATTGAGTGATCAATCTATGGAACAGTCTCTCTATGGAGATAATGGAAACAATTAGAATTAATTTATTCCAAAGCAAATTAGACCGGTTTCTTTCAGAAAATAACGGCCCCTAATTTCCGATAGGAGGATTCCAGCGTGCGGATGCCTCCGATCGGAAAAAAATCTACGAACTTACTTGAGGGCTCCCGAGGTCCGGACACTTCCGCTCCTATGATTCCAAAGCTCTCCACCACCGCGGATTTCATCCACAAAGGAATTCACTTCTGTAGCGCCCGTTGTTTGGGTGCTACTGGCGCAGAATTGGGATCAAAATGGCTTCCGAGCAGCGCACGCACACTTCTCGTGCGGGCCACGCTGGATGACATTTTGGTGAGGTCGGTTGGGCGGCCCTTAGGTGCATGCGCTGGTAGGAAGGTATTTAGGCAGATGGTGAGGTGCTCTGAAGTACGCGGAGTTTCAGTAACTGAGCTGGCGGCTGAGAGTATGAAATCGAGTGACGCCTCTTCTGGAGTCCCCTCTACCTCTTGTTCTTCGTGAGTTGATGCAGGCGAGCGTGTCACCCGCTGCGCCAACTTTTCCTTCAAGAGAAAGTGAAGTTTGTCAGTGAGTGTGGTGTAATGTGTTTAAGGAGGTGTGCCTGTCAGGTTTGATTAGCTGACAGTGTGTTCAGGCTGTCACATGTGGGTGTGAGGCTTGCGGCATTGGTATGTGCGTGCAGGTGAGGTAAAGCGATGCATGGCAGAGATGTGTCGTGTTTGGTAATGATTTTTGGTAGGGGTGTGATGGGCGTGTGGTGCTTTGAGCAGTGTGTGAGGCTGCTGGTGCCGATGGTGGGACATGGCATTTGAAAGGAATTCATGGAATTAGAACACCCGTGTGAGGTCATAAAACTTTTTCTGCACTGAGCCAAGGTCCTCTGAGCGGCACGGATGGAATTGACTACATTGGCTAACTGCTCCCACCTGCACTCTCATCTGTTGCCTGTAGGATCTCCTGGCTCCCTCAGGAAGAGAACCTCTCTCCTGGAGTTGACCTCCTCGAACAAAGCCACTGGTGCTGCATCGGAGAATCCTGGTGCTTTTCTATGGTCTGTTGTGTTTTATTGAATTTGTTCTCCTGATAGCTGCCGTCACAATCACTTCCACCATCTGTTTCAGGCAGAATGCAGCTCACCTTTAAGAGGTGCAGACTGCCTTTAAGTTGTGCAAATGTGAGAAGTCGCACACCACCAGGTTATAGTCCAACAGCTTTATTTGTAATCACAAGCTTTCGGAGCGCTGCTCGTTCGTCACGTCAAGTGTAGGATAGCTTTAATTAGAGCCAGCCTCACACAATCTTGGGCCTCCTGCTGAGCGTGCAGCCGCTCAGAAGAGTGTTCGGTGCTGGCCTAATCGCTACAATCACGCTAAGTCACAGGCCGCATGAATTGTGCGTGGCGCCTACATTCTTCTGAACGGGAAAAACTTTGTTGTATCAGGCGACTACCAGAATGGTAGAAGGCGAGGTTTAGGGTGCTTGGTCCTTTCAGTTTAGTCATTCCTCGGTACACATCGTCCTGTTCAGGGTGCAAGCGATTTACAAGATGCTTACAGAGTGACCAGGCATACACTTCTAATTAAACTGTAATACAGAGCCACCATGTTCAGTGTGTGACTGATTTGCACGGTGTTATAAAGTGTAGCAACATGGGTAACAATAAATGGCCAAAAGAGCCCTTGAACTCAAGATAAAGGAGTAACAGTTCGTGTACGCCATCACGAGTTACCGGCCGCTGAAAATGACCGCAGCGCCAGCGGACAAAAATTTGCGCTGGGAGCTGGCAATGTGGAGCACAGCTCTAACATACCTTGCAACGCCATCCTCGTGGTGTTACTGGAAGCCTCCGACTCGAAGTTCCAGTCCACAGTCTCCGTTGCTGCTTCTTACAGCCTCTGGGAGCGAGGCTCTGGAGTTTGCTTGGAATTGTGGGCAATTAGTAGGCTATGTATTAAAGGGGCAGTGCATTCATAACTAATATACATTACAATGCGGTGACAAATTGCAGCGTTCAGCCCCTACTGCCTGTCAATAAAAGAATTACCATTAAAAAGAAGCTCCAAAGGGTTTCTTCAACACTTAAAGCTGAACTCACTTCCGAACCTCAAAAAATGGGAGCAGTGCTTCAGCACTAACACAACTGGCTCAACAAGCCAGGGAAGGGGCACCCAGCGTCTCGCACGCAGCAGCCTAGCTATGTGCAGTGGGTCAACACTGCAAGAGAGGTCCTCCAGCTACAGGGGCCAGGATTCCCTCCAGAATAAGGATGTGGGAACACATCACCGAGGCTGTCACTGCCAGCAGTGTCGCCCACCTTCACCTGGCTCCAGTGCACAAAGAAGCTTCATGAAATGAAACCACAGGTCAAGGTCAGTGAATGCATCTTCAGAAGCCGTCTGCTGCCAACTGCGCCACTAACCTCACACACAGCTCAATGCACGACCATCCCCCACCTCCAAACAATCACTCACCTACCAACAGTCTGTACCAACCACGGGGCAAATCTTCCATTCCTAGCCTCACTTCACCCCCTTCAAGTTGAGGGTGCCATCCATTCTTGGCAAGGGCATAGATGAGCCCTTGGCCAGCGTCGGGTCTGAAAGGATACAAGATGCTGGTATCCTCATACGTTATCCTGTTCTCGCAGGCACCTCTTGATTTAACGCCCTCCCATCACCACAACTCCAAACTTGCACCTTCCTCATTTCACACACCGAAGAATTGCAGCCTGCCCAACTCATGGTTGACCAAGGTGAGAGAGAGAGGAGATTGAAGCAATAGAAGAAGAAGATTGATTTGACACTCCCAGCTACCTGCTCTTCCAGGTCGTTCAGCAAGGCCACTTGCAGTGTCGCCCAGTGGAAGTCAACAGCCTTCCACCCGCCATGAAACTGTCATTGGGGTAGAACTGCGTGACCTCAGCAGGCTAGGCAAAGTCCCACGCAAGACAGACACTAAGACAATGCATAAGGGTGATGAATTGAATTCTTGATGACATATTGGCTGGATCGATGTATAGAGTTGGATTGGAAAGTTTGCTTTGTAGTTTGCTTTTCTTTCAGCGTCGTTGCCAAGAGGACGCTGTGATTGTCAGTTATTGAGGGAAGGTAAGTTGTGGGACAAATGTTGAAAGGGGAATTGGTGTTGTTTTAACTGGTATCGCAGGTGGATGACACCATCCCGGATATCCCGGCCAGAAAGGTGGTTGTGGGAGAAATCCTTCAATATGCATCTTCCTCTACTACGTCTTCCTCTTCAGCATCTTCCTCTTCCCTCTGCAAGCAGATGCTGTAAATCTGAAATGAAAACATAAAATGCTGGAAATAATCAGCAGGTCAGGCGTCATTTCAAGCTGAGATGTGAACTCGTTATCTCTCTCCGCGGAAGCTGCGTCACCTACTGAGTATTTGCAGCATTTGCTGTTTTCTCAGAGGCCTTCCTTTACGTTCCGAGGCCTTGTAAACAACCAACAGCACTCCCTGCACATTTAAAAAAATAACATCTATTGCAGCAAGCCAGTACTTATATAAAATCATAAAATGCTCAAAAAAATAAATTCAAACTTAGCTGAAAGATGATTGTGTCCGTTTAAGAGGTGCTGACAAAGCCTCTGTCAGTCTGTTTGCACGCTATCTTTCCCTCGCGTGGTTATGAAACAGCGCTGAACTCAGCACTCTGGTCGAAGTTCACAATGGTGACGTTAAGTCGGCGTTGGATGCTGACTTGACAACTTCGCTCCAGCAGTTTATTTTTGCAGGGCGCTACTACTTAACAGCAGCGCTACCGGGACACCGAAAATGGAGGACGCCGCAGGACCAGCCACCAACTGCCGAACGATCAGCGACCGCCACGTTTCGCCATTGTTTGCCGGTAACGTATGGTGCTAAGCCCCCGAATTTTCAGCCGAAAATATTTAGAGCAACCGCAAAATCAAAGTGTTAATGCTGATTTCACCATGAGAAGAAGTAGCCGCCGCATTCGATGGCCACTGGTTAACCACAGTATTCGCTAAGACTGAAATTAACCAATAAATTAGACCTCCAACGGATCCCAGTAAAGGGAAGTTTGCTGAACGAACGAATGATCATAAAATTTACTTAATGATCGAACCGTCAATTGTAAAAGGTTAGGAAACTGGATTGAATTTTTTGAGGAGGTATCAAGGAGGGTCGATGAGAGTAGCGTGTTTGATGTAGTCTAAATGGATTTTAGCAAGGGATTTGACAAGGTTTCACAAGGCAGACTTGTCAGAAAAGTAAAAGTCCGTATGATCCAAGTGAAAGTGACAAGCTGGATCCACAATTCGCTCAGTGGGAGACAGCAAAGTGTAATGGTCTATGGGTGTTTTGTGACAGGTAGGTTGTTTCCACTGTGGTTCCACAGGGCTCTGTACACGGTACATTGTTTTTCGTTGGAGTATGTAAAAAGTAGCAAATGAAATTCCACCCGCTGAGGTATCTGCACCCCTCCAATTCTGGCCTTTGAGCAGCACATACTCCATGTAAAATAAGTATTTAAATGGGTCAGTGGAGCACAGAGTTCTGGGGTGAAGATACACAAATCACTACGAGTAGCGACGCAGGTTAATATGGACATGGAAAAGCAAACAAAGCCCTGTGGTTAATTTCTAGAGTGATAGAATTGAAAATCAGAGAAGTTATCTTAAACCTGTCTAGAAACTGGGTTAGCCCACTCTTGGGTAATCGTGAACAGTTCTGGTCTTCATATTTCTAAAATGGTATAGAGGCACTGGAGAAGGTGCAGAAAAGATTCAGTAGAATGATACCAGAACTGAGAGGTTATACCTCAGGAAAAATTGAACAGGCTGGTGATCTTATCTCTAGAAAAGAGAAGTCTGAGGGGTGACCTGATAGAATTATGAAAGGGTTTGATAGGGTAGACGTAGAGAACATGTTTGCAATTGTAGGTAGACCAGAACCAGGGGCCATAAATATAAGTTGGTCACAAATAAATTCAATCGGGAATTCAGGAGAGGGTTTAGAATGTAGAGCGCGCGAGGATAAGGAGTAGTTGAGCGAATAGCACAGATGCATTTAAGGGGAATCTAGATGAACACATGAGGGAGAAAGGAATAGAAGGAAATGTTGATGAGGTTAGAGGAAGAAGGGTGGGTCGAGAATCGTGTGGAGCATTAACGCCGGCACAGACCAGTTGGCCCAAATGACCTGTATCTGTGCTGTAAATACTGTGTAATACTAGGCAATTGACGGAGATAATAACAGCAAAAGAATCACGTGAATTGAACAGATAATTTGCCGTGACGTACGTGGAAGGAATGAAAAGGTAGAATGGGGCTGGATTGGATATTTAGCAGCGCACAGACTTTCTTTTAACGGAGCTCACTTTTGTGCTCGTTTATAGAACTGGATTTAATTTAGTGGAGGTAAGAGACTGCACCCTCTGTTATTCAGTGAGAAAATTCAAACATAAATCGCACATCGTAGGGCTCGAACCGACAACAGATAATAGTTTGCATGGCCGGTTAGCCCAGTTGCTTAGAGCGTAGTGTCATTTATGAACTTATTGCATATATTTTGTTTTTCGTAACTTCTAAAATTAAAACTTTACGATCAAATCCACACACGACCATTGCAAAGTTTAAAGGATCTTTGCACCTGGGACGGAGAAACTATCTTTCTTTCAATTTTCTTCATTTCTTTCTTTCTTTATTTCAATTTTTCTCATCTCCATCTCTTCAGGAACACCTCCACCCACAAATGCAAATCGAAAAGCCCTTTCATAGCCTTCGTTCTCAATGCAAAACCCTGCACTCAGAAGATAAACAACTTTCAATCACCAGTCACTAATTTCTGAACAGGAACGGGAACAGGAACCAAATGACGCCAGGATGTTGATGGTGCGGGATTAGACGCTGGTAATGTCATTGAATATCAAGGGCAGGTGGTTAGCTTCTCTCATGTGTGTTGTGAATGGTACTTGCCACTTATCAGTTCAGGCCTAGATGTTACTGGCACAATGCAATCTGAGCATCCGTGAAAAGGTTATTGGTGAGTAAGCACAGTGGATGATAGATTTCATCACTTTGCTGATGATTGAGAGTAGGCTGATGGGGCGGTAATTGGCCGGAATGGATTTGTCCTGCTTGTTCTGGACAGGATATACCTGGGCAGTTTACACATTGTGTGGTAGATGCCAGTGTTTAGCTGTATTGGAAAAGCTTGGCGAGAGGTGGGGCTAATTCTGGAGCACACGTCTTCAGCACGACATCCGGGAAGCAGTCGGGTCCACATCCTATGCTGTGTCCACTGCACTCAGCCATTCCTTGATGTTAGGTGGAGTGAAACGAATTGGCTGAAGACTGGCATCTGTGATGATGGGGAACGCAGGAGGAGGCCGATAAGGATCATGCACTCGGTACTTCTGGCTGAAGAGGGTTGCGAATGATTCAGCCTTGCATTTTGCACTCAAATGCTAGGCTCCACTCTCGTTGAATCTGGGTATGTTCATGGAGCCTCCTCCTCCTGTGAATTTTTTAATTGTCCACCGCCATTCACGACTGCATGTTGCAGGACAGCACAGCTTACATCTGATACGTTGATTATGGGATCTCTTAGATCTGTTTATACCATGCTTCTTCCACTGATAAGCAGGCCTGTAGTCACCTATTGTAGCTTCAACAGGTTGGCACCTCATTTTAAGGTACGCCTAGTGCTGCTCTAAGCATTCTCTTCTACATTACTCATGGGGCAATAACATATCTATTAATAGTTCATAGATTCAAACTCTCGACCACGTCATCCCATAAACGTTGCTCAGAAAGCCCGTGTCACAGGGGCTATGTTCGAAAAAGTCAGACTTTAAAGTGCGTGCGCAGGAAGGTAAAGTGTGATCTTGAAGACATTCAGCTGGACCTCAAGTAATTATATTAGCTCCAGAGATATATCACTGCTAACAATAATTTACTATATAAAGATTAGAGATGGCAGCACGGGAAACGTGTCCGGACTGCAGTTTGTGGCAATTTCTGGACAGTGATTGCCATATCTGTAGGAAATGTATTTAACTTGAAACACGCCAGCTCAGTGTCCTTGAACTGGAGTGCGAGTTGGAGACACTCCGAAATATATGCAAGCAGTGGAATTTCTAGATACTTTTCTCCAGAGTACAGTAACACATCAGAGGAAAGTCTGCTGGGTAAGAGGAACCTAGGGGAGTTAGAGAAGCAGGTCCCACAGACATTGCGCCTACCCAACAGGTACAATGAACTTGATAACTGCGAGGTTAAATATAATGGCTGCAGCGAGGGTGGCCAGAATGTAAAACATGGCATTGTGAAGCAGGAGGCGAGGAGCAGTATGGAGACGTTGCAGTAATAGGGTATTCGGTAGTTAGGGGGCGAGATAGCATCCTCTGCAGTCGTGACCGAGAGTTCAGGAAGATGTGTTGCCCACCTACTGCAAGGGTGAAGGATGACTTGGAGAAATTGGAGAAAACATGGAAAGGGAGGGGAAGATCTAGTTGAGATCAATGACATAGGGAAGAGTAAGCAGGAGGTCCTGCTGAGGGATTACCAGAAACTATCAACTAAATTAAAAAGTAGGACCCAACGGGTGATAATCATGAAATTACTACCCGAGCCACGTGCTAATTGGCATAGTGATAAGCAGATCTGGAAAGTGAATGCGTAGCTGAAAGAGTTGCGAGGGAGGTAACGCTTTCATTTCATGGACACTGGCACCAGCACTGGGACAGGAAGGAGCTGTATCGCTTGGAGGGTCTTCACCAGAACCGGACTGGAGCCAGAGTACAAGCGGAAAGGGTAAATACGGCTGTGGATAAGACGTTACACCAGAAATAATGTAGGAGTCATTTCACGGAAATAATAGAAACATGAAAGTTAACAAAATAGTAAAGTTCGTACCAAGGTAAGGAATGAGGGTAACATACAGCGTCAGGGGACAGATATAGGTGTATAACATCATTATAAAATGACTGTTAAAAATAAAGTGAGAGGAACAATTTCAAAAACAACTTAATTTGCCTGTAGAGCATTGCTAACAGCATCCGTAACAATAGGGGGGATATGGAGCCAATAATTGATAGCGAGCATCCGATGTAGTGTAGATAACTGAAACATGGCTACACACAGAACAGGACTGGGTGTTAAATATTGCAGGATATAATGGATATATAATAGACAGGGAAGGAATAATGGGTAGCTGTACTAATTAGAGATAACACAATGGCAGTAGAAAAAGGAGCCTAACTAACATAAAGAGAGAAACAGAATCCATATGGATTGAGATAAAGGGTAGAAGTGATCGATCATTGAATAAGGGTATCCTACAGACCATCTAATAGTGGAAGGGAAGTGAAGGAACAACTATGAAAGCAATTTATTAAATGAACACAAAACGTAAAATAATAATCTTGGGAGATTTCAACAACACACAAATAAACTGACAAGAGGAAGTTGGTAAATGGGAAAAGGGAATTGAGTTTTTACTGAGTGTACACGACTCCATTCTGAACCAGTAATTAAAAAGTCCAACAACAGAGTCTTCATGCTGGATCTATTAATGGGAAATGAACAAAAGTAGATAAGAGAAGTAAGCACAGGAGAACATCTAGGCAATAGTGATCACAGCATAAAAAGGTTTAGGATAATGATTGAGAAATGCATAAGTCAGACAAAGACCAACGTAATAGATTGGAAAAAGATAATTTTGAGGGGATGTGAATGCAACTGGGTCAAATGAACTGCAAAATATTAATAAACGGAGATAGATCAACTTTGTGAAATATTTTTAAAATGTGATCAATAGCATTCAGGAGAAATGCATTCCGATAAAAAAGAACTAGCTAATCAATAATGAAACACCATGGATGACTAAAAACGTAAGGGCAAAATGGAAAGTAAAGGAAAAGGATTAAAACAGAAAAACTTCACTTATATAGCCCGTCTCCTGACCTCAAGCCTTCCCACAGCGATTTACAGCCATTGAAATACTTTTGAATTGGAGTCACTGTTGTAATGTAGGAAATGAGGCACCCAATTTTACACAGCATACATTCAGTACATAGATGATAAAGGAGAGGATGACGAAAAGGAAATAAAAATAAGTTAAGAAAGAATTGAAAAAACAATTAGAAAAGCGATGAGAAGCTACGAAACGAAATTATGAAGGAATATTTTTTTAAAGTAATTTATTCTACAGATACAGAAATAACAAAAGGACAATCAGAACAGGGATACGGCCACTAACACACACACACACAGGGAAACTCACAGCTAATGACAGCGAAATGACAGAATAGTTGAATTCTGAATTTGCCTCACTATTTACCAGGGTGGCTAAAAGTGTGGACGTGATATTAGAAGAAGTGATCAATAAAATGTATAAAAATATTTAAGATTGAAAGGGGGAGATAAAGGACAAATAGTCCAACTCAGAGAGGATAGAACCCCTGGTCTGTATGGATTGCATCTGCACAGACTAAAAGAAGGAAGGGAAGAGATAGCAGAGGCGCTATTATACATTGATGAAATAATTAGAAAAGGGTACGGAGGCAGAGGGCTGGCAGACAGAAAATTTGATTCCTATTTTTAAAAAGGGAGATACAACAAGTCCAGGGATCTATAGACAAGTTAGCATAAGGTCAGTGCTGGAAAGATAATTTAATCTTTATCATTGATCTAATACAAAAACATCTAGAAACCGAAAATAAAATAAAGAATAATCAACATAGATTTCAAAAGGGAAGGCCGTGCTTGACCAACCTCCTGATAAACTCCTTAATACTTCCTCTCTCAATATATTTAATTCATCTAATATTTCACACTCCTCTCTGATAGCAATGTCTGCTTATCCCCTCCCCTTTGTGAAAACAGACGCAAAGTAATCATTAAGAACCCTACCAAAGTCTCCCGCCTCCACACACAAATTACCCTCATGATCTCTAATAGGCGCTACCCTTTCTTTACTTATCCTCTAACTCTTAATATATTTATAAAACATCTTTGGGATTTCCTTGATTTTACTTACCTAGATTTTTTCGTGCTCTCTCTTTGCTTTCCTAATATCCTTTTTAATTGCACCACTACACTTTCTGTACTCCTCTAAATATTCTGCAGTATTTAGCCCTCAGTATCTGTCATACGCCTTCCTTTTTTTATTCATCTTACCCTTTATGCCCCTAGACATCCAGGTGGATCTAGATTTGTTAGTCCCACCTTTTTTCTTTAAGGGCACATATTTGGTCTGAACACTCCGGATCTCAGACCTGACCACAGTGGCCATGTATTACTGAGTGTATCTGTAATTTTATAATTGTACTGAATATGGTTCGAGAACCAAGTTGCAAGAGGCCGGTTTGTGCTCACATAGAAACGCTTTTTTGTAATAGACAGTTCCACACACATATACCACCGTTTGCGTGAAGAAGTGTTTGCTACCTTCTCTCATGAATGGCCCGGTTCTGATTTTAAGTTTATATCCATTTGTCCTCGACTCACCCACTAGCGGAATAAAGTTGCTCTCTACCTACCCAATCAATTATTTTAAAATGCTAAAATGCTCAATCAAAGCCCCCCATAGCATTTATATATCCCACGGAATACGACCCTAGTTTATGTAATCTCTCCTCTTCATCTAAGCCCTGGATTAGAAACATAGAAACATAGAAAATAGGTGCAGGAGTAGACCATTCGGTCCTTCGAGCCTGCACCGCCATTCAATGCGTTCATGGCTGAACATGCTACCTCAGTACCCCATTCCTGCTTTCTCGCCATACCCCTTGATCCCCTTAGTTGTGAGTGTTATATCTAACTCCCTTTTGAATATATTTAGCGAACTGGCCTCAACAACCTTCTGTGGAAGAGAATTCCATAGATTCACCACTCTCTGGGTGAAGAAGTTCCTCCTCAGCTCAGTCCTAAATGGCTTCCCCTTAATCCTTAGACTGTGACCCCTGGTTCTAGTTTTCCCTACCATTGGGAACATTCTGCCCGCATCTAATTTGTCTAAACCAGTCAGGATTTTAAATGTCTCTATAAGATCCCCCCTCATTCTTCTGAACTCCAGAGATACAAGTTCAGTTGACCCAATCTTTCTTGATATGTCAGTCCGGCCATCCCAGGAATCAATCTAGTGAACCTTCGCTGCACTCCCTCAATAGCAAGAATGTCCTTCCTTAAGTTAGGAGACCAAAACTGCGCACAATACTCCAGGTGTGGCCTCACCAAGGCCCTGTACAACTGTAGCATCACCTCCCTACTCCTGTACTCAAATCCCCTTGCTATGAAGGCCATCATTCCGTTTGCTTTCTTGACTGCCTGCTGCACTTGCATTCCCACCTTCAGTGACTGATGTACCATGACGCCCAGGTCTCGTTGCACGTCCCCTTTCCCTAATCTGCCACCATTCAGGTAATAGTCCGCCTCTCTATTTTTACCACCAAAGTGGATAACCTCACATTTATCCACATTGTACTTCATCTGCCATACATTTGCCCATTCACCCAACCTGTCCAAGTCGCTCTGTAGCCTCCTAGCATCCTCCTCATTGTTCACACTGCCTCCCAATTTAGTGTCATCCGCAAATTTGGAGATATTACATGTAATCCCTTCGTCCAAATCATTAATATATAATGTAAACAGCTGGGGTCCCAGCACCGAACCCTGCGGTACCCCGCTGGTCACTGCCTGCCATTCTGAAAAGTACCCATTTACTCCTACTCTTTGTTTCCTGTGTGCCAACCAGTTCTCAATCCACGTCAACACATTACCCCCAATCCCATGTGCTTTAACTTTGCTCACCAATCTCTTGTGTGGGACCTTGTCGAAGGCCTTCTGAAAGTCCAAATACACCACATCTACTGGTTCCCCCCTGTCCACCCTATTGGAAACATCCTCAAAAAATTCCAGAAGATTTGTCAAGCATGATTTCCCTTTCACAAATCCATGCTGACTTGGACCGATCATGTCGCCACTTTCCAAATGGTCTGTTATGACATCTTTAATAATTGCTTCCATCATTTTACCCACGACCGATGTCAGGCTGACCGGTCTATAATTCCCTGCTTTCTCCCTCCCTCCTTTTTTAAAAAGAGGGGTTACATTGGCCACCCTCCACTCCATCGGAACTGATCCAGAGTCTAAGGAATGTTGGAAAATGATCGTCAATGCATCCACTATTTCCAAGGCCACCTCCTTAAGTACTCTGGGATGCAGACCATCAGGCCCCGGGGATTTTTCACACTTCAGTCCCATCAATTTCCCCAATACCTTTTCCCGACTAATAAGGATTTCCCTCAGCTCCTCCCTCTTACCAGATCCTCTGACCCCTTTTATTTCCGGCAGGTTGTGTGTGTCCTCCACAGTAAACACCGAACCAAAGTACTTGTTCAATTGATCTGCCATTTCCTTGTTCCCCATTACGACTTCCCCTGTTTCCGACTGCAGGGGACCTACGTTTGTTTTTACTAACCTCTTTCTTTTTACATATTTATAGAAGCTTTTGCAGTCCATTTTAATGTTCTCTGCAAGCTTCCTTTCATATTTTATTTTCCCTGCCCTAATCAAACCCTTCGTCCTCCTCTGCTGAGTTTTGAAGTTCTCCCAGTCCCCGGGTTTGCTGCTACTTCTGGCCAATTTGTATGCAACTTCCTTGGTTTTAATACTATCCCTGATTTCCCTTGTTAGCCATGGTTGAGCCACCTTCCCTTTTTTATTTTTATGCCAGACCGGGATGTACAATTGTTGTAGTTCATCCATGCGATCTCTAAATGTCTGCCATTGCCCTTCCACTGATAGCCCCTTAAATATCGCTTGCCAATTTAACCTCGCCAATTCACGCCTCATACCCTCAAAGTTGCCCTTATTTAAGTTCTGGACCATGGTCTCTGACTTAACTGTCTCCTTCTCCATCCTAATGTAGAACTCCACCATACTATGGTCACTCTTCCCCAGGGGGCCTCGTACCACAAGATTGCTGATTAGTCCCTCCTCATTACACAACACCCAGTCCAGGATGGCCTCCCCTCGAGTTGGTTCCTCAACATATTGGTTTAGGAAACCATCCCTTAAACACTCCAGGAAATCCTCCTCCACCGTATTGCTTCCAGTTTGAGTAGCCCAATCTATATGCATATTAAAGTCACCCATGATAACTGCCGTGCCTTTTTTGCACGCACCTCTGATTTCCTGTTTCATACCCTCCCCCACCTCACTACTGCTGTATGGAGGTCTGTACACAACTCCCACTAACGTTTTCTGCCCTTTGGTGTTCTGCAGCTCAACCCATATTGATTCCACATCCTCCAAGCTGATGTCCTTCCTAGCTATTGCATTAATCTCCTCTTTAACCAGCAATGCTACCCCACCCCCTTTTCCTTTTATTCTATCCTTTCTGAATGTTGAATACCCCTGGATGTTCAGTTCCCAGCCTTGATTGTTCTGGAGCCACGTCTCTGTAATCCCAATCACATCATATCCGTTAACATCAATTTGCAGAGTCAATTCATCCACCTTATTACGGATACTCCTTGCATTAGGACACAGAGCCTTTAGGCTTGTTTTATTAACATCCTTTGTCCTTTTAGACTTATGATTTAGTATGGCCCTTTGTGTTTCTTGCCTTTGTTTACTCGGCCTTCCCCTATTGTTTCTCACCCTTCTAACATTTGTTTCTGACTGCATATTACTTCCCCCTGTTTCGCTACAGAGTTTCCCAATCCCCTGCCATATTAGTTTAAATCCTCCCGAACTGCTTTAGCAAATATTACCCCGAGGACATCGGTTCCAGTCCTGCCCAAGTGCAGACCGTCCCTTTTGTACAGGTCCCACTTCCCCCAGAACTGGTTCCAATGCCTCAGGAATTTGAATCCCTCCCTCCTGCACCACTGCTCAAGCCACGTATTCAATCTCACTATCCTGTTCTCTCTATTCTGATTAGCACGTGGCCCTGGTAGCAATCCAGAGATTACTACCTTAGAGGTCCTACTTTTTAATTTAGCTCCTAGCTCCCTAAATTCTGCTTGTAGGACCTCTTCCCGCTTTTTACCTATATCGTTGGTACCTACATGCATCACGACAGCTGGCTGTTCACCCTCCCTCTTCAGAATGTTCTGCAGCCGCTCCGAGACATCCTTGACCCTTGCACCAGGGAGGCAACATACCATCCTGGAATCTCGGTTGCGGCCATAGAAACTCCTGTCTATTCCCCTTACAATTGAGTCCCCTATCACTATAGCCCTACCACTCTTTTTCCCGCCCTGCTGTGCAGCAGAGCCAGCCATGGTGCCATGAACCTGGCTGCTAGTGCCTTCCCCTGGTAGGCCATCTCCCCCAACAGTATCCAAAGCGGCATACCTGTTTTGGAGGGAGATGACCACAGGGGACTCCTGCACTACCTTCCTGATATTGCCCTGCTTCTTGGTCACCCATTCACTGTCTGTCCTAGCCTTTACTTGCGGTGTGGACAACTCACTAAATGAGCGATTCACTGAGTTCTCGGCATCGTGCATGCTCCAGAGTGAGTCCACCCGCAGCTCCAGCACCGCCATGCGGGCTGTCAGGAGCTGCAGCTGGACACACTTCCCGCACACGTAGTTGTCCCACATGGCACAGGAGGAGCATGAAACGGGTCCGAGACTTCCTGTCATGACTTAACCCTTATGTTACTTTATTACTAAAATTTAAACTTATTTATCTTAGGTCCAGGAGTTAAGTCCCTGAAAACAAAATATAAAATTGAACCTACCTTTTAAATTCCCTCTACCCCTAAAGGTTAGAGGAGGTGGGAGGGTGGGAGTCACTACTAGTGTAGTGTCTCGGGTTTAGCAACCGCTCCACCTATATACGGGTACCAATGAATTGGCCCCGCCCCCTGCCTTTGAAAAAGCCCTTATTAAAAAGATTCTTATTAACATTCTGGTTAATCTGCGCTGATCACCTTCCAAGGCATAGATATCCTTTCCAAGGTGCGGTGCCCAGAATTGTACACAGTGCTCCAGATGTGGTCCAAACAGAACTTTGTACAGCTTTAGTATGACATCCTCCCCTTTATATCTGCCCTCTAGTTATAAAGGCCAACATTCCATTCGCCTTTTTGATTATTTGTTGTACCTGACTCATACATTTTACTGATCTGTTTACATGGACACCTCAATCTCTCACTTACACTCTTCGTAATGATTGCTTAAATCGAATGACATTACAACTCCAGCAAATTTCCTGTTTTAGCGAACTGAGCAGATTGCAACAAAGAAGGTTTTCGCTGTACAACACGTGCAATTAAATTTAAATCCAGGTAAAAAGATTGAGATTACAATGCCATTAACATTGCAGCCGGAGGCAATTTTCCCCCGAGAAAAATTCGATGAAGAAAGCCCATTGACCCATTTCAGCTCATCCTTCCAGGACATCAACTCTTTCATCTTGATATTGAGCATCTATCTCTCCTCTCCTTTAGTGTGGAGCAGAAACACCGGCAAAGATCAGTTGAGCCAAATGGCCTGTTTCTATGCTATCAATTCTATGTAATGATTTTGAATTGCTGTGTTAGTTTGAGGCGCTGTATTCGTTTGAGGTGCTCTTTTAGATTGAGGTGATATATCAGTTTGAGGTGCTCTCTATGTTTGAGGTGCTGTATTTGATTCAGGGTACTGTATTAATTTGAGATGTTGTGTTAGTTTGAGGCACTGTATTCGTTTGAAGTGTTTTGATAGTTTGAGGTGCTCTATTTGTTTGAGGTTCTGTATTTGATTCAGGAACTCCAATAATTTGGGATTTATTAGTTTGAGGAACTGCATTAGTTTGCGATAGTATATTGGTTTGAATTGATGTATTATTTTGTGGTGCCATGTTAATTAGATGGTGCTGTATTCGTTTCAGATGCTGCATTATATCCATGTCTCCAATAACCATTTCCGATTACACATATTGAAGAAGAAATAATTGATAACCAATCTGCATTCTGGAATAAATTGTCAACCATACCAAATCTTAGTACAAGCCAATTCTGTCAGACAGAACAAGAGTGTTTAATTCTCCGAGCCGTGGACTCTAATTCACACTTTAATTAGGAAACCAATATCTGTAGTTAAAGTGGGCAACTGCATACTGGAGTGCAGTTTAGCAGTCCTGAGAGGCACAGTCTAACATTTGGAATTTCATTATTGAATTAACACAGCAAAATTCAGACCATCACAAAAACAACAAATATAGATGAGCCTGAAGAGGTTTGGATGAACTATATCATTGCTGTAAGAATACACCTTCCAATTTAGATTAGTTGTTAAATATTATCAACATTTTGCAGTTTGGTGATTTTTCTCTTCAATATCGGCAATGACCATCTAACTACATTCTATCACATCAGGGACTGAAATCGGCTGTCGTAATCTGTTTGTTCAAAAAACTGAAACTAATCTCACCGATGTTGCAATCCGAATGTCCCAATGGAGATCCCACAGGGTATAAACTTCAGGCTCTGGGAATGTATCGCCTCAGAGTTTATTTCGGAGAGAGTGCCTGCAGCGAGAAGGGACAGAATTACTTCACACAGAAAATGCTTAAAATATTTTACGAAGCTGTTGAAATATATTATGTTATCCTTGCAGTCATTGGTGTTCCTGGTAAGTGAATTCAAACACAAATTAAATAATGAACATGTTGAGAGAGTTGTTCTCTGCTTTTGTTCTGTGATTTACAATATTCCATGTTGATGAACATCATACAGTCAGCGCTTTAATTGAAATTGAATTACATTGGAATCCATTCGGAACAGTAAAAGATTAAATTACTGCAGTTAACGGAAGACCTTGAAATCATGCTGGATTACTTTGAGGATCTATATTAATTTTGATGCCCTATTAGTTAAATATTCTGTATTACTTTTAGGTGCTGGATTAGTTTGAAATGCTGTAATAGTTTGAGGTGCTGTATTAGTTTGAGTTTCTGTTTTAGCTTGAGATGCTGCATTAGTTTGAGCTGCTCTATTAGTTTGAGGTGCTGCATTAGTTTGAAATGCTGTATTAGTTTGAGTTTCTGTTTTATTTGAGGGGCTGGATTAGTTTGAGATGTTGAATCAGTTTGAGTTTCTGTATTAGTTTGTGATGCTGCATTAGTTTGAAAAACTGTATTAGTTTGAGTTGCTGCATTAGTTTGAGGAGCTGTATTAGTTTGAGGGGCGATATCAGTTTAAGGTCTGGCATCAGTTTGAGGTTTTGTATACTTTCAGATGTTGTGTTAGTTTGATTTGCTGTATTAGTTTGAAGAGCGGCCTCAGATTGAGGGGCTGTACAGTTTCCGATGCTGTGTTAATTTGAGGGGCTGTATTAGTTTGAGGCTCTGTATTAGTTTCAGGTGCTGTATTCGTATGAGGTGCTGTATTAGTTTGAGGGTTTGCATTAGTTTGAGGGGCTGTATTACTTTGAGGGATTGTATTAGTATGAGGTGCTGTATTAGTTTGATAGACTTAATTAGTTTGAGGGGCTGTATTAGTTTGAGGGGCTGTATCAGTTTGATGGGCTGTATTAGTTTGAGGGGTTATATTAGTATGAGTTGCTGTATTAGTTTGAGGGGCTGTATTAGTTTGAGGGGCTGTATTAGTTTGAGTGGTTGTATTAGTATGAGGTGCTGTATTCGTTTGATGTGCTGTATTAGTTTGAGGGACTGTATTAGTTTGAAGGGTTACATTAGTATGAGGTGCTGTATTAGTTTGAGGGGTTATATTAGTATGAGGTGCTGTAATAGTTTGAGGGGCTGTATTATTTTGAGGGACTGTATAAGTTTGAGGGGCTGTATTAGTTTGAGGGGCTGTATTAGTTTGAGGGGCTGTATCAGTTTGAGGGGTTGTATTAGTATGAGGTGCTGTATTAGTTTGAGGGGCTGTATCAGTTTGAGGGGCTGTATTAGTTTGAGGGGCTGTATCAGTTTGAGGTGCTGTATTAGTTTGAGGGGCTGTATCAGTTTGAGGGGCTGTATTAGTTTGAGGGGCTGTATTAGTTTGAGGGGTTATATTAGCATGAGGTGCTGTATTAGTTTGAGGGGCTGTATTAGTTTGAGGGGCTGTATTAGTTTGAAGTGGTTGCTGAGTTTGAGGAGCTGTCTTAGTTTGAGCTATTGTACTAGTTTGAGATGCTGGATAGGTTTTATTTTATGTTTTAGTTTGAGATGATATATTAGTTTGAGATGCTGGATTAGTTTAATATTCTGTATTAGTTTGAGCAGCTGTTGTAGTTTGAGATGCTGTGTTAGTTTGAGACGCTGGCTTAGTTTGAGATATTGTATTTGTTTGTGGTGCTCGTTTGGATTGAGGTGGTATTTTAGTTTGAGGTGTGGCCTTAGTTTGAGGTGCTGTATTAGTTTGAGGAGATGTATTGGTTTAGCAGCTTTACTTGTTTAAGGTGCTGCATTAGATAAGATTATTTATTTGTTCGGGCTGCTGTATTAGTTTAAAATGAAAAAGCCAGCACAGACTCATATTTCACTTAAGCCATTTGAAGTGATTGTTTATAGTGTCTGATCTCTCAACTCAAGAGCAGTTACTGTTTTAGGGATCTGACGCGATTGCAAAGGGGAATGATTTTTCTGTACAACACGTTTGACTGAATTTAAATCCAGGGACTGAGAGCGAGATTACAGTACCATTACAATTTGCATAGAGGCAATTTGACCCGAGACAAAATCAGGTGAAGGACACCTTTGACGGACTTGACTTCATATTTTCAGAACACTAATTTCATCACCTGCCCATTGAACATCCATATTCCTCTCCTTCAGTGCGTCGGTGCCCTGAACTCACCCACCATCCTGAACCCTAGTTCCAGCTGTTGATCACATCTGTCCAAATAAAATCTGTCTGGAGTGTGCCCTGCTGTTCAACATTGATTCCAGAATCAGTGTGCTCTCGTCCTGCGGGACTGGTGTATCTGAAAGTCTGCTCCCAGCTTCACTTTCTTCACCTGTCGAGGTTTCCATCGCGTGTTACAAATTTCTGTCTGAGATTTCTGATTCGGAGCCTGAATCCAAACTCTCGGTTTCAGCTCTCTTCCACTCTTTTTGTTGCAGGGAATGTTCAGACACAGATTGAGTCCAATTTCTGGTGCACCTAGTTTACGTTGAATGTACATTCCACGGGTATTCCTGTAAGGATTTATTTGATTCAAATATAATGTTCTGATTTTCAGCAGCTCGAGTGATTCTTCCTGGGAATTTATGGGCTTCCTTCATTTTGACTGCGGTTGGATAATCAGTGGGGTTTAGTTTAAAGTAAATGGTACTGTTACTGGGCTGGTTCATATTACACTGAGTGTAAAGTGACAGATATTGGGACTGGGCTGCTTTCTATCACACTGAGTTTAAAGTGAATGATATTGGTACAGGGCTCTTCCCTATTAGACTGAGTGTAACGTGAATGATATTGATAATGGGCTGTTTTCTATTTCACTGAGTGTAAAGTGAAAGGTATTGCTGCTGGTCTGTGCCCTATTACAATGAGTGTAATGTGACAGATAGTGATACTGGTCTGTTCCCTATTAGACTGAGTGTAAAGTGAATGATATATCATAGAGTCATAGAGTTGTAAAAGCACAAAAGGCTGCCCTTCAGCCCATCGAGTCTGTGCCGGCTCTCTGCAGAGCAATCCAGTCAGTCCCATTCCCCCGCTCTTTCCCCATAGCCCTGCAAGTATTTTCCCCTCAAGTGCCTATCCAGTCTACCCTTGAAAGCATTGAGTGTCTCCACTTCCGTCGGCAGCCAGTTCCAGGGCCTCACCACTCACTGCGTTAAAAAAAAATTCCACGCATCCCTCCTGAATCCCTTGCCCAAAACCTTAAATCTGTGTCGCCTATTCCTTTTACCATCAACAGCCTTTCCCCGTCTAGCCTATCCAAGCCCGTCATAATCTTGTACACCTCTATCAAATCACCCCTCAACCTCCTTTGCTCCAATGAAAACAAATCCAGCTTCTCCAACCTGTCCTTGTAGCTAATATTCCCCATCCCCGGAACCATTATGGTAAATCTCCTCTGCACCCTCTCAAGGGCTTTCAAATCCTTTCTAAAGTGTGGTGACCAGAACTGGATACAATACTCTAGTTGTGGCCTAACCAACGCTTTATAAAAGTTCAGTATAACTTCTCTACTTTTGTACTTAATTACTCTATTTATGAAGCCCAAGATCCCTTATGCTTTGCTTACCACTCTCTCAATATGTCCTGCCACATTCAGGGACCTATGCACATTAACTCCCTGGTCCTTCTGTCCCTGCAAACTCTTTAAAACTATGCCATTAAATGTATATTGCCTGTCCCTGAACCCTCTGCCAAAATGCATCACCTCAAACTTCTCTGTTTTAATTCTATCTGCCACTTTTCTGCCCATTCTGCTATCCATTCTATGTCCTGTTGCTGTCGATTGGTATCATCATCACTGTTTGTCACAGCCGCAAGTTTGGTGTCATCAGCAAATTTAGAAATTCTACTCTGTATTCCAATATCCAGGTCATTTATATATATATCAAAAGAAGCAGTGAACCCTGCACTGACCCTGGGTGAATAACACTGTCTACCATGCTTCAGTATGAAAAGCAACCATTTATCACAGCTCACTCTATTCTGTCCTTATTCCAATTCCCTATTCCATGAGCCGCAATTTTGTTAACCAGCCTTCTATGTTGTACTTTGTCAAACTCCTTCCTAAACTCCATGTAGACAACACCCATTGCATTCCCTTCATCAATCCTCCCTGTTACTTCATCAAAAAATTCAATTAGATTAGTGAAACACGATTTGCCTTTTATAAATCCATGTTGATTCTCCTTAAATAGCTTAAAACCTTCCAAGTGCCCGTTACATTTTTCCGATGTAACTGTTTCTAAAACGTTACCCACCACTGATGTTAAACTGACCGGCCTGTAGTTATTGGGATTGCCCTTACACACTTTCTTGAACAATGGTGTCACATTTGACACTTTCCAATCCTCAGGCACCTCGCCCGCATCTAGGGAAGATTGGTAAATTATGGCAAGACCTTCAGCTATCTCCTCCCCCAATTCCCTGAGCAACCTGGGATGCAAGCCATCTGGACTAGGCGATTTAAACACTCTAAGTATACACAACCTTTCTAGTACATCCTGTCTATCAATATTTACCCCTTCCATTGCTTCTAACTTTTCCACTCCTACCGATATTTTGTCAGCATCCACCTCCTGAGGAAACACCGATACAAAGTACTCATTGAGTATTCTTGCCTTGCCCTGCGCCTCGAAGCATATATCACCTTTTCTGTCCCTAACAGTCCATACCCCACCTCTTATTACCCGCTTACTGTTTAATTGCCAGTAACAGATTTTTGGGTTCCCTTTTGTCTTAGCCGCCATTCTACTCTCTATTCTCTCTTTGCCAATCTTATTTTCATCTTCACATCCCCTCTCAACTTATTCTATTTGTTCTGTTTCACCCTTGAAGAATTCACCTGACATGAATCATATACCCTCTTTTTTTGTTTCATCATCTTCTCTATCTCCCTCGTCATCCAAGCAGCCCTTGTTTTGGTTCCCTTACTCTTCCCTCTTGTTCGAATGTATCTAGCATGTACTTAGATCATCTCCTCCTTAAATGATCACCCATTGTTCCATTACATTTTTCCTGTCAGTCTTTGGTTCCATTTGACACTGGCTAGATCCTTTCGCTTCTCAACGAATGTTGCCCTGTTCCAGTTTCGAAGTTCCCCTCTAGATTGTCCCTTGCTCTTCTACATTGCTAATCTAAATTTATGATTCGATGATCACTTGTAAACATGTGTTCTCCCACAGACACTTGGTCGACCTGGCCCACCTCATTCTCCAGCACCATATCCACCAATGCCTCCTTCCGTGTTGGGCCAAGAACATGCTTGAAAAGGAAATTCTCCTGAACACTTTTGAGAAATTCCTGCCCCTCCTTACCCTTTATCCTAGCATTATCCAAATCGATATTTGGGTCATTGATGTCCCCCAATTTCATCACACTTTCGTTCCTCCATATCTCTGCGATCTCCCTGCAGATTTGCTCCTCCACCTGCCTCTCACAATTTGGAGGCCTGTAGAATACCCAAAATAGCCTGATCATACCCTTTTTACTCCTCAACTCTAACCAAATGGATTATGTCCTTAACGCCTCAAGAACATCCTGCATATCCAACACCATCATGTCTTCCTTAATCAGCACTGCCACCCCGCCTCCCTTTTTTCCTTCCCTATCTTTTCTGAACACCTTGTACCCTTGAATATTAAGTGGTCAGTCCTCACCGTTTTTAAGCCACCTTTCCGCTATTTCCGCAACATCATATTGCCACACGGCTAATTGTGCTTGTAGCTCACCAACCTTTTTCTCCACACTCTGTGCATTTACGTACATACATTCTAAACCAAGTTTTGAATTTTTCGTAGTCTTTCTAAGTCTGCTGCTATCTAATATGGTACTACTTCCGCCTCTAATAGTACTTTCTTCTCAAGTACTATCCAACACACTCACTCTTTTGTGCACCTTATTCCTCATAGTTACTCCTATATTCTGGTTCCCATCTCAATGCCAAGCTAGTTTAATCTTTCCCCAACAGCACCAGCATAGCTCCCCGCGAGAATATTGGTCGCGGCTCTGTTGAGCTGTAACCCTTCCGGCTCTGTGTTCTGGCCTGTTTCATATGACATTATGTGTTAAGTGAATGATATTGAAACTGAGCTGATACATATTACACTGAGTGTAAAGTGACAGATAGTGATACTGGGCTGTCCCCTATTAGACTGAATGTAAAGTGAAAAGTATCTATACTGGGCTGTTCCCTATTGTACTGAGTGTAAAGTGAGTGGTATTGATACTGGGCCGGCTCCTATTACACTGAGTGTAAAGTGAAAGGTATGTGCACTGGGCTGTTTCCATTTAAAGTGCCTAACCATAAACAGTCACGAGCCCTTCCCTTGCAAATGGCAAGTAGCAGCTTCGCAAACTTACCATTTTAAGGGATTCTCTATGTTCAGTTATTATTCGTCTGTACCAATTAGGGCGTCATGTTGTCGATTTCTCATTCTGACAAGCTCAGACCGCCTTCTGGTTCAAACTCCTGAAAAATCGTTTTTAAACACGCAGCGGATGGTATCTCACATGCCAACACCGAATGGTCCTCGGCCAGTGAATCTCCTCTCCACGATTGTCAGTTAATGGTTTCCTTGGGCTCCTGTTCACATGTGCGTGTTGGGATCTCTTTTACTCACCAGTCCCGCTCGAACTCCCGCTTCCTTGATAGGAGTTAATTTATTTTGATCCTGCTCGTATACTGAGTGACCAAAAAACCATTTGGTTTTGATTGTTCCATTGCAGTTACAACACTTTGCTGTCTTACAGAACAAAAAACATTCCTCGCCTTGAATGCAGTAAATAAACAGGGAGCATCAAATAAGGTCGTCTAAATCACCGGGATAGATTTTGAGGATGGGCTTGTGAGCCTCAGAAGCTTTGGGCTGGGAAGGTAAAATCCTTCAAGATAACCCTGCTGCAAAGTACAGGTGTGTGGACCTGGGGTAAGAAGACTGGGATATCCCTACAATCAAATACTTACTGCCTGGGCTCAATTACTGAGAATGGTCCGTATGGTGAGATCAGTAATTTTCTGTATTTTTTCCTATTTATGTCCTACAGTTAATTTAGTGGCGATTGTGATCCTGTCCCGGGGAAAGTGCGGGCTTTCCACCTGCATCACTCGCTACCTGGTGGCCATGGCAACGGCGGATCTACTGGTCGTTATTAACGCCATCATATTGTATCGGATCAGCTATTACTATTTCCGTGGGTCTTTCCTAGATATCACCCCTGTGTGTAGTGTTATCATTGTCTTGTGCCACGTATCCACAGACTGTTCTGTCTGGTTCACCGTCACTTTCTCCTTTGATCGCTTTGTCGCCATTTGTTGCCAGAAGCTGAAAACAAAAATTTGCACCGAGAAAACTGCGGCTGTGGTTCTAGCAACAGCCAGCATTCTGCTCTGTTTGAAAAATGTTCCTTTCTACTTTACATTAGAACCTCGTGAGCTACTTTACAAGGTACCGATGGATTGTTTAACAAAGAAAAGTTATTTTACTGAACCCGGATGGGTGGGATTTGACTGGTTTGATTCAGTTCTAACCCCATTGCTCCCATTCGCTTTAATATTGTTACTCAACACTCTGACCGTCAGACACATTTTAGTGGCCAGTCGAGTCCGTAAGACTCTGAGGGGTCAGAGCAAGGGAGAGAATCGCAGCGACCCAGAGATGGAGAACAGGAGGAAGTCTGTGATTTTGCTCTTCGCTGTTTCCGGCAGTTTCATACTATTGTGGCTGACAAATGTTGCCGAATTCTTATATTATAACATCACAGGGACAGATTACGATGATTACGATGATTCTCTAATTATCTTTGAACAAGTCGGATATATGCTGCAGATTTCAAGTTCCTGCTCAAACACGTTTATTTATGGGGTGACTCAGACCTTGTTCAGAGAGCAGTTCAAGAATGCGATGAAATATCCGGTTAACCTAATTGTTAAATTAATTAAATAATAAGAACAACTGAGCTGAGCCCAGAGGTGGGTCCGAGTTTTTCCTGGACATGAATGTAATATTTATCCCAAGAATTACACCACATTGATTGCAGCAGGAATCACTCGTGATCTCCAAATACATTCGGGTGGGGCAGTCATTTGTTTCTTGAGCTGTGAAATGTTTTCATAGATTCATGGAATAGAAGGTTCGTAGATTCATAGACTAATAGTAACATACAGCACAGAAAAAGGCCATTCGGCCCGTCCTGCCTGTGCTGACTCTTTGAAACTCCAGTCGTGCTTAGCCCCACATCCCCGCATTTTGTCCCTAACCCTGTAAGTGCCTCATCCTCAAGTACCTGACCAACTCTCTTTTAAAATTATTGATGGAATCAGCTTCCATCACCTTTTCACAGAGAAAGTGCCAGATTCCAACATCTCTCTGAGTGAAAAAAATCTCCTCCTCACATCTCTAGATCTGTTTCCAATGTTTTTAATTCTATGACCTCTGGTCATTGACCCACTCACCAGAGGGAATATTTTAAACCCTACTAACTCTATCAAAACCTCTCCACACCTACAGAAGCTCAATTAAGGCACCACTTAACCTTTTCTGTTCCAAGTCGAACAGTCCGAACTTTTCCATTCTCTTCTCATAACTGAATTGCCTCATCCCTGGAACATCCTGGTAAACCTCCTCTGTGCCCGGGCTAATGGGTTTAACTCTTTCCTGAAATGTGGTGCCCAGAATTGTCCACAATACTCCAGTTGATGCCAAACCAGTGATTTGTAAAATTCTGGCATGATGTCTTTGCTTTTAAATTCTATTCCTCTGTTTATAAAATCAAGTAACCCATAGTCTTTTTCACCTTATCAACTTGCCCTGCCACCTTTAAGGATCTGTGTATATGGACACCAAGGCCTCCCTGCTCAGCTACACTTTTCAAAATCGTGTCATTTATAGTATACTGTCTTTCCCTTTTAGTCCTCCCAAAGTGCATTACTTCACACTTCTCCGTGTTCAACTCCATCGACCATGCTTCTGCCCATTTCACCATCCTGTCTATGTCTGGCTGAAGCCTATAACTGTCTTCATCATTGCCTACTACTTTGTCAATTTTCGCATCGTCTGCAAAGTTTATAATGCTGCTCTCTACACCCGAGTCGACTGCGTTTATAAAGATTGCAAAGAGTAATGGACCCAAAACTGACCCTTGGGGAACCCCACTGCAAACCGCCTCCCAGTCTGAAAAACATCCATCCTCCACCGCCCTTTGCTTCCTGCCACTGAGCCAAGTTTGTGCCAATATCGCAATATATTCCCCTTAACTGTACGGGCTTCCAGGTGAGCTGTTCTGTTTACAGTCAGTTCATCCGCTCGGTGTAGCAAACCTTGTGAAGCTTCCAGTGCAAAACCTGTTTGAATAGCTAGACAGTCGGAATTGGCTGTAGATTAAAGGCTGTGGAGTTAAGTTTTGAGGGAGTTTTATTCAATATGAAAAAAAAGCTTTCACTGTACTCTGTCTCGCCTGTCTATTTCCCTCTATTGGTTTATCTCTATCACTGTGCTCAGTAACACCTCTCTCGATCGCCCTCTGCTGGTGTCTCTCTGTATCCCTTAATGTGCTCTGTTACACATCTCTGTCGCACGATGCTTGCTACTTCCTGTTTCAATCAATGTGATCGTTTACAACTCTCTGCATCTCACTCTGTTGGTTTCTCTCTGTATCTGCAAAGGAGAGGTGGAAATATAGTGAGGAAGGTACTGACAGAGAGAGAGAAATAGAGACGGGGCAGAGAGAGATAGAGACAAAGAGAGAGAGAGAGAAAGACAGGGACAGTGAGAGTGAGAGAGAAATGTGCACAGATCAATTGAAAGAGAAAGAGATAGACACAGAGAGAGTAAAAACGAACAGAGAGAGACTGAGAGACACACAGACAGAAATAGACAGGGAAATTGAGAGAAACATGGAAAGACATAAAGAAAATGAGAGAAAGGGAGAGTGAGTTTGAGAACGATACAGGCGTGAGAGAAAACAAAACAGAAAGAGAGACAGAGAAACAAGGACACAGAGAGAGAAAGAGACCTGAGCTGAGAATTATAAAATCATAGAAGCATAGAAACATACAGCTCAATAGGAGAGAAAGGGACAGAGAGCGATAGAAAGAAACAGGAACAGAGAGAGGGAGTGAGAGAGAATGAAACAGAGAACGAGAGAGAGTGTGTGAGACAGAGATAGATATAAAAATACATGGGACAGAGATACAGAGAGAAACATCTACGGAGAGACTGATATATAAAAACAGAGATGGAACGAGACAGTGATAGAGAGAGTGAAATGTCAGGGACAGGGATAGAGAGAAAGAGACAATGAAAGGAAGGGACAGAAAGAGTGAGAGGCAGGCTAGAGAGCTAATGAGAGACTGTGACTAAGAGAGAAAGAAAATGACAGAGAGAAAAAGAAAGGAGGACAAAGTGCAAGACAGTGAAACACATATAGAGATAAAGAGAGAGAGAGGGATACGAACGGAGAGAGAGAGAAAAAGACAGGTAAAAAGACTCAAAAAGTCCCCAATAGGGACTCTCGCCCCTGACCTACTCGCCCCTTCCAACACAGACCGGCCTCTCCTCCTTTACCGCACACGAAGCACTGCCGCCAGAGAGGGAGACAATGGGGGAGAGATGGGGAAAAACAGAGAGGGAGATAGAGATGGATATAAATAGAGAGGGAGCGATAGAGGTGGTAGAGGGGGAGATAGAGATGGGGAGAGAGTACCCAAGAGTTTGAGATAGAGAGTGATCAATAGAGTGAGAAATTGAAATATATAAATGGAAAAATCTAAATGAAAGGGAGAGATAGAAATGGACAGTTAAAGTGACAGAGATATAAGATGGCGAGAGAGTAACAGATTGGGAGATATAAGATGGAGAGAGAGCAATAGCGATAGGGAGGAATAGAGATGGAGGGAAATTAACAGAGATAGAAATGGAGAAATAGAGATGGTGAATAGCAGAAAGAAGTATAAACAGAGAGGGAGAAATATTGATGAGAAGAGTAACAGAGTGAAGGGAAAGATAGAGACAGACAGAGAGTAAAAGAGAGAGGGAGAGACGAAGCTGGATAAATAATAACCTAGAGATGTAGTACCAGTGAGAGAAAGGGAGAAATTAAGATTCAAGATAGTAACAGAGTGAAGGGAAAGATGAGGAGCAAATAAAAGAGCGAGAGAGAGAGAGAGATGGGGAGTGAGAAAATTAGAGGGAGCGACGGAGCAGGAGAAATAATAGCCTAGAGATGTATTACCAGAGAAAGTAAAAAAGAGATATAAAGGGCGAGATAGTAAGAGAGTGAAGGGAAAGATGCGGAGAGAATAACAGAGAGAGGGCGAGATAGAGATGGAGAGCAACTAACAGAAAGAGGGAAAGAGATGGCGAATGTAACTGAGAGAGAGAAAGATTGAAATTAACAGCGAGTAAGAGAGAATAAATGAGCAATACAGATGACCAGAGAGTAACACACAGAGTAAGCGAGAGATAGAGATTACCTGAGAGTAACACAGAAAGGAAGTGAGAGATAGAGATGAACGGAGAGTTACAGAGAGAGGAAGCAAGAGATAGAGATGACCAGAGAGTAACAGAGAGAGGAAGCGAGTGATAGAGATGACCAGAGAGTAACAGAGAGAGGAGGCAAGTGATAGAGATGACCAGAGAGTAACAGAGAGAGGAAGCGAGAGATAGAGATGACCAGAGAGTAACACAGAGAGGAAGCGAGAGATAGAGATGAACAGAGAGTTACAGAGAGAGGAAGTGACTGATAAAGATTACCAGAGATTAACAGAGAGAGCAAGCGAGAGATAGAGATTACCAGAGAGTAACAGAGAGAGGAAGCGAGATAGAGATGACCAGATAGTAACAGAGAGAGGAAGCGAGATAGCGATGACTGGATAGTAACAGAGAGAGGAACCGAGAGAGAGAGAGATGACCAGAGAGTAACAGAGAGAGGAAGTGAGTGATAGAGATGACCAGAGAGTAACAGAGTGAGGAAGCGAGTGATAGAGATGACCAAAAAGTAACAGAGAGAGGAAGCGAGATAGAGATGATCAGATAGTAACAGAGAGAGTAAGCGAGAGATAGAGATGACCAGAGAGTAACAGAGAGAGGAAGCAAGAGATAGAGATGACCAGAGATTAACAGAGAGAGAAAGCGAGAGATAGAGATGACCAGAGATTAACAGAGAGATAACGCGAGTGATAGAGATGCCCAGAGAGTAACAGAGAGGGTAAGCGAGAGATAGAGATGACCAGAGAGTAACAGAGAGAGGAAGCAAGAGATAGAGATGACCAGAGATTAACAGAGAGAGAAAGCGAGAGATAGAGATGACCAGAGATTAACAGAGAGATAACGCGAGTGATAGAGATGCCCAGAGAGTAACAGAGAGAGGAAGCGAGAGATAGAGATGACCAGAGAGTAACAGAGAGGGGAAACGAGTGATAGAGATGACCAGAGAGTTACAGAGAGAGGAAGCGAGAGAGAGAGAGAGATGACCAGAGAGTAACAGAGAGAGGAAGCGAGATAGAGATGACCAGATAGTAACAGAGAGAGGAAGCGAGAGATAGAGATGTCCCGATAATAAGAGACAGGGGAAGCGAGAGATAGAGATGACCAGAGAGTAACAGACAGGGGTAGCGAGAGATAGAGATGACCAGAGAGTAACAGATTGAGGAAGCGAGTGATAGAGATGACCAGAGAGTAACAGAGAGAGGAAGCGTTTGAGACAGATGACCAGAGAGTAACAGAGAGTGTATGCGAGAGATAGAGATAACCAGAGAGTAACAGAGAGAGGAAGCGAGAGATAGAGATGACCAGAGAGTAACAGACAGAGAACGCAAGCGATAGAGATGACCAGAGAGTAACAGAGAGAGGAAGAGAGTGATAGAGATCACCAGAGAGTAACAGAGAGAGGAAGCGAAAGGTATAGATGAGCAGAGAGTAACAGTGAGAGGAAGCGAGAGATAGAGATGACCAGAGATTAACAGAGAGAGGAAGCGAGAGATACAGATGACCAGAGAGTTACAGAGAAGAAGCGAGTAATAGAGATGACCAGAGAGTAACAGAGAGTAGTAGCGAGAGATAGAGATTACCAGAGAGTAAGAGAGAGAGGAAGCGAGAGCTAGAGGTGACCACCGAGTAACAGAGAGAGGAAGCGAGTGATAGAGATGACCAGAGAGTAACAGAGAGAGTAAGCGAGAGATAGAGTTGACCAGACAGTAACAGAGAGAGGAAGCGAGAGATACAGATGACCAGTGATTTACAGAGAAGAAGCGAGTAATAGAGATGACCAGAGAGTAACAGTGAGAGGAAGCGAGAGATAGTGATGACCAGAGAGTAACAGAGAGAGTAAGCGAGAGATAGAGATGACCAGAGAGTAACAGAGAGAGGAAGCAAGAGATAGAGATGACCAGAGATTAACAGAGAGAGAAAGCGAGAGATAGAGATGACCAGAGATTAACAGAGAGATAACACGAGTGATAGAGATGCCCAGAGAGTAACAGAGAGAGAACGCAAGTGATAGTGTTGACCAGAGAGTAACAGAGATTGGAAGCGAGAGATCGAGATGACCAGAGAGTAAGAGAGAGAGCAAGCGAGAGATCGAGATGACCAGAGAGTAACAGAGAGAGGAAGCGAGAGACAGAGATGACCAGAGAGTAACAGAGAGCAAGCGAGCGATAGTGCTGACCAGATAGTATTAGAGAGAGTAAGCGAGAGATAGAGATAACAAGAGAGTAACAGAGAGAGGACACGAGAGATACAGATGACCAGAGAGTAACAGGTAGGAAGCGGGTAATAGAGATTACCAGAGAGTAACAGAGAGGAAGCGAGAGATAGAGATGACCAGAGAGTAACAGAGAGGACGCGAGTGATAGAGATGGCCAGAGAGTAACAGAGAGAGGAAGCGAGAGATAGAGATGACCAGAGAGTAACAGAGTGAGGAAGCGAGTGATAGAGATGACCAGAGAGTAACAGAGGAAGGAAGCGAGAGATAGAGATGACCAGAGAGTAACAGAGTGAGGAAGCGAGTGATAGAGATTACCAGAGAGTAACAGAGATAGAACGCAAGAGATAGAGATGACAAGAGAGTAACAGAGAGAGGAAGCGAGTGATAGAGATTACCAGAGAGTAACAGAGAGAGGAAGCGAGAGATACAGATGACCAGAGAGTTACAGAGAAGAAGCGAGTAATAGAGATGACCAGAGAGTAACAGAGAGAATAGCGAGAGATAGAGATTACCAGAGAGTAACACAGAGAGGAAGCGAGAGATAGAGATTACCAGAGAGTAACAGCGAGAGGAAGCGAGAGCTAGAGATGACCAGCAAGTAACAGAGATAGAACGCAAGAGATAGAGATGACCAGAGAGTAACAGAGCGAGTAAGCGAGAGATAGAGGTGACCAGAGAGTAGCAGAGAGAGGAAACGAGTGATTGAGATGACCAGAGAGTAACAGAGAGAGTAAGCGAGAGATAGAGATGACCAGAGAGTAACAGAGCGAGTAAGCGAGAGATAGAGGTGACCAGAGAGTAGCAGAGAGAGGAAACGAATGATTGAGATGACCAGAGAGTAACAGAGAGAGTAAGCGAGTGATAGAGATGACCAGACAGTCACAGAGAGAGGAAGCGAGAGATAGAGCTGACCAGAGAGTAACAGTGAGATGAAGCGAGAGATAGAGCTGACCAGAGAGTAACAGAGAGAGGAAGCGAGAGATAGAGATGACCAGAGAGTTACAGAGAAGAAGCGAATTATAGAGATGACCAGAGAGTAACAGAGAGAGGAAGCGAGAGATAGAGATTACCAGAGAGTAACAGAGAGAAGAAGCGAGTAAAAGAGATGACCAGAGAGTAACAGAGAGAGGAAGCGAGAGATACAGATTACCAGAGAGTAACAGAGAGAGGACACGAGAGATACAGATGACCAGAGAGTAACAGGTAGGAAGCGAATCATAGAGATTACCAGAGAGTTACAGAGAGGAAGCGAGAGATAGAGATGACCAGAGAGTAAAAGAGAGAGGAAGCGAGAGATAGAGATTACCAGAGAGTAACAGAGTGAGGAAGCGAGTAATAGAGATGACCAGAGAGTAACAGAGAAAGGAAGCGAGAGATAGAGATGACCAGAGAGTAACAGAGAGAGGAAGCGAGAGATAGAGATGACCAGAGAGTAACAGAGAGAGGAAGGGAGAGATAGCGATGACCAGAGAGTAACAGAGAGAGGAAGCGATAGATACAGATGACCAGAGATTAACAGAGAGAGTAAGCGAGAGATAGAGATGACCAGAGAGTAACAGAGTGAGGAAGCGAGAGATAGAGATGACCAGAGAGTAACAGAGAGAGGAAGCGAGAGATGCAGATGACCAGAGTGTAACAGAGAGAGGAAGCGAGAGATACAGATGACCAGAGAGTTACAGAGAAGAAGCGAGTAATAGAGATGACCAGAGAGTAACAGAGAGAAGTAGCGAGAGATAGAGATTACCAGAGAGTAACAGAGAGAGGAAGCGAGAGCTAGAGATGACCAGCGAGTAACAGAGATAGAACGCAAGAGATAGAGATGACCAGAGAGTAACAGAGAGAGGAAGCGAGTGATAGAGATCACCAGAGAGTAACAGAGAGAGTAAGCAAGAGATAGTGATGACCAGAGAGTAACAGAGCGAGTAAGCGAGAGATAGAGGTGACAAGCGAGTAACTGAGAGAGGAAGCGAGTGATAGGGATCACCAGAGAGTAACAGAGTGAGGAAGTAAGTGATAAAAAATGTCCAGAGATTAACAGAGAAAGGAAGCGAGAGGTAACCAGAGAGTAACAGAGCGAGTAAGCGAGAGTTAGAGGTGACCAGAGAGTAACAGAGAGAGGAAGCGAGTAATAGAGATGACCAGACAGTAACAGAGAGAGGAAGCGAGAGATACAGATACCAGAGAGTTACAGAGAAGAAGCGAGTAATAGTGATGACCAAAGAGTAACACAGAGAGGAAGCGGGAGATAGAGATGACCAGAGAGTAACAGAGAGAGAAAGCGAGAGATAGAGATGACCAGAGAGTAACAGAGAGAGCAAGCGAGAGATAGAGATGACCAGAGATTAACAGAGAGAGAAAGCGAGAGATAGAGATGACCAGAGAGTAACAGAGAGAGGAATCGAGAGATAGAGCTGACCAGATAGTAATAGAGAGAGTAAGCGAGGGATAGAAATGACCAGAGAGTAACATAGAGTGGAAGCGAGTGATAGAGATGACCAGAGTGTAACAGAGAAAGGAAGCGAGAGATAGAGATGACTTGATAGTAACAGAGAGAGGAAGCGAGAGATCGTGCTGACCAGAGAGTAACATAGAGAGGAAGCGAGAGATAGAGATGACCAGAGTGTAACAGAGAGCAAGCGAGCGATAGTGCTGACCAGATAGTAATAGAGAGAGTAAGCGAGAGATAGAGATAACCAGAGAGTAACAGAGAGAGGAAGCGAGACATAGAGATGACCAGAGAGTAACAGAGTGAGGAAGCGAGTGATAGAGATGTCCAGAGATTAACAGAGAAAGGAAGCGAGAGATAGCGATCACCAGTAAGTAACACAGTGAAGAAGCGAGAGATAGAGATGACCAGAGAGTAACAGAGAGAGGAAGCGAGAGATAGAGATGACCAGAGAGTAACAGAGAGAGTAAGTGAGAGATAGAGATGACCAGAGTGTAACAGAGAGAGGAAGCGAGAGATGCAGATGACCTGAGTGTAACAGAGAGAGGAAGCGAGAGATACAGATGACCAGAGAGTTACAGAGAAGAAGCGAGTAATAGAGATGACCAGAGAGTAACAGAGAGAAGTAGCGAGAGATAGAGATTACCAGAGAGTAACAGAGAGAGGAAGCAAAAGGTATAGATGAGCAGAGAGTAACAGTGAGAGGAAGCGAGAGATAGAGATGACCAGAGATTAACAGAGAGAGGAAGCGAGAGATACAGATGACCAGAGAGTTACAGAGAAGAAGCGAGTAATAGAGATGACCAGAGAGTAACAGTGAGAGGAAGCGAGAGATAGTGATGACCAGAGAGTAACAGAGAGAGTAAGCGAGAGATAGAGATGACCAGAGAGTAACAGAGAGAGGAAGCAAGAGATAGAGATGACCAGAGATTAACAGAGAGAGAAAGCGAGAGATAGAGATGACCAGAGATTAACAGAGAGAGTAAGCGAGTGATAGAGATGCCCAGAGAGTAACAAAGAGAGAACGCAAGTGATAGTGTTGACCAGAGAGTAACAGAGAGTGGAAGCGAGAGATCGAGATGACCAGAGAGTAAGAGAGAGAGGAAGCGAGAGATCGAGATGACCAGAGAGTAACAGAGAGAGGAAGCGAGAGACAGAGATGACCAGAGAGTAACAGAGAGCAAGCGAGCGATAGTGCTGACCAGATAGTATTAGAGAGAGTAAGCGAGAGATAGAGATAACAAGAGAGTAACAGAGAGAGGACACGAGAGATACAGATGACCAGAGAGTAACAGGTAGGAAGCGGGTAATAGAGATTACCAGAGAGTAACAGAGAGAGGAAGCGAGAGATAGAGATGACCAGAGAGTAACAGAGTGAGGAAGTGAGTGATAGAGATGACCAGAGAGTAACAGAGATAGAACGCAAGAGATAGAGATGACAAGAGAGTAACAGAGAGAGGAAGCGAGTGATAGAGATTACCAGAGAGTAACAGAGAGAGGAAGCGAGAGATACAGATGACCAGAGAGTTACAGAGAAGAAGCGAGTAATAGAGATGACCAGAGAGTAACAGAGAGAATAGCGAGAGATAGAGATTACCAGAGAGTAACACAGAGAGGAAGCGAGAGATAGAGATTACCAGAGAGTAACAGCGAGAGGAAGCGAGAGCTAGAGATGACCAGCAAGTAACAGAGATAGAACGCAAGAGATAGAGATGACCAGAGAGTAACAGAGCGAGTAAGCGAGAGATAGAGGTGACCAGAGAGTAGCAGAGAGAGGAAACGAGTGATTGAGATGACCAGAGAGTAACAGAGAGAGTAAGCGAGAGATAGAGATGACCAGAGAGTAACAGAGCGAGTAAGCAAGAGATAGAGGTGACCAGAGAGTAGCAGAGAGAGGAAACGAGTGATTGAGATGACCAGAGAGTAACAGAGAGAGTAAGCGAGTGATAGAGATGACCAGACAGTCACAGAGAGAGAAAGCGAGAGATAGACCTGACCAGAGAGTAACAGTGAGATGAAGCGAGAGATAGAGCTGACCAGAGAGTAAGAGAGAGAGGAAGCGAGAGATAGAGATGACCAGAGAGTTACAGAGAAGAAGCGAGTAATAGAGATGACCAGAGAGTAACAGAGAGAGGAAGCGAGAGATAGAGATTACCAGAGAGTAACAGAGAGAAGAAGCGAGTAATAGAGATGACCAGAGAGTAACAGAGAGAGGAAGCGAGAGATAAAGATAACCAGAGAGTTACAGAGAGGAAGCGAGAGATAGAGATGACCAGAGAGTAACAGAGAGAGGAAGCGAGAGATAGAGATTACCAGAGAGTAACAGAGTGAGGAAGCGAGTAATAGAGATGACCAGAGAGTAACAGAGAAAGGAAGCGAGAGATAGAGATGACCAGAGACTAACAGACTGAGGAAGCGAGTGATAGAGATGACCAGAGAGTAACAGAGAGAGGAAGCGAGAGATAGAGATGACCAGAGAGTAACAGAGAGAGGAAGGGAGAGATAGCGATGACCAGAGAGTAACAGAGAGAGGAAGCGAAAGATACAGATGACCAGAGATTAACAGAGAGAGTAAGCGAGAGATAGAGATGACCAGAGAGTAACAGAGAGAGAAGCGAGAGATAGAGATGACCAGAGAGTAACAGAGAGAGGAAGCGAGAGATGCAGATGACCAGAGTGTAACAGAGAGAGGAAGCGAGAGATACAGATGACCAGAGAGTTACAGAGAAGAAGCGAGTAATAGAGATGACCAGAGAGTAACAGAGAGAAGTAGCGAGAGATAGAGATTACCAGAGAGTAACAGAGAGAGGAAGCGAGAGCTAGAGATGACCAGCGAGTAACAGAGATAGAACGCAACAGATAGAGATGACCAGAGAGTAACAGAGAGAGGAAGCGAGTGATAGAGATCACCAGAGAGTAACAGAGAGAGTAAGCAAGAGATAGAGATGACCAGAGAGTAACAGAGCGAGTAAGCGAGAGATAGAGGTGACAAGCGAGTAACTGAGAGAGGAAGCGAGTGATAGGGATCACCAGAGAGTAACAGAGTGAGGAAGTAAGTGATAAAAAATGTCCAGAGATTAACAGAGAAAGGAAGCGAGAGGTAACCAGAGAGTAACAGAGCGAGTAAGCGAGAGTTAGAGGTGACCAGAGAGTAACAGAGAGAGGAAGCGAGTAATAGAGATGACCAGACAGTAACAGAGAGAGGAAGCGAGAGATACAGATACCAGAGAGTTACAGAGAAGAAGCGAGTAATAGTGATGACCAAAGAGTAACACAGAGAGGAAGCGGGAGATGGAGATGACCAGAGAGTAACAGAGAGAGAAAGCGAGAGATAGAGATGACCAGAGAGTAACAGAGAGAGCAAGCGAGAGATAGAGATGACCAGAGATTAACAGAGAGAGAAAGCGAGAGATAGAGATGACCAGAGAGTATCAGAGAGAGGAGTCGAGAGATAGAGCTGACCAGATAGTAATAGAGAGAGTAAGCGAGAGATAGAAATGACCAGAGAGTAACATAGAGTGGAAGCGAGTGATAGAGATGACCAGAGTATAACAGAGAAAGGAAGCGAGAGATAGAGATGACTTGACAGTAACAGAGAGAGGAAGCGAGAGATCGTGCTGACCAGAGAGTAACATAGAGAGGAAGCGAGAGATAGAGATGACCAGAGTGTAACAGAGAGCAAGCGAGCGATAGTGCTGACCAGATAGTAATAGAGAGAGTAAGCGAGAGATAGAGATAACCAGAGAGTAACAGAGAGAGGAAGCGAGACATAGAGATGACCAGAGAGTAACAGAGTGAGGAAGCGAGTGATAGAGATATCCAGAGATTAACAGAGAAAGGAAGCGAGAGATAGCGATCACAAGAGAGTAACACAGTGAAGAAGCGAGAGATAGAGATGACCAGAGAGTAACAGAGAGAGGAAGCGAGAGATAGAGATGACCAGAGAGTAACAGAGAGAGTAAGTGAGAGATAGAGATGACCAGAGTGTAACAGAGAGAGGAAGCGAGAGATGCAGATGACCTGAGTGTAACAGAGAGAGGAAGCGAGAGATACAGATGACCAGAGAGTTACAGAGAAGAAGCGAGTAATAGAGATGACCAGAGAGTAACAGTGAGAAGTAGCGAGAGATAGAGATTACCAGAGAGTAACAGAGAGAGGAAGCGAGAGCTAGAGATGACCAGCGAGTAACAGAGATAGAACGCAGGAGATAGAGATGACCAGAGAGTAACAGAGAGAGGAAGCGAGTGATAGAGATCACCAGAGAGTAACAGAGAGAGTAAGCAAGAGATAGAGATGACCAGAGAGTAACAGAGCGAGTAAGCGAGAGATAGAGGTGACAAGCGAGTAACAGAGAGAGGAAGCGAGTGATAGGGATCACCAGAGAGTAACAGAGTGAGGAAGCGAGTGATAAAAAATGTCCAGAGATTAACAGAGAAAGGAAGCGAGAGATAACCAGAGAGTAACAGAGCGAGTAAGCGAGAGTTAGCGGTGACCAGAGAGTAACAGAGAGAGGAAGCGAGTAATAGAGATGACCAGACAGTAACAGAGAGAGGAAGCGAGAGATACAGATACCAGAGAGTTACAGAGAAGAAGCGAGTAATAGTGATGACCAAAGAGTAACACAGAGAGGAAGCGGGAGATAGAGATGACCAGAGAGTAACAAAGAGAGAAATCGAGAGATAGAGATGACCAGAGTGTAACAGAGAGAGCAAGCGAGAGATAGAGATGACCAGAGATTAACAGAGAGAGAAAGCGAGAGATAGAGATGACCAGAGAGTAACAGGGAGAGGAATCGAGAGATAGAGCTGACCAGATAGTAATAGAGAGAGTAAGCGAGGGATAGAAATGACCAGAGAGTAACATAGAGTGGAAGCGAGTGATAGAGATGAGCAGAGTGTAACAGAGAAAGGAAGCGAGAGATAGAGATGACTTGATAGTAACACAGAGAGGAAGCGAGAGATCGTGATGACCAGAGAGTAACATAGAGAGGAAGCGAGAGATAGAGATGACCAGAGTGTAACAGAGAGCAAGCGAGCGATAGTGCTGACCAGATAGTAATAGAGAGAGTAAGCGAGAGATAGAGATAACCAGAGAGTAACAGAGAGAGGAAGCGAGACATAGAGATGACCAGAGAGTAACAGAGTGAGGATTCGAGTGATAGTGATGTCCAGAGATTAACAGATAAAGGAAGCGAGAGATAGAGATGACCAGAGAGTAACAGAGAGTTTTTAAGACAAATTATAAATTATTGGAGAAGGACAACAGATACAGCATCTGAAATAAAACACAGATCCAGGGACAAAAAAACTGATATTGCCACAACTAAAACCCAAATATGGGCCCTGAAAGTAAATGGAGGATTTAGGAAAAAATAAAACTGATACAGAACTGAAATAAATCAGAAATTGAATGAACTACACAACAGATGCAGAGAGAGAATCAAGAGAGCGGGTGAAAGAGAGAGTCACATAGAGAGAGGTAGAGACACAGAAAGAGAAACAGAAATATACTGAGGGAGAGTGGAATTGGGAGAATGACACAGAGCGAGATAGAAACAAGAAGGGAGAGAGAGAGCGGCGGAAATTTTGCATTCGATGAACTGAAGTCTGACTCGCACAGACTCCCATCACATGTCTGAACAATGCCCTCCCCAAAGGAGGGAGAAATTCCCCTCAGTAACAGGACACAAAGGGTGAACTGGATTAGGAAAACTTAGCTCCAACAGATCCGTTTCACTTGCAGCAGATACATTAGGGAGGTTTCTTGAATTCGGCGGAGGGAGTGCGGTTATAGGAAGAACTGAGAAGTGGATCTGGAGCGCGATACATTTGACTTGGCCCCTTTGACCAGGTAGTGATCCCTGCTACAGGGTCAGGACCTAAACAGTACCAACATTATAATGAATAAACTGAAATCAATGGCATTTATCCATTTTACACACTGGAGCTATTACTGTGGGGCATTATTCACTCTATAGCTACACCCTTATTCCCAGGAACAGACCAGTGACACTACACTAAAGAGAGAGATGGGGCCTCGGTTTAACACCCCCTGAACAGGGTGATGGGGTCTCGGTTTAATCTCCTCTGAGCAGGGAATGCGGGAGCTCGGTTTAATATTGCCCTCCCCCCCCCCCCCACCACCCATCAACACTGGACAGGGAGATGTGGGATCTGTTTAATATTCTTCTGAACAGGGAGACAGGCCTCGGTTTAACCATCGTCCTGGACAGATTGATAGAATCATACAGCACAGAAGGAGGTCATTTGGACAATCTTGCATGTGCTGCCTCTCTAAAAGCGCTACCAATTAGTCTCACTCCACTGCTCTTTCCTCATACACCTGAAAATGTTTTATTTTTAAGTAGTGATCGAATTCCCTTTCGTAAGTTACTGTTGAATCTTTCACCGCCCTTTCAGGTGTTGCATTCCAGATCATAACAACACGCTGAGTAAAAAAATTCTTCTCATCTTCTCCCTGGGTTTGTTGTAAATTATTTTAAATATGTGGCTTCTGGTTGCCGACCCTCCTGCCACCGGAAACAGTTTCCTCTATATACTCTATTAAAACCCATCATTATTTTGAACATCGATGTTAAAGCTCCCTTTATCTTTGCTGCACTTATGAGAAGAAACTTAGCTTCCCTGGTCTCCCACGTAACTGAAGTTCCACATCGCTGGAAGCATTCCAGTAAATCTCCTCTGCACCTTCTCCAAGGACGAGATGTCCTTTTCTGTAGTAAGAACAGAAGAACAGAAGAAATAGAATCAAGTGTTGGCCATACGGCCCCTCGAGCCTGATCCGCCATTCAATAAGATCTTGGCTGATCATCAACCTCAACTCCACTTTCCCGCTCGATCTTCATATCCCTTGATTCCACTAGAGTCCAAAAATGTATCTATCTCAGTCTTGAATATACTCAAAGACTCAGCATTCACAGCCCTCTGGGCAGAGAATTCCAAAGTTTCACAACACTCAATGTGAACAAATTCCTCCTCATCTCTGTCTAAAGTGGCCTAACCCTTATACATAGACGATACCTCTTAGTTCTAGACACTCTAGACACGGAGTGCAGATCGGAACAGAGTGTTAAGCTGCGAGGTTGGTGAGTGAGGGCATTCGGGGAGGGAGGTGTTCCTTTATTTTTCCATCTTTGTCAGCATCCAGGAGAGCAGGAGCTAAAAAGCTGCACAAGAGGGGACAGAGAACCAGCGGTGAGTATTTCTACAGTATTTCTACATTCCAGTCATTAAAGTAAAAGTAAGGTCTCTAGTTTAGAGTAAGTAGTGTTTAAAGGGAAGTAAGATCCCTAGTGTATTTAATATTCTTTAATTTAAAAGGAGTCAATTAAGGGTAGGACATGACAGGGCAGCTCGGCAGCGTGGAGTGCTCCTCCTGTGCTATGTTGGAAGTCAGGGACACTTTAGGTGTCCAGGGCGAACACAAGTGCAGGACGTGTCTCCAGCTGCAGCCACTTGAAATCCGCGTTTCGGAGCTGGAGCTGCGGCTGGAGTCACTGTGCAGCATCCGCGAAGCTGAGATCTTCGTGGCTGGCACGTTTAACAAGGTGGTCACGCCGCAGGTAAAGAGTGCACAGGCAGGCAGGGAATGGGTGACCACCAGACAGTGTAAAAGAACTAGGCAGGTAGTGCAGAAGTCCACTGGGTCCATCTCACTCTCCGACAGATTTTCCATTTTGGATACTGATGGGGGAGATGGTTTCACAGGGGACTGCAGCAAGAGCCAAGTCCGTGGCACTACGAGTGGCTCAGCTGCACAGGAGGGGAGGAAAAAGAGTGGGAGAGCAATAGTGATAGGGGATTCTATCGTAAGGGGAACAGATAGACGTTTCTGTGGCCGCAGATGTGACTCCAGGATGGTATGTTGCCTCCCTGGTACCAGGGTCAAGGATGTCACTGAACGGCTGCAGGGCATTCTGAAGGGCGAGGGCGAACAGTCAGAGGTCGTGGTTCACATTGGTACCAACGACATGGGTAGAAAGAGGGATGAGGTCCTGCAACAAGAATTTAGGGAGCTAGGTAGCAGATTAAAAAGCATGACCTCAAAGGTTGTAATCTCTGGATTACTCCCGGTGCCACGTGCTAGTGAGTATAGGAATAGGAGGATAGAGCAGATGAATGCCTGGCTAAAGAGTTGGTCCAGCAGGGAGGGCTTTAGTTTCCTGGAGCACTGGGTCTGCTTCTGGGGAAGGTGGGACCTGTACAAGACGGACGGGATGCAGCTGAACCGGAACGGGACCAACATCCTTGCGGGGAGGTTTGCTAGTACTGTTGGGGTGGGGGTTAAACTAACTTGGCAGGGGGGTGGGATACCGAGTGGAGCTATAGTAGGGGGTGATTCACAGCCAAATATAGAGGAAAAAACAAATCAGCCTGGAAGGCAGAGCAAATATGTAACGGCACAAGGGAGTATGGCAAGGCTGGATGACATTTATTTTAATGCAAGGAGTCTTGCGAGTAAGGCAGATGAATTGAAGGTGTTGATGAACACTTGGGAGTATGATATTGTTGCTATCACAGAGACATGGTTGTGGGAGGGGCAGGACTGGCAGCTCAATATTCCGGGGTATAGAATCTTCAGGCGAGACAGAGGTGGGTGTAAAAGAGGGGGGGGGTATCGCAATATTAATCAAGGAGTCAATTACTGCTGTAAGGAGGGATGATATCTTAGCAGGTTCCTCTAATGAGGCCATATGGGTAGAACTTAAAAACAATAAGTGGGGAAGCACTTTGCTGGGCGTGTACTATAGGCCCCCAAACAGTCAGAGGAACAGATATGTAGCCAAATCTGAGAGAAGTTTAGAAATAATAGGGTAATAATAGTAGGGGTTTCAACTTCCCCAATATTAGCTGGGATAGTCAGAGTGTGAAAGGCTTAGAGGGTGAGGAATTCTTAAAGTGCATCCAGGAGAGCTTTTTGTGCCAGCATGTCGAAAGTCCTACAAGAGAGGGAGCGGTACTGGACCTAACTCTAGGGAATGTAGACGGGCAAGTGGTAGAAGTGTTAGTAGGAGAGCATTTTGTTGACAGTGACCATAATTCGGTAAGATTTAAGGTAATCATGGAAAAGGACAAAGATGGACCGGAAATAAAGGTTCTAAATTGGAAAAGGCCGATTTTAATATGATACGGCAGGATCTGGCCAAAGTGGACTGGGATCAGCTACTTGTAGGAAAATCCACATCAGAGCAGTGGAAGTCTTTCAGAAAGGAAATAGAGAGAGTACAACGGCAACATGTTCCCGTAAAGGTCAAGGGTGGGACCAACAAGCCCAGGGAACCCTGGATGTCAAGGGATATACGAGAATGGATTAGGAAAAAAAGGGAGGCTTTTGGCAGATACAAAGAACTAAAAACAGTGGAAGCCCTAGAGGAGTATAGAAAGTGCAGGGAGGTACTTTAAAAAGAAATTAGGAGAGTGATGAGGGGGCATGAAATAACACTGGTGGGCAAAATAAAGGAAAATCCCAAGGTGTTTTATAAGTATATTAAGGGCAAGAGGATAACTAGGGAAAGAGTAGGGCCCATTAGGGACCAAAGTGGCAATCTGTGTGTAGAGCCAGAAGATGTAGGTGGGGTTTTAAATGAATATTTTGCATCTGTGTTCACTATGGAGGAGGACGATGTAGGCATAGAAATCAAGCAGGGGGATTGTGATATACTTGAACAAATTTGCATTGAGAGGGAGGAGGTTCTAGCGGTTTTAGCTGGCTTAAAAGTGGATAAATCCCCAGGCCCAGACTAGAAGTATCCCAGGCTGCTGTGTGAGGCAAGGAAGGAGATTGCAGGGGCTCTGACACAAATTTTCAGAACCTCTCTGGCCACAGGGGAGTTGCCAGAGGACTGGAGGACAGCTAACGTAGTACCATTATTCGAGAAGGGCAGTAGGGATAAATCAGGGCATTACAGGGCAGTGAGCCTAACATCAGTGGTAGGGAAATTATTGGAAAATATTCTGAGGGACAGAATTAGTCTCCACTTGGAGAGGCAAGGATTAATCAAGGATAGTCAGCATGACTTTGTCAGGGTGAGCTCATGTCTGACCAATTTGATTGAATTTTTCGAGGGGTTAACTAGGTGTGTGGATGAGGGTAGTGCAGTTGATGTGGTCTACATGGACTTCAGTAAGCCTTTTGACAATGTCCCACATGGGAGACTTGTCAAGAAGGTAAGAGCCCATGGGATCCAGGGCAACTTGGCACATTGAATCCAAAATTGGCTTAGTGGCAGGAGGCAGAGGGTGATTTTCGAAGGTTGTTTTTGTGACTGGAAGCCTGTGTCCAGTGGTGTATCGCAGGGATCGGTGCTGGGTCCATTGCTGTTTGTAGTGTACATTAATGATTTAGCTATGAATGTAGGAAGTATGATTAGTAAGTTCGTAGATGACACGAAAATTGGTGGGGTGGTAAATAGCGAGGAGGGAAGCCTCAGGATACAGGACGATATAGGTGGGTTGGTCAGATGGGCAGAACAGTGGCAAATGCAATTTAACCCTGAAAATTGTGAGGTGATGCATTTTGGGAGGACTTACAAGGCAAGGGAATACACAATGAATGGTAGGACCATAGGAAGGACAGATGATCAGAGGGACCTTGGTGTGCATGTACATAGATCCCTGAAGGCAGCAGGAGAGGTAGATAAGGTGTTTATAAAGGCATATGGGATACTTGCCTTCATCAGCCGAGGTATAGAATATAAGAGCAGGGAGGTTATGATGGAGCTGTACAAAACGCTAGTTAGGCCACAGCTGCAACACTGTCTGCAGTTCTGGTCGCCACACTATAGGAAGGATGTGATTGCATTGGAGAGGGTGCAGAGGAGATTCACCAGGATGTTACCTGGGCTGCAGCGCTTCAGCTATTAAGAGAGACTGGACAGGCTGGGGTTGTTTTCCTTAGAGCAGAGAAGGCTGAGGGGGGACCTGATTGAGGTGTACAAAATTATGAGGGGCATAGATAGGGTAGATAGAAAGGAACTTTTCCCCTTAGTAGAGGGGTCAATAACCAGGGGGCATAGTTTCAAGGTAAGGGTCAGGAGGTTTAGAGGGAATTTGAAGAAAAACTTTTTCACCCAGAGAGTGGTTGGAATCTGGAACTCACTGCCTGAAAGGATGGTAGAGGCAGGAACCCTCACAACATTCAAGAAGCATTTAGATGAGCACTTGAAACGCCATAGCATACAAGGCTACGGACCAAGTGCTGGAAAATGTGATTAGAATAGTCAGGGCTTGACGGCCGGCGCGGACACGATGGGCCGAAGGGCCACTTTTTGTGCACTATAACTCTATGGGGTAAAAATTCAGTTGGTTGCGCCTCCCGTTAGCACCCTAAGAGGGCGCTAATGGGGCGCAAAGCCGCTAACGCCCGGGCGCAGCGATGTTTGCGCCGCTCGGGAACTTAACTAGACATTGTGCGGCGGCGCTAAACTTTACCGCTGCGACCACCTGCGCGCGCAGATTGTGACGTCATTCCATGGTGCAACGCCCTTGTGGCGCCCCGGAGCGGAAATTGAGTGGCGCCCCCTGCCTTACCGCCTGGCGCATCCAACGACCGGAAGACTGGAATGCTATCAATCGCTGTGGGGCTGGGGGGGCGCTATTTAAAGGGGGCCTCTTCCTGTCTTTTTCTGTGGTTGACATTTTTGCACCACTCCTTCTGAGAGAGAGAGAGAGATTCGGAGAGAGAGAAAGAGAGACTTCTGCATTGAGTCAACGCTTTGTGAGGTAGTTTTGCCTACTGATCCTAACTTCGCTGCTACTTTGGTTGCTGTCCTTCATTACTTTGCTTGCAAAGAGACTATGGGGGCTGCTCTGATTGGGGGCGTCGTCCTGCTCCAGCTGAATCGGAGGACACAGAGATGCAGAGAGAGAGTGGCAATGATGGCCAGACGGAGGAGGGCCAACAGGCGTATGTACAGGAGAGCTTACCCTCCCAGGGTATATCGTGAACAGCTCTCCTACATTCATATGTCTGAGGAGCTGTGTTTGCGAAGGCTGCGATTCAGCAAGGAGGTGGTCACTGAGCTCTGCCACCTGCTGCAGCCAGATCTGCAGCCTCAACTGAGGTCCAGGACGTCTCTGTCGGTGGCAGTGAAGGTCACAGTGGCTCTCAACTTCTATGCTACTGGCTCATTTCAAGCTGCTGCTGGGGACATCGCCAATATCTCCCAGTTCGCGGTGCATTGCTGCATCCGGCAGGTCACAAATGCCCTCTTTAAAAGGAGACGAGAGTTCATCTCTTTCCCCATGACCCCAGACAAGCAGCTTGACCGCGCTCTGGGCTTTGCGAGGATAGCGGGCTTCCCCATGGTGCAGGGCGCCATTGACTGCATGCATGTTGCTTTGCGTGCTCCACATGAGAATGCCGAGGAATTCCGGAACAGAAAGGGGTTCCATTCCTTGAATGTTCAGTTGGTCTGTGACCACAGACAGCTGATACTCGCTGTCAATGCCCACTATCCTGGCAGCTGCCACGATGCTTTTATCCTGTGCCAGACTACTGTGGCAGAACTTTTCGAGGCACCGCATCAGCCAGTTGGTTGGCTTCTCGGGGACAAGGGGTATCCATTGAGCACCTGGCTGATGACACCGCTCCGTACGCCCAACACCCCTGCTGAGCTGCGGTACAATGAGAGCCATCAAGCTACCAGGAACATCATTGAGCGCACAATCGGCGTGCTGAAGCAACGGTTCCGCTGTCTCGACCATTCTGGAGGAGCCCTGCAGTACTCGCCTGAACGAGAATCCAACTTCGTAGTTGTGTGCTGCATGTTGCATAACATGGCAATCGTCAGGACCCAGCCAATGCCACCAGGCCTTGGAGCACCACCAGAGGAGGAGGAGGAAGAGGAGGAAGAGGACGAGGAGGATGATCATCAGCAGCACCAAGGCGGGAGGGCGGCCCACAATGGTGAAACTGCAAGGGCCGTCCATCAACGGCTGATAGCAAGCCGCTTCTAGGGCCCCTGCTGTGGAAATGGCTTCTGCCATTGCTAACAACATCAATGAACCCAGCACGCAACCCCTAAGCTGGCCAAGGCACCAATAATTCCAAACACCAACCATGTATATTTTGAATACAGAAACTTATTTATTTTACAAACTCTGTGTGTGTCAATTCCTCATGACAAACTCATAGAAATAAACACAAAAAAACAGTCAATAACATAACTGGTTCTCACAACCTGGAGATAATGTCCAAAACACTAAACAAAAGTTGGACCATGAACCTCGGCCTTTAATAAAAAAATGACCAGCATTTTGTCACACCTCCTACTTTTTGCCCTTCGAGGGTGATCTCCTTCCCTTGCGCACTTCCACCCTTCGAACCCTACTGCTCCTCCGTAATGGGACCTCAGTGGCTGCAGCAAGGCTGGTGGAAGGCTGCTGATCGTCAGACCCTGACACTGCAGATGCCCCTGAAGGACGGCCTCGACCAGTTCTGGGGCTGGAGGGCCCGGCTGCAGACTGCACCAACTCTGCATGGGCGGCAGCAGTCTGTCCTACAGGCGGTGGCAAGTGCAGTGGAGAAGTGACAGTGTTGGCAGCAGGAATGCTGTCATCGTGAGAGAGGACAGCAACTCCCTGCTCGCCCGACACACTGGCACTCCCACGGGGCAGCACTTCAGCATCCGGAGCAATCTGCCGGAGAACAGATTGCTGGCCTGCTGCGGCGCGGTGAGAGCCCCGGGGACATGTGAACGAACCATCGAGGTTGGCAGCAGTCTGTGCTCGCGTGGCCTCAATCTGAGTCTGCATGAGAGCAGTCAGAGATGGGATCACGGCAGCCAGTGACTGAATTGCAGCACTAAACGTTAGTGTGGCATCCGCCTGTGCTACAGCGAAGTGCTCCACACACCTTGCCAGTGACTCAATGCATTCGGGCACCCTTCCCACTGCACCCATGAGCTCAGTGTGCATGCCCACCGCCTGGGTGTTCATTTCTGCGATCAGCCGCTCCTCCTCTGCGTCCATTGCAGTAGGAGTCTCTGGCATACTCTCCCTCTGGGGAGAAGGCCCCCGTTCTTCCCTACCCCCATGGCGTTGCTGCAGCCCGCTGGGTCCTGGAGCTTCACCCTCATCAGACCCTTCCCCCCTGCTCCCCTCCAGGGAAGGCGTGTTCCCAGTGTGGGCATGGGCTTCCTCGGGAGAGGGTGGCACTGATGCTCCGGCTTCCTCTTCCTCCTCGGCTGCAGCTTCACTCCCAGTGGCAGCTTCAGGGCCCGTCTCCTCAGCTGGTGAATCACCATCTGAAAGCAGGGAGGTACAAGAGTGGCTTTAGCGTGAGGACAAGGTGGCAGTAAGGGAGGAATAAGTGCAGCGAGTTAGCAAGTTGGATTGAAAGTGTCAAAGGCTGGTGTTGTGAGGGACAAGTGGAAGGACAGAGGACAAAAAGGTGATGACCTTACCATTGCTGTCCAGAACGGGGTCGGCGTCTCCAGTGGCGACGGGACCGATCACCCGGCTTGCCACAATCCTGTGGACGCGCTCCTCAAGGTCGCTGAGGGGTTGCAGCTGAGGCCGCCCTCCACCTGTCCGTTGCTGCTGTCTCCGATTATGCGCCAGCTTGGCCTGCAAGAAAAAGGACAGCATCTGAGTAAATATACAGCCATGGACTTGCCTGATGTGCCTCCCATAGGTGAATAGCCCTTACTGTATGCAGCCATGGTCTTGCCTGATGTGCCTCCCATAGGTGAATAGCCGTTAATGTATGCAAAGTGTGGAATGTGTGTGTGTGTTTCATGAAAGGGCCATAGGTGTTGGATGAGTGTTGTGCATTGGGGTTTTAAGACCCTCTGGCCATAGAGTGAGGTTGAGATGGAGGGATGGAGAGGTATTGAGAAAAAGCCACTCACCCTGACGACCCGAGTGAGGTCGTTGAACTTTTTGCGGCATTGAACATGGGTCCTGGGCACCATGCTCCTGGAGGAGACGCTCTGAGCCACCTCCCTCCACACTCTTCTGTACTCGCGTGGCAAAGGCCTCCTGCCACTCTCAGGGAAGAGTATACATCTTCTGCGCTCCACCGCGCCAACCAGAGCATCCAAGGCCCGCTCGGTGAAGCGATGAGCTCGTTCTCTCACCCTCTCCATCCTTGGCAGCAAAATGGATTCACAGGTCTCTCCAGGCCGAGATTCAAGGCTGCAATGAGCAGGGTGTGGCTGGGGATCAAGTTGCCCCCCCCCCCCCCGCTTTAAGAACTGGCCGGCGCCAGTGTGTCTGTGTTCCCTCGCTAACTGGCAGCACCTGCGCTGCACTCGCGCGCTGAGTTAGCGCCTCACTGCTCGGCCTTTGCGCCTTAAGACAGGTGTGCAGCGCCTGATTTAGCGCTCCACTCACCTCCCGGGGCGGTAAAAGTGAAGTTTCCAGTCAGTGGCGATAATTAGCGCCAGGCGCTAATATTTGCGTCCAGACGATATTTGCGCCCCAAACGGGGCGCGACCTAATTTATCCCCCTATGACTCTATCTATCACTCTATGACTCTAGCCAGGGGAAACAACCTCTCAGCATTTACCCTGTCAATCCCCTTCAGAATCTTGCATGTTTCAATGAGATCACCTCTCATTGTTCTAACCTCCAGAGAGTATAGGGCTCTTTCTATAAAATCCATCATCACAGGATAGCCCTCTCATCCCAGGAAGCAACCTAGTGAACCTTCGTTTCCCCGCCTCCAAAGCAAGCATAACCTTTCTGATATAAGGAAACTAAAATTATGCACAGTACTCCAGGTGTAGTCTCACCGAGGGTCTGTGCAATTTTAGCAAGACTTTCTCACTCTTATACTCCAACCCCCTTTCAATAAAGGCCAACATGCCATTTGCCTTCCTTTTTGCTTGCTGTACCTGCATGCTAGCTATCTGTGTTTCTTGCACGAAGACACCCAAATCTCTCGGAACACCAACACTTAATAGTTTCTCACCATTTAAAAAATATTCTGTTTTTCTATTCTTTCTACCAAAGTGAATAACCTCAAAAATCCGTACATCATAATCCATCTGACACCTTTCTTCGCACTCACATAGTCTATCTATATCCTTTTACAGAATCTTTGCGTTCTCCTCACAGCTTACTGTCCCACCTGGCTTTGTATCGTCAGGAAACTTGAATACATTACACTCTGTTCCTTCATCTAGATGATTAATATAGAATGTAATATCTGAGGCCCCAAAACTGATCCTTGTGGCAAGATCCGTTTATCCCTACTCATTGTTTTCAGACCGGTAACTAATCCTCTATCCATGCTGTTATGTTCCCCCCAACCCCATGTGCCATTATCTTGTGTAATAACCTTTTAATTGGCATCTTATAGAATGCCTTTTGGAAATCCAAATATACTACATCCGCACGTTCCCCTTTATCTACCCAACTTGTTACATCTTCAAAAAACTCTAATAAATTTGTCAAACACGATAACCCTTTCATAAAAACATGTTGACTCTGCCTCATCCTGTTATGATTTTCTAAGTGCCCTGCTACCACTTCCTTTACAATGGATTCCAGCATTTTCCCGACAACTGATGTCAGGCTAACTGGCCTGTAGTTCCCTGTTTTCTCTCTCCCTCCTTTCTGGAATAGCGGTATTACATTTGCGACCTTCCAATCCGCTGGGACCATTCTAGAGTTTAGGGAGTTTTTGGAAGATCAATACCAATGTATCCACTATTTCTTCAGCCACCTCTTTTAGAACCCTGGGATATAGGCCGCCAGGTCCAGGGGATTTGTCGGGTCTTAGTCGCATTAGTTTCTTTAATACTTTTTCTCTACTTATTTTAATTATGTTAAGTCCCTCATCCTCATTGGACCCTTGGTTCCACGCCATTTTTGGTATGCGTTTTGTGTCTTCTACTGTGGAGACAGATACAAAATATGTTTAACGTTTCTGCCATTTTCTTATTCCCAATAATAATTTCTTCTGTCTCGGTCTCCATGGGAGCAACGTATACTTTTGCTACTCTCTTCCTTTTTACATACTTGTCTAAGCTCTTACATTCTGCTTTTATATATCTTGCTAGTTTTCTCTCATATTCTATTTTTTCCCTTTTTATCAATGTTTTTCTCATCCTTTCCTGGTTTGTAAAACTCACCCAATCCTTAGGCTTACTACTATCCTTCACAACATTATAAGCTTCTCCTTTCAATCTAATGTTTTCGGTGAATTATTTAGTTAGCCACGGTTGGGTCACTTTTCCCGTGGAGTTTTTGTTTCTCAATCGAATGTATTTTTGTTGAGAATTATGAATGATTTCTTTAAATGCTGTCCACTGCTTATCTACTGCTATACCTTTTAATCTATTTTTCCAATCTACCTTAGCCAACTCGCCCCTCATGCCTCTGTAAGTGCCTTTATTTAAGTTTAAGATTCTAGTTTCGGACTTAGGCAAATCACTCTCAAACTGAATGTGAAATTCTATCATATTATGATCACTCTGCCCAAAAGGAGCCTTTACTATGAAATTACTTATTAACCCTGTCTCATCAAAGATCAAAAATAGCCTGTTCTCTGATTGGTTCCATGACGTATTGTTCCAGGAAACTGTCCCGAATGCATTCCACGAACTCGTCCTCCAGACTAACTTCGCCAATTTGATTTGTCCAGTCTAATAAAGTCCCCCACGATATTGCATTACCTTTGTTGCAAGCTCCTACTTTTTCTTGATTAATATTCTGTCTAACGGTATAGCTGCCGTTAGGAGTCGTATAAACTACTCCCACCAGTGTTTTCTTCTCTTGTTATTCCTTATCTCCACTCATACTGATGCTACTTCCTATTCTTCAGAGCGTAGATCCTGTCTCTCTACTGTCCTTATGCCATCCTTTATTATCAGCGCTAACCCCTCCTTTTCAATAGCGTGTTTCCCAGAATTGGATACAATACTCTTGCTGACGTCCAACAAGTGATTTAGATTGAGGGAGATGGGGACTTTGTTTAACACCATCCCGAACAATGAGACAGGTCCTTGTTTTAACACCACCCTGAACAGTCAGGCGGGACCTTGGTTTAATACCATCGTGAACAGTGAGACGTGACGTTGGTTTAATTCCATCGTGATCAGTGAGACGGGACCTTGGTTTAATTCCATCCTGAACAGGGATACAGGGATTAAAGTCTCACCTGAAGGGCAGCGCTTTCACAATAGAGAGCTCCCTCGGACTGCACTGGAACTGTCCCCCTGGATTAAGGCCTGAAATCGCTGGAATGGTGATCTAACCCGCGGCCAACTAAACCAGAGAGGGGGCTTTGCTACCAAATTTATTTAGGACCAAGCTAGAAAATCATTTAGCTGCTTGATTAATTAACTCCATGATGCACTTTACATTTTATAGACCAACATAGGATTTACAGCACTGAACCAGGCCATTAACCCAACTTGTATATGCCTGCGATAATGTACCACGCGAGCCTCATTCCATCCTACTTCATCTGACCTGATCAGCATATCTTTCTATTCCTTTCTGCCTCATGTAGAAATCTAGCTGCCCCTTAACGACATCTATGCTATTCGCCTCAACTAATCCATGTGGTAGCAAGTTCCACTTTCTAAACACTCTCTGGGTAAAGAAGTTTCTCCTGAATTCCCTATTGGATTTCTTAGTGTCTGTCTTATATTTATGGCCCCTAGTTTTCAACTCTCCCACAAGTGGAAACAGCTTCTCTACGTCTACTTTACAAAAACTTCATAATTGTAAATAACTCTATAAGGTCACCCCCTCAGCTTCTCTTTTCTAGAGGGAGCTATGCAACTCATTCACAAATAAATAACCACATTGTGCCACAGCCCTGTAATAATTTGAGGCTGGTGTTCATGTCATGAGAACCGAAACTTACCAAAGCTGATCTTGTAAGGGTGGTGGGGGTGGGGGGGTGGGGGGAAGAGAATTTATTCCACCTTGTTTAGTTCGGCAGCAAATCTTTTCAGGTACATTCCTGCTGGTTCTGCCTTCTGAGCATTTGCCCCATGAGGCAGACCTCGACCATGGGCTATTCTCCGACAAGAAAAGCCGTTGAGTTTTATATCATCTGTACATTTGGCTTCCAGTAGTGTTTGAGCCACCTACGAATCGTTACTTGTACTCTGATAAAGGCGATAACAGGAAAGCAAACACAATGGGCTGGTGAGCCAAGGTACTTTGACAATTTGTTAGGCAGAACATGACGGCCTGGTTTGAGTCCAGGCCGCGTCTGGTTTCAGTCAGAGGACTTAAACAAAATCTTACATTTATGCTCATACTTTACTTCTTTTCTATTTTGTTATGTATTTCTTAGAATCATAGAATCATAGAATGGTTACACCAGAGAGGAGGCCATTCGGCCCATCGAGTCCATGCCGGCGCTCTGCAAGAGCACTTCAGCTAATCCCCACTACCCCGCCCTTTCCCTGTCGCCCTGCAAATTTTTATTTTCCTTCAGGTACTTATCCAAATATCTTTTGACAGCGACGATTGATTCTGCCTCCACCATCCTCTCAGGCAGTGCATTCCAGATCCTAAACACTCGCTGAATAAATAAGTTGTTTTTCCTCATGTTGCCTTTGGTTCTTCTGCCAATCACCTTAAATCTGTGTCCTCTGGTTCTCGACACTTCCGCCAATGGAAACAGTTTATTTCTATCTACTCTGTCTAGATCCCTCATGATTTTGAAAGCCTCTATCAAATCTCCTCTCAATCTTCCCTGCTCGAAAGAGAACAACCCCAGCTTCTCCAGTCTATGCATGAAACTGAAGCCCCTCATCCCTGGAATCCTTCTTGTAAACCTTTACTGCACCCTCTCTAAACCTTTCCCATCCTTCCTAAAGTGCGCTGCCCAGAACTGGACACAATTCTCCATTTGAGGTCGGAACAGTGTTTTATAAAGTTTCATTAAACTGCCTTGATTTTTTATTCTATACCTCTATTTGTGAAGTCCAGGATCCCGTAAGCTTTTTTAACTGCTTTCTCAACCTCCCCTGACAGCTTCAATGATTTGTGCACATACACCCACATGTCTCTCTGTTCATGCACTCCTTTTAGAATTGTAACATTTAGTTTATATTGCCTCGTTCTTCCATCCAACATGTATCACTTCGCACATTTCTGCGTTAAATTTAATCTGCCACTTGTCCGCCCATTCCATCAGTCAGTCTTAGTCCTCTTGAAGTCTATCACTATCCTCCTCACTGTTCACTATACTTCCAAGTTTTCTGTCATCTGCGAACCTGTAGAACCAATTCCAAATCATTAATATATATCAAGAAAAGCAGTGGTCCTAGAACCGATCTTTGTGGAACACCACTGTGTACCTTCCTCCAGTCCGGATAACAACCGTTCACCACTACTCTCTGTTTCCTGTTACTTAGTCAATTTCGTATCAATGGTGCCCCTTTTATTCCATGGGCTTCAACTTTGCTTGCAAGCATATTATGTGACCCTTTATCAAACGCCTTTTGGAAGTCCATGTACACCACATCAACCGTATTGCCCTCATCAACCCTCTCAGTTACCTAATCAATTAACCCAATCAGATTAGTTAAACATGATCTGCCTTTAACAAATCCATGCTGTCTTTCCTTAATTAATCCACACTTGTCCAAATGACTGTTAATTTTGTCCCGGATTATCGTTTCTAAAAGCTTTCCCACGACCGAGGTTAAACTGGCTGGCCGGTAGTTGCTGGAGTTATCCTTGCACCCTTTTTTAAACATTGGTTTAACATTTGCAATTCTCCAGTCCTCTGGTACCACCCCCATGCTAAGGAGGATTGGGAGATTATGGCCAGTTCCTCCGCAATTTCCACCATTACTTCTCTCAGCATCCTAGGATGCATCCCATCTGGTTTTCGTGACTTATCTACTTTAAGTACAGCCAGCCTTTCTAGTACCTCCTCCTTATCATTTTTATGTTATCCAGTAACTCATCTGCCTGCTCCTTCACTGTGACTTTGGCAGCATCTTCTTCCTTGGTAAAGCCAGATGCAAAGTATTAATTTAGTACCTCAGCCATGCTCTCTGCCCCCATGCGTTCCATTTTGGTCCCTAATCGGCCCCACCCCTCCTCTTACTACCCGTTTACTATGTATATGCCTATAGATGACATTTGAATTCACTTTTATGTTAGCTACCAATCTATTATTATAGTCTCTCTTTACCCCTCTTATTCCGTTTTTAATTTCCCCTCTGTACTTTTTATATTCTGCCTGGCTCTCAATTGTATTCTCAAATCTATTATTATACGCCCCCTTTTTCTGCGTCATCTTACTCTCTATCTCCTTCGTCATCAGGGAGTTCTGACTTTAGGGGGGAAAAATTCAGCTGCTTGCGCCTCCCGTTAGCGCCTTAAGAGGGCGCTAATGGGGCGTAAAGCAGCTAACGCCCGGGCGCAGCGCCGCCCACGCCTCCCGTAAAATTCAGCGGGAGGTTAGCGGCGGCGCCAGCCGGTAGCGCCCTGTGGCGCTGCGCCGCCGGCGATGACGTCATCGCCGTGCGCAGCACCCCGCTCGCGCTCCAGCCGCGATCTTCAGTCGCGCCCCCTGATTTACCGCCAGACGCTATGTCCGACGGGTTCAGGGAGGCGTACGTGCGGCCGGGGCGGCGATATTTAAAGGGGAGGTGGCAGGCGGCCATTTTTGTTGCTGGCCGCCTGCCAGCACCTGCCCCCGTTGCTGTCCCCGGCCCCCATGAAGCCCCCCCACCGTGAAGTGCCGGCTGCGCTCCAAGAGCCCGGCACTTCTCTTGAGTGCCGGGCTCTTTTGCCGGCACTCCCGATCCCTGGGGGCCCAGCTGGGCCCCGGTTCGCGCTGCGCAGGGTCCCTCCCCTTTAAGAAGGGGAGGAAGGCCTGCAATACCGCGGCGCGACGTGCCACAGCGCCTGGCGCTGCGGCACGTAGCGCCAGGATATTCCCTCGCAGCGCCCCAAGAGGGATGCGGGGTGCTTCCAGTGGCGCCCCGCTTCCCTCTTGGGGCGCAACCACTGAAGTTCCGGCGCGGGGCCGCTAATTTTTTCGGGGTGCTAAAAGTCGCGCCCCGGCGAGGTTAGCGCCCCAAATGGGGTGCGACTCAATTTTTACCCCTAGGTGCCTTATATTTCCCCCTCGTGGGAATGAACTCCGACTGTACCCGAACCATCTCCACTTTAAAAGCTGCCCATTGTTCGATTACAGTTTTGCCTGCCAAGCTTTGATTTCAATTTAACTGGTCGAGATCCATTCTCAAACCACTGAAATTAGGTTTCCTCCAATTAAGTGCTCTAGATTTCTACTTGTCCTTTTCCATAGCTAATCTAAATTTATAAATCTATGATCACTGTACACTAAATGCTCCAATAATGACACTTGCTCCAATTGTCCCCACTCATTCCCCAGAACCAGATCCAGCAATGCCTCCTTCCTCGTTGGGTCGAAAACGTTCTGATGAAGAACATTCTCCTGAACACTCTTCAGAAATTCTTCCCCTTCTCTGCCCTTTAAATTATTACTATCCAATTCTATATTAGGATAGTTGAAGGCCCCCTATTATCACTAATCTATAGATCTTGCACCTCTGTAATTTCCCTGCTAATTTGCTCCTCTATATCCTTCCCACCACTTGGTGGCCTATAGTAGAAAGTGAGGAGGACATAAAAAACCTACAAGGGGATATAGACAGGCTGGGTGAGTGGGCGGAGATTTGGCAGGTGCAATACAATATTGGAAAATGTGAGGTTATGCACTTTGGCAGGAAATATCAGAGAGCAAGTTATTATCTTAATGGCGAGAAACTGGAGAGTACTGCAGTACAAAAGGAACTGGGGGTCCTAGTGCAAGAAAATCAAAAAGTTAGTATGCAGGTGCAGCAGGTGATCAAGAAGGCCAACGGAATGTTGGCTTTTATTGCTAGGGGGATAGATTATATAAACAGGGAGGTATTGCTGCAGTTATATAAGGTATTGGTGAGACTGCACCTGGAATACTGCATACAGTTTTGGTGTCCATACTTAAGAAAAGACATACTTGCTCTCGAGGCAGTACAAAGAAGGTTCACTCGGTCAATCCCGGGGATGAGGGGGTGGACATATGAGGAGAGGTTGAGTAGATTGGGACTCTACTCATTGGAGTTCAGAAGAATGAGAGCCGATCTTATTGAAACATATAAGATTGTGAAGGGGCTTGATCGGGTGGATGCGGTAAGGATTTTCCCAAGGATGGGTGAAACTGGAACTAGGGGGCATAATCTTAGAATAAGGGGCTGCTCTTTCAAAACTGAGATGAGGAGAAACTTCTTCACTCAGAGGGTAGTAGGTCTGTGGTATTTGCTGCCCCAGGAAGCTGTGGAAGCTACATCATTAAATAAATTTAAAACAGAAATAGATAGTTTCCTAGAGGTAAAGGGAATTAGGGGTTACGATGAGCCGGCAGGAAATTGGACATGAGGCTGAGTTCGGATCGGTCAGGGCCCTGTGGGTGGCGGAGCGGGCCCAGGGGCTGAGTGGCCGGGTCCTGCTCCTACTTCTTGTGTTCTTTAGATTTGAGGTTAGGATCAGATCAGACATGATCGTATTGAATGGCGGAGCAGGCTCGAGGGGCCGATTGGCCTACTCCTGCTCCTATTTCTTATGTTATTATGTTCTTATAGAATAAACCTAGCAATGTACTGGCACCTGTATTGTTTCTTAAATGTAACCAAATAGATTCTGTCCTTGACACCTCCAGGACATCCTCTCTCTCCAGCACTGTAATATTCTCCTTAATCAATACTGCCACCCAACCTCCTTTCTTTCCTTTCCTTTCTTTCCTGAATAGCTTATATCTAGGAATACTTAGTACCCAATCTTGATCTTTTTGAGTAAGGTCTCCGTTATCGCCATGAAACCTTATTCCCATGTGGCTATTTGAAACTATAGCTCACCAATCTTATTTACCACGCTTCGTGTGTTTACACACATGCACTGTAAACCAATCATTGACCTTCTTCTTTTCTCTCTTATTCTGACCCCATCTAATAACATACTATTTCTTACTCTAGTATTCTGGGTCAATTGAAATTTTCAAGACTGATATCGCTAGATCTTTGTGGGTTAAGGATATGAAGGGATGTGGATCAAAAGGCTAAATGGAGTTGAGTATAGATCAGTCACTATATAATTGAATAGGAGAAAAGACTTGGAGAGGGTGCAGAGGACATTTAGGAAATGATACCAAGGATGAGCGACCTCAGTTATGTTGGGAGACTGGAGAAACTGTGATTGTTCTCCTTAGAGCAGAGAAGTTAAAGGGTAGATTTAATAGAAGTATTCAATATGATGCGGGATTTAAGTAGAGCAAATAGGAGAAATTGTTTCCACTAGCGGTAGGGTAGGTAACCAAAGGAAACAGCTTGAAGATAATTGGCAAAAGAACTAGAGGGGAGGTGAGGATTAATTTGTTTATGCAGCGAGTTGTTATGATCTGGAATGCACTGCCTGAAAGGGTAGTGGAAGCAGATTCAATTGTAACTTTCAAAAGCGAATTGGATATATATTTGTAAAGGAGATACAATGCTGGCCTGTGAGGAAAGAGTAAGGTAGTGGGACAAATTGGATAGCTCTTTCAAGGAGCCATCACAGGCCCCAGAGGCTGAATGGCGTCCTGCTGGTCTAACGCCCCTATGAGCATTAAGCACATGGCTGTTTGTGAGACCTTGTTGTCTGCGAATTGGTTGCAGTGTTTGTCTAAGTTACAGCAGTGCGTACACTTCCAAAGGAATTCTTTGGCCTTGAAGTGTGATGGGACATCCTGAGGATGTGAAAGGTACTATATAAATGCACGTCCTTTTTTCAGTTCTCTGGCAAAAGTTATGAAGATTGCGACAGCGATACAATCTGGCCCAACAAGAAGAGACAGGGCGAGAGTGAAAGTGCGAATTTCAAGAAGAGCACGGTTCCTATACAAGCAGAAAAATCCTATGAAACCTGGGTTTAGTTGTAATCTGCAGCAATTACTCTTACGTGTATAAAGCACCTGATCAAGTCTCTCAGAAATGTTCCAAAGCACTTCAAATAGAAGGACAAATAAAATAACTTGCATTTATAAAACACCGTTCATGACTTCTGGACGCCCCAAAGCACCGCACAGACAATGAAGTATTTATTAAAAATAACTTAAAATCTCTCTTGTAATGCGTCAGCCCTGGCTCAGTGGGTAGCACACTCGCCTCTGAATCAGAAGGTTGCAGGTTCAAATCCCACTCCATGGGACTTAAACACAAAAATCTAGGCTGACACTCCACTGCAGTGCCGAGGGAGTGCTGCACTGGCAGTGGTGCCACCTTTCAGATGAGACGTTAAGCCGAGGCACCGTCTGCTAACTCAGGTGTACGTAAAAGATCCCAAGCCAGTATTTCGAAGAAGAGCAGGGGAGTTATCCACTGTGTCCTGGTCAATATTTATCCCGCAATTATCATAACAAAAAACAGATTACTGGTCATTATCCCAGTGCTGTTTGTGGGAGCTAGCTGTGAGCACATTGGCTGCTGCGTTTCCCACATTACAACAGTGACTACACTCTGAAATACTTCAGTGGCGGTAAAGCGCTTTGAGAATTACGGTGGTCGTGAAAGGCGCTATATAAATGTAAGTCTTTCTTTCTTAATGTAGGAAACCCGGCAGCCAATAAGTGCACACCAAGGTCCCAAACACAGCACTAGATAAATGACCAGATAATTTATTTACTGGTGCTGGTTCAGCAGAAATATTGACCAAGGTACCTCCTCCCCGGATCTTCTTAAAGTAGTGCGATGGGATCTTTTACACAAGTGAGGACAGACAGGGGCGGGGTAAAATAACTAATCTAAAAGACGACACCTCCAAGAGTGCGTCACTCACTAAGTTGTTGCACTGAAGTGTCAATCTAATCTATGCACTCATGTCTCTTCTACTCGGAGGCAATAGCGCTACCGATGAGTCAAGGGTAAAGAAATTAATCCAGCCGTTGGATCTGGCCTCTCCATCACAGGTCTAACTGAGCTCTCGTACAAAAGCAAAATACTGCGGTTGATGAAAACCGGAAATAAAAACATAAAATGCTCGAAAACACTCAGCAGGTCAGGCAGTATCTGTGGAGAGAGAAACAGGTTTAGACCTATGTTTTACCGTTTTAAGTATGAAATATTTCAACCATTTGCGTCAAAGTAGCTAATTTTACTATGTGAAATCAATTGAAATATTAAGCAAATAAACTGTATTTATGAGAATTACATGATGACAAGAATAATTAAATCTTAACAAGCCTAACATATTGATACCTTTATCTATCTTAATACACAATGATAAATTTGCACAAAGCGTTGGTTAGGCTACAGCTGGAGTACTGGACCAACTGTGGACAACCCATTATAGAAGGGACATTAATGCAATAGAGAGCAAAGAGTATAGATTCACCAGGATGGTGCCAGAGATGTGATGACATTTGAGATATTGAGAATATTTCGCTGGGAGCAGACAAGGTTAAGAGGAAACTTAATAGAGATCTTTAAATTTATAATTTGTTGTGCGAAGTTGAACAAGGAAAGAATATGCCCTCTATTTATGGAGTGGGTTCAATGACGAGGGATCCACATTTTAAAATTGTCACTGAGAGAGTGAGGACAGGATTGTTGGAGCAGGGAATTCTTTGCCGCAGGGAATGTTAAAGGCAGAGACAATAGCATCCTTAAAAGCGAAATTGGATAAATATATGAAACAAAGGACGATACAGGGCTATGGGGAGAGCGTGTGATTGCGGGATTAATTGTGAAACGCTGTGCCAGGTGACACTGGGCACTCTCAACATGCCACGTTGCTGTATCAAACTTGGCAAGTGAGGAAACATATAAAGGTACTGATTGAATGTCACGTGGCCGGTTTTGTTTCGTTGCTATCTGAGAGATTATCAGAGATCAGTGTGTTCCTTTCCCTCGTTCTGCTGATCTGGAATGTTGTAATGGGGCACATGCGCATTCGATGTGTGAGGGATTGGGGCAGGCACTCCAACTTTTGATGTGGATGTTTGAAGTAGGAAAGTGAACAGAGAAAATTACTTTCTGGGACTTTGAGCACAAAATTCGTAATTAACATTATGAACTCAAAGGGGAAGTTGTCTCCAAAACTATTGAACTTACATACGAAGAGGGGAAAAAAGTCGGGAAAGGATGACTAGTACATCGAGCTTGACTGGTCCTGGAATGCTGCAACTTCTGCACACCATAGACCTGCTCCATTTCTCCTTGCATTACACAGACTCACAATCTCCCGGGAGAGGGAGAAAAATAAAAGATCTTAATCCGATTTAGGAAACAACTTTGCAAAATTCATCTCAAACCCTTGAATAAAATCATGCAAGCTCCAGGAATAAACATTTTGTCCTATGCTCCACCTGCCTTCTATATGCAGTCATGTTGGCCAATCTCAGGACATTGTCCAACTGTTGTTTGAAGAAAGACGTTTATGCTGTATCTAACCTTCACTTATTCCGCTGGAAGTTCCTGATGGGACAGAGGGAGATTTAATCTGTATCTAACCTGTGATGTACCTGTCCCGGAAGTGTTTGATGGGACAGTATAGTGGGTGCTTTACTCTGTATCTAACCCGTGCTGTACCTGCCCTGGGAGTGTTTGATGGGACAGTGTATCGGGAGCTTTACTCTGTATTTAACCCGTGCTGTACCTGCCCTGGGAGTGTTTGATGGGACAGTGTAGAGGGAGCTTTACTCTGTATTAGACGTGGGCTGTACCTGACCTGGAAGTTGTTGTAGAGAGAGGTTTGCTGAAGAGGCAGAGCGGGAAAGAATAAATGTATTGACTGAGGCCACAAGACTGGGATCAAGGTAGAAGACAGAGGAGAGTGAGGTGTAGTGATGTGGGAGCAATCCTGCTGCAAAATATGGAAATGAAAGGAGACATTGTCTGGAAAGAAGAAGGGAAGATTAGGGGAACGACTGAAGCAGGAGTACAAAATAGTGTGCTTTCGTGGGGAAACATCAGTCAGGGTACACATATATCACAGATGGAAAATTGTGAGACTGCAATCTGTGCACAGATAAGCCTGAGAGAAAGAGGACTGAGAGACACCAGTCTGTGTATTATATATCCCTGAGAGAGAGGGGACTGAGAGACACGAGTCACTGTATTACATATCCCTGAGAGAAAGGGACTGAGAGACACCAGTCACTGTATTACATATCCCTGAGAGAGAGGGGACTGAGAGACATCAGTCACTGCATTATATATCCCTGAGAGGGGACTGAGAGACACCAGTCAGTGTATTATATATCCCTGAGAGAGAGGGGACGGAGAGACACCAGTCAGTGTATTACATATCCCTGAGAGAGAGGGGACTCAGAAACACCAGTCAGTGTATTATATATCCCTGAGAGAGAGGGGATTGAGAGACTCCAGTCCGTGTATTACATATCCCTGAGAGAGAGGGGACTCAGAAACACCAGTCAGTGTATTATATATCCCTGAGAGAGAGGGGACTGAGAGACTCCAGTCCGTGTATTACATATCCCTGAGAGAGAGGGGACTGAGAGACACCAGTCAGTGTATTACATATCCCTGAGAGAGAGGGGACTGAGAGACACCAGTCAGTGTATTATATATCCCTGAGAGAGAGGGGACTGAGAGACACCAGTCAGTGTATTATATATCCCTGAGAGAGAGGGGATTGAGAGACTCCAGTCATGTGCAGATATATCCCTGAGAGAGAGGGGACTGAGAGACTGAAGGAGGAGGAGTGTGAAACATTGATGAAATACAATTAGTGAGAGAAGAAGTATTAAGTGGTTTAGCAGCTTTAAAAGTGGATAAATCCCCAAGGCCGGTTGAAATGTATCCCAGGCAGTTAAGCGAAGCAAAAGAGGAAATAGCAGAGGCCCTGACCATCATTTCCCAATCCTCTCTGGCTTCAGGTGTGGTGCCGGAGGACTGGAGGACTGCTAATGTGGTACCCTTGTTTTAAAATGGAGAAAAGGATAGACCGAGTAATTACAGGCCAGTCAGCCTAACCTCGGTGGTGGGAAAATTATTGCACAAATTTCTGAAGGACAGGATAAATCTTCATTTTGAAAGACACGGATTAATCAAGGGTAGTCAGCACGGATTTGTTAAGGGAAGGTCGTGTCTGACAAACTTGATTTAAATTTTTGAGGAGGTAACAAGGAGGGTAGATGAGGGTCGTGCGTTTGATGCAGTGTATATGGACTTTAGCAAGGCTTTTATTTAAGGTTCCACATGACAGACTGGTCACGACGTTAAAAGCCCATGGGATCCAGGGCAAAGTGTCAAGTTCGATTCAAAACTAGCTCGGAGGCAGGAAGCAGAGGGTAATGGTTGATGGGTGTTTTTGTGACTGGAAGGCTGTTTCCAGTGGGGTTCCACAGTGCTCAGTACTAGGTCCCTTCCTTTTTGTGGTATATATCAATATATAGACTTGAATATAAGGGGTATGATTAAGAAGTTTGCAGATGATACTAAAATCGTTTGTGCGGTTGATAATGAAGAAGGAAGCTGTAGACTGCAGGAAGATATCAATAAATTGGTCAGGTGGGCAGAACAGTGGCAAATGGAATTCAATCCGGAGAAGTGTGAGGTAATGCATTTGGGGAGGGAAACAAGGAAAGGGAATACACATTAAATGGTAGGACACTGAGTAGTGTAGAGGAAAAAAGGGAATTTGAAGTGCATGAAGGTAGCAGGGCAAGTAGATAAGGTGGTTAAAAGGCATACGGAATGCTTGCCTTTATTAGCCGTGGCATAGAATACAAGAGCAGGGGGGTTATGCTTCAACTGTATAAAACACTAGTTAGGCCTCAGCTAGAGTACTGCGTGCAGTTTTGGTCACCACGTTACAGGAAAGAGGTGAGTGCACTAGAGAGGGTACAGAGGAGATTTACAAGGATGTTGCTGGGAGTAGAGAATCTTAGCTATGAGGAAAGACTGGATAGTTTGTTTTCCTTGGAACAGAGGAGGCTGAGGGGAGACCTTATTTAGGTGTATAAAATTATGAGGGGCCTAGATAAAGTGAGTAGAAAGTAACTATTTCCCTAGCAGTGGGGTCAAAACCAGGGGGCACAAATTTAAAGTAATTGGTGGAAGGTTTAGAGGGGATTTGCGAAGAAATTTCTTCACCCAGAGTGTTGTGGGGTGTCTGAAACTCACTGCCTGAAAGGGTGGTGGAGGCAGCAGTCCTAACCACATTTAAAAATTACTTGGATGTGCACTGGGATGCTGTAATCTGCAGGGCTACGGACCAAGAGCTGGGAAGTGGGATTAGGTTGGATAGCTCTTTGTTGGCCGGCGCGGACACATTGGGCCGAAATGGCCTCCTTCCGTTCTGTAACTTTCTATAATTCTATGATTCTATGACACCAGTCTGTGTATTATATATCCCGAAGAGAGAGGGGACTGTGAGACTCCAGTCATGCACAGATATATCCCTGAGAGAGAGGGGACTGAGAGACACCATTCAGTGTATAATATACCCCTGAGAGAGAGGGGATTGAGAGACAACAGTCAGTGTATTATATATGCCTGAGAGAGAGGAGAGAGAGACATCAGTAAGTGTGAAGATAAATCCCTGAGCGAGATGATGCTGAGACAGGAAGGACGCAGAGCCACCAATCAGTGTACAGATACCTCCCTGAGAAAGATGGAGGAAAGCGAAATATCATCCAGTGTATAGGTATGTCCCTGACAGAGAGGGGATTGAGACACAACTCAGTTTACATATATCTTCCTGTTCAAGATTCAGTGAGACAACTTTTAGTGTACATATATCTCCCTCGAGGAGAGGGACTGGCACTCCAGTCAGTGTACAAATATCTCTGTGAGGGAGAGGGGCTGATACAATAGTCAGTGTACGGATATCTCCCTGATCGAAGACGAGTGAGAGATACAATTCACGGTACCAGATATCTCCCAAAGGGTGAGTGATTGTGATACCAGTCAGTTTCAAGATATCTCCCTGAGGTAGAGGGTGTGGGATACACCAGTCAATGTCGAGATATACTCCTGAGGAGTGCGATTGACTGATCGATACCAGTCAGTGTACGAATATCTCCTTGCAGAGTGGAAGAGGTTGAGACACACCAATCACCCGAGGGAGGAGGACTAAGAGGCCCCAGTCAATTTACAAATATCTCCCTGAGCGAGAAGGCCTGCAGGACAGTATACAGATACCTCCCTGTGGATAGCGAGGTACTGAGAGACTCCAGTCAATACACAGATATCTCCCTGTGGATGGAGGGGTACAGCGAGACTCCAGTCAGTACACAGGCCTTTTTTGTTTACAGTCATACACAGAGGCCTCTTTTCAGTATACACGTAGATTCTGATAGGTTCAGCAGGCAGGGGTTAATGGCTCGCAAAACGAAAACAGGTTCCCAAGTAACAAATTACCTCAGCGGTCTAAATAAGTTCTTTATATTTCTTATCTGTTTGACAGGCATTTCATCACATGTTTATCCATCCGCGGTCAAGCTTGTCGCGATGCTGATACAGTGTTGGGCAAAATTTCACCAGTTCTGGACGGAGCCAAATGCTGCTCAGCAGGTTCTGAGCGGCTCGCCATGATCCGAATATAAAGCCAGAATTCACAGTGCACAAACGCCAGAGGTTGCCAAGTCACTGCAAGGATGACGCACCAGTGCCTTTTTCTCCTATTCGGCCTGCTTGTAGCGGCCATGGCAGGAAAGGAGATTCTTACTGTACCACTGGCTCGCTGGTATGAGACAGTTTTACCTGCCGTGCGAGTGTTGGGTGGGGCTCTTTAGAAGGAAATGTCTACTCGATCTACCCCGTGCAGTTCCTGTGTTCGGAGTATTTTATCAGGGAGTGTAGAGGAGTATTTGTGCTGTATGTCACCCATGATTTTCAACTAATGATCAGTGGCTGATGTTGATGCTGTATTTAGGGATGAAATGAGGAACTTTTCTGGGTAGTGCGAAATTCTGATGAGGCATTCTTGGTAAGAGAGAGACGGAGCCGGAAATGAATTCGAGACAGTTTCCGGGAACAAACGTCATGAAACCAGCCAGGGAACAGGCAATTTTAGATCTTGTATTGTACAATGCGACAGGATTAATTAGTAATCTCATAGGAAAGGATCCTCTGGGAAAGAGTGATCATAATATGACAGAATATCACGTTGAGTTTGAGAATGAAATACTTCAGTCAGAAACGAGAGTCTTCATCATAAATGAAGCCAATTACATAGGTATGTGGGGCGAGTTAGTTAAGGTAGTTTGGGAAATTATCTTAATAAGTATGATGGTAGATAAGCAGCGGCAAACATTTAAAGAAATATTCCAAAATTCGCAACGGATATACATTCCGTTGAGAAATAAAAATTCAACAGGCAAGTGATCCATCCATGGATAACTAAAGAAGTTACGGACAGTATTACATTAAAAGAAGAGGTTTATAATGTTGCGAAGAGTAGTAGTGAGCCTGAGGATTGGGAGAGCATTAGCAAACAGGAAAGGAGGACCAAAAAATTGATGAAAATGGAAAAAATACATTATGAGGGTAAAAAAGCAAAGAATATAAAAACAGATTTTAAGAGCTTTTACAGATATGTAAATGGAAGAGATTAGCTAAAGTAAGCATTGGTCCCTTAGAGGCTATCACAGGTGCAACTATATTGGAGAATAAGGAAATGGCAGGGATTTTAAACAGATATTTTGTATCTGTCTTCACTATAGAAGACACGGAAAGCATACCATAAATCGTGGGGAATCCAAGGGGCAAATACGAGTGTGGAACTTAAAGTAATTAATATCAGTAGAGAAAAAGTACTTGAAAAACTAATGGGATTAAAAGACAACAAATCCCCCGGATCCGATGGCCTATATCCTAGGGTAGTAACAGTGTTGGCTGCAGAGATGCTGGATGCATTGGTTGTGAGCTTCCAAAATTTCCCAGATTCTAAAACGATCCCAGCGGATTGGAAGGTAGCAAATGTAACCCCGCTCTTCAAGAAAGGAGGGAGAGAGAAAACACGGAAATACAGGCCACTTAGCATGACATCAGTCGTCGGGAAAATGCTGGAATACATCGTTAAGGAAGAGGTAACGGAGCACTTAGAAAATCATAACATGATTAGGTAGAGTAAACATGGTTTTTATGAACGTTTTATTCGAGTTTTTTGAGGATGTAACTAGCAAGGTAGATAAAGGGGTACCAGTGGATGTACGATATTTGGAAATCCAAAAGGCATTCAATAAGGTGCCACATAAAAGGTTGACAAAAATGAGAAGTCGCACAACACCAGGTTATAGTCCAACAGTTTTATTTGAAATCACGAGCTTTCGGAGCGCTGCTCCTTCGTTTACCTGACGAAGGAGCAGCGCTCCAAAAGCTTGTGATTTCAAATAAAACTGTTGGACTATAACCTGGTCTTGTGCGACTTCTCATTTTTGTCCACCCCAGTCCAACACCAGCATCTCCGCAACATAAAAGGTTGTCACACGAGATAAGCGCTCATGGGGTTGGTAATAATATATTAGCATGGAGAGAGGATTGGTTAAAGGACAGAACAGAGAGTAGGAATAAACGGGTCATTTTCAGGTCGGAAGGCTTCAACAAGTGGGGTGCCGTAAGGATCAGCGCTTGGGACTCAGCTATTTACAATCTATATCAATGATTTGGATGAAGGGACCGAGTGCAATGTATCTAAGTTTTGACGATATAAAACTAGGTGGGAAAGTAAGCTGTGAGGACGCAAAGAGCCTGAAAAGGGGATATAGACAGGTTAAATCAGTGGACAATAAGGTGGCAGGTGGAGCATAATGTGGGGAAATGTGAGGTTTTTCACTTTGGTAGGAAGAATGGAAAAACAGTATGGGGTAAAAATTCAGTTGGTTGTGCCTCCCGTTAGCGCCTTAAGAGGGCGCTAATGGGGCGCAAAGCCGCTAACGCCCGGGCGCAGCGATGTTTGCGCCGCTCGGGAACTTAACTTGACATTGTGCGGCGGCGCTAAAACTTACCGCTGCGACCACCTGCGCGCGCAGATTGTGACGTCATTCCATGGTGCAATGCCCTTGTGGCGCCCCAGCGCGGAAATTGAGTGGCGCCCCCTGCCTTACCGCCTGGCGCTTCCAACGACCAGAAGACTGGAACGCTATCAATCGCTGTGGGGCTGGGGGGGGCGCTATTTAAAGGGGGCCTCTTCCTGTCTTTTATTGTTGGTGGCATTTTTGAACTACGCATTCTGAGAGAGAGAGGGAGAGACTTCTGGAGAGATTCAACGTTGTGTGAAGGAGTTTTGGGTACTGAGCAGCACTTTGCAGGTTCATTTTGATTTGCCATTCCTTGTATCGATTTAGCAGAGACTGTGGGAGCTGCACTCTGAGCTCTTTGCCTGGTACTCTCCATTGTTCTTTCCAGCACATTTGATGTGCAAATCTCTCCAGGCCGAGATTCAAGGCTGCAATGAACTGGATGTGGATGGAAAGCAAGATTAACCATCCCCTTTAAGAACTGACCCGTGCCATTGTGTGTGTGTTCCATTGCTGACTGACATTACATGAGCTTCGCCAGCGCTCTGAGTTAGCGCCTCACTGCTCGGCCTTTGCGCCTTAAGACAGGTTTGCAGCGCCTGCTTTAGCGCTCCACTCACCTCCCGGGGCGGTAAAAGTGAAGTTTCCAGTCAGTGCCGATAATTAGAGCCAGGCGCTAATATTTGCGTCCAGACGATATTTGCGCCCCAAATGGGGTGCGACCTAATTTCTACCCCTATATGTTTTAAATAGTAAGAAAATATTAAATGTTGGTATTCAGAGATTTAGGGGTCCTCATACAGGAAACACAGAAAGATAGCATGCAGTTACAGCAAGCAATTAGGAAGGCAACTGGCATGTTGGTCTTTATTGATGGTAAGGAAGTCTTACTACAATTCTACAGGGCTTTGTTGAGAAAATACCTAGAGTACTGTGCACAGTTTTGTTCTCCTTATCTGAGAAAGGAAATACTTGCCTTAGAGACGATGCAACAAAGGCTCACAAGATTGATCCCTGTGATGAGAAGGCTGTTCTATGAGGAGAGAATGAGGAGATAAGTAGATAAACTCTATGGAGTTTAGAAGAATGAGAGGTGATCTCATTGAAACATATAATATTCTGAGCGGGATTGACAGGATATATTTGGGTGGCTGTTTCCCCTGGCTTGAGTGTCTAGAATTAGGGGGCATAGTCTCAGGATAAGGGGTCGGCCATTTAAGACTGAGATGAGGAGGAATTTTTTCACTCAGAGGGTTGTGAATCTTTGGAATTCTCTACCACAGAGAGCTGTGGAAGATGAGTCTCTGAGTATATTCAAGGTTGAGATAGATAGATTTTTGGACTCTAGAGGAATCAACAGATCTGGGGAACGGACGGGAAAGTGGACTTAAGGTCGACGGGCAGCCATGAACTTACTGAATGGGGAACCAAGCTCGAAGAGCCGAATGGTCTACTCCTCTTCCTAATTCTTATGCTCTTTTCTTCTTATGAAATACAGAGAGACTTATGGCTACAGAAAGAGAGAGAGAGAGAGAGCGAGAGATAAATAGAGAGAGAGAGAGAGAGAGTGGCAGGGAGAGAGAGATAGATAGATAGATAGATAGATAGATAGATAGATAGATAGATAGATAGATAGATAGATAGATAGATAGAGAGAGAGAGAGAGAAAGAGAGTGACAAGGAGAGAGAGAGAGAGATAGAGAGATAGATAGATAGAGAGAGAGAGAAAGAGAGTGACAAGGAGAGAGAGAGAGAGAGATAGATAGATAGATAGAGAGAGAGAGAGAGAGAGAGAGAAGAGATGCAATGTGGGGAAGATTGTTGGAATCCCCAGAGAAACTTGGGAACCCCACAGCAAGTAAAATTTCAAGAAAAGTGTTCAAATATCAGTTCTAAAATTAATTATCCAGAGCTTGCGCCCTCTGAACGGAGCTCGGACTGTCCAGAGCTGATCATGGACAGAGCGTGCACCCCCTGGACGGAGCTCGGACTGTCCAGAGTGATCATGGACAGATCTTGCACCATCTGGACGGAGTTCGGACTGTCCAGAGCTGATCATGGACAGAGCATGCACGCTCTGGACGGAGTTCGGTCTGTCCAGAGTGATCATGGACAGAGCTTGCACCCTCTGGACGGAGTTCGGACTGTCCAGAGCTAATCATGGGCAGAGCTTGCCCCCTCTGGACGCAGCTCGGACTGTCCAGAGTGATCATGGAGAGAGCTTGCACCCTGGGACGGAGCTCGTACTGTCCAGAGTGATCATGGACGGAGCTTGCACCCCCTGGACGGAGCTCGGACTGTCCAGAGTGATCATGGGCAGAGCTTGCACCCTGGGACGGAGCTCGGACTGTCCAGAGTGATCATGGGCCGAGCTTGCACCCTGGGACGGAGCTCGGACTGTCCAGAGTGATCATGGGCCGAGCTTGCACCCTGGGACGAAGCTCGGACTGTCCAGAGCTGATCATGGGCACGGCTTGCACTCTCTGGACGGAGCTTGGACTGTCCAGAGCTGATCATGGGCAGAGCTTGCTGCCTCTGTATGGAGCTCCGACTGTCCAGAGCTGATCATGGACAGAGCTTGCCGCCTCTGTAAGGAGCTCGGACTGTCCAGAGCTGACCATGGACAGAACTTGCACCCTCTGGACGGAGCTTGGACTGTCCGGAGCTGATCATGGGCAGAGCTTGCCGCCTCTGTAAGGAGCTCGGACTGTCCAGAGCTGACCATGGACAGAACTTGCACCCTCTGGACGGAGCTTGGACTGTCCAGAGCTGACCATGGACTGAACTTGCACCCTCTGGACGGAGCTTGGACTGTCCAGAGTGATCATGGGCAGAGCTTGCACCCTCTGGACGGAGCTCGGACTATCCGGAGCTGACCATGGACTGAACTTGCACCCTCTGGACGGAGCTCGACTGTCTCTAAAGCATGCACTGGAACTTTTCCTTGTTTTGTTGGGAGCCTGCGATTTTCTGCAAAGTCATTTTAATGATAACGAAGCCATGAATTGATACAGTGGCGAACAGCTGTGTTAAAAATGTGATTTATCTACATGATTTATTTAAGACAATGATCACCCAATTCCATTTATTTCACAGCACCTTCTTCAATCTACTATGCAGGTAATAGTTTTAATTTGGGGAAATTATTCCCTTAATTTCTGTATATTTCTATCTCTGCACGGTCGATGTTTACTCTCACCACCTGGGCGGGCTCTTTACCCGTGAGTCAAGAAGGTGGAATTTTAACTTGCCGTCCGAGTGTATAAATGGTGTTAGAGATTGGCCGCATGTTAAAGACACCGTCCAATCTGCATCCCTGCTCCATTCAACCGAAGTGAAAATCAGGCGCTCTCTACAATAAGCGGCCAATCCGCAGCGCCAGTTCTACACTCGGTGGGCAAGTTGAAAATCTGCCCCGTTTAGTCCATGGGCTTGAAATTCCTCTTGGACGGTGGTGCAAAACTGGCGGTATCGGATCGGCCGACGTTAGACGCAGCGCCTGATATTGCATTTCATTGCAGACAATTGATTCTCTGCAGACAATGTTTACAGCTGTAAGACTCTGTGGGTCTTCTCTGAATGAGAGATGTCAGTTTACTGGATCTCACCATTCTGGGGTAGTCACTATGGTTTTCCAATTCATCGACTAGGCTGAGATTAATTAAACATCGGATAATGTCTCAGAATTGAGACTGGTTCTTCCAACTGAAAAAATATAAACCTGTAAAGATAAGAATGAAAAGATATTTTTTTGGCTTAAGTCTAAATTCTAACTTTCTCTTGAAAATGCATTCAGGCTCTGGAGAGAATCCAACCATTGGGACACAATAACATGCGGAAAATGTACCTATATCAGATTTCAACTGACTTGTCGTTTCCATTTGTGGGGAAAAGCATAATTAAAGGCCATCAATATAAAGTAGTATGCAAGAAATCCAACAGGAAATTGAGAAGAAACATCTTTACCCAAAGTGTGGTGAGAATGTGGAACTCGCTACCACAGGGAGTGGTGGAAGCGAACAGCATTTAAGAGGAAGCTGGACAAACATATGAGGGAGAATGGAATAGAGCGTTATGCTGATAGATTTAGATGAGGAAAGACGGGAGGAGGGTCGAGTGGAACATAAACACCGGCATGGACTGGTTGGGCCGAATGGCCTGTTTCTGTGCCGTTTATCCTATGTAACGTAATATACCTTTATATTTATATTCTCAGAGGACCAAAGGAGATTTCTTAGATTATCGGAATTAGTTGCGATGCTCAATCTGATGAGCAACAATGGTTCTGAAATAGTAACGGATAAAGCTGCAGGCGGGTCGGAGTATTTGTACAATTAATACTGTAAATATTCACCCATTGCAGAGCAGCAATAAGAAAAGCTACTACAAGGTTGAGGTATATAGTGAAAAGAAGATAACACAAGTCGGTGGAATTGATGATCTTGCCATAAAGTGCTCTGGTCACACAAGGTGAATGTTAGTGCGGTGGTTACACTTCAGGAATAGTAAACCAGAGACCTGGACAAAGAATCCAGAAACGTGATTCAAGATCCACCATGGCAATTTGAGATTTTCAATTCAGATTTATAAACCCGGAAATAAAGAGCTGGTATCAGTCAAATTGACCATGAAGCTGTCGGGTTGTCGCACAACACAACTGGTTCATCAACATCCAATCCTGAAGACCCGACTGCCTTTACCCGGTGTGGCAGAGATGTGACTCCAGTCCCACACCAACCTGGTTGACTCTTAACTTTACTCTGCAGTGACTCACGAAGCCAATCAGCAGGAAAAGGCAAATGGGGATTGGTAATAAATGCCGACCATGCCAGAGATGCCCCACCCTGAAAATGAATAAACACAAGGACCACATTCTGAATCCTGGATCCAGTTTCATATAATCAAATGGAAGGGAGGCATTCAGGGTTCTTAGATATAAGGGAAGACTGGAGAGAGTTCGGGGTAAATGTTGATCTTCATCATTTCGACGGTAATCTAGCAGAGTGGGTCGTTTTCTCATTATAGAGCCCATCCCGATTTTCATTCCATTAAATTCAATGGGGTGAAAACCGGCCTGTTCTAAACAAGCGGGTGACCCAGTCCACCAGATTAATGCCCATGTGCAGCAGATGGAAATTTAACATATGTGATTTTCAGCTTTAAAGAAGATATCTCAGACAATTGGCTATGAAAACGTAAATCCAGTAAACTACTTCAATGTCAATTATTCCAGTAGAACCGTCTAATCAAGGAATCACCGGGTAGATTTCCAACTTGCTGCCCGAGAATAAAACCGATGTTACAGGCCGGCCGGCCCTTGAAGAAACGGTCGGAATTTCATTTCCATTGAGATCAATGGAACTGACATTAGAGCTGTTTCTATAACGGGCGGCCGGTCCACAAAACCAGTTTTACACCCCGGCAGCAATTGGAAAACCTACCTTTATCTCCATAAATGGAAGTTGTTGTTAGTGAAAAGAGTCAGGCCTTTAACACCCGGTTACTGCTCGCTGTGATATCAGAGCACGTTCGTGTGAAGCAACATTGACGTCATTCAGAGAAGGGAGATCAATCGTTATTGTGGGATGTGGAAGAACATCTGGGTTAGCTGGAACTACATTCCATAAAGAATCATGGTAGGACTTTGGACACAGAAGCACCCGCAGATCTGTGGACCTGTATCCCCAGATCTCTGTATCTGCCCTTAGATCACTGTATCAATCCCTGGATCGGTGTGTCTCCACCCCGAGATCCCTTGGTCCTTCTGTTCCATTGCAACACTGATTATATTATATTTATGTTGTATTCCTTTCCTACAAAATTATCTACTACAATGAAATACATGTGTCACAAACCCACCCACTTCGCTGTGTGTCAGTTGAACAAATCGATATCTAAATCAGAAAGTACATTTATAATTATTTCTTGATTTTCAGGAAATGCATTCCTTCTGGATGGATCCCATACAGACGTAATTGTTGCTTCTGCTTAGAATCTGCTTCAGTAATTCATTCAAATTCTATTCATTAGTTGCTTGAAAGGGAAATCTCTTCACTGTTGGCTCAGTAACACCGAGGAGAAGAGATGGTTCAGTCACACCACAAATCACCACTGAAAACTCTCCTGTTTGTTGATGAACATCACAACAACCACATGTGGCGACATCCCTTGTGAGAAAATAGTACCTGGTTACCGGACTGGAGATCGTTGGAGTACGACTGTTATCTGTCAGGAAAGACTGTTTACCTTAAGAAGCAATTGATCCTCGGATATTGCAGCTTTAGTTAAAATATATTTATATAAAATTGATATCAGCTGAGACGCTGCAGAAGCGACATTTTCCCTCACACATTGTCTACTTCAGAGCAATCTTGGAGTAACCTACACAGGTTCTCCGAGAGAAACATGTCAGAATGATTTCTGAAAGAAGAATGAGATTCGTGCCCGCTGAATGAAAATATTATCTTTGTTTAATTACAAAGGTGAACATATGAATAAACTAAAACGTAAGATGAAAATCCTGAACTCTGACCAGGCCTATTGCTGAAAGTCACTATGAAGACTTCAGTGCCTAGAAGGTGGATGGCGCCGCCCGTTTCTCAGGCTCAAAGTGGGGTATGTGCGGCGTGCATGCTTATAATACACCGGAGGTGCACTGCCTTCCCTGTTTGCCTGAATATGGAGTCGCGAGGAACAGGAGAGCACCTCCAAGCTCCACTGAAACTTCAGACACCGTTGCAGGATTTCGCTTGGCCCAATCCTGATTGCTTGCCCCGCCCTCTCCTGGGCACCGCGCCTCCCTGCTAATCACATCACCCCTCAGATGGTCGACTCTCACACCCGACCGCTTCCCCACTCTTCCACTCTTCCTCCCTTACAATTGCGTCCGTCCCTCTCCCTGTCGCTCCGTCCCTCCGGATCGCATTCACCCTCTACCTGAAGGGCTTCGACGCAACGGTTCAAAATTAAAATCCTTCGTGGGGAAAAATGTTAATACATGGGATCGAATATTTAGAGAGAAAAATTTAAAATTAGTTTAGCATTTAGAACAGAAATAATACATATTATCCACGTGATGAATATGGGTAAAGGGAGGGCTGGAGAATCTTTTTAAGTCTATGATTTATTGATAATATGGTAAACTGCAGCTTTCTGTACACTGTATTATGATTTCTTTGTCTGTACCCTGATGTGCTGCTTGAGATGTATGCTGAGCTGACTTGATTGGCGTGCTATTAATTTAGAATTAGTGGGGCTACTGCAGAAGAATAAGAAATAAGATTGAGTGAAGGGTCGGAGTTAGCTCTTCCCCCTTAAGGCAGGGACTGTACGAATGTTAACTTAAAGGGTATTTAGATGAACTAGGCTCGAAAAGGTTAAATGACCGCAGTTTTGACTGGAATTAAAATTAATCTTCAAAATGAACTGCTTTAGGTCTTCAAATTAACTGTACTGTTATCTGTTATTTCTGTTTTATTAGAATGGTTCTTGAAAGTCTGCCAGAGAAAGGCCTTTGACTGTGAAAGTTTGAAAGATAAAAGAGTTATTATGAATGCAATTTTCACAAAGAAAAACAAACAGTTAGGAAAGAAGAACCAGAGAGATAAGAAATGTGTACATGCAGGAGAACCTCGGCTTTGGAGCAGTCTGGGAATAATGGAACGTTACTGGAGGGGAGGTGCGTTTTAGTTCAAGTGACAGAAATCCAATCAAGGGAAAAGAGGCAGATTCAAGAAACATATAAAAGGAGACAGTTTGTATTTTACTCGCAATTTTACCTGGTACCATTCTAGTAAATCGCCTCTGCGCCCTCTCTAATGCCTTGAAATCCATCCTAAAATTAGGTGCCCAGAATTGGACGCAATTCTCCAGCTGGGGCCGAATCACTGTTTTATAAAATTTCAGCGTAACTTCCTTGCTTTTGTGCTCTGTGGGTTAGAAATTCATTATAGCCCAGGAATGGGCGGTATCTTTAGAAAGGTTTGAGAATTATCGCCAGGCACTAATGCTTTAGACTGCACACGAAATTCATTCTCACTGCACAGAGAAATGATTGGGGTGCTAATTTATGTCTCAAAGGCCTAGCCTAGTGGCGTTATACTCAAAGGATGGACCAATATCGGGTGAAGTCTAATCTCAACTCATCATTGCCACAGGCTTTTCCCAGTACTTAAAGGGGAGGTTCATTGATGCTGCAGCACCTCATTCTCAGCATTGCTGGCTTTGTAGCTGCCTCGGCAAGGAGAAGCACGACAAGCAGAAGGAGCCGAAGGATTGCAGCAGGTGTGCTCATGGCAGATCCACCTCAGTCGGGTGGTCAGGGTGATTGAATGCTTCAACAAATGTTACATACCACCATCTGTAGCACAAGCTTCACACACTGCCCAAAGCACCAGACCCCCAGCCCTCACCCACCAACAATCTCTACCTACCAACACTCACATCCATATCTCACGCCTTGCACACAATGACAGCTATTCAACTATGGCAGGCACAAAGTTCATTAGTTATTAGAATGAATGTGATATGTGTGATATGTTTATGCATAAATTTATTCATGCAGTTTGCAATATTTTGTGGCCTCTCTCATTTCACCTTTGCACCCAGGAGGATGCTGTGATATGGCATGACACAGGGAAGGTATGATGAGCATGTGCTGAGCAAAAGGGATATGGGATTTAAGCTACCCTGGTGAGAGCCCCTAGTCCCTCCTCGTCCCTCTGCACACATGTTCCTGTATTTCTGCTGCCTACGCTCCCTCTGCCATAGATCCGGGAGGGTGAGGTTGCATGCCAGTACAGTCCCCATTAATGTTGCCAAGTATAGCATTTTGAATCTTTGAACAATATATGTAGCAATTTTACACTTGCCAGAACACTGCTGATAAAAAAGCTTGAAATTGCTCATACAAACTCATTCACTAGCTGAAACTGACAAGAAACCACAGAAACTAACCTGCCCTGACAGCTGCGAGTGATTAATGCTGATGCCTTTAAATAACGAATTTGGCAGATGAAGCGTCCACTGAGTGTTGCACGCTCAATGACGATCTGCCCGGCGGTACCTCATACTGGCGGCGCAATGGGGGGTCAGGATTTTCCGTGCACTGCCGGATAGGCCTCGGCCCGGCGTTACTGCAGGCGCTAATAGGAGGCGCTAACTAACTGAATTGTTCCCCCCAAGAATCTGGTGCAACCCTTTTTAAATTTCTCACCTCACTAACTCAGACCTCAACTATTGCTCTACTCCATCATGCAACCCCAGCAAATGTCCCCTCAATTAAAGAACTAGTCTGGGCTCAGGCCATTCGGCCAAGCTCGATGCAAGTGTTGCCAATAGAAGTTGCTGACTACTCGCAGTTGCCGCTATGGCGACACCGTTTTTGGTCACTTATAGAATCATAGAATGATTCCAGTATAGAAGGAGGCCATTCGGCCCGTCAAACCCGTGCTGGATCTCTGCAAGAGCAATTCAGCTAGTCAATCCCCCACCCTTTTCCCGTAGCACATTAATGTGCTTTCCCTTCAGGTACTTATCTAATTCCCTTTTGAAAGCCACGATTGAATCTGCCTCCACCATCCTTTCAGGCAGTGCATTCCAGATCCTTATCACTCGCTGAGTAAAAAAGTTTTTCCTCATGTTGCCTTTGGTTCTTCTGCCAATCACCTTAAATCTGTGTCCTCTGGTTCTTGACCCTTCCGCCAATGGGAATAGTTTCTCTCTATCTACTCTTTCTGGAGCCCTCTATCAAATCTCCTCTCAACCTTCTCTGCTCTAAGGGGAACAACCCCAGCTTCTTCAGTCTATCCACGTAACTGAAGTCCCTCATCCCTGGAACCATTCTCATAAATCTATTCTGCACCCTCTCTAAGGCCTTCACATTCTTCCTAAAGTGCGGTGCCCAGAACTGGACACAATACTCCAGTTGAGGCCGAACCAGTGTTTTATAAAGGTTCATCATAACTCCCTTGCGTTTGTACTCTATGTCTCTATTTATAAATCCCAGAATCCCATATGCTTTTCTAATCGCTTTCTCAGCCTGTCCTGCCACCTTCAATGATTTGTGCACATATATCCCCAGGTCTCTCTGTTCATGCACCCCCTTTTGAATTGTCGAATAGGGTCAACTTGCAGGAACTTCAGTAGGAAACGCCTTGCATGCACGCACACATTACAGGTAAATTTACCTCACATGTGTGTAGTTCGGAACAAACATCGACCACCAGTCATTTACCAAGGAGGTATGGCACTCACAACGATTAAATAACGCACGCACACTCTGCTTTTCATCTTAGCATTTTACCAACAAATACAAAAAGGTTAATATTCACATGCCTACTTCATGAGAGTATGAGTATTAAGAGAGTGTGTCCAAAGATGGCGCCTATTGCTCATTTTGATTCGCGAATCACAATTGCCATCAACCACCTCTGGATTCCTGTGGAGCCACTTGTTGGCTAATTGTGACGTATTGGGCAACGCTGTTCAATGCCACAACAGATTGATTCCACTGGCCCTGTGCTGCTGAACGCCAAAACTATACATTCCAACGACCAGTAAAAACAAACCTGCCGTGAATGGAGGTCGGGTTGGTTAACTTGAAAGGAAAAACCACAGGACCGATAACTCACCTCCAGGCGAATCCAGAAAAAATAGTTCCGTATATTTAACAGACAGAATTACAGAAGTGGGTTCCGAAATCACTTTTCCAGAAGAGACTGTGATCTGAACGCAATGCTTTGAAAGACTCGGCCGTCTTGACTGTCGCAAACGGCATTCATGGCCCCGAAGTTCGACAATAAAAAGTAAAGGCCCACTCACTGAACTTCTATAAACTGCCGGAAGGGACATTGAAAGATTAAGTGAGTGGGCAAAACTCTGACAGGTGGATTTCAGTGTGTGTAAGTGTGAGGTCATCCACTTTGGAACTAAGAGAGGTAGAGTTTTTTCTAAATGGTGAGAAGATCGGAACTGTGGAGGAGCGGAAGGGTTCAGTGGTTCACGTAAAAAAATCACTATAAAATTGCGGACAAAAAGATACAATGGTAATGTTAGCTTTCATCTGAAAGGGGCTGGGATATTCAGGGGTGGAAGTAATATTACATCTGTACAGAGTTCTGGTCTATCCCATTTAGAGTACGGTCCTCAGTTCTGCAGACTGCACCTCAGGAAGGATAACTAGGGCTGCAGAGAGGGCTTTAAACTAACTAGTGGGGGGGAGGTTCCTAGAGAGCAAATAATAAAAATGACAACAGAGAAGGTCATAGACTTAGGTAGCAGTGGGGAAATTAAAAACCAGAGTGTGTCAGGAAGGGGCAGAAGGTATGGAGTAAAAGGTAAAGTAATAAAAAGGGCAAAAGCAGGAACTAAGTGTCACAAAACATTTTGGCCCAGAAATTGTTCTCGCTCTGTTCCCGCGGGGGTAAGCCTTCCCCGCGATGTCTCACCTCGCTTATGCTTTTTCAGATCCAGCTCGCACGAACTTGATGTTCCAGACATCAGCTGTGCTGGGCTTGCGTATCCCAGCGGCGTAGTGAATTCGAGCGAGCTGTGGGATCACGTGACTCAGTTAGAGCCAATGGCAGCACACCATCTTCCATTCATAAGTCTCACAGCATGGCTGTGAAATCTATAAATCTTACACCCCCCCAAAATAACAGCTAAACCTCAATTAAATTTAAAAAAAACCATCACATTAATAAAATAAGTATAGTTAATTAAATTAACCATTTTAAATAAAAAATTAAATTTTTGAAAAAATTTAAAATCTTTCAAAAAGTTATAAAAATAAACTTACCTGTCTTTAAAGTCTCTAAAAAAGATATACCTGTAAAAAAAAATTCAAAAAAATACTTAATTCACGACTTACCTTCTTAAAAGCGGGTCTTACTCCTCCTTTTTACATTTCCAAAATCTTCCCTACTTACCTGCGCGTCCAAAGCATGAAGTGCACAGCATGCGCGCAGCCTGTAGCGCGCACGCGATGCACCCAGGCCCCGTCCCCTTTTCAGAAGAGCAATTGCCGGTTTTCAGCGCATGCGCAGGGCATGCAGAAAACCGGCAATTGGAGTGGGAATACGAGAGAGTACGTAGTGCGTACTCTCGCGTCCCGGGATCAATTTTCGGCCCATTTGAAAGTTCTCTATCTGAATGCATGTAGCATTCGTAACAAAATAGATGAGTTAATGGCACAAATACCTACATATGGGTATGATTTTGTGGCCATTAGAGAAACATGTCTGCAGGGTGACAATGCCTGGGAATTAAACATACCAGGTTATTTAACAATCAGGAAGGACAGGCAGGAAGGAAGGGGAGGTGGGGTGGCTATGTTAATAAAGTAAGGAATCACTGTAATACAGAGAAATGATATTGGGTCAAAAGATCAGGATAATGAAACAGTTTGGGTGGAGATAAGGAATAATAAGTGAAAAGAAAACACTAGTGGGCGTAGTCTATAGGCCTCCGAACAGTTGCAACTCTGTTGGACGGACTATCAATCAGGAAATAGTTGAGGCTTGTAATAAGGGAACATCTATAATTATGGGGGATTTTAACTATCATATTCATTGGACAAATCAAATTGGGCAGGGCTGCCTTGAGGATGAGTTCATTGAGTGTATTAGGGATGGGTTTCTTGAGCAGTATGTAACTGAACCGACCAGGGGGCAAGCAACCTTAGACCTGGTCCTGTGTAACGAGACAGGATTAATTAAAAATGTCCTAGTAAAGGATCCCCTTGGAATGAGTGACCATAACATGGTTGAATTCCATATTCAATTAGAGGGTGAGAAGGTTGGATCTCAAACAAGCGTGTTAAGCTTGAATAAAGGAGACTATGAAGGTATGCGAGCAGAATTGAGTAGAGTAGATTGGGAAAATAGATTAAAGGGTAAGACGATACATGATCAGTGGTGTACATTTAAGGAGTTATTTTACAACTTCCAAAAAATATATATTCCACTGAGAAGAAAAGGGTGTAAAAGAAAAGACAGTCATCCGTGGATAAGTAAAGAAATTAAGGATAGTATTCGACTAAAAACAAGGGTTAATAAGGTAGCCAAATCTAGTGGGAGGATAGAGGATTGGGAAAACTTTAAAAGACAGCAAAAAATAACAAAAAGATTGATTAAGAAAGGGAAGATAGATTATGAAAGTAAATTAGCAAAAAATATAAAAACAGATAGTAAGAGTTTTTATAGTTATATAAAAAGAAAAAAGGTGGCTAAAGTAAATGTTGGTCCCTTAGAGGAAGAGACCGGGAAATTAATGGTGGGAAATATGGAGATGGCAAATACACTGAATGAATATTTTGTATCAGTCTTTACAGTAGACGACACTAAGAATATTCCAACACTGGACAAGCAGGGGGCTATAGGGGGGGAGGAGCTAAACACGATCAAAATCACTAAGGAAGTGGTACTCGGTAAAATAATGGGACTCAAGGCGGATAAATCACCTGAACCTGATGGCTTACATCCTAGGGTCTTGAGGGACGTGGTGGTAGGGTGTGTGGATGCATTGGTAATAATTTTCCAAAACTCCCTGGACTCAGCAAAGATCCAGGCAGACTGGAAAACTGCTAATGTAACACCCTTATTTGAAAAGGGCAGTAGACAGAAGGCTGGAAACTATAGACCGGTTAGCCTAACATCTGTGTTAGGTAAAATTTTGGAGTCCATTATTAAGGAGACAGTAACGGGACATTTGGATAATCATAATGTAATAGGACAAAGTCAGCATGGTTTTATGAAGGGGAAGTCATGTTTGACAAATTTGCTGGAGTTCTTTGAGGAAGTAACATACAGGGTGGATAAAGGGGAACCAGTGGATGTGGTGTATTTAGACTTCCAAAAGGCATTTGACAAGGTGCCACACAAAAGATTATTGCTTAAGATAAAAAATCACGGGATTGGGGGTAATATTCTGGCATGGATAGTGGGTTGGCTATCTAACAGAAGGCAGAGAGTTGGGATAAATGGTTCAATCTCAGATTGGCAATCAGTAACTAGTGGTGTTCCGCAGGGGTCAGTGCTGGGTCCCCAACTCTTTACAATCTATATTAACGATTTGGAGGAGGGGACCGAGTGTAACATATCAAAGTTTTGTGATGATACTAAGATGGGAGGGAAAGTAGTGAGTGAGGAGGACATAAAAAACCTGCAAGGGAACATAGACAGGCTAAGTAAGTGGGCAGAGATTTGGCAGATGGAATACAATACTGGAAAGTGTGAGGTAATGCACTTTGGCAGGAAAAATAGTAGAGCAAGTTATTATCGTAATGGCAAGAAATTGGAAAGTACTGAAGTACAAAGGGATCTGGGGGTCCTGGTGCACGAAACTCAAAAGGTTAGTATGCAGGTGCAGCAAGTAATTAAGAAGGCCAATGCAATGTTGGCTTTCATTGCTAGGGGCATAGAATATAAAAATAGGGAGGTATTGCTTCAGTTGCACAAGGTATTGGTGAGACCGCACCTGGAATACTGCATACAGTTTTGGTGTCCATACTTAAGAAAAGACATACTTGCTCTCGAGTCAGTACAAAAAAGGTTCACTCGGTTAATCCCGGGGATGAGGGGATGGACATATGAGGAGAGGTTGGATAGATTGGGACTCTACTCATTGGAGTTCAGAAGAATGAGAGGGGATCTTATTGAAACATATAAGATTGTGAAGGGGTTGGTCGGGTGGATGCGGGGAGGATGTTCCCGATGATGGGTGAAACTAGAACTAGGGGGCATAGTCTTAGAATAAGGGGCTGCTCTTTCAAAACTGAGATGAGAAGGAACTACTTCACTCAGAGGGTAGTAGGTCCATGGAATATGCTGCCCCAAAAAGCTGTAGAAGCTACATCATTATATAAATTTAAAACAGAAATAGACAGTTTCCTAGAAGTAAAGGGAATTAAGGGTTACGGGGAGCGGGCAGGAATTTGGACATGAGTCTAGGTTCGGATTGGTCATGGGCCTGTGGGTCACGTAGCGGGCCCAAGGGCCGTGTCGCCTGATCCTGCTCCTATTTCGTGTGTCCAATTCTGTTAGGTTCAAGAGATGGTTCTGTGATAGTAGATTGGCGGTTAGGATCAGATCAGCCATGATCTTATTGAATAGCGGAGCAGGCTCGAAGGGCCAATTGGCCTACTCCTGCTCCTATTTCTTATGTTCTTCTGAACATAAGAACATAAGAAATAGGAGCAGGAGTAGACCAATCGGCCCCTCGAGCCTGCTCCGCCATTCAATAAGATCATGGCTGATCTGATCCTAACCGCCAATCTACTATCTACTATCACATAACCATCTCCTGCATCTAACAGAATTGCACACACGAAATAGGAGCAGAATCAGGCTACACGGCCCCTGGGCCCGCTCCACTACCCACAGGGCCATGACCGATCCGAACCTAGACTCATGTCCAAATTCCTGCCCGCTCCCCGTAACCCTTAATGCCCTTTACTTCTAGGAAACTGTCTATTTCTGTTTTAAATTTATTTAATGATGTAGCTTCTACAGCTTTTTGTGGCAGCATATTCCATGGACCTACCACCCTCTGAGTGAAGTAGTTCCTCCTCATCTCAGTTTTGAAAGAGCAGCCCCTTATTCTAAGACTATGTCCCCTAGTTCTAGTCTCACCCGTCATCGGGAACATCCTCCCCGAATCCACCCGATCCAACCCCTTCACAATCTTATATGTTTCAATAAGATCGCCTCTCATTCTTCTGAACTCCAATGAGTAGAGTCCCAATCTACCCAACCTCTCCTCATATGACCACCCCCTCATCCCCGGGATTAACCGAGTCAACCTTTTTTGCACTGCCTCGAGAGCAAGGATGTCTTTCCTTAAGTAAGGACACCAAAACTGTATGCAGTATTCCAGGTGCGGTCTCACCAATACCTTGTACAACTGAAGCAATACCTCCCTATTTTTATATTCTATCCCCCTAGCAATGAAAGCCAACATTCCATTTGCCTTCTTAATCACTTGCTGCACCTGCATACTAATCTTTTGAGTTTCGTGCACCAGGACCCCCAGATCCCTTTGCACTTCAGTACTCTCCAGTTTCTTGCCAATAAGATAATAAATTGCTCTAGGATTTTTCCTGCCAAAGTGCATCACCTCACACTTTCCAGTGTTTTATTCCATTTGCCAAATCTCTGCCCACTTACTTAGCCTGTCTATGTCCCCTTGCAGGTTTTTTATGTCCTCCTCACTCACTACTTTCCCTCCCATCTTAGTATCATCTGCAAATGTTGATATGTTACACTTGGTCCCTTCCTCCAAATCGTTAATATAGATTGTAAAGAGTTGGGGACCCAGCACTGACCCCTGTGGAACACCACTAGTTACTGATTGCCAGTCTGAGAATGAAACATTTATCCCAACTCTTTGCTTTCTGTTAGATAGCCAATCCTCTATCCATGCCAGAATATTACCCCCAATCCCGTGATTTTTTACCTTAAGCAATAATCTTTTGTGTGGCACCTTGTCAAATGCCTTTTGGAAGTTTAAATACACTACGTCCACTGGTTCCCCTTTATCCACTCTATATGTTACTTCCTCAAAGAACTCCAGCAAATTTGTCAAACATGACTTCCCCTTCGTAAAACCATGCTGACTTTGTCCTATTAAATTATGATTATCCAAATGCCCTGTTACTGTTTCCTTAATAATGGACTCCAAAATTTTACCTACCACAGATGTTAGGCTAACCGGGCTATAGTTACCAGCCTTCAGTCTACTGCCCTTTTTAAATAAGGGTGTTACATTAGCAGTTTTCCAGTCTGCCGGGAGTTTTGAAAAATTATTACCAATGCATCTACAATCCCTACCGCCACTTCCTTCAAGACTCTAGGATGTAAGCCATCAGGTCCAGGTGATTTATCCGCCTTGAGTCCCATTATTTTACCGAGTACCACTTCCTTAGTGATTTTGATCGTGTTTAGCTCCTCTCCCCCTATAGCCCCCCTGTTTGTCTAGTGTTGGGATATTCTTAGTGTCCTCTACTGTAAAGACTGATACAAAATATTCATTCAGTGTTTTTGCCATCTCCATATTTCCCACCATTAATTTCCCGGTCTCATCCTCTAAGGGACCAACATTTACTTTAGCCACCCTTTTTCTTTTTATATAACTATAAAAACTCTTACTATCTGTTTTTATATTTTTTGCTAATTTACTTTCATAATCTATCTTCCCTTTCTTAATCAATCTTTTTGTTATTTTTTGCTGCCTTTTAAAGTTTTCCCAATCCTCTGTCCTCCCACTAGATTTCGCTACCTTATATGCCCTTGTTTTTAGTCGAATACTATCCTTAATTTCTTTACTTAGCCACGGATGACTGTCCTTTCTATTACACCCTTTTCTTTTCAGTGGAATATATTTTTTTTGGAAGTTGTAAAATAACTCCTTGAATGTACACCACTGATCATGTGTCGTCTTACCCTTTAATCTATTTTCCCAATCCACTCTACTCAATTCTGCACGCATACCTTCATAGTCACCTTTATTCAAGCTTAGCACGCTTGTTTGAGATCCAACCTTCTCACCCTCTAATTGAATATGGAATTCAACCATGTTATGGTCACTCATTCCAAGGGGATCCTTTACGAGGACATTTTTAATTAATCCTGTCTCGTTACACAAGACCAGATCTAAGGTTGCTTGCCCCCTGGTCGGTTCAGTTACATACTGCTCAAGAAACCCATCCCTAATACACTCAATGAACTCATCCTCAAGGCAGCCCTGCCCCATTTGATTTGTCCAATTAATATGATAGTCAAAATCCCCCATAATTATAGATGTTCCCTTATTACATGCCTCAACTATTTGTTCTTATATATTGACCAGAATGACAGCGGGCGAAGAGGCTAACATAATGAGAACAAATTGCATGGACAAGGCTTGTGCTCCACTCCATGTAGTAAATTAGGGGCGTCTTAATTAAGATGATTAATGACGATTAAATAATTTGATATAGTTGATGGGTGAAGAGGAGACCAAGGGGGCACAAACTGAAAAGAAGAGCTATAACGTTTAGGGGTGAGCAGAGTTTGAATCCTATGTTGTCAGGGTGTGAGAGGAGTTTGCATCCTGTGTTGTCAGAGGTGTGAGAGGAGTTTGCACCCTGTGTTGTGAGGGTGTGAGTGGTGTTTGCATCCTGTGTGGTCAGTGTGTGAGAGGAGATTGCATCCTGTGTTGTCAGAGGTGTTAGAGGAGTTTGCACCCTGTGTTGTCAGTGTGTGAGAGGAGTTTGCACCCTGTGTTGTCAGGGTGTGAGTGGAGTTTGCACTCTGTGTAGTCAGGGTGTGAGAGGGGATTGCACTCTGTGTTGTCAGAGTGTGACAGGAGTTTGCACCCTGTGTTGTCAGAGGAGTTAGAGGAGTTTGCACTCTGTGTTGTCAGGGTGTGAGTGGACTTTGCACTCTGTTTTTTCAGGCAGTGAGTGGAGTTTGCACCCTATGTTGTTAGGGTGTGAGAGGAGTTTGCACCCTTTGTTGTTGAAGTTTAAGTGGAGTTAGCACACTGTGTTGTCAGGGTGTGAGAGGAGTTTGCTCCCTATGTTTTCAGGGTGTGAGAGGAGTTTGAATCCTGTGTTGTCAGCGTGTGAGTGGAGTTTGCGCGTTGTGTTGTCAGGGTGTGAAAGGAGTTTGCACCCTATGTTGTCAGGGTGTGAGAGGAGTTTGCACCCTATGTTGTCAGGGTGTGAGAGGAGTTTGCTCCCTATGTTTTCAGGGTGTGAGAGGAGTTTGAATCCTGTGTTGTCAGCGTGTGAGTGGAGTTTGCGCGTTGTGTTGTCAGGGTGTGAAAGGAGTTTGCACCCTATGTTGTCAGGGTGTGAGAGGAGTTTGCACCCTATGTTGTCAGGGTGTGAGAGGAGTTTGCACCCTGTGTTGTCAGGGTGTGAGAGGATTTTGCACTCTGTATTGTTAGGGTGTGATTGGAGTTTGCACTCTGTATTGTCAGGGGTGTGAGAGGAGTTTGCACTCTGTGTTTTCAGGGGTATGAGAGGAGTTTGCACACTGTGTTGTCAAGGGTGTGAGAGGAGTTTGCACTCTGTGTTGTCAGGGTGTGAGAGGAGTTTGCTCCCTATGTTTTCAGGGTGTGAGAGGAGTTTGAATCCTGTGTTGTCAGCGTGTGAGTGGAGTTTGCGCGTTGTGTTGTCAGGGTGTGAAAGGAGTTTGCACCCTATGTTGTCAGGGTGTGAGAGGAGTTTGCACCCTATGTTGTCACGGTGTGAGAGGAGTTTGCTCCCTATGTTTTCAGGGTGTGAGAGGAGTTTGAATCCTGTGTTGTCAGCGTGTGAGTGGAGTTTGCGCGTTGTGTTGTCAGGGTGTGAAAGGAGTTTGCACCCTATGTTGTCAGGGTGTGAGAGGAGTTTGCACCCTATGTTGTCAGGGTGTGAGAGGAGTTTGCACCCTGTGTTGTCAGGGTGTGAGAGGATTTTGCACTCTGTATTGTTAGGGTGTGATTGGAGTTTGCACTCTGTATTGTCAGGGGTGTGAGAGGAGTTTGCACTCTGTGTTTTCAGGGGTATGAGAGGAGTTTGCACACTGTGTTGTCAAGGGTGTGAGAGGAGTTTGCACTCTGTGTTGTCAGGGTGTGAGAGGAGTTTGCACTCTGTGTTGTCAGTTTGTGAGAGGAGTTTGCACTCTGCGTTGTCAGGGGTGTGAGAGGGGTTTGCACTCTGTGTCGTCAGGGGTGTGAGTGGAGTTTGCACTCTGTGTTGTCAGGGGTGTGAGTGGAGTTTGCACTCTGTGTTTTCAGGGGTATGAGAGGAGTTTGCACACTGTGTTGTCAGGGTGTGAGAGGGGTTTGCACTCTGTGTTGTCAGGGTGTGAGAGGGGTTTGCACTCTGTGTTGTCAGGGTGTGAGAGGAGTTTGCACACTGTGTTGTCAGGCTTGTGAGAGCAGTTTGCACTCTGTGTTGTCAGGGTGTGAGAGGAGTTTGCACGCTGTGTTGTCAGGGTGTGAGAGGAGTTTGCACTCTGTGTTGTCAGGGTGTGAGAGGAGTTTGCACTCTGTGTTGTCAGGGTGTGAGAGCAGTTTGCCGCCTGTGTTGTCAGGGTGTGAGAGGAGTTTGCACTCTGTGTTTTCAGGGTGTGAGAGGAGTTTGCACTCTGTGTTGTCAGGGTGTGGGAGGAGTTTGCGGGCTGTGTTGTCAGGGTGTGAGAGGAGTTTGCACTCTGTGTTTTCAGGGTGTGAGAGGAGTTTGCACGCTGTGTTGTCAGGGTGTGAGAGCAGTTTGCACTCTGTGTTGTCAGGGGTGCGAGAGGAGTTTGCGCGCTGTGTTGTCAGGATGTGAGAGGAGTTTGCACCCTATGTTGTCAGGGTGTGAGGAGTTTGCACTCTGATTTGTGAGGGTGTGAGAGGAGTTTGCGCGCTGTTTTGTCAGGCTGTGAGAGGAGTTTGCGCGCTGTGTTGTCTGGGTGTGAGAGGAGTTTGCACCCTGTGTTGTCAGGGTGTGAGAGGAGTTTGCATCCTGTGTTGTCAGTGTGTGAGAGGAGTTTGCATCCTGTGTTGTCAGGGTGTGAGAGGAGTTTGCACTCTGTGTTTTCAGGGGTATGAGAGGACTTTGGCTCTGTGTTGTCAGGGTGTGAGAGGGGTTTGCACACTGTATTGTCAGGGTGTGAGAGGGGTTTGCACCCTGTGTTGTCAGGGTGTGAGAGGGGTTTGCACTCTGTGTTGTCAGGGTGTGACAGGTGATTGCACACTGTGTTGTCAGGGTGCGGGAGGAGTTTGCACCCTGTGTTGTCAGGGTGTGAGTGGAGTTTGCACCCTGTATTGTCAGGGTGTGAGAGGAGTTTGCACACTGTGTTGTCAGGGTGTGAGTGGAGTTTGCATCCTGTGTTGTCAGGGTGTGAGAGCAGTTTGCACCCTGTGTTCTCAGGGTGTGAGAGCAGTTTGCACTCTGTGTTGTCAGGCTGTGAGAGGAGTTTGCACCCTGTCTTTTCAGTGTGTGAGAGGAGATTGCACCCTAACTTTTCAGTGTGTGAGAGGGTTTGGAATTGTGTGTTCTCAGGATGTGAGCGGAGTTTGCACCCTGTGTTTTCAGGGTGTGAGCGGAGTATGCACCCTGTGTTGTCAGGGTGTGAGAGGTGTTTGAATTCTGTGTTGTCAGGGAAGTGACAGGAGATTGCATCCTATGTTGTCAAGGTGTGGGAGGAGTTTGCACACTGTGTTGTCTGGGTGTGAGTGGACTTTGCACCCTGTGTTGTCAGGGTGTGACAGGAGTTTGCACACTGTGTTTTCAGGGTGTGAGAGGAGTTTGCACACTGTGTTGTCAGGGTGTGAGAGGAGTTTGCGCGCTGTGTTGTCAGGGTGTGAGTGGAGTTTGCATCCTCTGTTGTCAGGGTGTGAGAGGAGTTTGCACTCTGTGTTGTCAGGGTGTGAGAGGAGTTTTCACTCTGTATTGTGAGGGTGTGAGAGGAGTTTGCACACTGTGTTGTCAGGGGGTGAGAGGTGTTTGCACTCTGTATTGTCAGTGTGTGAGAGGAGTTTGCACACTGTGTTGTCAGATTTTGACAGGAATTTGCACTCTGTGTTGTCAGGGGTGTGAGAGGAGTTTGCACCCAGTGTTCTCAGGGTGTGAGAGGAGATTGCACTCTGTGTTGTCAGGGTGTGAGAGGAGTTTGCATTCTCTGTTTTCAGGGGTTTGAGAGGAGATTGCACACTGTGTTGTCAGGGTGTGAGAGGAGTTTACGCGCTGTGTTGTCTGGGTATGAGAGGAGTTTGCACCCTGTGTTGTCAGGGTGTTAGAGGAGTTTGCACACTGTGTTGTCAGGGTGTGAGAGGTGTTTGCACACTGTGTTTTCAGGGGTGTGAGAGGAGATTGCACACAGTGTTGTCAGGCTGTGAGAGGAGATTGCACTCTGTGCTGTCAGGGTGTGAGAGGAGTTTGCACGCTGTGTTGTCTGGGTGTGAGAGGAGTTTGCACACTGTGTTGTCAGGGTGTGAGAGGTGTTTGCACTCTGTGTTTTCAGGGGTGTGAGAGGAGATTGCACACAGTGTTGTCAGGGTGTGAGAGGAGTTTGCACTCTGTGCTGTCAGGGTGTGAGAGGAGTTTGCATTCTGTGATGTCAGATTTTGACAGGAGTTTGCACATTGTGTTGTCAGGGCTGTGAGAGGAGTTTGCACTCTGTGTTTTCATTTTTTGACAGGAGTTTGCACTCTGTGTTGTCAGGGGTGTGAGAGGAGTTTGCATCCTGTGTTGTCAGGGTGTGAGAGGAGTTTGCACCCTGTGTTGTCACGGTGTGAGAGGAGTTTGCACCCTGTGTTGTCAGCGTGTGACAGGAATTTGCACTCTGTGTTTTCAGGGTGTGAGAGGGGTTTGCACTCTGTATTGTCAGAGTGTGAGATGGGTTTGCACTCTGTGTTGTCAGGGTGTGAGAGGTGTTTGCACACTGTGTTGTCAGGGTGTGAGAGGAGTTTGCACCCTGTGTTGTCAGTGTGTGGGAGGAGATTGCACACAGTGTTGTCAGGGTGTGAGTGGAGTTTGCATCCTGTGTTGTCAGGGTGTGAGAGGAGTTTGTGCGCTGTGTTGTCAGGGTGTGAGAGGAGTTTGCACTCTGTGTTGTCAGGGTGTGAGAGGAGTTTGCACTCTGTGTTGTCAGGGTGTGAGAGGAGTTTGCACCCTGTCCTTTCAGTGTGTGAGAGGAGATTGCACCCTGACTTTTCAGTGTGTGAGAGGGGTTGGAATTGTGTGTTCTCAGGATGTGAGTGGAGTTTGCACCCTGTGTTTTCAGGGTGTGAGAGGAGTATGCACCCTGTGTTGTCAGGGTGTGAGATGTGTTTGAATTCAGTGTTGTCAGGGTGTGACAGGAGATTGCATCCTATGTTGTCAAGGTGTGAGTGGAGTTTGCACTCTGTGTTGTCAAGGTGTGAGAGGAGTTTGCACACTGTGTTGTCAGGGTGTGAGAGGAGTTTGCACCCTGTGTTGTCAGGGTGTGAGAGGAGTTTGCACACTGTGTTGTCAGGGGTGTGAGAGGTGTTTGCACTCTGTATTCTCAGGGTGTGAGAGGAGATTGCACTCTGTGTTGTCAGGGTGTGAGAGGAGTTTGCATTCTCTGTTTTCAGGGGTTTGAGAGGAGATTGCACACTGTGTTGTCAGGGTGTGAGAGGAGTTTACGCGCTGTGTTGTCTGGGTATGAGAGGAGTTTGCACACTGTGTTGTCAGGGTGTGAGAGGTGTTTGCACTCTGTGTTTTCAGGGGTGTGAGAGGAGATTGCACACAGTGTTGTCAGGGTGTGAGAGGAGTTTGCACTCTGTGCTGTCAGGGTGTGAGAGGAGTTTGCATTCTGTGATGTCAGATTTTGACAGGAGTTTGCACATTGTGTTGTCAGGGCTGTGAGAGGAGTTTGCACTCTGTGTTTTCATTTTTTGACAGGAGTTTGCACTCTGTGTTGTCAGGGGTGTGAGAGGAGTTTGCATCCTGTGTTGTCAGGGTGTGAGAGGAGTTTGCATCCTGTGTTGTCAGGGGTGTGAGAGGAGTTTGCACCCTGTGTTGTCAGGATGTGAGAGGGGTTTGCACACTGTGTTGTCAGGGTGTGAGAGGAGATTGCACTCTGTTTTGTCAGGGTGTAAGAGGAGTTTGCACTCTGTGTTATCAGGGTGTGAGAGGAGATTGCACTCTGTGTTGTCAGGGGGTGAGAGCAGTTTGCACTCTCTGTTTTCAGGGGTATGAGAGGAGTTTGCACACTGTGTTGTCAGGGTGTGAGAGGAGTTTGCACTCTGCGTTGTCAGGGTGTGAGAGGAGATTGCACTCTGTGTTGTCAGGGTGTGAGAGGGGTTTGCACTCTGTATTGTCAGAGTGTGAGAGGGGTTTGCACTCTGTGTTGTCAGTGTGTGAGAGGAGTTTGCACACTGTGTTGTCAGGGTGTGAGAGGAGTTTGCACCCTGTGTTGTCAGGGTGTGAGAGGAGTTTGCGCGCTGTGTTGTCAGGGTGTGAGTGGAGTTTGCATCCTGTGTTGTCAGGGTGTGAGAGGAGTTTGCGCGCTTTGTTGTCAGGGTGTGAGAGGAGTTTGCACTCTGTGTTGTCAGGGTGTGAGAGGAGTTTGCACTCTGTATTGTCAGGGTGTGAGAGGAGTTTGCACCCTGTCCTTTCAGTGTGTGAGAGGAGATTGCACCCTGACTTTTCAGTGTGTGAGAGGGGTTGGAATTGTGTGTTCTCAGGATGTGAGCGGAGTTTGCACCCTGTGTTTTCAGGGTGTGAGAGGAGTATGCACCCTGTGTTGTCAGGGTGTGAGATGTGTTTGAATTCAGTGTTGTCAGGGTGTGACAGGAGATTGCATCCTATGTTGTCAAGGTGTGAGTGGAGTTTGCACTCTGTGTTGTCAAGGTGTGAGAGGAGTTTGCACACTGTGTTGTCAGGGTGTGAGATGAGTTTGCACCCTGTGTTGTCAGGGTGTTAGAGGAGTTTGCACACTGTGTTGTCAGGGTGTGAGAGGTGTTTGCACTCTGTGTTTTCAGGGGTGTGAGAGGAGATTGCACACAGTGTTGTCAGGCTGTGAGAGGAGATTGCACTCTGTGCTGTCAGGGTGTGAGAGGAGTTTGCACGCTGTGTTGTCTGGGTGTGAGAGGAGTTTGCACACTGTGTTGTCAGGGTGTGAGAGGTGTTTGCACTCTGTGTTTTCAGGGGTGTGAGAGGAGATTGCACACAGTGTTTTCAGGGTGTGAGAGGAGTTTGCACTCTGTGTTGTCAGGGTGTGAGAGGAGTTTGCATTCTGTGTTGTCAGATTTTGACAGGAGTTTGCACATTGTGTTGTCAGGGCTGTGAGAGGAGTTTGCACTCAGTGTTTTCATTTTTTGACAGGAGTTTGCACTCTGTGTTGTCAGGGGTGTGAGAGGAGTTTGCACCCTGTGTTGTCAGGGTGTGAGAGGAGTTTGCACCCTGTGTTGTCACGGTGTGAGAGGAGTTTGCACCCTGTGTTGTCAGCGTGTGACAGGAGGCTGCACCCTGTGTTGTCAGGGTGTGAGAGGAGTTTGCACCCTGTGTTGTCAGGGTGTGAGAGGAGTTTGCACCCTGTGTTGTCAGGGTGTGAGAGGAGTTTGCACCCTGTGTTGTCACGGCGTGAGAGGAGTTTGCACTCTGTGTTGTCAGCGTGTGACACGAGGCTGCACCCTGTGTTTTCAGGGTGTGAGAGGAGTTTGCACCCTGTGTTGTCAGGGTGTGAGAGGAGTTTGCACCCTGTGTTGTCAGGGTGTGAGAGGAGTTTGCACCCTGTGTTGTCAGGGTGTGACAAAGTTTGCATCCTGTGTTTTCAGGGGTATGAGAGGACTTTGGCTCTGTGTTGTCAGGGTGTGAGAGGAGTTTGCACTCTGTGTTGTCAGGGGTGTGGGAGCAGTTTGCCCTCTGTGTTGTCAGGGTGTGAGAGGAGTTTGCACGCTGTGTTGTCAGGGTGTGAGAGGTGTTTGCACTCTGTGTTGTCAGGGTGTGAGAGGAGTTTGCACTCTGTGTTGTCAGGGTGTGAGAGGAGTTTGCCGCCTGTGTTTTCAGGGTGTGAGAGGAGTTTGCACTCTGTGTTGTCAGGGTGTGGGAGGAGTTTGCGGGCTGTGTTGTCAGGGTGTGAGAGCAGTTTGCACTCTGTGTTGTCAGGGCTGTGAGAGGAGTTTGCGCGCTGTGTTGTCAGGATGTGAGAGGAGTTTGCACCCTGTGTTGTCAGGGTGTGAGAGGTGTTTGCACTCTGTGTTTTCAGGGGTGTGAGAGGAGTTTGCACACAGTGTTGTCAGGGTGTGAGAGGAGTTTGCGGGCTGTGTTGTCAGGGTGTGAGAGCAGTTTGCACTCTGTGTTGTCAGGGCTGTGAGAGGAGTTTGTGCGCTGTGTTGTCAGGATGTGAGAGGAGTTTGCACACTGTGTTGTCAGGGTGTGAGAGGTGTTTGCACTCTGTGTTTTCAGGGGTGTGAGAGGAGTTTGCACACAGTGTTGTCAGGGTGTGAGAGGAGTTTGCACTCTGTGTTGTCAGGGTGTGAGAGGAGTTTGCATTCTGTGTTGTCAGATTTTGACAGGAGTTTGCACATTGTGTTGTCAGGACTGTGAGAGGAGTTTGCACTCTGTGTTTTCATTTTTTGACAGGAGTTTGCACTCTGTGTTATCAGGGGTGTGAGAGGAGTTTGCATCCTGTGTTGTCAGCGTGTGAGAGGAGTTTGCACCCTGTGTTGTCACGGTGTGAGAGGAGTTTGCACCCTGTGTTGTCAGCGTGTGACAGGAGGTTGCACCCTGTGTTGTCAGGGTGTGAGAGGAGTTTGCACCCTGTGTTGTCATGGTGAGAGAGGAGTTTGCACCCTGTGTTGTCAGGGTGTGAGAGGAGTTTGCACCCTGTGTTGTCAGGGTGTGACAGGAGTTTGCACCCGGTGTTTTCAGGGGTATGAGAGGACTTTGGCTCTGTGTTGTCAGGGTGTGAGAGGAGTTTGCACTCTGCGTTGTCAGGGTGTGAGAGGAGTTTGCACTCTGTGTTTTCAGGGTGTGAGAGGGGTTTGCACTCTGTCTTGTCAGAGTGTGAGAGGTGTTTGCACTCTGTGTTGTCAGGGTGTGAGAGGTGTTTGCACACTGTGTTGTCAGGGTGTGAGAGGAGTTTGCACCCTGTGTTGTCAGGGTGTGAGAGGAGTTTGCGCGCTGTGTTGTCAGAGTGTGAGTGGAGTTTGCATCCTGTGTTGTCAGGGTGTGAGAGGAGTTTGCGCGCTGTGTTGTCAGGGTGTGAGAGGTGTTTGCACTCTGTGTTGTCAGGGTGTAAGAGGAGTTTGCACTCTGTGTTGTCAGGGTGTGAGAGGAGTTTGCACTCTGTGTTCTCAGGGTGTGAGAGGAGATTGCACTCTGTGTTGTCAGGCTGTGAGAGCAGTTTGCACTCTCTGTTTTCAGGGGTATGAGAGGAGATTGCACTCTGTGTTGTCAGGCTGTGAGAGCAGTTTGCACTCTCTGTTTTCAGGGGTATGAGAGGAGTTTGCACACTGTGTTGTCAGGGTGTGAGAGGAGTTTGCACTCTGCGTTGTCAGGGTGTGAGAGGAGTTTGCACTCTGTGTTTTCAGGGTGTGAGAGGGGTTTGCACTCTGTATTGTCAGAGTGTGAGAGCGGTTTGCACTCTGTGTTGTCAGGGTGTGAGCGGTGTTTGCACACTGTGTTGTCAGGGTGTGAGAGGAGTTTGCACCCTGTGTTGTCAGGGTGTGAGAGGAGTTTGCGCGCTGTGTTGTCAGGGTGTGAGTGGAGTTTGCATCCTGTGTTGTCAGGGTGTGAGAGGAGTTTGCGCGCTGTGTTGTCAGGGTGTGAGAGGAGTTTGCACTCTGTGTTGTCAGGGTGTGAGAGGAGTTTGCACTCTGTATTGTCAGGGTGTGAGAGGAGTTTGCACCCTGTCCTTTCAGTGTGTGAGAGGAGATTGCACCCTGACTTTTCAGTGTGTGAGAGGGGTTGGAATTGTGTGTTCTCAGGATGTGAGCGGAGTTTGCACCCTGTGTTTTCAGGGTGTGAGAGGAGTATGCGCCCTGTGTTGTCAGGGTGTGAGATGTATTTGAATTCAGTGTTGTCAGGGTGTGACAGGTGATTGCATCCTATGTTGTCAAGGTGTGAGTGGAGTTTGCACTCTGTGTTGTCAAGGTGTAAGAGGAGTTTGCACACTGTGTTGTCAGGGTGTGAGAGGAGTTTGCACCCTGTGTTGTCAGGGTGTGAGAGGAGTTTGCACACTGTGTTGTCAGCGGTGTGAGAGGTGTTTGCACTCTGTATTCTCAGTGTGTGAGAGGTGTTTGCACAGTGTGTTGTCAGATTTTGACAGGAGTTTTCTCTGTGTTGTCAGGGGTGTGAGAGGTGTTTGCACCCTGTGTTGTCAGGGAGTGAGAGGAGTTTGCACACTGTGTTGTCAGGGTGTGAGAGGAGATTGCACTCTGTGTTGTCAGGGTGTGAGAGGAGTTTGCACTCTGTGTTCTCAGGGTGTAAGAGGAGTTTGCACTCTGTGTTCTCAGGGTGTGAGAGGAGTTTGCACTTTGTGTTGTCAGGGTGTGAGAGGAGATTGCACTCTGTGTTGTCAGGGTGTGAGAGGAGTTTGCATTCTCTGTTTTCAGGGGTATGAGAGGAGATTGCACACTGTGTTGTCAGGGTGTGAGAGGAGTTTGCGCGCTGTGTTGTCTGGGTGTGAGAGGAGTTTGCACCCTGTGTTGTCAGGGTGTTAGAGGAGTTTGCACACTGTGTTGTCAGGGTGTGAGAGGTGTTTGCACTCTGTGTTTTCAGGGGTGTGAGAGGAGATTGCACACAGTGTTGTCAGGCTGTGAGAGGAGATTGCACTCTGTGCTGTCAGGGTGTGAGAGGAGATTGCACACAGTGTTGTCAGGGTGTGAGAGGAGTTTGCACGCTGTGTTGTCTGGGTGTGAGAGGAGTTTGCACCCTGTGTTGTCAGGGTGTGAGAGGTGTTTGCACCCTGTGTTGTCAGGGTGTTAGAGGAGTTTGCACACTGTGTTGTCAGGGTGTGAGAGGTGTTTGCACTCTGTGTTTTCAGGGGTGTGAGAGGAGATTGCACACAGTGTTGTCAGGGTGTGAGAGGAGTTTGCATTCTGTGTTGTCGGATTTTGACAGGAGTTTGCACATTGTGTTGTCAGGGCTGTGAGAGGAGTTTGCACTCTGTGTTTTCATTTTTTGACAGGTGTTTTCACTCTGTGTTGTCAGGGGTGTGAGAGGAGTTTGCATCCTGTGTTGTCAGGGTGTGAGAGGAGTTTGCACCCTGTGTTGTCACGGTGTGAGAGGAGTTTGCACCCTGTGTTGTCAGGGTGTGACAGGAGGCTGCACCCTGTGTTGTCAGGGTGTGAGAGGAGTTTGCACCCTGTGTTGTCAGGGTGTGAGAGGAGTTTGCACCCTGTGTTGTCAGGGTGTGAGAGGAGTTTGCACCCTGTGTTGTCAGGGTGTGACAGGAGTTTGCACCCTGTGTTTTCAGGGGTATGAGAGGACTTTGGCTCTGTGTTGTCAGGGTGTGAGAGGAGTTTGCACTCTTCGTTGTCAGGGGTGTGGGAGCAGTTTGCACTCTGTGTTGTCAGGGTGTGAGAGGAGTTTGCACGCTGTGTTGTCAGGGTGTGAGAGGAGTTTGCACTCTGTGTTGTCAGGGTGTGAGAGGAGTTTGCACTCTGTGTTGTCAGGGTGTGAGAGGAGTTTGCCGCCTGTGTTGTCTGGGTGTGAGAGGAGTTTGCACTCTGTGTTGTCAGTGTGTGAGAGGAGTTTGCACTCTGTGTTTTCAGGGTGTGAGAGGAGTTTGCACTCTGTGTTGTCAGGGTGTGGGAGGAGTTTGCGGGCTGTGTTGTCAGGGTGTGAGAGCAGTTTGCACTCTGTGTTTTCAGGGGTGTGAGAGGAGTTTGCACACAGTGTTGTCAGGGTGTGAGAGGAGCTTTGCACCCTGTTTTGTCAGGGTGTTAGAGGAGTTTGCACACTGTTTTGTCAGGGTGTGAGAGGTGTTTGCACTCTGTGTTTTCAGGGGTGTGAGAGGAGTTTGCACACAGTGTTGTCAGGGTGTGAGAGGAGTTTGCACTCTGTGTTGTCAGGGTGTGAGAGGAGTTTGCATTCTGTGTTGTCAGATGTTGACAGGAGTTTGCACATTGTGTTGTCAGGGTGTGAGAGGAGTTTGCACCCTGTGTTGTCACGGTGTGAGAGGAATTTGCACACTGTGTTGTCAGCGTGTGACAGGAGGTTGCACCCTGTGTTGTCAGGGTGTGAGAGGAGTTTGCACCCTGTGTTGTCATGGTGAGAGAGGAGTTTGCACCCTGTGTTGTCAGGGTGTGAGAGGAGTTTTCACCCTGTGTTGTCAGGGTGTGACAGGAGTTTGCAGCCGGTGTTTTCAGGGGTGTGAGAGGACTTTGGCTCTGTGTTGTCAGGGTGTGAGAGGAGTTTGCACTCTGTGTTTTCAGGGTGTGAGAGGGGTTTGCACTCTGTATTGTCAGAGTGTGAGAGGGGTTTGCACACTGTGTTGTCAGGGTGTGAGAGGAGTTTGCACCCTGTGTTGTCAGGGTGTGAGAGGAGTTTGCGCGCTGTGTTGTCAGGGTGTGAGTGGAGTTTGCGTCCTGTGTTGTCAGGGTGTGAGAGGAGTTTGCGCGCTGTGTTGTCAGGGTGTGAGAGGCGTTTGCACTCTGTGTTGTCAGGGTGTAAGAGGAGTTTGCACTCTGTGTTGTCAGGGTGTGAGAGGAGTTTGCACTCTGTGTTCTCAGGGAGTGAGAGGAGATTGCACTCTGTGTTGTCAGGCTGTGAGAGCAGTTTGCACTCTCTGTTTTCAGGGGTATGAGAGGAGTTTGCACACTGTGTTGTCAGGGTGTGAGAGGAGTTTGCACGCTGTGTTGTCTGGGTGTGAGAGGAGTTTGCACCCTGTGTTGTCAGGGTGTTAGAGGAGTTTGCACACTGTGTTGTCAGGGTGTGAGAGGTGTTTGCACTCTGTGTTTTCAGGGGTGTGAGAGGAGATTGCACACAGTGTTGTCAGGGTGTGAGAGGAGTTTGCACTCTGTGTTGTCAGGGTGTGAGAGGAGTTTGCATTCTGTGTTTTCATTTTTTGACAGGAGTTTGCACTCTGTGTTATCAGGGGTGTGAGAGGAGTTTGCACCCTGTGTTGTCACGGTGTGAGAGGAGTTTGCACCCTGTGTTGTCAGCGTGTGACAGGAGTTTGCACCCTGTGTTGTCAGGGTGTGAGAGGAGTTTGCACCCTGTGTTGTCAGGATGTGAGAGGAGTTTGCACCCTGTGTTGTCACGGTGTGAGAGGAGTTTGCACCCTGTGTTATCAGCGTGTGACAGGAGTTTGCACCCTGTGTTGTCAGGGGTATGAGAGGAGTTTGCGCGCTGTGTTGTCAGGGTTTGAGAGGAGTTTGCACTCTGTGTTGTCAGGGTGTGAGAGGAGTTTGCACTCTGTGTTGTCAGGGTGTGAGAGGAGTTTGCACTCTGTGTTCTCAGGGTGTGAGAGGAGATTGCACTCTGTGTTGTCAGGCTGTGAGAGCAGTTTGCACTCTCTGCATTCAGGGGTATGAGAGGAGTTTGCACACTGTGTTGTCAGGGTGTGAGAGGAGTTTGCACGCTGTGTTGTCTGGGTGTGAGAGGAGTTTGCACACAGTGTTGTCAGGGTGTGAGAGGAGTTTGCACTCTGTGTTGTCAGGGTGTGAGAGGAGTTTGCATTCTGTGTTGTCAGATTTTGACAGGAGTTTGCACACTGTGTTGTCAGGGTGTGAGAGGAGTTTGCACCCTGTGTTGTCAGGGTGTGAGAGGAGTTTGCGCGCTGTGTTGTCAGGGTTTGAGAGGAGTTTGCACTCTGTGTTGTCAGGGTGTGAGAGGAGTTTGCACTCTGTGTTCTCAGGGTGTGAGAGGAGATTGCACTCTGTGTTGTCATGCTGTGAGAGCAGTTTGCACTCTCTGTTTTCAGGGTTATGAGAGGAGTTTGCACACTGTGTTGTCAGGGTGTGAGAGGAGTTTGCACGCTGTGTTGTCTGGGTGTGAGGGGAGTTTGCACCCTGTGTTGTCAGGGTGTTAGAGGAGTTTGCACACTGTGTTGTCAGGGTGTGAGAGGTGTTTGCACTCTGTGTTTTCAGGGGTGTGAGAGGAGATTGCACACAGTGTTGTCAGGTGTGAGAGGAGTTTGCACTCTGTGTTGTCAGGGTGTGAGAGGAGTTTGCATTCTGTGTTGTCAGATTTTGACAGGAGTTTGCACATTGTGTTGTCAGGGGTGTGAGAGGAGGTTGCACTCTGTGTTTTCATTTTTTGACAGGAGTTTGCACTCTGTGTTATCAGGGGTGTGAGAGGAGTTTGCACCCTGTGTTGTCAGGGTGTGAGAGGAGTTTGCACCCTGTGTTGTCACGGTGTGAGAGGAGTTTGCACCCTGTGTTGTCAGCGTGTGACAGGAGGTTGCACCCTGTGTTGTCAGGGTGTGAGAGGAGTTTGCACCCTGTGTTTTCAGGGTGTGAGAGGAGTTTGCACACTGTGTTGTCAGGGTGTGAGAGGAGTTTGCACCCTGTGTTGTCAGGGTGTGAGAGGAGTTTGCGCGCTGTGTCGTCAGGGTGTGAGTGGAGTTTGCATCCTGTGTTGTCAGGGTGTGAGAGGCGTTTGCGCGCTGTGTTGTCAGGGTGTGTGAGGAGTTTGCACTCTGTGTTGTCAGTGTGTGAGAGGAGTTTGCACTCTGTATTGTCAATGTGTGAGAGCAGTTTGCACTCTGTGTTGTCAGGCTGTGAGAGGAGTTTGCACCCTGTCCTTTCAGTGTGTGAGAGGAGTTTGCACCCTGTCTTTTCAGTGTGTGAGAGGAGATTGCACCCTGACTTTTCAGTGTGTGAGAGGTGTTGGAATTGTGTGTTCTCAGGATGTGAGCGGAGTTTGCACCCTGTGTTTTCAGGGTGTGAGAGGAGTATGCACCCTGTGTTGTCAGGGTGTGAGATGTGTTTGAATTCAGTGTTGTCAGGGTGTGACAGGAGATTGCATCCTATGTTGTCAAGGTGTGAGAGGAGTTTGCACACTGTGTTGTCAGGGTGTGAGAGGAGTTTGCACCCTGTGTTGTCAGGGTGTGAGAGGAGTTTGCACACTGTGTTGTCAGGGGTGTGAGAGGTGTTTGCACTCTGTATTCTCAGTGTGTGAGAGGTGTTTGCACAGTGTGTTGTCAGATTTTGACAGGAGTTTTCTCTGTGTTGTCAGGGGTGTGAGAGGTGTTTGCACCCTGTGTTGTCAGGGAGTGAGAGGAGTTTGCACGCTGTGTTGTCAGGGTGTTAGAGGAGTTTGCACAATGTGTTGTCAGGGTGTGAGAGGTGTTTGCACTCTGTGTTTTCAGGGGTGTGAGAGGAGTTTGCACACAGTGTTGTCAGGGTGTGAGAGGAGTTTGCACTCGGTGTTGTCAGGGTGTGAGAGGAGTTTGCATTCTGTGTTGTCAGATTTTGACAGGAGTTTGCACATTGTGTTGTCAGGGCTGTGAGAGGAGTTTGCACTCTGCGTTTTCATTTTTTGACAGGAGTTTGCACCCTGTGTTGTCAGGGTGTGAGAGGAGTTTGCACCCTGTGTTGTCAGGGTGTGAGAGGAGTTTGCACCCTGTGCTGTCAGGGTGTGAGAGGAGTTTGCACTCTGTGTTTTCAGGGTGTGAGAGGGGTTTGCACTCTGTATTGTCAGGGCTGTGAGAGGGGTTTGCACTCTGTGTTGTCAGGGTGTGAGAGTTGTTTGCACACTGTGTTGTCAGGGCGTGAGAGGAGTTTGCACCCTGTGTTGTCAGGGTGTGAGAGGAGTTTGCGCGCTGTGTTGTCAGGGTGTGAGTGGAGTTTGCATCCTGTGTTGTCAGGGTGTGAGAGGAGTTTGCGCGCTGTGTTGTCAGGGCTGTGAGAGGAGTTTGCACTCTGCGTTTTCATTTTTTGACAGGAGCTTGCACTCTGTGTTATCAGCGGTGTGAGAGGAGTTTTCACCCTGTGTTGTCAGGGTGTGAGAGGAGTTTGCACCCTGTGTTGTCACGGTGTGAGAGGAGTTTGCACCCTGTGTTGTCAGCGTGTGACAGGAGGTTGCACCCTGTGTTGTCAGGGTGTGAGAGGAGTTTGCACCCTGTGTTGTCATGGTGTGGGAGGAGTTTGCACCCTGTGTTGTCAGGGTGTGAGAGGAGTTTGCACCCTGTGTTGTCAGGGTGTGACAGGAGTTTGCACCCGGTGTTTTCAGGGGTATGAGAGGACTTTGGCTCTGTGTTGTCAGGGTGTGAGAGGAGTTTGCACTCTGCGTTGTCAGGGTGTGAGAGGAGTTTGCACTCTGTGTTTTCAGGGTGTGAGAGGGGTTTGCACTCTGTATTGTCAGAGTGTGAGAGGGGTTTGCACTCTGTGTTGTCAGGGTGTGAGAGGTGTTTGCACACTGTGTTGTCAGGGTGTGAGAGGAGTTTGCGCGCTGTGTTGTCAGGGTGTGAGTGGAGTTTGCATCCTGTGTTGTCAGGGTGTGAGAGGAGTTTGCGCACTGTGTTGTCAGGGTGTGAGAGGAGTTTGCACTCTGTGTTGTCAGGGTGTAAGAGGAGTTTGCACACTGTGTTGTCAGGGTGTGAGAGGAGTTTGCACTCTGTGTTCTCAGGGTGTGAGAGGAGATTGCACTCTGTGTTGTCAGGCTGTGAGAGCAGTTTGCACTCTCTGTTTTCAGGGGTATGAGAGGAGTTTGCACACCGTGTTGTCAGGGTGTGAGAGGAGTTTGCACGCTGTGTTGTCTGGGTGTGAGAGGAGTTTGCACCCTGTGTTGTCAGGGTGTTAGAGGAGTTTGCACACTGTGTTGTCAGGGTGTGAGAGGAGTTTGCATTCTGTGTTGTCAGATTTTGACAGGAGTTTGCACATTGTGTTGTCAGGGCTGTGAGAGGAGGTTGCACTCTGTGTTTTCTTTTTTTGACAGGAGTTTGCACTCTGTGTTATCAGGGGTGTGAGAGGAGTTTGCACCCTGTGTTGTCAGGGTGTGAGAGGAGTTTGCACCCTGTGTTGTCACGGTGTGAGAGGAGTTTGCACCCTGTGTTGTCAGCGTGTAACAGGAGGTTGCACCCTGTGTTGTCAGGGTGTGAGAGGAGTTTGAACCCTGTGTTGTCAGGGTGTGAGAGGAGTTTGCACCCTGTGTTGTCAGGGTGTGAGAGGAGTTTGCACCCTGTGTTGTCAGGGTGTGACAGGAGTTTGCACCCTGTGTTTTCAGGGGTATGAGAGGACTTTGGCTCTGTGTTGTCAGGGTGTGAGAGGAGTTTGCACTCTGCGTTGTCAGGGTGTGAGAGGAGTTTGCACTCTGTGTTTTCAGGGTGTGAGAGGGGTTTGCACTCTGTATTGTCAGAGTGTGAGAGGGGTTTGCCCTCTGTGTTGTCAGGGTGTGAGAGGTGTTTGCACACTGTGTTGTCAGGGTGTGAGAGGAGTTTGCACCCTGTGTTGTCAGGGTGTGAGAGGAGTTTGCGCGCTGTGTTGTCAGGGTGTGAGTGGAGTTTGCATCCTGTGTTGTCAGGGTGTGAGACGAGTTTGCGCGCTGTGTTGTCAGGGTGTGAGAGGAGTTTGCACTCTGTATTGTCAGGGTGTGAGAGCAGTTTGCACTCTGTGTTGTCAGGCTGTGTGAGGAGTTTGCACCCTGTCCTTTCAGTGTGTGAGAGGAGTTTGCACCCTGTCTTTTCAGTGTGTGAGAGGAGATTGCACCCTGACTTTTCAGTGTGTGAGAGGGGTTGGAATTGTGTGTTCTCAGGATGTGAGCGGATTTTGCACCCTGTCTTTTCAGGGTGTGAGAGGAGTATGCACCCTGTGTTGTCAGGGTGTGAGATGTGTTTGAATTCAGTGTTGTCAGGGTGTGATAAGAGATTGCATCCTATGTTGTCAAGGTGTGAGTGGAGTTTGCACTCTGTGTTGTCAAGGTGTGAGAGGAGTTTGCACACTGTGTTGTCAGGGTGTGAGAGGAGTTTGCACCCTGTGTTGTCAGGGTGTGAGAGGAGTTTGCACACTGTGTTGTCAGGGGTGTGAGAGGTGTTTGCACTCTGTATTTTCAGGGGTGTGAGAGGAGATTGCACACAGTGTTGTCAGGGTGTGAGAGGAGTTTGCACTCTGTGTTGTCAGGGTGTGAGAGGAGTTTGCATTCTGTGTTGTCAGATTTTGACAGGAGTTTGCACATTGTGTTGTCAGGGCTGTGAGAGGAGGTTGCACTCTGTGTTTTCTTTTTTTGACAGGAGTTTGCACTCTGTGTTATCAGGGGTGTGAGAGGAGTTTGCACCCTGTGTTGTCAGGGTGTGAGAGGAGTTTGCACCCTGTGTTGTCACGGTGTGAGAGGAGTTTGCACCCTGTGTTGTCAGCGTGTAACAGGAGGTTGCACCCTGTGTTGTCAGGGTGTGAGAGGAGTTTGCACCCTGTGTTGTCAGGGTGTGAGAGGAGTTTGCACCCTGTGTTGTCAGGGTGTGAGAGGAGTTTGCACCCTGTGTTGTCAGGGTGTGACAGGAGTTTGCACCCTGTGTTTTCAGGGGTATGAGAGGACTTTGGCTCTGTGTTGTCAGGGTGTGAGAGGAGTTTGCACTCTGCGTTGTCAGGGTGTGAGAGGAGTTTGCACTCTGTGTTTTCAGGGTGTGAGAGGGGTTTGCACTCTGTATTGTCAGAGTGTGAGAGGGGTTTGCCCTCTGTGTTGTCAGGGTGTGAGAGGTGTTTGCACACTGTGTTGTCAGGGTGTGAGAGGAGTTTGCACCCTGTGTTGTCAGGGTGTGAGAGGAGTTTGCGCGCTGTGTTGTCAGGGTGTGAGTGGAGTTTGCATCCTGTGTTGTCAGGGTGTGAGAGGAGTTTGCGCGCTGTGTTGTCAGGGTGTGAGAGGAGTTTGCACTCTGTATTGTCAGGGTGTGAGAGCAGTTTGCACTCTGTGTTGTCAGGCTGTGAGAGGAGTTTGCACCCTGTCCTTTCAGTGTGTGAGAGGAGTTTGCACCCTGTCTTTTCAGTGTGTGAGAGGAGATTGCACCCTGACTTTTCAGTGTGTGAGAGGGGTTGGAATTGTGTGTTCTCAGGATGTGAGCGGATTTTGCACCCTGTGTTTTCAGGGTGTGAGAGGAGTATGCACCCTGTGTTGTCAGGGTGTGAGATGTGTTTGAATTCAGTGTTGTCAGGGTGTGACAAGAGATTGCATCCTATGTTGTCAAGGTGTGAGTGGAGTTTGCACTCTGTGTTGTCAAGGTGTGAGAGGAGTTTGCACACTGTGTTGTCAGGGTGTGAGAGGAGTTTGCACCCTGTGTTGTCAGGGTGTGAGAGGAGTTTGCACACTGTGTTGTCAGGGGTGTGAGAGGTGTTTGCACTCTGTATTCTCAGTGTGCGAGAGGTGTATGCACAGTGTGTTGTCAGATTTTGACAGGAGTTTTCTCTGTGTTGTCAGGGGTGTGAGAGGTGTTTGCACCCTGTGTTGTCAGGGAGTGAGAGGAGTTTGCACACTGTGTTGTCAGGGTGTGAGAGGAGATTGCACTCTGTGTTGTCAGGGTGTAAGAGGAGTTTGCACTCTGTGTTGTCAGGGTGTGAGAGGAGTTTGCACTCTGTGTTCTCAGGGTGTAAGAGGAGTTTGCACTCCGTGTTGTCAGGGTGTGAGAGGAGTTTGCACTCTGTGTTGTCAGGGTGTGAGAGGAGATTGCACTCTGTGTTGTCAGGGTGTGAGAGGAGTTTGCACGCTGTGTTGTCTGGGTGTGAGAGGAGTTTGCACACTGTGTTGTCAGGGTGTGAGAGGTGTTTGCACTCTGTGTTTTCAGGGGTGTGAGAGGAGATTGCACACAGTGTTGTCAGGCTGTGAGAGGAGATTGCACTCTGTGCTGTCAGGGTGTGAGAGGAGTTTGCGCGCTGTGTTGTCAGGGTGTGAGAGGAGTTTGCACTCTGTGTTGTCAGGGTGTGTGAGGAGTTTGCACTCTGTGTTGTCAGGGTGTGAGAGGAGTTTGCACTCTGTGTTCTCAGGGTGTGAGAGGAGATTGCACTCTGTGTTGTCAGGCTGTGAGAGCAGTTTGCACTCTCTGCATTCAGGGGTATGAGAGGAGTTTGCACACTGTGTTGTCAGGGTGTGAGAGGAGTTTGCACGCTGTGTTGTCTGGGTGTGAGAGGAGTTTGCACACAGTGTTGTCAGGGTGTGAGAGGAGTTTGCACTCTGTGTTGTCAGGGTGTGAGAGGAGTTTGCATTCTGTGTTGTCAGATTTTGACAGGAGTTTGCACATTGTGTTGTCAGGGCTGTCAGAAGAGGTTGCACTCTGTGTTTTCATTTTTTGACAGGAGATTGCACTCTGTGTTATCAGGGGTGTGAGAGGAGTTTGCACCCTGTGTTGTCAGGGTGCGAGAGGAGTTTGCACCCTGTGTTGTCACGGTGTGAGAGGAGTTTGCACCCTGTGTTGTCAGCGTGTGACAGGAGGTTGCACTCTGTGTTGTCAGGGGTGTGAGAGGAGTTTGCACCCTGTGTTGTCAGGGTGCGAGAGGAGTTTGCACCCTGTGTTGTCACGGTGTGAGAGGAGTTTGCACCCTGTGTTGTCAGGGTGTGAGAGGAGTTTGCGCGTTGTGTTGTCAGGGCTGTGAGAGGAGTTTGCACTCTGTGTTTTCATTTTTTGACAGGAGTTTGCAATCTGTGTTATCAGGGGTGTGAGAGGAGTTTGCACCCTGTGTTGTCAGGGTGTGAGAGGAGTTTGCACCCTGTGTTGTCACGGTGTGAGAGGTGTTTGCACCCTGTGTTGTCAGCGTGTGACAGAGGTTGCACCCTGTGTTGTCAGGGTGTGAGAGGAGATTGCACCCTGTGTTGTCATGGTGTGAGAGGAGTTTGCATCCTGTGTTGTCAGGGTGTGAGAGGAGTTTGCGCGCTGTGTTATCAGGGCTGTGAGAGGAGTTTGCACTCTGTGTTTTCATTTTTTGACAGGAGTTTGCACTCTGTGTTGTCAGGGTGTGAGAGGAGTTTGCACCCTGTGTTTTCAGGGTGTGAGAGGAGTTTGCGCGCTGTGTTGTCAGGGTGTGAGTGGAGTTTGCATCCTGTGTTGTCAGGGTGTGAGAGGAGTTTGCGCGCTGTGTTTTCAGGGCTGTGAGAGGAGTTTGCACTCTGTGTTTTCATTTTTTGACAGGAGTTTGCACTCAGTGTTATCAGGGGTATGAGAGGAGATTGCACTCTGTTTTGTCAGGGTGTAAGAGGAGTTTGCACTCTGTGCTGTCAGGGTGTGAGAGCAGATTGCACTCTGTGTTGTCAGGGTGTAAGAGGAGTTTGCACTCTGTGTTGTCAGGGTGTGAGAGGAGTTTGCACTCTGTGTTCTCAGGGTGTAAGAGGAGTTTGCACTCTGTGTTGTCAGGGTGTGAGAGGAGTTTGCACTCTGTGTTGTCAGGGTGTGAGAGGAGATTGCACTCTGTGTTGTCAGGGTGTGAGAGGAGTTTGCATTCTCTGTTTTCAGGGGTGTGAGAGGAGATTGCACACAGTGTTGTCAGGCTGTGAGAGGAGATTGCACTCTGTGCTGTCAGGGTGTGAGAGGAGATTGCACACAGTGTTGTCAGGGTGTGAGAGGAGTTTGCACTCTGTGTTGTCAGGGTGTGTGAGGAGATTGCACCCTGTGTTGTCATGGTGTGAGAGGAGTTTGCACCCTGTGTTGTCAGGGTGTGAGAGGAGTTTGCACCCTGTGTTGTCAGGGTGTGACAGGAGTTTGCACCCGGTGTTTTCAGGGGTATGAGAGGACTTTGGCTCTGTGTTGTCAGGGTGTGAGAGGAGTTTGCACTCTGTGTTTTCAGGGTGTGAGAGGGGTTTGCACTCTGTATTGTCAGAGTGTGAGAGGGGTTTGCACTCTGTGTTGTCAGGGTGTGAGAGGTGTTTGCACACTGTGTTGTCAGGGTGTGAGAGGAGTTTGCACCCTGTGTTGTCACGGTGTGAGAGGAGTTTGCACCCTGTGTTGTCAGCGTGTGACAGGAGGTTGCACTCTGTGTTGTCAGGGCTGTGAGAGGAGTTTGCACCCTGTGTTGTCAGGGTGTGAGAGGAGTTTGCACCCTGTGTTGTCAGGGTGTGAGAGGAGTTTGCACCCTGTGTTGTCAGGGTGTGGCAGGAGTTTGCACCCTGTGTTTTCAGGGGTATGAGAGGACTTTGGCTCTGTGTTGTCAGGGTGTGAGAGGAGTTTGCACTCTGCGTTGTCAGGGTGTGAGAGGAGTTTGCACTCTGTGTTTTCAGGGTGTGAGAGGGATTTGCACTCTGTATTGTCAGAGTGTGAGAGGGGTTTGCACTCTGTGTTGTCAGGGTGTGAGAGGTGTTTGCACACTGTGTTGTCAGGGTGTGAGAGGAGTTTGCACCCTGTGTTGTCAGGGTGTGAGAGGAGTTTGTGCGCTGTGTTGTCAGAATGTGAGTGGAGTTTGCATCCTGTGTTGTCAGGGTGTGAGAGGAGTTTGCGCGCTGTGTTGTCAGGGCTGTGAGAGGAGTTTGCACTCTGTGTTTTCAGGGTGTGAGAGGGGTTTGCACTCTGTATTGTCAGAGTGTGAGAGGGGTTTGCACTCTGTGTTGTCAGGGTGTGAGAGGTGTTTGCACACTGTGTTGTCAGGGTGTGAGAGGAGTTTGCACCCTGTGTTGTCAGGGTGTGAGAGGAGTTTGTGCGCTGTGTTGTCAGAATGTGAGTGGAGTTTGCATCCTGTGTTGTCAGGGTGTGAGAGGAGTTTGCGCGTTGTGTTGTCAGGGCTGAGAGAGGAGTTTGCACTCTGTGTTTTCATTTTTTGACAGGAGTTTGCAATCTGTGTTATCAGGGGTGTGAGAGGAGTTTGCACCCTGTGTTGTCAGGGTGTGAGAGGAGTTTGCACCCTGTGTTGTCACGGTGTGAGAGGAGTTTGCACCCTGTGTTGTCAGCGTGTGACAGAGGTTGCACCCTGTGTTGTCAGGGTGTGAGAGGAGTTTGCACCCTGTGTTGTCATGGTGTGAGAGGAGTTTGCATCCTGTGTTGTCAGGGTGTGAGAGGAGTTTGCGCGCTGTGTTATCAGGGCTGTGAGAGGAGTTTGCACTCTGTGTTTTCATTTTTTGACAGGAGTTTGCACTCTGTGTTGTCAGGGTGTGAGAGGAGTTTGCACCCTGTGTTGTCAGGGTGTGAGAGGAGTTTGCGCGCTGTGTTGTCAGGGTGTGAGTGGAGTTTGCATCCTGTGTTGTCAGGGTGTGAGAGGAGTTTGCGCGCTGTGTTTTCAGGGCTGTGAGAGGAGTTTGCACTCTGTGTTTTCATTTTTTGACAGGAGTTTGCACTCTGTGTTATCAGGGGTATGAGAGGAGATTGCACTCTGTTTTGTCAGGGTGTAAGAGGAGTTTGCACTCTGTGCTGTCAGGGTGTGAGAGCAGATTGCACTCTGTGTTGTCAGGGTGTAAGAGGAGTTTGCACTCTGTGTTGTCAGGGTGTGAGAGGAGTTTGCACTCTGTGTTCTCAGGGTGTAAGAGGAGTTTGCACTCTGTGTTGTCATGGTGTGAGAGGAGTTTGCACTCTGTGTTGTCAGGGTGTGAGAGGAGATTGCACTCTGTGTTGTCAGGGTGTGAGAGGAGTTTGCATTCTCTGTTTTCAGGGGTATGAGTGGAGATTGCACACTGTGTTGTCAGGGTGTGAGAGGAGTTTGCGCGCTGTGTTGTCTGGGTGTGAGAGGAGTTTGCACCCTGTGTTGTCAGGGTGTTAGAGGAGTTTGCACACTGTGTTGTCAGGGTGTGAGAGGTGTTTGCACTCTGTGTTTTCAGGGGTGTGAGAGGAGATTGCACACAGTGTTGTCAGGCTGTGAGAGGAGATTGCACTCTGTGCTGTCAGGGTGTGAGAGGAGATTGCACACAGTGTTGTCAGGGTGTGAGAGGAGTTTGCACTCTGTGTTGTCAGGGTGTGTGAGGAGATTGCACCCTGTGTTGTCATGGTGTGAGAGGAGTTTGCACCCTGTGTTGTCAGGGTGTGAGAGGAGTTTGCACGCTGTGTTGTCAGGGTGTGAGTGGAGTTTGCATCCTGTGTTGTCAGGGTGTGAGAGGAGTTTGCGCGCTGTGTTGTCAGGGTGTGAGAGGAGTTTGCACTCTGTGTTGTCAGGGTGTAAGAGGAGTTTGCACTCTGTGTTGTCAGGGTGTGAGAGGAGTTTGCACTCTGTGTTGTCAGGCTGTGAGAGCAGTTTGCAATCTCTGTTTTCAGGGGTATGAGAGGAGTTTGCACACTGTGTTGTCAGGGTGTGAGAGGAGTTTGCACGCTGTGTTGTCTGGGTGTGAGAGGAGTTTGCACCATGTGTTGTCAGGGTGTGAGAGGAGTTTGCACACTGTGTTGTCAGGGTGTGAGAGGTGTTTGCACTCTGTGTTGTCAGGGTGTGAGAGGAGTTTGCATTCTGTGTTGCCAGATTTTGACAGGAGTTTGCACATTGTGTTGTCAGGGCTGTCAGAAGAGGTTGCACTCTGTGTTTTCATTTTTTGACAGGAGTTTGCACTCTGTGTTATCAGGGGTGTGAGAGGAGTTTGCACCCTGTGTTGTCAGGGTGCGAGAGGAGTTTGCACACTGTGTTGTCACGGTGTGAGAGGAGTTTGCACCCTGTGTTGTCAGCGTGTGACAGGAGGTTGCACTCTGTGTTGTCAGGGTGTGAGAGGAGTTTGCACCCTGTGTTGTCAGGGTGTGAGAGGAGTTTGCACCCTGTGTTGTCAGGGTGTGAGAGGAGTTTGCACCCTGTGTTGTCAGGGTGCGAGAGGAGTTTGCACCCTGTGTTGTCACGGTGTGAGAGGAGTTTGCACCCTGTGTTGTCAGGGTGTGACAGGAGGTTGCACTCTGTGTTGTCAGGGTGTGAGAGGAGTTTGCACCCTGTGTTGTCAGGGTGTGAGAGGAGTTTGCACCCTGTGTTGTCAGGGTGTGAGAGGAGTTTGCACCCTGTGTTGTCAGGGTGTGACAGGAGTTTGCACCCTGTGTTTTCAGGGGTATGAGAGGACTTTGGCTCTGTGTTGTCAGGGTGTGAGAGGAGTTTGCACTCTGCGTTGTCAGGGTGTGAGAGGAGTTTGCACTCTGTGTTTTCAGGGTGTGAGAGGGGTTTGCACTCTGTATTGTCAGAGTGTGAGAGGGGTTTGCACTCTGTGTTGTCAGGGTGTGAGAGGTGTTTGCACACTGTGTTGTCAGGGTGTGAGAGGAGTTTGCAACCTGTGTTGTCAGGGTGTGAGAGGAGTTTGCACGCTGTGTTGTCAGAATGTGAGTGGAGTTTGCATCCTGTGTTGTCAGGGTGTGAGAGGAGTTTGCGCGCTGTGTTGTCAGGGCTGTGAGAGGAGTTTGCACTCTGTGTTATCAGGGGTGTGAGAGGAGTTTGCACCCTGTGTTGTCAGGGTGTGAGAGGAGTTTGCACCCTGTGTTGTCACGGTGTGAGAGGAGTTTGCACCCTGTGTTGTCAGCGTGTGACAGGAGGTTGCACCCTGTGTTGTCAGGGTGTGAGAGGAGTTTGCACCCTGTGTTGTCATGGTGTGAGAGGAGTTTGCATCCTGTGTTGTCAGGGTGTGAGAGGAGTTTGCGCGCTGTGTTATCAGGGCTGTGAGAGGAGTTTGCACTCTGTGTTTTCATTTTTTGACAGGAGTTTGCACTCTGTGTTATCAGGGGTGTGAGAGGAGTTTGCACCCTGTTTTGTCAGGGTGTGAGAGGAGTTTGCACCCTGTGTTGTCACGGTGTGAGAGGAGTTTGCACCCTGTGTTGTCAGCGTGTGACAGGAGATTGCACCCTGACTTTTCAGTGTTTGAGAGGGGTTGGAATTGTGTGTTCTCAGGATGTGAGCGGAGTTTGCACCCTCTCTTTTCAGGGTGTGAGAGGAGTATGCACCCTGTGTTGTCAGGGTGTGAGATGTGTTTGAATTCAGTGTTGTCAGGGTGTGACAAGAGATTGCATCCTATGTTGTCAAGGTGTGAGTGGAGTTTGCACTCTGTGTTGTCAAGGTGTGAGAGGAGTTTGCACACTGTGTTGTCAGGGTGTGAGAGGAGTTTGCACCCTGTGTTGTCAGGGTGTGAGAGGAGTTTGCACACTGTGTTGTCAGGGGTGTGAGAGGTGTTTGCACTCTGTATTCTCAGTGTGCGAGAGGTGTATGCACAGTGTGTTGTCAGATTTTGACAGGAGTTTTCTCTGTGTTGTCAGGGGTGTGAGAGGTGTTTGCACCCTGTGTTGTCAGGGAGTGAGAGGAGTTTGCACACTGTGTTGTCAGGGTGTGAGAGGAGATTGCACTCTGTGTTGTCAGGGTGTAAGAGGAGTTTGCACTCTGTGTTGTCAGGGTGTGAGAGGAGTTTGCACTCTGTGTTCTCAGGGTGTAAGAGGAGTTTGCACTCTGTGTTGTCAGGGTGTGAGAGGAGTTTGCACTCTGTGTTGTCAGGGTGTGAGAGGAGATTGCACTCTGTGTTGTCAGGGTGTGAGAGGAGTTTGCATTCTCTGTTTTCAGGGGTATGAGAGGAGATTGCACACTGTGTTGTCAGGGTGTGAGAGGAGTTTGCGCGCTGTGTTGTCTGGGTGTGAGAGGAGTTTGCACACTGTGTTGTCAGGGTGTGAGAGGTGTTTGCACTCTGTGTTTTCAGGGGTGTGAGAGGAGATTGCACACAGTGTTGTCAGGCTGTGAGAGGAGATTGCACTCTGTGCTGTCAGGGTGTGAGAGGAGATTGCACACAGTGTTGTCAGGGTGTGAGAGGAGTTTGCACTCTGTGTTGTCAGGGTGTGTGAGGAGATTGCACCCTGTGTTGTCATGGTGTGAGAGGAGTTTGCACCCTGTGTTGTCAGGGTGTGACAGGAGTTTGCACCCGGTGTTTTCAGGGGTATGAGAGGACTTTGGCTCTGTGTTGTCAGGGTGTGAGAGGAGTTTGCACTCTGCGTTGTCAGGGTGTGAGAGGAGTTTGCACTCTGTGTTTTCAGGGTGTGAGAGAGGTTTGCACTCTGTTTTGTCAGGGTGTGAGAGGTGTTTGCACACTGTGTTGTCAGGGTGTGAGAGGAGTTTGCACCCTGTGTTGTCAGGGTGTGAGAGGAGTTTGCACGCTGTGTTGTCAGGGTGTGAGTGGAGTTTGCATCCTGTGTTGTCAGGGTGTGAGAGGAGTTTGCGCGCTGTGTTGTCAGGGTGTGAGAGGAGTTTGCACTCTGTGTTGTCAGGGTGTAAGAGGAGTTTGCAATCTGTGTTGTCAGGGTGTGAGAGGAGTTTGCACTCTGTGTTCTCAGGGTGTGAGAGGAGATTGCACTCTGTGTTGTCAGGCTGTGAGAGCAGTTTGCACTCTCTGTTTTCAGGGGTATGAGACGAGTTTGCACACTGTGTTGTCAGGGTGTGAGAGGAGTTTGCACGCTGTGTTGTCTGGGTGTGAGAGGAGTTTGCACACAGTGTTGTCAGGGTGTGAGAGGAGTTTGCACTCTGTGTTGTCAAAGTGTGAGAGGAGTTTGCATTCTGTGTTGTCAGATTTTGACAGGAGTTTGCACATTGTGTTGTCAGGGCTGTCAGAAGAGGTTGCACTCTGTGTTTTCATTTTTGACAGGAGATTGCACTCTGTGTTATCAGGGGTGTGAGAGGAGTTTGCACCCTGTGTTGTCAGGGTGCGAGAGGAGTTTGCACCCTGTGTTGTCACGGTGTGAGAGGAGTTTGCACCCTGTGTTGTCAGCGTGTGACAGGAGGTTGCACACTGTGTTGTCAGGGTGTGAGAGGAGTTTGCACCCTGTGTTGTCAGGGTGTGAGAGGAGTTTGCACCCTGTGTTGTCAGGGTGTGAGAGGAGTTTGCACCCTGTGTTGTCAGGGTGTGGCAGGAGTTTGCACCCTGTGTTTTCAGGGGTATGAGAGGACTTTGGCTCTGTGTTGTCAGGGTGTGAGAGGAGTTTGCACTCTGCGTTGTCAGGGTGTGAGAGGAGTTTGCACTCTGTGTTTTCAGGGTGTGAGAGGGGTTTGCACTCTGTATTGTCAGAGTGTGAGAGGGGTTTGCACTCTGTGTTGTCAGGGTGTGAGAGGTGTTTGCACACTGTGTTGTCAGGGTGTGAGAGGAGTTTGCACCCTGTGTTGTCAGGGTGTGAGAGGAGTTTGTGCGCTGTGTTGTCAGAATGTGAGTGGAGTTTGCATCCTGTGTTGTCAGGGTGTGAGAGGAGTTTGCACCCTGTGTTGTCAGGGTGTGAGAGGAGTTTGCACCCTGTGTTGTCAGGGTGCGAGAGGAGTTTGCACCCTGTGTTGTCACGGTGTGAGAGGAGTTTGCACCCTGTGTTGTCAGCGTGTGACAGGAGGTTGCACTCTGTGTTGTCAGGGTGTGAGAGGAGTTTGCACCCTGTGTTGTCAGGGTGTGAGAGGAGTTTGCACCCTGTGTTGTCAGGGTGTGAGAGGAGTTTGCACCCTGTGTTGTCAGGGTGTGACAGGAGTTTGCACCCTGTGTTTTCAGGGGTATGAGAGGACTTTGGCTCTGTGTTGTCAGGGTGTGAGAGGAGTTTGCACTCTGCGTTGTCAGGGTGTGAGAGGAGTTTGCACTCTGTGTTTTCAGGGTGTGAGAGGGGTTTGCACTCTGTATTGTCAGAGTGTGAGAGGGGTTTGCACTCTGTGTTGTCAGGGTGTGAGAGGTGTTTGCACACTGTGTTGTCAGGGTGTGAGAGGAGTTTGCAACCTGTGTTGTCAGGGTGTGAGAGGAGTTTGCGCGCTGTGTTGTCAGAATGTGAGTGGAGTTTGCATCCTGTGTTGTCAGGGTGTGAGAGGAGTTTGCATCCTGTGTTGTCAGGGTGTGAGAGGAGTTTGCGCGCTGTGTTATCAGGGCTGTGAGAGGAGTTTGCACTCTGTGTTTTCATTTTTTGACAGGAGTTTGCACTCTGTGTTATCAGGGGTGTGAGAGGAGTTTGCACCCTGTTTTGTCAGGGTGTGAGAGGAGTTTGCACCCTGTGTTGTCACGGTGTGAGAGGAGTTTGCACCCTGTGTTGTCAGCGTGTGACAGGAGGTTGCACCCTGTGTTGTCAGGGTGTGAGAGGAGTTTGCACCCTGTGTTGTCATGGTGTGAGAGGAGTTTGCACCCTGTGTTGTCAGGGTGTGAGAGGAGTTTGCACCCTGTGTTGTCAGGGTGTGACAGGAGTTTGCACCCGGTGTTTTCAGGGGTATGAGAGGACTTTGGCTCTGTGTTGTCAGGGTGTGAGAGGAGTTTGCACTCTGCGTTGTCAGGGTGTGAGAGGCGTTTGCACTCTGTGTTTTCAGGGTGTGAGAGGGGTTTGCACTCTGTATTGTCAGAGTGTGAGAGGGGTTTGCACTCTGTGTTGTCAGGGTGTGAGAGGTGTTTGCACACTGTGTTGTCAGGGTGTGAGAGGAGTTTGCACTCTGCGTTGTCAGGGTGTGAGAGGAGTTTGCACTCTGTGTTTTCAGGGTGTGAGAGGGGTTTGCACTCTGTATTGTCAGAGTGTGAGAGGTGTTTGCACACTGTGTTGTCAGGGTGTGAGAGGAGTTTGCGCGCTGTGTTGTCAGGGTGCGAGTGGAGTTTGAATCCTGTGTTGTCAGGGTATGAGAGGAGTTTGCACACTATGTTGTCAGGGTGTGAGAGGAGTTTGCACCCTGTGTTGTCAGGGTGTGACAGGAGTTTGCACCCGGTGTTTTCAGGGGTATGAGAGGACTTTGGCTCTGTGTTGTCAGGGTGTGAGAGGAGTTTGCACTCTGCGTTGTCAGGGTGTGAGAGGAGTTTGCACACTGTGTTGTCAGGGTGTGAGAGGAGTTTGCACCCTGCGTTGTCAGGGTGTGAGAGGAGTTTGCGCGCTGTGTTGTCAGGGTGTGAGAGGAGTTTGCACTCTGTGTTGTCAGGGTGTAAGAGGTGTTTGCACACTGTGTTGTCAGGGTGTGAGAGGAGTTTGCACTCTGTGTTCTCAGGGTGTGAGAGGAGATTGCACTCTGTGTTGTCAGGCTGTGAGAGCAGTTTGCACTCTCTGTTTTCAGGGGTATGAGAGGAGTTTGCACACCGTGTTGTCAGGGTGTGAGAGGAGTTTGCACGCTGTGTTGTCTGGGTGTGAGAGGAGTTTGCACCCTGTGTTGTCAGGGTGTTAGAGGAGTTTGCACACTGTGTTGTCAGGGTGTGAGAGGTGTTTGCACTCTGTGTTTTCAGGGGTGTGAGAGGAGATTGCACACAGTGTTGTCAGGGTGTGAGAGGAGTTTGCACTCTGTGTTGTCAGGGTGTGAGAGGAGTTTGCATTCTGTGTTGTCAGATTTTGACAGGAGTTTGCACATTGTGTTGTCAGGGCTGTGAGAGGAGGTTGCACTCTGTGTTTTCTTTTTTTGACAGGAGTTTGCACTCTGTGTTATCAGGGGTGTGAGAGGAGTTTGCACCCTGTGTTGTCAGGGTGTGAGAGGAGTTTGCACCCTCTGTTGTCACGGTGTGAGAGGAGTTTGCACCCTGTGTTGTCAGCGTGTAACAGGAGGTTGCACCCTGTGTTGTCAGGGTGTGAGAGGAGTTTGCACCCTGTGTTGTCAGGGTGTGAGAGGAGTTTGCACCCTGTGTTGTCAGGGTGTGAGAGGAGGTTGCACCCTGTGTTGTCAGGGTGTGACAGGAGTTTGCACCCTGTGTTTTCAGGGGTATGAGAGGACTTTGGCTCTGTGTTGTCAGGGTGTGAGAGGAGTTTGCACTCTGCGTTGTCAGGGTGTGAGAGGAGTTTGCACTCTGTGTTTTCAGGGTGTGAGAGGGGTTTGCACTCTGTATTGTCAGAGTGTGAGAGGGGTTTGCACTCTGTGTTGTCAGGGTGTGAGAGGTGTTTGCACACTGTGTTGTCAGGGTGTGAGAGGAGTTTGCACCCTGTGTTGTCAGGGTGTGAGAGGAGTTTGCGCGCTGTGTTGTCAGGGTGTGAGTGGAGTTTGCATCCTGTGTTGTCAGGGTGTGAGAGGAGTTTGCGCGCTGTGTTGTCAGGGTGTGAGAGGAGTTTGCACTCTGTGTTGTCAGGGTGTGAGAGGAGTTTGCACTCTGTATTGTCAGGGTGTGAGAGCAGTTTGCACTCTGTGTTGTCAGGCTGTGAGAGGAGTTTGCACCCTGTCCTTTCAGTGTGTGAGAGGAGTTTGCACCCTGTCTTTTCAGTGTGTGAGAGGAGATTGCACCCTGACTTTTCAGTGTGTGAGAGGGGTTGGAATTGTGTGTTCTCAGGATGTGAGCGGAGTTTGCACCCTGTCTTTTCAGGGTGTGAGAGGAGTATGCACCCTGTGTTGTCAGGGTGTGAGATGTGTTTGAATTCAGTGTTGTCAGGGTGTGACAAGAGATTGCATCCTATGTTGTCAAGGTGTGAGTGGAGTTTGCACTCTGTGTTGTCAAGGTGTGAGAGGAGTTTGCACACTGTGTTGTCAGGGTGTGAGAGGAGATTGCACTCTGTGTTGTCAGGGTGTAAGAGGAGTTTGCACTCTGTGTTGTCAGGGTGTGAGAGGAGTTTGCACTCTGTGTTCTCAGGGTGTAAGAGGAGTTTGCACTCTGTGTTGTCAGGGTGTGAGAGGAGTTTGCACTCTGTGTTGTCAGGGTGTGAGAGGAGAATGCACTCTGTGTTGTCAGGGTGTGAGAGGAGTTTGCATTCTCTGTTTTCAGGGGTATGAGAGGAGATTGCACACTGTGTTGTCAGGGTGTGAGAGGAGATTGCACTCTGTGCTGTCAGGGTGTGAGAGGAGATTGCACACAGTGTTGTCAGGGTGTGAGAGGAGTTTGCACTCTGTGTTGTCAGGGATTGTGAGGAGATTGCACCCTGTGTTGTCATGGTGTGAGAGGAGTTTGCACCCTGTGTTGTCAGGGTGTGACAGGAGTTTGCACCCGGTGTTTTCAGGGGTATGAGAGGACTTTGGCTCTGTGTTGTCAGGGTGTGAGAGGAGTTTGCACTCTGCGTTGTCAGGGTGTGAGAGGAGTTTGCACACTGTGTTGTCAGGGTGTGAGAGGAGTTTGCACCCTGCGTTGTCAGGGTGTGAGAGGAGTTTGCGCGCTGTGTTGTCAGGGTGTGAGAGGAGTTTGCACTCTGTGTTGTCAGGGTGTAAGAGGTGTTTGCACACTGTGTTGTCAGGGTGTGAGAGGAGTTTGCACTCTGTGTTCTCAGGGTGTGAGAGGAGATTGCACTCTGTGTTGTCAGGCTGTGAGAGCAGTTTGCACTCTCTGTTTTCAGGGGTATGAGAGGAGTTTGCACACCGTGTTGTCAGGGTGTGAGAGGAGTTTGCACGCTGTGTTGTCTGGGTGTGAGAGGAGTTTGCACCCTGTGTTGTCAGGGTGTTAGAGGAGTTTGCACACTGTGTTGTCAGGGTGTGAGAGGTGTTTGCACTCTGTGTTTTCAGGGGTGTGAGAGGAGATTGCACACAGTGTTGTCAGGGTGTGAGAGGAGTTTGCACTCTGTGTTGTCAGGGTGTGAGAGGAGTTTGCATTCTGTGTTGTCAGATTTTGACAGGAGTTTGCACATTGTGTTGTCAGGGCTGTGAGAGGAGGTTGCACTCTGTGTTTTCTTTTTTTGACAGGAGTTTGCACTCTGTGTTATCAGGGGTGTGAGAGGAGTTTGCACCCTGTGTTGTCAGGGTGTGAGAGGAGTTTGCACCCTGTGTTGTCACGGTGTGAGAGGAGTTTGCACCCTGTGTTGTCAGCGTGTAACAGGAGGTTGCACCCTGTGTTGTCAGGGTGTGAGAGGAGTTTGCACCCTGTGTTGTCAGGGTGTGAGAGGAGTTTGCACCCTGTGTTGTCAGGGTGTGAGAGGAGGTTGCACCCTGTGTTGTCAGGGTGTGACAGGAGTTTGCACCCTGTGTTTTCAGGGGTATGAGAGGACTTTGGCTCTGTGTTGTCAGGGTGTGAGAGGAGTTTGCACTCTGCGTTGTCAGGGTGTGAGAGGAGTTTGCACTCTGTGTTTTCAGGGTGTGAGAGGGGTTTGCACTCTGTATTGTCAGAGTGTGAGAGGGGTTTGCACTCTGTGTTGTCAGGGTGTGAGAGGTGTTTGCACACTGTGTTGTCAGGGTGTGAGAGGAGTTTGCACCCTGTGTTGTCAGGGTGTGAGAGGAGTTTGCGCGCTGTGTTGTCAGGGTGTGAGTGGAGTTTGCATCCTGTGTTGTCAGGGTGTGAGAGGAGTTTGCGCGCTGTGTTGTCAGGGTGTGAGAGGAGTTTGCACTCTGTGTTGTCAGGGTGTGAGAGGAGTTTGCACTCTGTATTGTCAGGGTGTGAGAGCAGTTTGCACTCTGTGTTGTCAGGCTGTGAGAGGAGTTTGCACCCTGTCCTTTCAGTGTGTGAGAGGAGTTTGCACCCTGTCTTTTCAGTGTGTGAGAGGAGATTGCACCCTGACTTTTCAGTGTGTGAGAGGGGTTGGAATTGTGTGTTCTCAGGATGTGAGCGGAGTTTGCACCCTGTGTTTTCAGGGTGTGAGAGGAGTATGCACCCTGTGTTGTCAGGGTGTGAGATGTGTTTGAATTCAGTGTTGTCAGGGTGTGACAAGAGATTGCATCCTATGTTGTCAAGGTGTGAGTGGAGTTTGCACTCTGTGTTGTCAAGGTGTGAGAGGAGTTTGCACACTGTGTTGTCAGGGTGTGAGAGGAGATTGCACTCTGTGTTGTCAGGGTGTAAGAGGAGTTTGCACTCTGTGTTGTCAGGGTGTGAGAGGAGTTTGCACTCTGTGTTCTCAGGGTGTAAGAGGAGTTTGCACTCTGTGTTGTCAGGGTGTGAGAGGAGTTTGCACTCTGTGTTGTCAGGGTGTGAGAGGAGAATGCACTCTGTGTTGTCAGGGTGTGAGAGGAGTTTGCATTCTCTGTTTTCAGGGGTATGAGAGGAGATTGCACACTGTGTTGTCAGGGTGTGAGAGGAGATTGCACTCTGTGCTGTCAGGGTGTGAGAGGAGATTGCACACAGTGTTGTCAGGGTGTGAGAGGAGTTTGCACTCTGTGTTGTCAGGGATTGTGAGGAGATTGCACCCTGTGTTGTCATGGTGTGAGAGGAGTTTGCACCCTGTGTTGTCAGGGTGTGACAGGAGTTTGCACCCGGTGTTTTCAGGGGTATGAGAGGACTTTGGCTCTGTGTTGTCAGGGTGTGAGAGGAGTTTGCACTCTGCGTTGTCAGGGTGTGAGAGGAGTTTGCACTCTGTGTTTTCAGGGTGTGAGAGGGGTTTGCACTCTGTGTTGTCAGGGTGTGAGAGGTGTTTGCACACTGTGTTGTCAGGGTGTGAGAGGAGTTTGCACCCTGTGTTGTCAGGGTGTGAGAGGAGTTTGCACGCTGTGTTGTCAGGGTGTTTGTGGAGTTTGCATCCTGTGTTGTCAGGGTGTGAGAGGAGTTTGCACTCTGTGTTGTCAGGGTGTGAGAGGAGATTGCACTCTGTGTTGTCAGGGTGTGAGAGGAGTTTGCATTCTCTGTTTTCAGGGGTATGAGTGGAGATTGCACACTGTGTTGTCAGGGTGTGAGAGGAGTTTGCGCGCTGTGTTGTCTGGGTGTGAGAGGAGTTTGCACCCTGTGTTGTCAGGGTGTTAGAGGAGTTTGCACACTGTGTTGTCAGGGTGTGAGAGGTGTTTGCACTCTGTGTTTTCAGGGGTGTGAGAGGAGATTGCACACAGTGTTGTCAGGCTGTGAGAGGAGATTGCACTCTGTGCTGTCAGGGTGTGAGAGGAAATTGCACACAGTGTTGTCAGGGTGTGAGAGGAGTTTGCACTCTGTGTTGTCAGGGTGTGTGAGGAGATTGCACCCTGTGTTGTCATGGTGTGAGAGGAGTTTGCACCCTGTGTTGTCAGGGTGTGAGAGGAGTTTGCACCCTGTGTTGTCAGGGTGTGACAGGAGTTTGCACCCGGTGTTTTCAGGGGTATGAGAGGACTTTGGCTCTGTGTTGTCAGGGTGTGAGAGGAGTTTGCACTCTGTGTTTTCAGGGTGTGAGAGGGGTTTGCACTCTGTATTGTCAGAGTGTGAGAGGGGTTTGCACTCTGTGTTGTCAGGGTGTGAGAGGTGTTTGCACACTGTGTTGTCAGGGTGTGAGAGGAGTTTGCACCCTGTGTTGTCAGGGTGTGAGAGGAGTTTGCACGCTGTGTTGTCAGGGTGTGAGTGGAGTTTGCATCCTGTGTTGTCAGGGTGTCAGAGGAGTTTGCGCGCTGTGTTGTCAGGGTGTGAGAGGAGTTTGCACTCTGTGTTGTCAGGGTGTGAGAGGAGTTTGCACTCTGTGTTGTCAGGGTGTGAGAGGAGTTTGCACTCTGTGTTGTCAGGCTGTGAGAGCAGTTTGCAATCTCTGTTTTCAGGGGTATGAGAGGAGTTTGCACACTGTGTTGTCAGGGTGTGAGAGGAGTTTGCACGCTGTGTTGTCTGGGTGTGAGAGGAGTTTGCACCATGTGTTGTCAGGGTGTTAGAGGAGTTTGCACACTGTGTTGTCAGGGTGTGAGAGGTGTTTGCACTCTGTGTTGTCAGGGTGTGAGTGGAGTTTGCATCCTGTGTTGTCAGGGTGTGAGAGGAGTTTGCGCGCTGTGTTGTCAGGGCTGTGAGAGGAGTTTGCACTCTGTGTTTTCATTTTTTGACAGGAGTTTGCAATCTGTGTTATCAGGGGTGTGAGAGGAGTTTGCACCCTGTGTTGTCAGGGTGTGAGAGGAGTTTGCACCCTGTGTTGTCACGGTGTGAGAGGAGTTTGCACCCTGTGTTGTCAGCGTGTGACAGAGGTTGCACCCTGTGTTGTCAGGGTGTGAGAGGAGTTTGCACCCTGTGTTGTCATGGTGTGAGAGGAGTTTGCATCCTGTGTTGTCAGGGTGTGAGAGGAGTTTGCACGCTGTGTTATCAGGGCTGTGAGAGGAGTTTGCACTCTGTGTTTTCATTTTTTGACAGGAGTTTGCACTCTGTGTTATCAGGGGTGTGAGAGGAGATTGCACTCTGTTTTGTCAGGGTGTAAGAGGAGTTTGCACTCTGTGCTGTCAGGGTGTGAGAGGAGACTGCACTCTGTGTTGTCAGGGTGTAAGAGGAGTTTGCACTCTGTGTTGTCAGGGTGTGAGAGGAGTTTGCACTCTGTGTTCTCAGGGTGTAAGAGGAGTTTGCACTCTGTGTTGTCAGGGTGTGAGAGGAGTTTGCACTCTGTGTTGTCAGGGTGTGAGAGGAGATTGCACTCTGTGTTGTCAGGGTGTGAGAGGAGTTTGCATTCTCTGTTTTCAGGGGTATGAGTGGAGATTGCACACTGTGTTGTCAGGGTGTGAGAGGAGTTTGCGCGCTGTGTTGTCTGGGTGTGAGAGGAGTTTGCACCCTGTGTTGTCAGGGTGTTAGAGGAGTTTGCACACTGTGTTGTCAGGGTGTGAGAGGTGTTTGCACTCTGTGTTTTCAGGGGTGTGAGAGGAGATTGCACACAGTGTTGTCAGGCTGTGAGAGGAGATTGCACTCTGTGCTGTCAGGGTGTGAGAGGAAATTGCACACAGTGTTGTCAGGGTGTGAGAGGAGTTTGCACTCTGTGTTGTCAGGGTGTGTGAGGAGATTGCACCCTGTGTTGTCATGGTGTGAGAGGAGTTTGCACCCTGTGTTGTCAGGGTGTGAGAGGAGTTTGCACCCTGTGTTGTCAGGGTGTGACAGGAGTTTGCACCCGGTGTTTTCAGGGGTATGAGAGGACTTTGGCTCTGTGTTGTCAGGGTGTGAGAGGAGTTTGCACTCTGTGTTTTCAGGGTGTGAGAGGGGTTTGCACTCTGTATTGTCAGAGTGTGAGAGGGGTTTGCACTCTGTGTTGTCAGGGTGTGAGAGGTGTTTGCACACTGTGTTGTCAGGGTGTGAGAGGAGTTTGCACCCTGTGTTGTCAGGGTGTGAGAGGAGTTTGCACGCTGTGTTGTCAGGGTGTGAGTGGAGTTTGCATCCTGTGTTGTCAGGGTGTGAGAGGAGTTTGCGCGCTGTGTTGTCAGGGTGTGAGAGGAGTTTGCACTCTGTGTTGTCAGGGTGTGAGAGGAGTTTGCACTCTGTGTTGTCAGGCTGTGAGAGCAGTTTGCACTCTGTGTTGTCAGGGTGTGAGAGGAGTTTGCACTCTGTGTTGTCAGGCTGTGAGAGCAGTTTGCACACTGTGTTGTCAGGGTGTGAGAGGAGTTTGCACGCTGTGTTGTCTGGGTGTGAGAGGAGTTTGCACCATGTGTTGTCAGGGTGTTAGAGGAGTTTGCACACTGTGTTGTCAGGGTGTGAGAGGTGTTTGCACTCTGTGTTGTCAGGGTGTGAGAGGAGTTTGCATTCTGTGTTGTCAGATTTTGACAGGAGTTTGCACATTGTGTTGTCAGGGCTGTCAGAAGAGGTTGCACTCTGTGTTTTCATTTTTTGACAGGAGTTTGCACTCTGTGTTATCAGGGGTGTGAGAGGAGTTTGCACCCTGTGTTGTCAGGGTGCGAGAGGAGTTTGCACCCTGTGTTGTCACGGTGTGAGAGGAGTTTGCACCCTGTGTTGTCAGCGTGTGACAGGAGGTTGCACTCTGTGTTGTCAGGGTGTGAGAGGAGTTTGCACCCTGTGTTGTCAGGGTGTGAGAGGAGTTTGCACCCTGTGTTGTCAGGGTGTGAGAGGAGTTTGCACTCTGTGTTGTCAGGGTGTGACAGGAGTTTGCACCCTGTGTTTTCAGGGGTATGAGAGGACTTTGGCTCTGTTTTGTCAGGGTGTGAGAGGAGTTTGCACTCTGCGTTGTCAGGGTGTGAGAGGAGTTTGCACTCTGTGTTTTCAGGGTGTGAGAGGGGTTTGCACTCTGTATTGTCAGAGTGTGAGAGGGGTTTGCACTCTGTGTTGTCAGGGTGTGAGAGGTGTTTGCACACTGTGTTGTCAGGGTGTGAGAGGAGTTTGCACCCTGTGTTGTCAGGGTGTGAGAGGAGTTTGCGCGCTGTGTTGTCAGAATGTGAGTGGAGTTTGCATCCTGTGTTGTCAGGGTGTGAGAGGAGATTGCGCGCTGTGTTGTCAGGGGTGTGAGAGGAGTTTGCACCCTGTGTTGTCAGGGTGTGAGAGGAGTTTGCACCCTGTGTTGTCACGGTGTGAGAGGAGTTTGCACCCTGTGTTGTCAGCGTGTGACAGGAGGTTGCACCCTGTGTTGTCAGGGTGTGAGAGGAGTTTGCACCCTGTGTTGTCATGGTGTGAGAGGAGTTTGCATCCTGTGTTGTCAGGGTGTGAGAGGAGTTTGTGCACTGTGTTATCAGGGCTGTGAGAGGAGTTTGCACTCTGTGTTTTCATTTTTTGACAGGAGTTTGCACTCTGTGTTATCAGGGGTGTGAGAGGAGTTTGCACCCTGTGTTGTCAGGGTGTGAGAGGAGTTTGCACCCTGTGTTGTCACGGTGTGAGACGAGTTTGCACCCTGTGTTGTCAGCGTGTGACAGGAGGTTGCACCCTGTGTTGTCAGGGTGTGAGAGGAGTTTGCACCCTGTGTTGTCATGGTGTGAGAGGAGTTTGCACCCTGTGTTGTCAGGGTGTGAGAGGAGTTTGCACCCTGTGTTGTCAGGGTGTGACAGGAGTTTGCACCCGGTGTTTTCAGGGGTATGAGAGGACTTTGGCTCTGTGTTGTCAGGGTGTGAGAGGAGTTTGCACTCTGCGTTGTCAGGGTGTGAGAGGCGTTTGCACTCTGTGTTTTCAGGGTGTGAGAGGGGTTTGCACTCTGTATTGTCAGAGTGTGAGAGGGGTTTGCACTCTGTGTTGTCAGGGTGTGAGAGGTGTTTGCACACTGTGTTGTCAGGGTGTGAGAGGAGTTTGCACTCTGCGTTGTCAGGGTGTGAGAGGACTTTGGCTCTGTGTTGTCAGGGTGTGAGAGGAGTTTGCACACTGCGTTGTCAGGGTGTGAGAGGAGTTTGCACACTGTGTTGTCAGGGTGTGAGAGGAGTTTGCACCCTGTGTTGTCAGGGTGTGAGAGGAGTTTGCGCGCTGTGTTGTCAGGGTGTGAGTGGAGTTTGCATCCTGTATTGTCAGGGTGTGAGAGGAGTTTGCGCGCTGTGTTGTCAGGGTGTGAGAGGAGTTTGCACTCTGTATTGTCAGGGTGTGAGAGCAGTTTGCACTCTGTGTTGTCAGGCTGTGAGAGGAGTTTGCACCCTGTCCTTTCAGTGTGTGAGAGGAGTTTGCACTCTGTATTGTCAGGGTGTGAGAGGAGTTTGCACCCTGTCTTTTCAGTGTGTGAGAGGAGATTGCACCCTGACTTTTCAGTGTGTGAGAGGGGTTGGAATTGTGTGTTCTCAGGATGTGAGCGGAGTTTGCACCCTGTGTTTTCAGGGTGTGAGAGGAGTATGCACCCTGTGTTGTCAGGGTGTGAGATGTGTTTGAATTCAGTGTTGTCAGGGTGTGACAGGAGATTGCATCCTATGTTGTCAAGGTGTGAGTGGAGTTTGCACTCTGTGTTGTCAGGGTGTGAGAGGAGTTTGCACACTGTGTTGTCAGGGTGTGAGAGGAGTTTGCACACTGTGTTGCCAGGGTGTGAGAGGAGTTTGCACACTGTGTTGTCAGGGTGTGAGAGGAGATTGCACACAGTGTTGTCAGGGTGTGAGAGGAGTTTGCACCCTGTGTTGTCAGGGTGTGAGAGGAGTTTGCACCCTGTGCTGTCAGGGTGTGAGAGGAGATTGCACACAGTGTTGTCAAGGTGTGAGAGGAGTTTGCACACTGTGTTGTCAGGGTGTGAGAGGAGTTTGCACTCTGTGTTGTCAGGGTGTGAGAGGAGATTGCACACAGTGTTGTCAGGCTGTGAGAGGAGATTGCACTCTGTGCTGTCAGGGTGTGAGAGGAGATTGCACACAGTGTTGTCAGGGTGTGAGAGGAGTTTGCACTCTGTGTTGTCAGGGTGTGTGAGGAGATTGCACCCTGTGTTGTCATGGTGTGAGAGGAGTTTGCACCCTGTGTTGTCAGGGTGTGAGAGGAGTTTGCACCCTGTGTTGTCAGGGTGTGACAGGAGTTTGCACCCGGTGTTTTCAGGGGTATGAGAGGAATTTGGCTCTGTGTTGTCAGGGTGTGAGAGGAGTTTGCACTCTGCGTTGTCAGGGTGTGAGAGGAGTTTGCAATCTGTGTTTTCAGGGTGTGAGAGGGGTTTGCACTCTGTATTGTCAGAGAGTGAGAGGGGTTTGCACTCTGTGTTGTCAGGGTCTGAGAGGTGTTTGCACACTGTGTTGTCAGGGTGTGAGAGGAGTTTGCACCCTGTGTTGTCAGGGTGTGAGAGGAGTTTGCACGCTGTGTTGTCAGGGTGTGAGTGGAGTTTGCATCCTGTGTTGTCAGGGTGTCAGAGGAGTTTGCGCGCTGTGTTGTCAGGGTGTGAGAGGAGTTTGCACTCTGTGTTGTCAGGGTGTGAGAGGAGTTTGCACTCTGTGTTGTCAGGGTGTGAGAGGAGTTTGCACTCTGTGTTGTCAGGCTGTGAGAGCAGTTTGCAATCTCTGTTTTCAGGGGCATGAGAGGAGTTTGCACACTGTGTTGTCAGGGTGTGAGAGGAGTTTGCACGCTGTGTTGTCTGGGTGTGAAAGGAGTTTGCACCCTGTGTTGTCAGGGTGTTAGAGGAGTTTGCACACTGTGTTGTCAGGGTGTGAGAGGTGTTTGCACTCTGTGTTTTCAGGGGTGTGAGAGGAGAATGCACACAGTGTTGTCAGGGTGTGAGAGGAGTTTGCTCTCTGTGTTGTCAGGGTGTGAGAGGAGTTTGCATTCTGTGTTGTCAGATTTTGACAGGAGTTTGCACATTGTGTTGTCAGGGCTGTCAGAAGAGGTTGCACTCTGTGTTTTCATTTTTTGACAGGAGTTTGCACTCTGTGTTATCAGGGGTGTGAGAGGAGTTTGCACCCTGTGTTGTCAGGGTGCGAGAGGAGTTTGCACCCTGTGTTGTCACGGTGTGAGAGGAGTTTGCACCCTGTGTTGTCAGCGTGTGACAGGAGGTTGCACTCTGTGTTGTCAGGGTGTGAGAGGAGTTTGCAACCTGTGTTGTCAGGGTGTGAGAGGAGTTTGCACCCTGTGTTGTCAGGGTGTGAGAGGAGTTTGCACCCTGTGTTGTCAGGGTGTGGCAGGAGTTTGCACCCTGTGTTTTCAGGGGTATGAGAGGACTTTGGCTCTGTGTTGTCAGGGTGTGAGAGGAGTTTGCACTCTGCGTTGTCAGGGTGTGAGAGGAGTTTGCACTCTGTGTTTTCAGGATGTGAGAGGGGTTTGCACTCTGTATTGTCAGAGTGTGAGAGGGGTTTGCACTCTGTGTTGTCAGGGTGTGAGAGGTGTTTGCACACTGTGTTGTCAGGGTGTGAGAGGAGTTTGCACCCTGTGTTGTCAGGGTGTGAGAGGAGTTTGCGCGCTGTGTTGTCAGAATGTGAGTGGAGTTTGCATCCTGTGTTGTCAGGGTGTGAGAGGAGTTTGCGCGCTGTGTTGTCAGGGCTGTGAGAGGAGTTTGCACTCTGTGTTATCAGGGGTGTGAGAGGAGTTTGCACCCTGTGTTGTCAGGGTGTGAGAGGAGTTTGCACCCTGTGTTGTCACGGTGTGAGAGGAGTTTGCACCCTGTGTTGTCAGCGTGTGACAGGAGGTTGCACCCTGTGTTGTCAGGGTGTGAGAGGAGTTTGCACCCTGTGTTGTCATGGTGTGAGAGGAGTTTGCATCCTGTGTTGTCAGGGTGTGAGAGCAGTTTGCGCGCTGTGTTATCAGGGCTGTGAGAGGAGTTTGCACTCTGTGTTTTCATTTTTTGACAGGAGTTTGCACTCCGTGTTATCAGGGGTGTGAGAGGAGTTTGCACCCTGTGTTGTCAGGGTGTGAGAGGAGATTGCACCCTGTGTTGTCACGGTGTGAGAGGAGTTTGCACCCTGTGTTGTCAGCGTGTCACAGGAGGTTGCACCCTGTGTTGTCAGGGTGTGAGAGGAGTTTGCACCCTGTGTTGTCATGGTGTGAGAGGAGTTTGCACCCTGTGTTGTCAGGGTGTGAGAGGAGTTTGCACCCTGTGTTGTCAGGGTGTGACAGGAGTTTGCACCCGGTGTTTTCAGGGGTATGAGAGGACTTTGGCTCTGTGTTGTCAGGGTGTGAGAGGAGTTTGCACTCTGCGTTGTCAGGGTGTGAGAGGAGTTTGCACTCTGTGTTTTCAGGGTGTGAGAGTGGTTTGCACTCTGTATTGTCAGAGTGTGAGAGGGGTTTGCACTCTGTGTTGTCAGGGTGTGAGAGGTGTTTGCACACTGTGTTGTCAGGGTGTGAGAGGAGTTTGCGCGCTGTGTTGTCAGGGTGTGAGTGGAGTTTGAATCCTGTGTTGTCAGGGTGTGAGAGGAGTTTGCGCGCTGTGTTGTCAGGGTGTGAGAGGAGTTTGCACTCTGTGTTGTCAGGGTGTAAGAGGAGTTTGCACTCTGTGTTGTCAGGGTGTGAGAGGAGTTTGCACTCTGTGTTCTCAGGGTGTGAGAGGAGATTGCACTCTGTGTTGTCAGGCTGTGAGAGCAGTTTGCACTCTCTGTTTTCAGGGGTATGAGAGGAGTTTGCACACTATGTTGTCAGGGTGTGAGAGGAGTTTGCACCCTGTGTTGTCAGGGTGTGACAGGAGTTTGCACCCGGTGTTTTCAGGGGTATGAGAGGACTTTGGCTCTGTGTTGTCAGGGTGTGAGAGGAGTTTGCACTCTGCGTTGTCAGGGTGTGAGAGGAGTTTGCACTCTGTGTTTTCAGGGTGTGAGAGGGGTTTGCACTCTGTATTGTCAGAGTGTGAGAGGGGTTTGCACTCTGTGTTGTCAGGGTGTGAGAGGTGTTTGCACACTGTGTTGTCAGGGTGTGAGAGGAGTTTGCACCCTGTGTTGTCAGGGTGTGAGAGGAGTTTGCGCGCTGTGTTGTCAGGGTGTGAGTGGAGTTTGCATCCTGTATTGTCAGGGTGTGAGAGGAGTTTGCGCGCTGTGTTGTCAGGGTGTGAGAGGAGTTTGCACTCTGTGTTGTCAGGGTGTGACAGGAGTTTGCACTCTGTATTGTCAGGGTGTGAGAGCAGTTTGCACTCTGTGTTGTCAGGCTGTGAGAGGAGTTTGCACCCTGTCCTTTCAGTGTGTGAGAGGAGTTTGCACCCTGTCTTTTCAGTGTGTGAGAGGAGATTGCACCCTGACTTTTCAGTGTGTGAGAGGGGTTGGAATTGTGTGTTCTCAGGATGTGAGCGGAGTTTGCACCCTGTGTTTTCAGGGTGTGAGAGGAGTATGCGCCCTGTGTTGTCAGGGTGTGAGATGTGTTTGAATTCAGTGTTGTCAGGGTGTGACAGGAGATTGCATCCTATGTTGTCAAGGTGTGAGTGGAGTTTGCACTCTGTGTTGTCAAGGTGTGAGAGGAGTTTGCACACTGTGTTGTCAGGGTGTGAGAGGAGTTTGCACCCTGTGTTGTCAGGGTGTGAGAGGAGTTTGCACACTGTGTTGTCAGGGGTGTGAGAGGTGTTTGCACTCTGTATTCTCAGTGTGTGAGAGGTGTTTGCACAGTGTGTTGTCAGATTTTGACAGGAGTTTTCTCTGTGTTGTCAGGGGTGTGAGAGGTGTTTGCACCCTGTGTTTTCAGGGAGTGAGAGGAGTTTGCACACTGTGTTGTCAGGGTGTGAGAGGAGATTGCACTCTGTGTTGTCAGGGTGTAAGAGGAGTTTGCACTCTGTGTTGTCAGGGTGTGAGAGGAGTTTGCACTCTGTGTTCTCAGGGTGTAAGAGGAGTTTGCACTCTGTGTTGTCAGGGTGTGAGAGGAGTTTGCACTCTGTTTTGTCAGGGTGTGAGAGGAGATTGCACTTTGTGTTGTCAGGGTGTGAGAGGAGTTTGCATTCTCTGTTTTCAGGGGTATGAGAGAAGATTGCACACTGTGTTGTCAGGGTGTGAGAGGAGTTTGCACGCTGTGTTGTCTGGGTGTGAGAGGAGTTTGCACCCTGTGTTGTCAGGGTGTTAGAGGAGTTTGCACACTGTGTTGTCAGGGTGTGAGAGGTGTTTGCACTCTGTGTTTTCAGGGGTGTGAGAGGAGATTGCACACAGTGTTGTCAGGCTGTGAGAGGAGATTGCACTCTGTGCTGTCAGGGTGTGAGAGGAGATTGCACACAGTGTTGTCAGGGTGTGAGAGGAGTTTGCACTCTGTGTTGTCAGGGTGTGTGAGGAGATTGCACACTGTGTTGTCAGGGTGTGAGAGGAGTTTGCACTCTGGGTTGTCAGATCTTGATAGGAGTTTGCACACTGTGTTGTCAGGGGTGTGAGAGGTTTTTGCACCCTGTGTTGTCAGGGTGTGAGAGGAGTTTGCACCCTGTGTTGTCAGGGTGTGACAGGAGATTGCACCCTGTGTTTTCTGGGTGTGAGAGGAGTTTGCACGTTTTGTTGTCACGGTGTGACAGGAGTTTGCACCCTGTGTTGTCAGGGTGTGAGAGGAGTTTGCACTCTGTTTTGTCAGGGTGTGAGAGGAGATTGCACTTTGTGTTGTCAGGGTGTGAGAGGAGTTTGCATTCTCTGTTTTCAGGGGTATGAGAGAAGATTGCACACTGTGTTGTCAGGGTGTGAGAGGAGTTTGCACGCTGTGTTGTCTGGGTGTGAGAGGAGTTTGCACCCTGTGTTGTCAGGGTGTTAGAGGAGTTTGCACACTGTGTTGTCAGGGTGTGAGAGGTGTTTGCACTCTGTGTTTTCAGGGGTGTGAGAGGAGATTGCACACAGTGTTGTCAGGCTGTGAGAGGAGATTGCACTCTGTGCTGTCAGGGTGTGAGAGGAGATTGCACACAGTGTTGTCAGGGTGTGAGAGGAGTTTGCACTCTGTGTTGTCAGGGTGTGTGAGGAGATTGCACACTGTGTTGTCAGGGTGTGAGAGGAGTTTGCACTCTGGGTTGTCAGATCTTGATAGGAGTTTGCACACTGTGTTGTCAGGGGTGTGAGAGGTTTTTGCACCCTGTGTTGTCAGGGTGTGAGAGGAGTTTGCACCCTGTGTTGTCAGGGTGTGACAGGAGATTGCACCCTGTGTTTTCTGGGTGTGAGAGGAGTTTGCACGTTTTGTTGTCACGGTGTGACAGGAGTTTGCACCCTGTGTTGTCAGGGTGTGAGAGGAGTTTGCACACTGTGTTGTCAGGTTGTGACAGGAGATTGCACTCTGTGTTGTCATGGTGTGATAGGAGTTTGCGCGTTTTGTTGTCAGGGTGTGACAGGAGTTTGCACCCTGTGTTGTCAGGAATAAATGTATTCTTTGTTGAGATGCAGTTGGATTTATATTCTTCGCCAGTGATCAACATTTACATTCTGTTTCAGACTGAAGGAAATATTAAATATTAAATTGATTACCACATGACATGCAATATTTTCATGTTTACTTCCTGGTTTACACATATTTATTAGAGCCTTTTGAGGATGTAACTAGCAGGGTAGATAATTGGGAACCATTTGATATTTTATGTTTGGATTTGAAAAGGCATTCGATAAGTTGCCACATAAAATGTTATTACACAAGTTTAGGGTTCATGGAGTTGGGGATAATATAATAACATGGATAGAGGATTGGTTAATGGACAGAAAGGAAAGAGTAGGGTTAAACGTGTCTTTATCAGGTTGGCAGGCTGTAACGAGTGGTGTGCCACACGGGTCATGCCGCATGGCTCCTCAGCTGTTTACAATCTATATCAATGACATCAGTGAAGGGACCGAGTGTAATGTATCCATGTTTGCTAATGATACAAAGCTAGATGGGACAGTAAGCTGTGATGAGAACACAAAGAGTCTGCAAAGTGATATAGATGGACTAAATGAGTGGGCAGTAAGGTGGCTGATGGAGTATAATGTAAGGAAATGTGAGGTTATTCACTTTGGTAGGAAGAATAGAAAAACAGAATATTTTTTAAATTGTGAGAAACTTTTAAATGTTGGTGCTCAGAGAGATTTGGGTGTCCTCGTGCAAGAAACACAGAAAGCTAGCATGCAGGTACAGCAAGCAATAAGGAAGGCAAGTAGCATGTTGGCATTTATTACAAGGGGGTTGGAGTACAAGAGTAAGGAAGCCTTGCTGCAGTTGTACAGGGCCTTGGTGAGACCACACCTGGAATACTGTGCACAGATTTGTTCTCCTCATCTAAGGAAAGATATATTTGCCTTGGAGACGGTGCAACGAAGGTTCACTAGATTGATTCCTGGGACGAGAGGGCTGTCATATGATGAGAGATTGCATAGAATGGGCCGATACTCTCTGGAGTTCAGAACAATGAGAGCTGATCTCATTGAAACATACAAGATTCTGAAGGGGATTGACAGGGTAGATGCTGAGAGGTTGTTTCCCTTGGCTGGAGTGTTTAGAACTAGGGGGCATAGTCTCAGGATAAGGGGTCGGCCATTTAAGACCGAGATAAGGAGGAATTTCTTCACTCAGAGGGTTGTGAATCTTTGGAATTCAGAGGGCTGTGAATGCTGAGTCTTTGAGTATATTCAAGGCTGAGATCAATGGATTTATGGACTCTAGGGGAATCAAGGTAGATGGAGACTGGGCGTGAAAGTGGAGTTGAGGTTGAAGATCAGCCATGATGTTATTGAATGGCGGAGCAGGCTCGAGGGGCTTTATGGCCTACTCCTGCTCTTATTTCTTATGTGCTTCTGTTCTTATGACTCTGAGTGGATTCTTCAATCTGATTGTTTGGAGAGCTGCCAGAGTAGGGTAAAACATGGCTTCTATCTCCCTTCTCACACACGCCACAGGTCCCCTGTAGTGTGCGCTGTGCTGAAAAGGATCTTCAGTAACCGTAAGTTGCCACGCAAAAGCCCACGACCAGTCCGTGGGCAACTGCAAGTTTAGTGAAGGGCGAGCGCCATTCCCATTGCACAATTCATTGTTCCAAAAGGTTACTCAGCTGGTCGATGTGTAATGTTCCACCAGTTTAATTAATCTGATAGTTAAACATCACATGGGAGCAAAACCTGTTTGTTCAAGAGTCTGTAAGTAATGTCAGTAGGGATGCGATCTAATTGTCCCATTAGGGGGTTTATTTAGAATATAAAAAACCCACTGCTTTATCTTCGTTTTCTGACTATTGGAATCCGAACAGCTCTTTTCAGCATCGAAAGAAATCGTCTTCACACAGAAATGTATCTGTTCAGGTTAATTGGGGAGATAGAAGCCATGTTTTACCCTACTCTGGCAGCAGTTGGTGTACCTGGTAGGTCATTGTCAGCACGTGTGGTGTAAGTAACAGAGTGCTGAAATCTGTTGTTGTTTGTGCTGTGAGCCTGGTAAAGGTAGAATGTGGTTTTCAGATTTTGTGATACACTTAGAACCTTCCATTCTTGTCTGGTTGATCAATGCACCGAGTAACTCATCCTCGCTCTGTGCTGAACTGTCGATTCTGGGCCAAAATTTGCCCTTGGTGCTCTCTGGCCAGGCAGGGGTAAAACAGGTGTAATCCACTGACACCTGGAGGAAAGCGCGCCTGTTGTGGAGATCGGGTTAGGAGGGACCGGGTGAGATTGTCGTGTTTCCCGAGGACCGATCGCCTAGTGCACTGGACAGCAGATTGCGGCTGTGTATCCAGTCATGAGTCAGTGCCTTCAGAATAGAAGGGCAGGGAACACACGGAAGGTGCATCAGACAAGTAAAACATGTGACAGAAGCCAGCCTCTTGACTTGAAGGTAAAATCGTGTGTTCCCATCAAAGGTTCAATTCAGATCATAATTATGTTTCCGGAAAATGGCTTTAGAGGATATGTTATGTGTTTGATGTTTAAAGTATTGGAAGGACTAGTTGAAAAAGATGACGGCAAACCTCCCTCCATGTGTGTTATTGTGGAGAGCGGCGAGTCCAGACTTGGTACTGTGCTTCGGGAGGGGGTTAGCTGGAGAACATGACTGAGAGTTGGCGGTGATCTGCTCTTACACAGATTGGTTTCTGATTCCGAGGGTCCGACTGTCCCTTGTTTTGCTCACGCCTTGTGCTGAGCTATAAAGACTGTATTTGATTGTAACTGGAGCAGGTTACAGAACTAAATTCCTTGACATATGGTGTGATAATGCATTCACAATGCTCCACAGGAAATCTAATCTTATTCATTACTTACAGATAATGGGCAACAACTCAATACCAGGCTCGTGTTTCCAATGTATTTTTTACAAAGTCTCTTGTATTGTGTATATCAAGTCATTCTACTTTTTGTTAACTGCTTTAGCACTTAAGCCAAATTTAGTATCACTTAAGCTGTACTTACTGATTTAACGGCCCAAAAATTCGTGAGGAAGCCTTCGTGCGAGGGTAAGGCTTCCCCGCGATCTCTCACTGCGCGTTGGCTTTTTCAGTTCCAGCTCGCACGAACTTGATGTTCTGGACAGCTGCTGTGCTGGGCTTGCGTATCCCACAGGCGTAGTTAATTCGTGCAAGCTGTGGGATCACGTGACTCAGTTAGAGCCAATGGCAGCACACCATCTTCCATTCATAACTTTCACATAAGTGCTGTGAAAGCTATGAGTCTATACCCCCCCAAAAGAACAGCTAAACCTCAATTAAATTTTTTTAAAAAAATCACATTAATAAAATAAGTATAGTTAAATAAATTAACCATTTTAAATAAAAAATTAAATTTTTGAAATATTTAAAATCTTTTAAAAAGTTATAAAAATAAACTTACCTGTCTTTAAAGTCTCTAAAAAAGATATACCTGTTAAAAAAAATTCAAAATAATACTTAATTCACTACTTACCTTGTTAAAAGTGGGTCTTACTCCTCCTTTTTTTATGTGTAAAATCTTCCATACTTACCTGCGCGTTGAAACCACTAAGTGCACTGCATGCGCGCAGCCTGTAGCGCGCACGCGGTTCAGCTAGGAACCGCCCCCTTTTCCATTCACCAAGTGCCGGTTTTCAGCGCATGCGCAGTGCATGCAGAAAACCGGCAATTGGAGACAGAATACGCGAGAGTACGCAGTGCGTACTCTCGCGTAGCGGCACTAATTTTTGGGCCAACATGTCTTGTCGCCTGTTGCTTTTAAACTTGACGACGTCCTTCCCCGTGGACCACCCAGTGTCAGAATGCATGAACTAAATTTAATTCCAAGGCTCACAAGTGAAGACTCAGCAATCGAGTGAGAGGTCACGGGGCCACCGTCACCGGAAATGAAACCCCAGCATGAGCTGCCCCTCCAGAAGAGGAGACAAGGGACACAATAACTAAATAGACACATTCACAACCCGTGTACATTTGCTAACCTAATCGGTCAATTCTCAGGCTGGTTAGTGATTTTACTGTTTCTTTATCTCTCCTTCTCACAGTGAACTTGGCGGCGATTGTGATCCTGTCCCGTGGAAAGTGCGGTCTCTCCAAATGCATCACTCGCTACCTGGTGGCCATGGCGACGGCGGATCTCATGGTGATTGTCTGTAATGTGATATTACATCGGATCGCTGATCTTTATTGGCGGGAGACTTTCCTGCTCTACACTCCTGTGTGTAGATTAATTCTCTACCTGGCTCCCACTGCCATAGATGTTTCTGTTTGGTTAACGGTCGCTTTTACCTTTGATCGGTTTGTAGCCATTTGTTGCCACAAACTGAAAACAAAATATTGCACCGAGAAAACCGCGGCTGTGGTTATAGTGACTTTGAGCGCGCTGTTCTGTTTAAAGAACATCCCCTGGCCCTTCGTGTATATTCCTTATTTTCCAGCTGGCAACATACCGCGGGGTTGCCTTGTATTGACACAGTTTTATATTGTACCCACGTGGATAGCTTTTTCTTGGATTGAACAGCTGTTAACCCCATTGCTTCCATTCAGTTTGATTTTATTGTTTAACGCTCTCACCGTCAGACGCATTTTAGTGGCCAGTCGGGTCCGGAGGAGCCTCCGGGACCGCAGCAATGGTGAGACTGACAAGGACCCTGAGATGACGAACCGCAGAAGGTCCATCTTTTTACTGTTTTCCATATCCGGAAGTTTTATCCTGCTCTGGGTGACCACGGTCGCATATTTCTTTTGTTATCGAATTTTTGCCGCCTTTAACCGCAGATCTTGGCATAACAATTTTAAACATTTCCAACAAGCAGGAATTATGCTCCAGCTCCTGAGTTCCTGCACCAACACGGCCATTTACACAGTGACCCAGAGTAAGTTCAGAGAGGAGCTGCTCAATGCGCTCAAATATCCCTTTACTCTCATTAGTAAATTAGTTAAATAAAGGAAACGATTCTTGTGAAACCGGATCTAACTCCCCGAATATCACAACTAATCTCCATATTAGAATTAACATCTATATTTACTAAAGGGACTCGGCAACGGGTCCAACAATATATCTTTTAAATTAATTTCTTGTCATAACTTATAACAAGTTAATTTAGCAATAGTTGAGCATAATAATAAAAGCAACGGACTAACATTTAAAAAAATGTCACTGTATTTATAGCTTTTTTACAACACGCCCTCAGAGAAACTGGCCCTAAATATAATTAACCAATAGGAAGCCCTCGAATTCGCGACTGGATATTTGTTTCCACCGGACCGGAGCAATAATCGGGCCTCGCCAACAGCATCTGCTCCCAAAAAATGATTCTTTCCAGTTTCAAAGCGGTTTGATTGTTGCCGTATTATTCTGTGCACATTTTACCTGTTCTCCCACTATCTTTACCAATTCGATAAAACACTGCCATTTTTTTTCCAATCTGCTCGATTCAACATTCTATCTGAGCGCTAGGTTTAAGGAAATTGTACAATTAAAGTTTCATGAAAATAGGCATCTGCGATTTCGTTTCACAGAGCGGAGATGAAAGAGTTTCCCATATTACTGAGACAATTGCTCAAATTCGAATTGTTTAAAATTTCACTTTTAATACTCAATTATGCTGAAATAAAGTACAAAAGTTGCTTTTGTGTGTTCCGTGTTAATTCTCTGTGCCGAAGGGGAAAGATTTACTCTGATCGCAATTGATAAGAATAGAGCAGGTGATTAATTTTAGGTATTGGTTGGGGGAATAATATTGGCTAGGACACCTGGGAGAACTTCCCTGCTCTTGTCAAATAATGTCAGGATATTTTACCTGTGAGGACGTACCAAGCCTTGCTTTTTCTCATCTACATGCTGCCCCTTGGCGCCATCCTCCGAAAACCAAATGTGAGCTTCCACAGTTACGCTGACGACACCCAGCTCGAGCTCACCACCATCTCTCTCGACTCCCCCACTGACTCAGATTTGTCATACTACTTGTCCAACATCCAGTACTGGATGAGCAGATATTTCCTCCGAATAACTATTGGGAAGACTGAAGCCATTGTCTTTGGTCCCCACCATCAACTCTCTGCTCCCAATCCACTGACTCCATCCCTCTTCCTGCCAACTGACTGAGGCTGAACCAGCCCCTTCACAAACTTGCTGTCATATTTGACCCCCAGATGAGCTTCCGACCACATATCCGCTCCATCACCAAGATCACCTACTTCCATCTCTGTAACATTGCTCGACTCCACCCCTGCCTCAGCTCATCGGCTGCTGAAACCTGCATCCATGCCTTTGTTACATCTAGACTTGACTATTCTAACACTCTCCTGATCAGCCTCCCCTCTTCCACCTTCCGTAGACTGGAGCTCATCCAGAACTTTTCTGCCCATTTCGTCACTTGCACCAAGTCCCGTTCTCCCATCACCTCTGTGCTCACTGGCCAACATTGTGAGGAAAATGTGAGGTAATCCACTTTGGACCTAAAAAAGAAAAAACAGGATACTATCTAAATAGTGAAAAGCTAGAAACAGTGGAGGTCCAAAGACACTTGGTTGTCCATGTACATAGATCATTGAAATATCATGAACAGGTACAGAAACTAATCAAAAAGGCTAATGCAATGCTGGTCTTTATATCTAGAGGAATAGAATACAAGGGAGTATATGTTATGCTGCAGCGATACGCAGCCCTGGTTAGACCACACCTGGAGCACTGGGAGCAGTTCTGGGCACCACACCTTAGGAAGGATATATTGGCCTTGGAGGAAGTGCAGCGAAGGTTTATCAGAATGATACCCGGACTCCAAGGGTTAAATTACGAGGAGTGATTACACAAATTAGGGTTGTATTCACTAGAATTTAGAAGGTTAAGGGGTGAGCTGATATTAAGTGGAACAGATAGGGTAGATAGAGAGAAACTATTTCCGCTGGTTGGGGACTCTAGGACTAGGGAGCACAGGCTAAAAATTAGAGCCAGACCTTGCAGGAGTGAAATTAGGAAACACTTCTACACACAATGGTTGGTAGAAGTTTGGAACTCTCTTCCACAAATGGCAATTGATGCTAGATCAATTGTTAATGTTAAATCTGAGATTGATAGATTTTTGATAACGAAAGGTATTAAGGGATATGGGCCAAAGTGCGGGTACATGGAGTTAGGTCACAGATCAGCAATGACCTCATTGAATGGCTCGACGGGCTCAATGGCCTCCTCCTATTGCTGTGTTCCTAGGTGAGATGAGAGTGACTGCCCGAGACATCAAGGCAGCATGTAAATGAGTGTGGCACCAAGGAGCCCTAGTAAAACTGAAGTCAATGGGAATCAGGGGGAAAACTTTCAACTGGCTGGAGTCATACCTAGCACAAAGGTTGTGGTTGTGGTTGTTGGAGGCCAATCACCTCAGATCCAGGACATCGCTGCAGGACTTCCTCAGGGCAGTGCCCTAGGCCCATCCATCTTCAGCTGTTTCATCAATGACCTTCCCTCCATCATAAGATCAAAAGTGGGGATTTTCGCTGATGACTTCACAGTGTTCAGTTCCAATCGCAACTCCTCAGATAATGAAGCAGTCCATGCCCGCTTGCAGCAAGACTTGGACAACATTCAGGCTTGGGCTGATAAGTGGCAAAGAACATTCGTGCCACACAAGTACCAGGCAGCGACCAGCTCCAACAATAGAGAGACTAACCACCACCCCTTGACATTCAACGGCATTACCATCGCCGAATCCCCCACCATCAACATCATGGGGGTCAACATTGACCAGAAACTCAACTGGACCAGCCACATAAATACTGTGGCAACAAGAGCAGATCAGAGACGAGGTATTCTGCGGCGAGTGTCTCACCTCCTGACTCCCCAAAGCCTTTCCACCATCTACAAGGCACAAGTCAGGAGTGTGATGGAATACTCTCCACTTGCCTGGATGAGTGCAGCTCGAGTAACACTCAAGAAGCTCGACACCGTCCAGGACAAAGCAACCAACTTGATGGGCAGCCCATCCACCACCTTAAAGATTCACTCCCTCCATCACCGGAGCACAGTGGCTGCAGTGTGTACCATCTACAAGATGCACTGCAGCAATTTGCTAAGGCGATAGATTTTGGTACACTAAGGGAATCAAGGGATACGGGGATAGTGCAGGAAGGGGGTGTTGATGTAGTAGATCAGACATGGTATTATTGAATGGTGGAGCAGGCTCGAAGGGTCATTTGGACTACTCGTCCTCCTATTTATTGGCCCAGAAATTAAGCTCCCTGGCTTCACGCGGGTGCAAGGATCCCGCGCGCACTTACCTACCGTGCCTGCCGTTGACCTCTGGGCCCATGGGGACTTCAGCTCCTGGGCCTCCTGCAGCTGCCGGCGCACAGTGCTTGTGTATCCCAGGGGCGTAGTAAGTGCGATGCGTCCCCTGGGATCACGTGGGCCATGGAGAGCCAATGGCAGCAAACCATCATTCATTCATAGATTTGACAGGAAGACCTGTCAAATATATGAATTGAAATCGGCCCCAAAACAACACCTAAACTTCAAATAAATTAAAAAATAAACCATCACATTTTCAAAATAACTATAAGTTAAATAAATTAACTACTTTAAACAAAAATTTAAATTTTTCAAAAAATTAAAATACTTTTTAACAGTGCTAAAAATAAACGTACCTTTCTTTAAAGTATCTAAAAAAGATAAACCTGTTGTAAAAAAATTTAAATTGTAGTTAATTAACCACTTACCTTTTTAAAAACGGGTCTTACACCTCCTTTTTAAAAGCACAGCTTCTTCCTTACTTACCTTCCCGGAGAAACCTGAAAAAAAACCTAAGTTCGCTGCGTACCACGCACGCAGTTCACCTCTCAACCCCTCCCTTCACGAGACCGGAAGTTCCGGTTTCCCGAGCATGCGCAGTGCATGCATGAAACCGGCACTTCAGGAGGCCTTACCGGTGAGTACACAGCCCGACTCACCCGACAAGTGTCTAATTTTTGGCCCATTATGTTCTTAACTGTGATAATATTTCGAAAATTATGTTTAGAAGATAACAATTCTGCATCGAAGACCCTCTCCTATATCTCCTGAGCACCATTACACTTTTTCATTCTCCCTGAGCTTATATTCGTTAATACGCTTTGTCTCTTACTTTTTCTGAAACCCTCTGACAGCCTATCCCCTCTCGGATACCCCTCTCTGAGCCATCGGCTGTCTCGTTGCAATAGTAGACAGGGAGGTGCGAACAAAGGTTAGGCAGCAATGCATAATATTGTGAATCGAAAAGCATCGGACTCAAAGAGAGGCCACTTGGATGCATTGAATAAAGGAGAAACACATCAAGCTTTAACTGCACAAACGGCTCAGAAAGCCCTTTTAAGTGCATCTTTCTCAATGCAAGTTGCTGGACTCAGAGGGTAAACAGCAAAAAGCAGCAATCAATCATCAGTCACGTGTTTTAGTACTGAAATTACAATAGCGTGGGCGAGTGTTCTAAGGCGTTAGATTTAGGTTCCAGTCTCTGTGAGGGCGTGGGTTCGAACTCCACTGCTGCCGCACGTATTTTGGACCCGGAGTACAGTGAGACAGGGATTAGGATATATAAGAAACTTAAAGTAAACCCACTCACTTAGAGGTAAGTAGCAGGGAATCCAGTGCTACACAGTACTGCTTCTACAGAGTACTAAACTCGGGAATTTGGTGAGTGAGGGAATTCGGTGAGGTGGAGGGAAGAGGTGCTACTTGATACATAAAAAATATAAACAACTAGGATTAAATTAAGACTGTGGGTTAAGTTACAGTAAGGACCTAAAGCATATAACTAAATGTAACAACTTAAACACGGTTATTACCGAGATTAAACACTATTAATAGACAATTCAGTATTTCAAAACTTGAAAACCCAATTAGGTAAATAAAATACAATAGAGATGGTAGGGCAGTTGGTGTGTTGCAGCTGTAGCATGTGGGAGCTGGTGGACCCCAGTGTGATCCACAGCGATCACGTCTGCTGTGAGTGTCTGCAGCTCGAGCAACTTCGGCTCAGAGTTGATGAGCTGGTGTCGAGCTTTGGACACTGCGAAACATTAGGGAGGGAGAAAGTTACTTGGACACTTTGTTCCAGGAGGCAGTCACACCCCTTAAATAGGTTAAATACTTTAGATTTGGTCCGTGGTCAGGGATAGGAGGGTGTGATTACGAGTGAGGCAGTTATGGGTATCCAGAAGGTTGCATTAAGAACATAAGAACATAAGAAATAGGAGCAGGAGTAGGCCAATCGGCCCCTCGAGCCTGCTCCGCCATTCAATAAGATCATGGCTGATCTGATCCTAACCGCCAATCTACTATCTATCACAGAACCATCTCCTGCATCTAACAGAATTGCACACACGAAATAGGAGCAGAATCAGGCTACACGGTCCCTGGGCCCGCTCCACTACCCACAGGGCCATGACCGATCCGAACCTAGACTCATGTCCAAATTCCTGCCCGCTCCCCGTATCCCTTAATGCCCTTTACTTCTAGGAAACTGTCTATTTCTGTTTTAAATTTATTTAATGATGTAGCTTCTACAGCTTTTTGTGGCAGCATATTCCATGGACCTACCACCCTCTGAGTGAAGTAGTTCCTCCTCATCTCAGTTTTGAAAGAGCAGCCCCTTATTCTAAGACTATGTCCCCTAGTTCTAGTCTCACCCGTCATCGGGAACATCCTCCCCGCATCCACCCGATCCAACGCCTTCACAATCTTATATGTTTCAATAAGATCGCCTCTCATTCTTCTGAACTCCAATGAGTAGAGTCCCAATCTACCCAACCTCTCCTCATATGACCACCCCCTCATCCCCGGGATTAACCGAGTGAACCTTTTTTGCACTGCCTCGAGAGCAAGGATGTCTTTCCTTAAGTAAGGACACCAAAACTGTATGCAGTATTCCAGGTGCGGTCTCACCAATACCTTGTACAACTGAAGCAATACCTCCCTATTTTTATATTCTATCCCCCTAGCAATGAAAGCCAACATTCCATTTGCCTTCTTTGCCAGGTGAACGGCATTTAATGAGGGTGGTGGCTTAAACCCGAGTTCCTACAGAGTAGGAACCCCCACCCGCCCTCCTCCTCTAACCTACTAGTCTTTTAGCAGTCTAAAAACAGAGGTCACAAATTTTTTGGTCTCAGTTTCTTTTCAGTAGGGCAGGAACCGGGAGGAGCGGGAAGTCGGCGTAGGACCAAGGGGACACAAGACCGGGAAGTCAGCGAAAGACCAGGGAGGTAAGACTAACTGGTAAGTACTTTCCTCAAACCTTCCTAGAAAGTAAAACTAAAACTAGTGGGATTTGGTTAGTTTAAAAAGGAATAAGAGGAGTACAGTATACATTGGTCTAAGTAAGCTTCGGGAAAACAAAAGTCAATAAATAAACTAAAACTAGAAAATTAGAAAGTAATATAAGGGTTAAGTCATGGCAGTAGAGCTCGGACCTGTGTCATGCTCCTCCTGTAACATGTGGGAAATCAGGGACGCTTCCTGTGTCCCTGACAACCATGTGTGCGGGAAGTGTGTCCAGCTGCAGCTCATGTGGGACCGCATGACGGCCCTTGAGCTGCGGATGGACTCACTTTGGAGCATCCACGATTCTGAGAGGGTTGTGGATAGCACATTTAGTGAGTTGGTCACACCGCAGGTTAAGGCCAGCGTAGATAATACATGGGTGACCAAAAGGCAGAGCAAGGGCAGGAAGGTAGTGCAGAAATCCCCTGGGGTTGTCTCCCTTAGCAACAGGTTCACCACCTTAGGTGCTGTTGTCGGGGGGGATGACTCATCGGGGGAAGGCACCAGCAGCCAGGCTCATGGCACCATGACTGGCTCTGTTGCAAAGAAGGGAGTGAAAAAGAGTGGCAGGGCTATAGTAATAGGGGATTCGATTGTAAGGGGAATAGATAGGGGTTTCTGTGGTCGCGACCGAGACTCCAGGATGGTATGTTGCCTCCCTGGTGCAAGGGTCAAGGATGTCTCGGCGCGGGTGCAGAACATTCTGGAGGGGGAGGGGGAACAGCCAGTTGTCGTGATACATGTTGGTACCAACGACGTAGCTAAAAAAAGGGAAGAGGTCCTACAAGTAGAATTTAGGGAGTTAGGAGCCAAGCTAAAAAGTAGGACCTCGAAGGTAGTAATCTCTGGATTACTACCAGTGCCACGTGCTAGTAAGAGTACAGAGAACAGGATAGTTAGGCTAAATACGTGGCTTGAGCAGTGGTGTAAGAGGGAGGGTTTTAAATTTTTGAGGCATTGGAACCAGTTTTGTGGTAGGTGTGACCTACACAAAAGGGATGGTCTACACCTGTGCAAAGATGGAACTGATGTTCTCGGGGTAATTTTTGATAAAGCAGTTCGGGAGCATTTAAACTAGTATGGCAGGGGGCTAGAAACCTATGTAGTGAAATAGAGGAAAGTGAAAGGCAGACAGAAATAAATGGTAAAAGGGTGAGGAACAAAAAACAAAGGGCCAAACTAATTCATAAAAAATGTGAGCATAAAAAAAGCCTAAGGGTTTTATACCTTAATGCGAGAAGCATCAGGAACAAGGTAGATGAATTAGCTGTGGAAATAGAGGTTAATAATTATGATCTAATTGGGATTACGGAAACATGGTTGCAGGGTGAGCAGGGCTGGGAGCTTAACATACAGGGGTATTCAGTATTTAGGAAGGATCGACAAAAAAGAAAGGGAGGAGGGGTAGCATTGCTGGTAAAAGAGGGGATAAATGCAATTGAAAGGAAGGATATTAACTCAGTTAATACAGAATCTATATGGGTGGAGCTAAGAAATAGCGAGGGGCGAAAAACATTAATAGGAGTGGTATATAGGCCTCCAAATAGTAAAATAGAGGTTGGGGAGGGCATCACGAGGGAAATTAGAGAAGCGTGCAATAAGAGCACAGCTGTCATCATAGGTGACTTTAACTTACATATAGATTGGACTAGCCTAATCAGTAAAAATAATGAGGAGGAGGAATTCCTTGAGTGTTTAAGGGATGGTTATCTGGATCAATATGTCGAGGAACCAACTCGAGAACAGGCTATATTGGACTGGGTACTGTGCAATGAGAAGGGACTAATTAGTAATCTTGTTGTACGGGGACCCTTGGGTCAGAGCTATCATAACATGATCGATTTCTCACTCGAAATGGAGAGCGAAGAAATTGACACAGAGACTAAGGTCCTGAATTTAAACAAGGGGAATTATGATGCCATTAGACGGGAACTGAGTAGGTCTGATTGGACAACGTTCCTGGGAGGACTGGAGGTAGATAAACAATGGCAAGCATTTAAAGATAGAATGACAAAATTGCAAAAATTGTTTATACCAATCTGGCATAAAAGGAAATCTAAAAAGGTGACTCAACCGTGGATAACAGGGGAAATTAGAGACAGCATAAAATCCAAAGATAGGGCGTATAAAATAGCCAAAAAAAGCGCCAGAGCGGAAGATTGGGAACAGTTTAAGATAGAGCAAAGGAGGACAAAGGGCTTAATCAAGAGGGGCAAAATAGCTTACGAAAGCAAGCTGGCGGAAAATATAAAAACTAACTCCAAAAGCTTTTATAAGTATATCAAGAGGAAAAGACTGGTGAAAACCAAAGTTGGTCCATTGCAGTCAGATACGGGGGAATATATAACGGGAAATAAGGAAATGGCAGACCAACTAAATGCATACTTTGGGTCAGTCTTTACGAAGGAAGACACAAAAAACCTCCCTGGGATATCGGGAAAAATAGGGACATTGGCAAAGGAGGAACTGACGCAATCAATATCTCTAAGGATATGGTGTTAAGGAAGCTAAAGGGATTGAAGGCGGACAAATCCCCAGGGCCTGATAACATGCATCCTAGGGTACTGAAGTAGGTGGCCCTAGAGATAGCAGATGCACTAAGTATGATTTTTCAGAATTCATTAGACTCGGGAACAGTGCCCATGGATTGGAGGGTAGCTAACGTTACCCCACTATTCAAAAAGGGGGGTAGGGAAAAAGCAGGTAATTACAGACCTGTAAGCCTTACATCAGTTGTGGGCAAAATGCTGGAGTCCATCATTAAGGATGAAATAGCGGAGCACTTAGCAAATGGGGACAGGATAGGACAGAGTCAACATGGATTTACAAAGGGTAAATCGTGCTTGACTAATCTATTGGAATTTTTTGAGGGAGTAACTGGTAAAATAGATGGGGGAGAGCCAGTAGATGTGGTGTACCTGGACTTCCAAAAGGCCTTCGATAAGGTCCCACATAAAAGATTAGCATGGAAAATTGAAGCTCATGGGATAAAGGGGAAAGTATTGACGTGGATAGAGAACTGGCTGTCAGATAGAAAACAGAGAGTTGGAATAAACGGCTCATTTTCTGAATGGCAGGCAGTAACAAGTGGGGTACCACAGGGATCTGTCCTGGGTCCCCAGCTGTTCACAATTTACATTAATGACCTGGATCAGGGAGTCGGATGCAGCATTTCCAAATTTGCAGACGACACTAAACTAGGAGGGGGGGTGGGCTCAGAGGAGGAGACCAGGAATCTCCAGAGCGATTTGGACAGACTGGGTGATTGGGCGGATAAATGGCAGATGCACTATAATGTGGACAAGTGCGAAGTTATCCACCTTGGGTGCAGGAACGGGAGGGCAAATTATTATTTAAATGGCAATAAATTGGGAGAGGGGGAAGTACAGAGAGACCTGGGTGTTCTTGTACACCAGTCACTGAAGGCGAGCATGCAGGTGCAACAGGCGGTCAAGAAGGCAAACGGTATGCTGGCCTTCATAGCAAAAGGGTTGGAATACAGGAACAGGGATACCTTGCTGCAGCTGTACAGGGCACTGGTGAGACCACACCTCGAGTACTGTGTACAGTTTTGGTCGCCTCATCTGAGGAAAGATGTTCTTGCCATGGAGGGGGTGCAGCGGCGATTCACCAGGCTGATACCAGGAATGGCGGGATTGACCTATGAGGAGAGACTATGTAGTTTAGGGATGTACACACTGGAGTTTAGAAGATTGAGAGGGGACCTCATAGAAGTGTATAAAATTCTGACAGGTCTAGACAGACTAGATGCAGAAGGAATGTTTCCCTTGGCGGGTGAGAACAGAACTAGAGGACATAATTTAAGGATAAGGGCTAAACCATTTAGGACAGAAATAAGGGGGAATTTCTTCACTCAGAGGGTGGTGAACCTGTGGAACTCATTGCCACAGAGGGCAGTGTACGCCAGCTCATTAAATATATTTAAGAGGGAATTAGATACATTTCTACAGGCAAAAGGGGTTAAGGGTTACGGAGAGAAGGCGGGGACGGGATACTGAATTGGAGGATCAGCCATGATCTCATTAAATGGCGGAGCAGGCTCGAAGGGCCGGATGGCCTACTCCTGCTCCTATCTTCTATGTAATCTATGTAATCTATGTTAATCACTTGCTGCACCTGCATACTAACCTTCTGAGTTTCGTGCACCAGGACCCCCAGATCCCTTTGCACTTCAGTACTCTCCAGTTTCTTGCCATTAAGATAATAAATTGCTCTAGGATTTTTCCTGCCAAAGTGCATCACCTCACACTTTCCAGTGTTGTATTCCATCTGCCAAATCTCTGCCCACTTACTTAGCCTGTCTATGTCCCCTTGCAGGTTTTTTATGTCCTCCTCACTCACTATTTTCCCTCCCATCTTTGTATCATCTGCAAATGTTGATATGTTACACTTGGTCCCTTCCTCCAAATCGTTAATATAGATTGTAAAGAGTTGGGGACCCAGCACTGACCCCTGTGGAACACCACTAGTTACTGATTGCCAGTCTGAGAATGAACCAGTTATCCCAACTCTTTGCTTTCTGTTAGATAGCCAATCCTCGATCCATGCCAGAATATTACACCCAATCCCGTGATTTTTTACCTTAAGCAATAATCTTTTGTGTGGCACCTTGTCAAATGCCTTTTGGAAGTCTAAATTCACTACATCCACTGGTTCCCCTTTATCCACTCTATATGTTACTTCCTCAAAGAACTCCAGCAAATTTGTCAAACATGACTTCCCCTTCGTAAAACCATGCTGACTTTGTCCTATTAAATTATGATTATCCAAATGTCCTGTTACTGTTTCCTTAATAATGGACTCCAAAATTTTACCTACCACAGATGTTAGACTAACCGGTCTATAGTTACCAGCCTTCTGTCTACTGCCCTTTTTAAATAAGGGTGTTACATTAGCAGTTTTCCAGTCTGCCGGGACCTTAGCGGAATCCAGGGAGTTTTGAAAAATTATTACCAATGCATCTACAATCCCTACCGCCACTTCCTTCAAGACTCTAGGATGTAAGCCATCAGGTCCAGGTGATTTATCCGCCTTGAGTCCCATTATTTTACCGAGTACCACTTCCTTAGTGATTTTGATCGTGTTTAGCTCCTCTCCCCCTATAGCCCCCTGTTTGTCCAGTGTTGGGATATTCTTAGTGTCCTCTACTGTAAAGACTGATACAAAATATTCATTCAGTGTTTTTGCCATCTCCATATTTCCCACCATTAATTTCCCAGTCTCATCCTCTAAGGGACCAACATTTACTTTAGCCACCCTTTTTCTTTTTATATAACTATAAAAACTCTTACTATCTGTTTGGAGGCGCCTCAGCCCTGGCACTTGTCCAACAGGTACGAGGTTCTTGCAGCCTGTGTGAACGAGAGCAGGGACTGCAGGGAGAATGAGCAAATTGACCACCGCACAGTGTTACAGGGGGCCATTCAAGTTGGGGGAGTAAAAAGGAATGTAGTAGTGGTAGGGCACAGCATAGTTAGGGGGATAGATACTGTTCTCTGCAGCCGAGAGCGTGAGTCCCGAAAGTTGTATTGCCTGCCCGGTACCAGGGTTAAGGACATCTCCTCGGGACTGTAGAGGAACTTGGAGTGGGAAGGGGAGGATCCAATTGTCGTGGTCCACGTAGGTACCAATGACATAGATAGGACTAAGGAAGAGATTCTGCTGAGGGAGTACGAGAAGCTAGGGACTAAATTAAAAAGCAGAACCACAAAAGTAATAATCTCTGGATTACTACCTGAGCCACGAGAAAATTGGCATAGGGTCAATCAGATCAGAGAGTTGAATGCATGACTGAAGGATTGGTGTGGGAGAAATGGGTTTCGAATCATGGGGCACTGGCACCAGTACTGGGATAAGAGGGAGCTGTTCCATTGGGACGGTCTTCACTTGAACTATGCTGGGACCAGTGTTCTGGCGAATTGAATAACTAGGGCTGTAGATAGGGCTTTAAACTAAGTAGTGTGGGGGGATGGGTTCAGGTGAGGGGAAACTTAGAAAGTTGAGGAGAAACGACAAGGCGATAGTGCAGTGTAGCGATAGGGGTAATGATAACCAGATTGCGACAGGAAGGGACAGAGCGTACAAGCATTAGAGTGGACCAGCAGTTAGGGCCAGAGTAGTGAAAAATGATAAAAAGACAAAATTAAAGGCTCTTTATCTGAATGCACGCAGCATTCGTAACAAGATAGATGAATTGACGGCACAAATAGAAATAAATGGGTATGATCTGATACCCATTACAGAGACGTGGCTGCATGGTGACCAAGGCTGGGAAATGAACATTCAGGGGTATTTGACAGTTTGGAAGGATACGCAAAAAGGAAAACGAGGTGGGGTAACTCTTTTAATAAAGGATGAGATCAGTACAGTAGTGAGAAATGATCTTGGCTCGGAAAATCAAGATGTAGAATCAGTTTGTGTGGAGATAAGAACTAATAAGGGAAATAGGTCACTGGTGGGAGTGTGTGTAGGCCCCCTAACAGTAGCTACACTGTGGGACAGAGTATAAATCAAGAAATAATGGGGGTGTGTAAGAAAGTTACTGCAATAATCGTGGGCGATCTTAATCATCATATAGATTGGACAAATCAAATTGGCTAAGGTAGCCTTGAGGATGAGTTCATAGAGTGTATTCTGGACAGTTTCTTAGAACAAAACGTTTTGGAACCAACCTTTGAACAGGCTATTTTAGATATAGTAAAGTGTAATGAGACAGGATTAATTAATGATCGCATAGTAAAGGATCAACTAGGGAAGAGAGATCATAACATGATAGAATTTCAAATTCAGTTGGAGGGTGAGAAACATTGGTCTGAAACTAGTGTCTTAAACATAAATAAAAGCAATTATAAGGGGATGAAGACAGAGAAGGCTAAAGCAGACTGGGAAAATAGATTAAAAGGTAAGACAGTAGATAAGAAGTGGCAGACTTTTAAGGAGATAATTCAAAACACTCAACAAAGATATATTCCAGTGAGAAAGAAAGACTCTACGAGAAGGATGAAGCATCCGTGGCTAACTAAGGAAGTTAAGGAGGGTATCAAATTGAAAGAAAAGTCATATAATGTTGCAAAGGTTAGTGGAAGGCCAGAAAATTGGGAAATATTTAGAAACTTGCAAAGGATGACAAAAAAAGTAATAAAGAGGGAGAAAATATATTATGAGAGTAAACTAGCAAGAAATATAAAAACAGGCAGTAAGAGCTTCTAAAAGTATATAAAAAGGAAGAGAGTAGCTAAAGTAAACGTTGATCAATTAGAAGATGAGACTGGAGAATTAATAATGAGGAACAAGGAAATGGCAGAGACTTTGAACACATGTTTTGTATCTGTCTTCACGGTAGTAGACACTAAAAGCATCCCAATACCAGTGGAAAATCAAGGGGCAAAAGGGAGGGAGGAACTTAAAACAATCACTATCACTCGAGAAAAACTACTAGGCAAGCTAATGGGACTAAAGGCTGACAAGTCCCCTGGACCTGATGGCCTACATCCTAGGGTCTTAAAAGAAGTGGCTGCAGAGATAGTGGATGCATTGGTTGTAATCTTCCAAAATTCCCTAGACTCTGGAAAGGCCCGAGCGGATTTGAAAAGCGCAAAAGTAACGCCCATATTCAAGAACGGAGGGCGACAGAAAGCAGGAAACTATAGGCCAGTTAGCCTAACATCTGTCATTGGGAAAATGCTGGAATCCATTATTGAGGAAATAGTAGCAGGACATTTAGAAAATCATAATAGAATCAAGCAGAGTTAACATGGGCCCTGAAATTCGCCTCTCCAGCTTGCCGCGGGGGTAAGGATTGCGCGCGCACTTACCTACCGTGCCTGCCATTGACCTCTGGGCCCACAGGAACTTCAGCTCCTGGGCCTGCTCCAAGTGCCGGCGCGCAGTGCTTGTGTATCCCAGGGGCGTAGTTAGTGCGATGCGTCCCCTGGGATCACGTGGGCCATGGAGAGCCAATGGCAGCAGACCATCTTTCATTCATAGATTGGACAGGGAGACCTGACAAATCCATGAATTGAAATCGGCCCCAAAAGAACAGCTAAACTTAAAATATTTTTTTTTAAATCATCTCATTTATAAAATAACTATAAGTTAAATAAATTAACTACTCTAAACAAAAATTATAATTTTTGAAAAAATTAAATTACTTTTTAAGAGTGCTAAAAATAGACTTACCTTTCTTTAAAGTATCTAAAAAGGATAAACCTGTTGAAAACATTTTAAAATTATAATTAATTAACCACTTACCTTGTTGAAAACGGGTCCTTCGCCTCTTTTTTAAAAGCGCAGGTTCTTCAATACCTACCCTCCCGTAGAAACCTGAAAAAAAACCTAAGTTTGCTGCATGCGCGCAGCCTCTACCACGCATGCGGTTCACCTATGAACCGCCCCCTTCACCAGACCGGAAGTTCCGGTTTCCCGCGCATGCGCAGTGCATGCAGGAAACCGGCACTTCAGGATGCCTTACGGATGAGTACACAGTGCGTACTCACCCGGCAAGGGCAGAATTTTTGGCCCATGGTTTTATGAAAGGGAAATCGTGTTTGACAAATTTATTAGAGATCTTTGAGGTTGTAACGAGCAGGGTGGATAAAGGGGAACAAGTAGATGTAGTGTATTTGGATTTCCAGAATGCATTCGATAAGGTGCCACATAAAGGTAATTGCACAAGATAAGAACTCATGGTGTTAGGGGTAATATATGAGCATGGATAGAGGATTGGCTAACTAACAGAAAACACAGTGTTGGGATAAATGGGTCATTTGCAGGTCGGCAAACTGTAACTAGTGGGGTGCCACAGGGATCAGTGCTGGGGCCTCAACTATTTACAATCTATATTAATGACTTGGATGAAGGGACCGGGTGTACTGTATCCACATTTGATGATGATACAAAGATAGGTGGGAAAGCAAGTTGTGAGGAGGACACTAAGTGTCTGCAAAGGGATATAGATAGGTTAAGTAAGTCGGCAAAAATTTGGCAAATGGAATATAATGCGGGAAATTGTGAGGTTATCCACTTTGGTAGTAAGAATAGAAAAACAAAATATTATTTAAATGGAGAGAGACTACAGAATGCTGCGGTACAGAGGGATCTGGGGATGAAACAATGTACATGAAACACAAAAAGTAAGCATGCAGGTCCTGCACGTAATTAGGAAGGCAAATGGAATGTTGGCCATTATTGCAAGCAGGATGGAGTATAAAAGTAGGGAAGTCTTGCTACAACTGTACAGGGCGTTGGTGAGACCACGCCTAGAGTACTGCGTACAGTTTTGGTCCCCTTATTTAAGGAGGGATATAGTTTCATTGGAAGCCGTTCAGAGAAGGTTCACTGGGTTGATTCCTGGGATGAAGGGCTTGTCATATGAGGAAAGGTTGAGCAGGTTGGGCCAATACTCATTGGAGTTTAGAAGAATGAGAGGTGATCTTATTGACACATGTAAGATTCTGAGGGGGCTTGACAGGGTAGATGCTGAGAGGATGTTTCCCCTCGTGGGGGAATCTAGAACTAGGGAGCAAAGTTTCAGAATAAAGTGTCGCCCATTTAAGACAGAGATGAAAAGGAATTTCTTCTCTCAGAGGGTCTTGAACCTTTGGAATTCTCTACCCCACAGAGCTGTGGAGGCTGAGTTATTCAATATACTCAAGGCTGAGTAAGACAGATTTTTGAATTACAGGGGAGTCAAGGGTTATGGGGAACAAGCAGAAAAGTGGAGTTGAGGCCAAGGTGAGATCAACCATGATCTTATTGAATGGCGGAGCAGGTTCAAGGGACCGAATGGCCGACTCTTGCTCCTATTTCTTAAGTTCTTATTTTCAAGAGCAATCAGTTGTTTCCTACTTGCCCAATCAAATCCCTTCATAATTCTACAACCACCATCCAGGTAAACCTCCTTCCTATCCTCTCCACGGACTTGGCATCTCCCCTAAAGTGTGGGGCCCAGAATTGTACATAATTCTCCAGCTGAGGCCTGACCAGTGATTTGTAAAGGTTTCGCATGACTTCCTTGCTTCTGTATTCAATGGCCCTATTTACGAAGACACTATCACATATGCTTTCTTAACCACTTAATCAACGTGCCTCGCCACCTTCAAAAGAGTTGTGAATAGGCATCCCAGGTCCCTCTGCTCTTCCAGCCCCTCACAATAGTACTATTTAGATTATGAAAGCCAAATACTGCGGATACTGGAAATCCGGTTTAAATTATACTGCCTCTCACTGTAGTTCCTCCCAAACTGAATCACTTCACATTTATCCGCATTAAATTGCATCTGCCATGTGTCTTCCCATTTCATCATCCGATCTGAATCCTCCAGAAGTCTGCTTCTGTCCTCCTCACTATTTACTTCGGTACCAATTTTTCTATCATCTGCAAACGTTGACAATGTACTCCCTATATGCAACTCCAGGTCGTTTTGTATAACAAGAAATGTAATGGTCTTTATACCGATCCCTAGGGATCCCACTACATACTTCTCTCCGGTCAGAAAAACATCCGTTCACCAATGCTCTCTGCCCCCTATCCCTTAACCAATTACATAACCAACTTAATCAAGGTACCTTTAATACCATGTTCGATGTTCTGAATAAATCTGTTATGTGATAGGTTTTCAGATGTCTTTTGAAAGTCCATATATATAGAATCTACTGCAGTACCTTCGTCGACCCTCTCTGTTACTTCCTCCAAGAAATCATTTAGGTTAGTCGGGCACAATTTGATTTTAACAAATCTGCACTGGCTGTTCCTTTTGCTTGCTTCTCCAAGTGAGAATTAATTTCGTCCTTGACGATGATCTCTAGTAGTGTTCCTACCACTGACTGGCCTGTAATTACCGGGTTTATCCCTGTTCTCTTTTTTGACCAGGGGTGGAGCAATCCTCCAGTGCTCTGGCAAAACTCCCATATTCAAGGAGGATTGAAAGATTTCGGTTAGAGCTTGTGTTAACTCCATCCTCGCTTTATTCAGCAAACTAGAATCGGATGAATTGTAAACTTTGATTGATGCCAGCTGATTTAGCAACGCCTTTCTATCTATTTGTATCCTATCCAATATCTCTTCTCCCTCCTCCTCTACTGTGATATTAACTTTATCTGTTCACTTTGTGAAGACAGATGGAAAGTACTCCTTCATTACTTCAGCCATGCCCTCTGCCTCCACAAGATTTCCTTTTTGTCCCTAATCGGCGCCACCAATCCCTCAACTGAAGGTAAAGCTAAAGGTATCAAGGGATATGGGGAGAAGGCAGGTACAGGGTACTGAGTTTGGATGATCAGCCATGATCTCATTGAATGGCAGAGCAGGCTCGAGGGGCCGAATGGCCTACTCCTGCTCCTATCTTCTATGTTTCTATGAAATTCGGCAGCAGATTTGCTCCTCTATCGCCTTCTCGGTCTGATTCTATATTTTCTGTATTAATGTTCTGCTGATGATAGCTTAATATTTTATCTTGTGTTTGTCCACTTTTAATCAGGCTCATGGACAAGTTATTCCATCAACCCTGTTTCCACGTCACTTCTCTCTCTCATTCATTCCTCCTTTTAATCCACACAGGGGGGGCGGGAATCCAAGCTCTCCCCAAACCCACTGGACACAGAGTCTGACTCTATGTGACACAAGAAACCATTCAATATATTACAATCTTTATGAACAGAGAAAGCTGTCCACCAGGGGAGGCCTCACATGCGGGATACACAATGAAATACACTGAACTCGTTATCAAAAGTCACAGAGCAGAAAATGGGCGTAAAATTCCCCCTTGATTTCTCGGCACTGATGGGTTGTGAAGGGAGAGAGGGGCCGTAGTCCCACTGAGTCCCACTGACCCCGAGCTGCAAGTGAAAGGATATCAAGCTCCAACTTTAGCAGCGAGATGCTAGAGAAAGAAACGATCCTGAATCAAGGAAGATCAAGCACGGGCCTGCCATTCCCTGATATAAAAGCAAAGTACTGCGGATGATGGAAATGTGGATTAAAGGTCATCGACCTGAAAGGTTAACTCTGCTTCACTCCACAGATGCTGCCTGACCTGCTGAGTGTTTCCAGCATTTTCAATTTTTATTCCTGCCTTTCTCTAAGCTGTCTGTTATTTACAGGAAGACAGCTCAAGGTGTCAGGGAATGTCAGGAGCACTCAGATATGCATCGATACAGAGCTCTTCACCAGCTCCGGACCGTCACAAACCACTTTAAAGCCAATGATGAAAGGGTCATCGACCTGAAACGTTAACTCTCTTTCTCCCTGCACAAATGCTGCCTGATCTGCTGAGTGTTTCCAGCATTTTCTGTTCATTTTTAGGATATCCAGCATACGCAGTAAGTTCCTTTTGTATCAGAGCTAATACAGTACTTTTGAATTTTAGTCACTGTTGTAAAGTAGGAAATGCGACAGACAGTTTGCACACAACAAGATATCAGAGAAAGAAAAGAAGTACAGTGTGTATCGGAGTGGGTACATAGTGCATCGGAGTGGGTACAGTGTATCGGAGTGGGTACAGTGTATCGGAGTGGGTACACAGTGTTTCGGAGTGGGTACAGTGTATCGGAGTGGGTACAGTGTATCGGAGTGGGTACAGTGTATCGGAGTGGGTACACAGTGTATCGGAGTGGGTACATAGTGCATCGGAGTGGGTACAGTGTATCGGAGTGGGTACAGTGTATCGGAGTGGGCAGAGTGTATCGGAGTGGGTACATAGTGTATCGGAGTGGGTACAGTGTATTGGAGTGGGTACACAGTGTGTCGTAGTGGGTACAGTGTATCGGAGTGGGGACACAGTGTATCTGAGTGGGTAGAGTGTATCGGAGTGAGTGCACAGTTTATCGGAGTCAATACACTTTATCTGAGTGGGTACAGTCTATCAGAGTGCATACAATGTATCCGATTGCATATACAGTCTATCGGAGTTGGTGCAGTGTATCAGAGTTGGTGCAGTGTATCGGAGTTGGTACACAGTGTATCAGAGTGGGTACAGTGTATCGGAGTGGGTACACAGTGTATCAGTGTGGGTACAGTGTATCGGAGTGGGTACAGTGTATCGGAGTGGGTACACAGTGTATCGGAGTGTGTACTGTGTATCGGAGTGGGTACAGTGTATCGGAGTGGGTACACAGTGTATCGGAGTGGGTACTGTGTATCGGAGTTGGTACAGTGTATCGGAGTGGGTACACAGTGCATCGGAGTGGGTACAGTGTATCGGAGTGGGTGCAGTGTATCGGAGTGGGTACAGTGTATCGGAGTGGGTATAGTGTGTCTCGAAGTGGGTACACAATGTATCGTAGTTGGTACAGTGTATCGGAGTGGGTATAGTGTGTCTCGAAGTGGGTACACAATGTATCATAGTGGGTACAGTGTATCGGAGTGGGTACAGTGTATTGGAGTGGGTACAGTGTATTGGAGTGGGTACCGTGTATCAGAGTGGGTACAGTGTATTTGAGTGGGTACAATGTATCGTAGTGGGTACAGTGTATCGGAGTGGGTACAGTGTATCGGAGTGGGTACACAGTGTATCGGAGTGGGTACAGTGTATCGGAGTGGGCACAGTGTATCGGAGTGGGTACATAGTGTATCGGAGTGGGTACAGTGTATCGGAGTGGGTACACAGTGTGTCGTAGTTGGTACAGTGTATCGGAGTGGGTATAGTGTGTCTCGAAGTGGGTACACAATGTATCATAGTGGGTGCAGTGTATCGGAGTGGGTACAGTGTATCGGAGTGGGTATAGTGTGTCTCGAAGTGGGTACACAATGTATCGTAGTTGGTACAGTGTATCGGAGTGGGTATAGTGTGTCTCGAAGTGGGTACACAATGTATCATAGTGGGTACAGTGTATCGGAGTGGGTACAGTGTATTGGAGTGGGTACAGTGTATTGGAGTGGGTACCGTGTATCAGAGTGGGTACAGTGTATTTGAGTGGGTACAATGTATCGTAGTGGGTACAGTGTATTTGAGTGGGTACAATGTATCGTAGTGGGTACAGTGTATCGGAGTGGGTACAGTGTATCGGAGTGGGTACACAGTGTATCGGAGTGGGTACAGTGTATCGGAGTGGGCACAGTGTATCGGAGTGGGTACATAGTGTATCGGAGTGGGTACAGTGTATCGGAGTGGGTACACAGTGTGTCGTAGTGGGTACAGTGTATCGGAGTGGGGACACAGTGTATCTGAGTGGGTAGAGTGTATCGGAGTGAGTGCACAGTTTATCGGAGTGAATACACTTTATCTGAGTGGGTACAGTCTATCAGAGTGCATACAATGTATCCGATTGCGTATACAGTCTATCGGAGTTGGTGCAGTGTATCAGAGTTGGTGCAGTGTATCGGAGTTGGTACACAGTGTATCAGTGTGGGTACAGTGTATCGGAGTGGGTACACAGTGTATCAGAGTGGGTACAGTGTATCGGAGTGGGTACAGTGTATCGGAGTGGGTACACAGTGTATCGGAGTGTGTACTGTGTATCGGAGTGGGTACAGTGTATCGGAGTGGGTACACAGTGTATCGGAGTGTGTACTGTGTATCGGAGTTGGTACAGTGTATCGGAGTGGGTACACAGTGCATCGGAGTGGGTACAGTGTATCGGAGTGGGTGCAGTGTATCGGAGTGGGTACAGTGTATCGGAGTGGGTATAGTGTGTCTCGAAGTGGGTACACAATGTATCGTAGTGGGTACAGTGTATCGGAGTGGGTATAGTGTGTCTTGAAGTGGGTACACAATGTATCGTAGTGGGTACAGTGTATCGGAGTAGGTACACAGTGTATCGGAGTGGGTACAGTGTATCGGAGTGCGTACGGTTTATCGGAGTGGGTGCACAGTGTATCGGAGTAGGTACATTGTATCGGAGTTGGTACATAGAAACATAGAAACATGGAAAAATAGGAGCAGGAGTAGGCCATTCGGCCCTTCGAGCCTGCTCCGCCATTCAATATGATCATGGCTGATCCTCTATCTCAATACCATATTCCTGCTCTCTCCCCATACCCCTTGACGACTTTTGAGTCTATAAATCTATCTAACTCTTTCTTAAATATATTCACTGACTTTGCCTCCATAGCATTATGTGATAGATAATTCCACAGGTTCACCACCCTCTGAGTGAAGACATTTCTCCTCGTCTCAGTCCTAAATGTCCTGCCCTGTATCCTGAGACCGTGACCCCTCGTTCTAGACCCCCCAGCCAGGGGAAACATCCTCCCTGCATCCAGTCTGTCTAGCTCCTGTCAGAATTGTATACGTTTCAATGAGATCCCCTCTCATTCTTCTAAACTCTACTGAATACAGGCCTAGTCAACCCAATCTCTCCTCATACGGAAGTCCTGCCATCCCAGGAATCAGTCTGGTGAACCATCGCTGCACTCCCTCTCTGGCAAGTATATCCTTTTTTAGGTGAGGAGACGAAAATTGCAAAAAGTTGCTCCAGGTATGCTCTCACCAAGGCCTTGTGTAACTGTAGTAAGACATCCTTGCTCCTGTACTCAAATCCTCTTGCAATGAAGGCCAACATACCAGTTGCCTTCCTAACTGCTTGCTGCACCTGCATGTTTGCTTTCAGTGACTTGTGTACAAGGACACCCAGGTCCCTTTGAACATCAACATTTCCCAATCTATCACCATTTAAATAATACTCTGCCTTTCTGTTTTTCCTACCGAAGTGGAGAACTTCACATTTATTCACGTTATACTGCATCTGCCATGTATTTGCCCACTCACTCAACTTGTCTGAATCACCCTACAGCCTCTTTGCATCCTCCTCACAATCCCGCCTAGTTTTGTGTCGTCAGCAAACTTGGAAATATTACATTTAGTTCCCTCATCCAAATCATTGATATATATTGTGAATAGCTGGGGCCCAAGCACTGATCCCTGCGGTACCCCACTAGTCACCGCCTGCCACCCCGAAAAAGACCCATTTATTCCTACTCTCTGTTTCCTGTCTGTTTACCAATTTTCAATCCATGCCAGTATATTACCCTAATCCCATGTGCTTTAATTTTGCACACTAACCTCTTATGTGGGACTTTATCGAAGGCCTTCTAAAAATCCAAATACACCACATCCACTGGTTCTCCCTTATCTATTCCAGCAGTTCCATCCTAAAAAAAAACTCCAGTAGGTTTGTCAAACACGATTTCCCTTTCATAAATCCATGTTGACATTGTCTAATCCCGTTGATACTTACTAAGTGTCCTGTTATCACATCCTTTATAAGAGTCTCTAGCATTTTCCCTATTACTGATGTGAGGCTAACTGGTCTGTAGTTCCCTGTTTTCTCTCTCCTTCCTTTATTAAATAGTGGGGTTATATTTGCCACCCACCAATCTGCAGGAACTGTTTCATAATCTATAAAATTTTGGAAGATGATAACCAATGCATCCACTATCTCCATGGCTACCTCTTTTAGTACTCTGGCATGCAGATTATCAGGCCCTGGGGGTTTATCAGCTTCCGGTCCCATTAATTTCTCCAGCACTATTATTTAATTCTTCCTTCTCACTAGACACTTGGGGGTAGAAATTAGGTCGCGCCCCATTTGGGGCGCAAATATCGTCCGGATGCAAATATTAGCGCCTGGCGCTAATTATCGGCACTGACAGGAAACTTCACTTTTACCGCCCCGGGAGGTGAGTGGAGCACTAAAGCAGGCGCTGCACACCTCTCTTAAGGCGCAAAGGCCGAGCAGTGAGGCGCTAACTCGGAGCGCTAGCGAAGCTCATGTAATGTCAGTCAGCAATGGAACACACACACAATAGCACGGGCCAGTTCTTAAAGGGGATGGTTAATCTTGCTTTCCATCCACATCCTGTTCATTGCTGCCTTGAATCTCGGCCTGGAGAGACTTGCACATCAAATGTGCTGGAAAGAACAATGGAGAGTACCAGGCAAAGAGCTCAGAGTGCAGCTACCACGGTCTCTGCTAAATCGATACAAGGAATGGCAAATCAAAATGAACCTGCAAAGTGCTGCTCAGTACCCAAAACTCCTTCACACAACGTTGAATCTCTCCAGAAGTCTCTCCCTCTCTCTCTCAGAATGCGTAGTTCAAAAATGCCACCAACAATAAAAGACAGGAAGAGGCCCCCTTTAAATAGCGCCCCCCCCCAGCCCCACAACGATTGATAGCGTTCCAGTCTTCTGGTCGTTGGAAGCGCCAGGCGGTAAGGCAGGGGGCGCCACTCAATTTCCGCTACGGGGCGCCCCAAGGGCGTTGCACCTTGGAATGACGTCACAATCTGCGCACGCAGGTGGTCGCAGCGGTAAGTTTTAGCGCCGCCGCACAATCTCAAGTTAAGTTCTCGAGCGGCGCAAACATCGCTGCGCCCGGGTGTTAGCGGCTTTGCGCCCCATTAGCGCCCTCTTCAGGCGCTAACGGGAGGCACAACCAAGTGAATTTTTACCCCTTGGTTCCTTAGTATTTCTGGGAATTTATTTGTGTCCTCTACTGTGAAGACTGAACCAAAGTATTTGTTTAATTGCTCTGTCATTTCCTTGTTCCCCATTATAAATTCTCCCGTTTCTGACTAAGGGACCTACAGTTGTCTTCACTAATCTTTTTCTTTTTACATACTTGTAGAAGCTTTTACAGTCCGCTTTTATGTTCCTTGCAAGTTTACTCTCATACTCTATTTTTCCCTTCTTAATCAATCTCTTGGTCCTTTTTTGCTGAATTTTAAACTGCTCCCAATCCTCAGGCTTCCTACATTTTCTGGCAACTTTATATGACTCCTACTTGGTTCTAATAGTATCCTTAATTTCTTTTGTTAGCCATAGGTCACTTTTCCTTTTGTATTTTTGCGCCAGAAAGGAATGGAGGGAGAGAGAAAACGGGGAACTACAGACCTGTTAGCCTCACATCAGTAGTTGGGAAAATGCTGGAATCTATTATAAAGGATGCAATAACTAGGCACTTAGAAACTAATATTAAGATTGTGCAGAATCAACATGGATTTATGAAAGGGAAATCCTGTTTGACAAACCTATTGGAGTTCTTTGAGGATGTAACTAGTGGAGTAGACAAAGGGGAACCAGTATATTTTCAGAAGGGCTTCGATAAGGTCCCACACAAGAGATTGGTGAACAAAATTAGGGCACATGAAATTGTGGGTAATATACTAGCATGGATTGAGAATTGGTTAACAGACAGAAAAGAAAGAGTAGGGATAAACGGGTCTTTTTCAGGATGGCAGGCTGTGACTAGTGGGGTACCGCAAGGATCAGTGCTTGGGCCCCAGCTATTCACAATCGATAGCAATGATTTGGATGAGGGACCAAATGTAACATTTCCAAATTTGCTGATGATACGGAGCTAGGTGGCAGTGTCAGTTGTGATGAGGAAGTGAAGAGGCTTCAAGGGGATCTCGACAGGCTCAGTGAGTGGGCGAGAACATGGCAGATGGAATATAATGTGGATAAATGTGAAGTTATCCACTTTGGTAGAAAAAACAGAAAGGCAGAGTATTTCCTAAATGGTGAAAGATTGAGGAATGCAGATGCTCAAAGGTCCTGGGTGTCCTTGTACATGAGTCACTGAAAGTGAATGTGCAGGTGCAGCAAGCCATTAGGAAGGAAAACTGTATGCTGGCTTACATTACAAGAGGATTTGAGTAAAGGAGTAAAGAAGTCTTACTCCAATTATATTGGGCCTTGGTGAGACCACACCTGGAGTACTGTGTACAATTTTGGTCTCCTTACCTAAGGAAGGATATACTTACCATAGTAGGAGTGCAACGAAGGTTCACGAGATTGATTCCTGGGATGGCAGGACTGTCATATGAGAAGAGATTGAGTAAACTAGGCCTTTATGCTCTTGAATTCAGAAGGATGAGAGGGGATCTCATTGAAGCATACAAAATTATTACAGGGCTTGATAGGGTGGATGCTGGGAAAATGTTTCCCTTGGCTGGGGAGTCTAGAACCAGGGGCCACAGCCTCAGGATAAAGGGTAGGCCATTCAGGAGAAGAAATTTCTTCACACAGAGGGTGGTGAATCTTTGTAATTCTCTATCCCAGAGGGCTGTGGAGGCTCAGTCATTGGGTATATTCAAAACAGAAGTCGGTATATTTCTGACTAGTAAGGGTATCAAGGGATATGGCGATAGGGCCGGAGAATGGAGTTGAGGCAGAAGATCAGCCATGATCTCATTGAATGGCGGAGCAGGCTCGAAGGGCCGAATGGCCTACTCCTGCTCCTATTTCTTATGTTCTTATGTTCTCATGTCATGCCTTTTAATGAAGCTCCCCAATCTATCATATCCAACTCCCTCCTCATACCTTCGTAGTTTCCTTTGTTTAGATATAGGACCCTAGTTTCGATTGGACTACTTCACTTTCCATCTTAATGAAGAATTCTATCATGTTATGGTCACTCTTCCCTAAAGGACCCCGCACAACAAGATTATTAATTAACCCTTTCTCATTGCACCATACCTAATCTAGGATAGCCTGTTCCCTAGTTGGCCCCTCAGCGTACTGGTCTCAAAAACCATCTCGTACACATTCCAGGAATTCATCCTCCACAGTATTATTGCTAATTTGGTTTGGCCAGTCTATATGTAGATTAAAGTCACCCATGATCACTGTAGTACCCTTGCTACATGCATCTCTAATTTTCTGTTTGATGCCGTTCCCTACATTAATACTACTGTTTGGAGGCTTATATAAAACTCCTACCAATGTTTTCTGCCCCTAGGTGCTTCTTAGCTCCATCCAGACTCATTCTACATCTTGATTTTCTGAGACAGTATCCTTTCTCACTGTTGCTCTTATTTTCATCCTTTACTAACAACGCCAACGCACCTCCTCTTCGTTTTTGCCTGTCCTTCCTAAATATCGAATATCCTTGGATATTCAGCTCCCAGCCTTGGTCAACCTGCAGCCATGTCTCCGTAATTGCAATTATATTGTATCCGTTTTCATCAGTTTGCGCTGTTAATTCGTCTACCTTATTACAGATGCTTCGTGCATACAGATACAGTGCCTTTAGATTTGTCTTTTTAACATTTTTAGACATCTTAACATTTTATTATACTATGGCCCGGTTTGTCTTATCACCATCTTTTCTTACCCGGACCCTATGTGTTAGTGCACTCTTTTGTTTGTATGCTCTGTCCCTTCCTGACACAATCCGGTTATCCTTACCCCAAACACTTTCCTGCACTGCTTCCTTGTCTTTTCTCTTTAGCATTCTAGATTTCTCTCCACCGGGAGCCTCCCCCCCTCCCCCCCCCCCCCCCCCCCCCCTCCAATCATATTTAGTTTAAAGTCCTATCTACCTCCCTAGTTATTCGATTTGCTAGAATTCTGGTCCCAGCATGGCTCAGCTGTAGACCATCCCAACGGCAACAGCTCTCTATTACCCAGTACTGCTGCCAGTGCCCCACGAATCGAAACCCACTTCTCCCACACCAATCTTTGAGCCACACATTCATCTCCCTGACCCTATGCCAATTTGCTCGTGGCTCAGGTAATAATCCAGAGATTATTACCTTTGTGGTTCTGCTTTTAAATTTAGTCCCTAGCTGCTCAAACTCTCTGAGCAGAGCCTCTTTCTACCTATGTCGTTGGTACCTACGTGGGCCACGACAATTGGATCCTCCCCCACCCACTCCAAGTTCTTCTCCAGCCCAGAGGAGATGTCCTTTACCCTGGCACCAGGTAGGCAACATAGCCTTCGGGACTCACGCTCCTGGCTGCAGAGAACAGTGTCTATCCCCCTAACTATACTGTCGCCTACTACAACCACCTTCCTTTTTACTCCCCCCACATGAACGGCTTCCTGTACCACGGTGCCGTGGTCAGTTTGCTCGTCCTCCCCGCAGTCCGCGCACTGGTCCACAGTGATTGCAAGAAAATCGAATCTATTGGACAAGTGCAGGGACTGAGGCTCCTGCAATACTACCTCCTGGACCCCCATACCTGCCTCACTCGCAGTCACACACCCCTGTCCCTGACCACGTGTCAATTCTAAAGTATTTAATTTAAGGGGTGTGGCTGCCTCCTTGAGCGAAATGTCCAGGTAACTTTCTCCCTCCTTGATGTCTCGCAATGTCTGCAGCTCGGACTCCAGCTCCTCAACTCGGAGTCGAAGTTCCTCGAGCCGCAGACATTTACGGCAGATGTAGTCGCCCTGGACAAAAATGTCAACAAGCTCCCACATATTGCAGCAGCAACACATCTCCTGTTCTCCCATTATTTTATTTATTTTATTAATTAGTTAAGTGTTAATCAAATTATTTACCTCGTTTAGTTTATAAAATTAATTAAATTAAGTTTCGTTTTTAGAATTTAGTTATATGCTTAATGTTAACTTAAATCTTAGCCCACAGTCACTACCAATCACTTACCTGCCTTACCTGTGACGTCAACCTGTAGTTTTCTCTTGTAGTTGCAGGTCTGCTGCTGCTTTAATCCTCGGTCCGCTGCCACTCAGGTCTGTGGCCGCTCTGCGGGAGAAGTTAGGAAAAGGAAAAGCAAGGCAAAGCATCACCTCCTTCCCCAACTTCACCGAACTCCCACACTTACCAAACACCCAAGTTGTTCAATCTGCGCCAAGCTGCAGTCCGACCTCCCTTATTTTTACTGCTGAGATTTATAAATCAACTCTCCGGCAGTTACAGAACCAGATTACACCAGGTAATTAATTAGCCCCACCCACTTCCCAGTACAGAGCTTGCTTAGTCATGCCTAAGCCTGGAAGAAACATCAAACTAAAAACAGTAAATTTAATTTAAATGCTAATTGCAAGCACACAATACTAGATTTTATCAAGCAGATATTAACACTTAAGATTCACTCCCACACTTACCAAACACCCAAGTTGTTCACTCTGCACCAAGTGGCACTCCGTGACTAACTGCACGCAAACAATTTATTGGAGTGTGTACAGTGTATCGGAGTGGGTGCCGTCTATCGGAGTGGGTGCCGTGTATCAGAGTGGGTATAGTGTATCGGAGTGGGTATACTGTATCGGAGTGGGTGCCGTGTATCGGAGTGGGTACAGTGTATCGGAGTGGGTACAGTGTATCGGAGTGGGTACAGTGTATCGGAGTGGGTACAGTGTATCGGATTGGGTACAGTATATCAGAGTGGGTACAGTGTATCGGAGTTGGTGCCATGTATCGGAGTGGGTCCAGTGTATCGGAGTGGGTGCAGTGTATCGGAGTGGGTACAGAGTGTATCGGAGTTGGTGCCGTGTATCGGAGTGGGTACAGTGTATCGGAGGGTGTACAGTGTATCAGATTGGGTCCAGTGTATCAGAGTGAGTCCAGTGTATCAGAGTGGGTCCAGTGTATCAGAGTGGGTCCAGTGTATCAGAGTGGGTCCAGTGTATCGGAGTTGGTGCAGTGTATCGGAGTGGGTACAGTGTATCGGAGTGGGTACAGTGTATCGGAGTGGGTACACAGTGTATCGAGTTGGTGCAGTGTAAGGGAGTGGGTACAGTGTATCGGAGTGGGTACAGTGTATCTGAGCGAGTACAGTGTATCGGAGTGGGTACAGTGTATCAGAGTGGGTACAGTGTATCAGAGTGGGTACACAGTGCATCGGAGAGGGTACAGTGTATCGGAGTGGGTACAGAGTGTATCAGAGTGGGTACAGTGAATCGGAGTGGGTACACCGTGTATCGGAGTGGGTACAGTGTATCGGAGTGGGTACACAGTGTATCAGAGTGAGTACAGAGTGTATCGAAGTGGGTACAGTGTATCTGAGTGGGTACACAGTGTATCGGAGTAGGTACAGAGTATCGGAGTGGGTACAGTGTATCGGAGTGGGTACAATGTATCGGAGTGGGTACACTGTATTGGAGTGGGTACAGTGTATCGGAGTAGATCCAGTGTATCGGAGTGGGTACAGTGTATCGGAGTGGGTACACTGTATCGGAGTGGGTACACTGTATTGGAGTGGGTACAGTGTATCAGAGTTTTTACAGTGTATCGGAGTGCGTACACAGTGTATCGGAGTGGGTACAGTGTATCAGATTGGGTCCAGTGTATCAGAGTGGGTCCAGTGTATTGGAGTAGGTCCAGTGTATCGGAGTGGGTACAGTGTATCGGAGTGGGTACAGTGTATCGGAGTGGGTGCAGTGTATCGGAGTGGGTGCAGTGTATCGGAGTGGGTACAGTGTATCAGAGTGGGTACACTGTATCGGAGTGGGTACACTGTATTGGAGTGGGTACAGTGTATCAGAGTGGGTACAGTGTAACGGAGTGGGTCCAGTGTATCGAGTGGGTACAGTGTATCGGAGTGGGTACAGTGTATCGGAGTGGGTACACGGTGTATGGGAGTGGGTACAGTGTATCACAGTGGGTACAGTGTATTGGAGTGGGTACACGGTGTATTGGAGTGGGTGCAGTGTATCAGAATGTGTACAGTGTATCGGAGATGGTGCAATGTATCGGAGTGGGTACAGTGTATCGGAGATGGTGCAGTGTATCGGAGTGGGTACGGTGTATCGGAGTGGTTACAGTGTATCGGAGTGGGTACAGTGTAGCAGAGTGGGTACAGTGTATCGGAGTTGGTGCAGTGTATCAGATTTGGTGCAGTGTATCGGAGTGGGTACAGTGTATCAGAGTGGGTACAGTGTATCGGAGTGGGTACAGTGTATCCTATTTGGTGCAGTGTATCGGAGTGGGTACAGTGTATCGGATTGGTACAGTGTATCAGAGTGGGTACAGTGTATCAGATTGGGTCCAGTGTATCAGAGTGGGTACAGTGTATTGGAGTGGGTCCAGTGTATCAGAGTGGGTACAGTGTATCGGAGTGGGTACAGTGTATCGGAGTGGGTATAGTGTATCAGAGTGGGTACAGTGTATCGGAGTGGGTACAGAGTATCAGAGTGGGTACAGTGTATTGGAGTGGTTACAGTGTATCAGAGTGGGTACAGTGTATCGGAGTGGGTACAGTGTATCGGAGTGGGTACAGTGTATCGGAGTGGGTATAGTGTATCGGAGTGGGTACAGTGTATCAGAGTGGGTACAGTGTATCAGAGTGGGTGCAGTGTATCGGAGTGGGTACAGTGTATCGGAGTGGGTACAGTGTATCGGAGTGGGTACAGTGTATCGGAGTGGGTACAGTGTATCGGAGTGGGTACAAAGTGTATCGGAGAGGGTACAGTGTATCGGAGTGGGTACAGAGTGTATCGGAGTGGGTACAGTGAATCGGAGTGGGTACACAGTGTATCGGAGCGGGTACAGTGTATCGGAGTGGGTACACAGTGTATCGGAGTGGGTACAGAGTGTATCGAAGTGGGTACACTGTATCTGAGTGGGTACACAGTGTATCGGAGTGGATACAGTGTATCGGAGTGGGTACAGTGTATCGGCGTGGGGACAGTGTATCGGAGTGCGTACAGTGTATCGGAGTGGGTGCAGAGTGTATCGGACTGGGTACAGTGTATCGGAGTGGGTACACAGTGTATCGGAGTGGGTACAGTGTATCGAAGTGGGTACAGTGTATCTGAGTGGGTACACAGTGTATCGGAGTGGGTACAGTGTATCTGAGTGGGTACACAGTGTATCGGAGTGGGTACAGAGTATCGGAGTGGGTACAGTGTATCGGAGTGGGTACACTGTATCGGAGTGGGTACACTGTATTGGAGTGGGTACAGTGTATCGGAGTAGGTCCAGTGTATCGGAGTGGGTACAGTGTATCGGAGTGGGTACACTGTATCGGAGTGGGTACACTGTATTGGAGTGGGTACAGTGTATCAGAGTTGTTACAGTGTATCGGAGTGGGTACACAGTGCATCGGAGTGGGTACAGTGTATCAGATTGGGTCCAGTGTAGCAGAGTGGGTCCAGTGTATTGGAGTAGGTCCAGTGTATCGGAGTGGGTACACAGTGTATCGGAGTGGGCACAGTGTATCAGATTGGGTCCAGTGTATCAGAGTGGGTCCAGTGTATTGGAGTAGGTCCAGTGTATCAGAGTGGGTACAGTGTATCAGAGTGGGTACAGTGTATCGGAGTGGGTGCAGTGTATCGGAGTGGGTGCAGTGTATCGGAGTGGGTGCAGTGTATCGGAGTGGGTGCAGTGTATCGGAGTGGGTACAGTGTATCGGAGTGGGTACACTGTATCAGAGTGGGTACACTGTATTGGAGTGGGTACAGTGTATCAGAGTTGTTACAGTGTATCGGAGTGGGTACACAGTGTATCGGAGTGGGTACAGTGTATCAGATTGGGTCCAGTGTATCAGAGTGGGTCCAGTGCATTGGAGTAGGTCCAGTGTATTGTAGTGATTCTAGTGTATCGGTGTTGGTGCAGTGTATTGCAGTGTGTACAGTGTATCGGAGTGAGTACAGTGTATCGGAGTGGGTACACAGTGTATTGAAGTGGGTACACAGTGTATCGAGTTGGTGCAGTGTAAGGGAGTGGGTACAGTGTATCGGAGTGGGTACAGTGTATCTGAGAGAGTACAGTGTATCGGAGTGGGTACAGTGTATCAGAGTGGGTACAGTGTATCAGAGTGGGTACAGTGTATCGGAGTGGGTACAGTGTATCGGAGTGGGTACAGTGTATCGGAGTGGGTACACAGTGCATCGGAGAGGGTACAGTGTATCGGAGTGGGTACAGAGTGTATCAGAGTGGGTACAGTGAATCGGAGTGGGTACACCGTGTATCGGAGTGGGTACAGTGTATCGGAGTGGGTACACAGTGTATCAGAGTGGGTACAGAGTGTATCGAAGTGGGTACAGTGTATCTGAGTGGGTACACAGTGTATCGGAGTAGGTACAGAGTATCGGAGTGGGTACAGTGTATCGGAGTGGGTACACTGTATCGCAGTGGGTATACTGTATTGGAGTGGGTACAGTGTATCGGAGTAGATCCAGTGTATCGGAGTGGGTACAGTGTATCGGAGTGGGTACACTGTATCGGAGTGGGTACACTGTATTGGAGTGGGTACAGTGTATCAGAGTTTTTACAGTGTATCGGAGTGCGTACACAGTGTATCGGAGTGGGTACAGTGTATCAGATTGGGTCCAGTGTATCAGAGTGGGTCCAGTGTATTGGAGTAGGTCCAGTGTATCGGAGTGGGTACAGTGTATCGGAGTGGGTCCAGTGTATCAGAGTGGGTCCAGTGTATCGGAGTTGGTGCAGTGTATCGGAGTGGGTACAGTGTATCGGAGTGGGTACAGTGTATCGGAGTGGGTACACAGTGTATCGAGTTGGTGCAGTGTAAGGGAGTGGGTACAGTGTATCGGAGTGGGTACAGTTTATCTGAGCGAGTACAGTGTATCGGAGTGGGTACAGTGTATCAGAGTGCGTACAGTGTATCAGAGTGGGTACACAGTGCATCGGAGAGGGTACAGTGTATCGGAGTGGGTACAGAGTGTATCAGAGTGGGTACAGTGAATCGGAGTGGGTACACCGTGTATCGGAGTGGGTACAGTGTATCGGAGTGGGTACACAGTGTATCAGAGTGGGTACAGAGTGTATCGAAGTGGGTACAGTGTATCTGAGTGGGTACACAGTGTATTGGAGTAGGTACAGAGTATCGGAGTGGGTACAGTGTATCGGAGTGGGTACAATGTATCGGAGTGGGTACACTGTATTGGAGTGGGTACAGTGTATCGGAGTAGATCCAGTGTATCGGAGTGGGTACAGTGTATCGGAGTGGGTACACTGTATCGGAGTGGGTACACTGTATTGGAGTGGGTACAGTGTATCAGAGTTTTTACAGTGTATCGGAGTGCGTACACAGTGTATCGGAGTGGGTACAGTGTATCAGATTGGGTCCAGTGTATCAGAGTGGGTCCAGTGTATTGGAGTAGGTCCAGTGTATCGGAGTGGGTACAGTGTATCGGAGTGGGTACAGTGTATCGGAGTGGGTGCAGTGTATCGGAGTGGGTGCAGTGTATCGGAGTGGGTACAGTGTATCAGAGTGGGTACACTGTATCGGAGTGGGTACACTGTATTGGAGTGGGTACAGTGTATCAGAGTGGGTACAGTGTAACGGAGTGGGTCCAGTGTATCGAGTGGGTACAGTGTATCGGAGTGGGTACAGTGTATCGGAGTGGGTACACGGTGTATGGGAGTGGGTACAGTGTATCACAGTGGGTACAGTGTATTGGAGTGGGTACACGGTGTATTGGAGTGGGTGCAGTGTATCAGAATGTGTACACTGTATCGGAGATGGTGCAATGTATCGGAGTGGGTACAGTGTATCGGAGATGGTGCAGTGTATCGGAGTGGGTACGGTGTATCGGAGTGGTTACAGTGTATCGGAGTGGGTACAGTGTAGCAGAGTGGGTACAGTGTATCGGAGTTGGTGCAGTGTATCAGATTTGGTGCAGTGTATCGGAGTGGGTACAGTGTATCAGAGTGGGTACAGTGTATCGGAGTGGGTACAGTGTATCCTATTTGGTGCAGTGTATCGGAGTGGGTACAGTGTATCGGATTGGTACAGTGTATCAGAGTGGGTACAGTGTATCAGATTGGGTCCAGTGTATCAGAGTGGGTACAGTGTATTGGAGTGGGTCCAGTGTATCAGAGTGGGTACAGTGTATCGGAGTGGGTACAGTGTATCGGAGTGGGTATAGTGTATCAGAGTGGGTACAGTGTATCGGAGTGGGTACAGAGTATCAGAGTGGGTACAGTGTATTGGAGTGGTTACAGTGTATCAGAGTGGGTACAGTGTATCGGAGTGGGTACAGTGTATCGGAGTGGGTACAGTGTATCGGAGTGGGTATAGTGTATCGGAGTGGGTACAGTGTATCAGAGTGGGTACAGTGTATCAGAGTGGGTGCAGTGTATCGGAGTGGGTACAGTGTATCGGAGTGGGTACAGTGTATCGGAGTGGGTACAGTGTATCGGAGTGGGTACAGTGTATCGGAGTGGGTACAAAGTGTATCGGAGAGGGTACAGTGTATCGGAGTGGGTACAGAGTGTATCGGAGTGGGTACAGTGAATCGGAGTGGGTACACAGTGTATCGGAGCGGGTACAGTGTATCGGAGTGGGTACACAGTGTATCGGAGTGGGTACAGAGTGTATCGAAGTGGGTACACTGTATCTGAGTGGGTACACAGTGTATCGGAGTGGATACAGTGTATCGGAGTGGGTACAGTGTATCGGCGTGGGGACAGTGTATCGGAGTGCGTACAGTGTATCGGAGTGGGTGCAGAGTGTATCGGACTGGGTACAGTGTATCGGAGTGGGTACACAGTGTATCGGAGTGGGTACAGTGTATCGAAGTGGGTACAGTGTATCTGAGTGGGTACATAGTGTATCGGAGTGGGTACAGTGTATCTGAGTGGGTACACAGTGTATCGGAGTGGGTACAGAGTATCGGAGTGGGTACAGTGTATCGGAGTGGGTACACTGTATCGGAGTGGGTACACTGTATTGGAGTGGGTACAGTGTATCGGAGTAGGTCCAGTGTATCGGAGTGGGTACAGTGTATCGGAGTGGGTACACTGTATCGGAGTGGGTACACTGTATTGGAGTGGGTACAGTGTATCAGAGTTGTTACAGTGTATCGGAGTGGGTACAGAGTGCATCGGAGTGGGTACACAGTGCATCGGAGTGGGTACAGTGTATCAGATTGGGTCCAGTGTAGCAGAGTGGGTCCAGTGTATTGGAGTAGGTCCAGTGTATCGGAGTGGGTACACAGTGTATCGGAGTGGGCACAGTGTATCAGATTGGGTCCAGTGTATCAGAGTGGGTCCAGTGTATTGGAGTAGGTCCAGTGTATCAGAGTGGGTACAGTGTATCAGAGTGGGTACAGTGTATCGGAGTGGGTGCAGTGTATCGGAGTGGGTGCAGTGTATCGGAGTGGGTGCAGTGTATCGGAGTGGGTGCAGTGTATCGGAGTGGGTGCAGTGTATCGGAGTGGGTACAGTGTATCGGAGTGGGTACACTGTATCAGAGTGGGTACACTGTATTGGAGTGGGTACAGTGTATCAGAGTTGTTACAGTGTATCGGAGTGGGTACACAGTGTATCGGAGTGGGTACAGTGTATCAGATTGGGTCCAGTGTATCAGAGTGGGTCCAGTGCATTGGAGTAGGTCCAGTGTATTGTAGTGATTCTAGTGTATCGGTGTTGGTGCAGTGTATTGCAGTGTGTACAGTGTATCGGAGTGAGTACAGTGTATCGGAGTGGGTACACAGTGTATTGAAGTGGGTACACAGTGTATCGAGTTGGTGCAGTGTAAGGGAGTGGGTACAGTGTATCGGAGTGGGTACAGTGTATCTGAGAGAGTACAGTGTATCGGAGTGGGTACAGTGTATCAGAGTGGGTACAGTGTATCAGAGTGGGTACAGTGTATCGGAGTGGGTACAGTGTATCGGAGTGGGTACAGTGTATCGGAGTGGGTACACAGTGCATCGGAGAGGGTACAGTGTATCGGAGTGGGTACAGAGTGTATCAGAGTGGGTACAGTGAATCGGAGTGGGTACACCGTGTATCGGAGTGGGTACAGTGTATCGGAGTGGGTACACAGTGTATCAGAGTGGGTACAGAGTGTATCGAAGTGGGTACAGTGTATCTGAGTGGGTACACAGTGTATCGGAGTAGGTACAGAGTATCGGAGTGGGTACAGTGTATCGGAGTGGGTACACTGTATCGCAGTGGGTACACTGTATTGGAGTGGGTACAGTGTATCGGAGTAGATCCAGTGTATCGGAGTGGGTACAGTGTATCGGAGTGGGTACACTGTATCGGAGTGGGTACACTGTATTGGAGTGGGTACAGTGTATCAGAGTTTTTACAGTGTATCGGAGTGCGTACACAGTGTATCGGAGTGGGTACAGTGTATCAGATTGGGTCCAGTGTATCAGAGTGGGTCCAGTGTATTGGAGTAGGTCCAGTGTATCGGAGTGGGTACAGTGTATCGGAGTGGGTCCAGTGTATCAGAGTGGGTCCAGTGTATCGGAGTTGGTGCAGTGTATCGGAGTGGGTACAGTGTATCGGAGTGGGTACAGTGTATCGGAGTGGGTACACAGTGTATCGAGTTGGTGCAGTGTAAGGGAGTGGGTACAGTGTATCGGAGTGGGTCCAGTGTATCGAGTGGGTACAGTGTATCGGAGTGGGTACAGTGTATCAGAGTGGGTACAGTGTATCAGAGTGGGTACACAGTGCATCGGAGAGGGTACAGTGTATCGGAGTGGGTACAGAGTGTATCAGAGTGGGTACAGTGAATCGGAGTGGGTACACCGTGTATCGGAGTGGGTACAGTGTATCGGAGTGGGTACACAGTGTATCAGAGTGGGTACAGAGTGTATCGAAGTGGGTACAGTGTATCTGAGTGGGTACACAGTGTATCGGAGTAGGTACAGAGTATCGGAGTGGGTACAGTGTATCGGAGTGGGTACAATGTATCGGAGTGGGTACACTGTATTGGAGTGGGTACAGTGTATCGGAGTAGATCCAGTGTATCGGAGTGGGTACAGTGTATCGGAGTGGGTACACTGTATCGGAGTGGGTACACTGTATTGGAGTGGGTACAGTGTATCAGAGTTTTTACAGTGTATCGGAGTGCGTACACAGTGTATCGGAGTGGGTACAGTGTATCAGATTGGGTCCAGTGTATCAGAGTGGGTCCAGTGTATTGGAGTAGGTCCAGTGTATCGGAGTGGGTACAGTGTATCGGAGTGGGTACAGTGTATCGGAGTGGGTGCAGTGTATCGGAGTGGGTGCAGTGTATCGGAGTGGGTACAGTGTATCAGAGTGGGTACACTGTATCGGAGTGGGTACACTGTATTGGAGTGGGTACAGTGTATCAGAGTGGGTACAGTGTAACGGAGTGGGTCCAGTGTATCGAGTGGGTACAGTGTATCGGAGTGGGTACAGTGTATCGGAGTGGGTACACGGTGTATGGGAGTGGGTACAGTGTATCACAGTGGGTACAGTGTATTGGAGTGGGTACACGGTGTATTGGAGTGGGTGCAGTGTATCAGAATGTGTACACTGTATCGGAGATGGTGCAATGTATCGGAGTGGGTACAGTGTATCGGAGATGGTGCAGTGTATCGGAGTGGGTACGGTGTATCGGAGTGGTTACAGTGTATCGGAGTGGGTACAGTGTAGCAGAGTGGGTACAGTGTATCGGAGTTGGTGCAGTGTATCAGATTTGGTGCAGTGTATCGGAGTGGGTACAGTGTATCAGAGTGGGTACAGTGTATCGGAGTGGGTACAGTGTATCCTATTTGGTGCAGTGTATCGGAGTGGGTACAGTGTATCGGATTGGTACAGTGTATCAGAGTGGGTACAGTGTATCAGATTGGGTCCAGTGTATCAGAGTGGATACAGTGTATTGGAGTGGGTCCAGTGTATCAGAGTGGGTACAGTGTATCGGAGTGGGTACAGTGTATCGGAGTGGGTATAGTGTATCAGAGTGGGTACAGTGTATCGGAGTGGGTACAGAGTATCAGAGTGGGTACAGTGTATTGGAGTGGTTACAGTGTATCAGAGTGGGTACAGTGTATCGGAGTGGGTACAGTGTATCGGAGTGGGTACAGTGTATCGGAGTGGGTATAGTGTATCGGAGTGGGTACAGTGTATCAGAGTGGGTACAGTGTATCAGAGTGGGTGCAGTGTATCGGAGTGGGTACAGTGTATCGGAGTGGGTACAGTGTATCGGAGTGGGTACAGTGTATCGGAGTGGGTACAGTGTATCGGAGTGGGTACAAAGTGTATCGGAGAGGGTACAGTGTATCGGAGTGGGTACAGAGTGTATCGGAGTGGGTACAGTGAATCGGAGTGGGTACACAGTGTATCGGAGCGGGTACAGTGTATCGGAGTGGGTACACAGTGTATCGGAGTGGGTACAGAGTGTATCGAAGTGGGTACACTGTATCTGAGTGGGTACACAGTGTATCGGAGTGGATACAGTGTATCGGAGTGGGTACAGTGTATCGGCGTGGGGACAGTGTATCGGAGTGCGTACAGTGTATCGGAGTGGGTGCAGAGTGTATCGGACTGGGTACAGTGTATCGGAGTGGGTACACAGTGTATCGGAGTGGGTACAGTGTATCGAAGTGGGTACAGTGTATCTGAGTGGGTACATAGTGTATCGGAGTGGGTACAGTGTATCTGAGTGGGTACACAGTGTATCGGAGTGGGTACAGAGTATCGGAGTGGGTACAGTGTATCGGAGTGGGTACACTGTATCGGAGTGGGTACACTGTATTGGAGTGGGTACAGTGTATCGGAGTAGGTCCAGTGTATCGGAGTGGGTACAGTGTATCGGAGTGGGTACACTGTATCGGAGTGGGTACACTGTATTGGAGTGGGTACAGTGTATCAGAGTTGTTACAGTGTATCGGAGTGGGTACAGAGTGCATCGGAGTGGGTACACAGTGCATCGGAGTGGGTACAGTGTATCAGATTGGGTCCAGTGTAGCAGAGTGGGTCCAGTGTATTGGAGTAGGTCCAGTGTATCGGAGTGGGTACACAGTGTATCGGAGTGGGCACAGTGTATCAGATTGGGTCCAGTGTATCAGAGTGGGTCCAGTGTATTGGAGTAGGTCCAGTGTATCAGAGTGGGTACAGTGTATCAGAGTGGGTACAGTGTATCGGAGTGGGTGCAGTGTATCGGAGTGGGTGCAGTGTATCGGAGTGGGTGCAGTGTATCGGAGTGGGTGCAGTGTATCGGAGTGGGTGCAGTGTATCGGAGTGGGTACAGTGTATCGGAGTGGGTACACTGTATCAGAGTGGGTACACTGTATTGGAGTGGGTACAGTGTATCAGAGTTGTTACAGTGTATCGGAGTGGGTACACAGTGTATCGGAGTGGGTACAGTGTATCAGATTGGGTCCAGTGTATCAGAGTGGGTCCAGTGCATTGGAGTAGGTCCAGTGTATTGTAGTGATTCTAGTGTATCGGTGTTGGTGCAGTGTATTGCAGTGTGTACAGTGTATCGGAGTGAGTACAGTGTATCGGAGTGGGTACACAGTGTATTGAAGTGGGTACACAGTGTATCGAGTTGGTGCAGTGTAAGGGAGTGGGTACAGTGTATCGGAGTGGGTACAGTGTATCTGAGAGAGTACAGTGTATCGGAGTGGGTACAGTGTATCAGAGTGGGTACAGTGTATCAGAGTGGGTACAGTGTATCGGAGTGGGTACAGTGTATCGGAGTGGGTACAGTGTATCGGAGTGGGTACACAGTGCATCGGAGAGGGTACAGTGTATCGGAGTGGGTACAGAGTGTATCAGAGTGGGTACAGTGAATCGGAGTGGGTACACCGTGTATCGGAGTGGGTACAGTGTATCGGAGTGGGTACACAGTGTATCAGAGTGGGTACAGAGTGTATCGAAGTGGGTACAGTGTATCTGAGTGGGTACACAGTGTATCGGAGTAGGTACAGAGTATCGGAGTGGGTACAGTGTATCGCAGTGGGTACACTGTATCGCAGTGGGTACACTGTATTGGAGTGGGTACAGTGTATCGGAGTAGATCCAGTGTATCGGAGTGGGTACAGTGTATCGGAGTGGGTACACTGTATCGGAGTGGGTACACTGTATTGGAGTGGGTACAGTGTATCAGAGTTTTTACAGTGTATCGGAGTGCGTACACAGTGTATCGGAGTGGGTACAGTGTATCAGATTGGGTCCAGTGTATCAGAGTGGGTCCAGTGTATTGGAGTAGGTCCAGTGTATCGGAGTGGGTACAGTGTATCGGAGTGGGTACAGTGTATCGGAGTGAGTGCAGTGTATCAGAGTGGGTGCAGTGTATCGGAGTGGGTACAGTGTATCAGAGTGGGTACACTGTATCGGAGTGGGTACACTGTATTGGAGTGGGTACAGTGTATCAGAGTGGGTACAGTGTAACGGAGTGGGTCCAGTGTATCGTGTGGGTACAGTGTATCGGAGTGGGTACAGTGTATTGGAGTGGGTACACGGTGTATGGGAGTGGGTACAGTGTATCAGAGTGGGTACAGTGTATTGGAGTGGGTACACGGTGTATTGGAGTGGGTGCAGTGTATCAGAATGGGTACAGTGTATCGGAGATGGTGCAATGTATCGGAGTGGGTACAGTGTATCAGAGATGGTGCAGTGTATCGGAGTGGGTACGGTGTATCGGAGTGGTTACTGTGTATCGGAGTGGGTACAGTGTAGCAGAGTGGGTACAGTGTATCGGAGTTGGTGCAGTGTATCAGATTTGGTGCAGTGTATCGGAGTGGGTACAGTGTATCAGAGTGGGTACAGTGTATCGGAGTGGGTACAGTGTATCCTATTTGGTGCAGTGTATCAGAGTGGGTACAGTGTATCGGATTGGTACAGTGTATCAGAGTGGGTACAGTGTATCGGAGTGGGTACAGTGTATCCTATTTGGTGCAGTGTATCAGATTGGGTCCAGTGTATCAGAGTGGGTCCAGTGTATTGGAGTGGGTCCAGTGTATCAGAGTGGGTACAGTGTATCGGAGTGGGTACAGTGTATCGGAGTGGGTACAGTGTATCGGAGTGGGTACAGAGTATCGGAGTGGGTACAGTGTATGGGAGTGGTTACAGTGTATCAGAGTGGGTACAGTGTATCGGAGTGGGTACAGTGTATCGGAGTGGGTACAGTGTATCGGAGTGGGTATAGTGTATCGGAGTGGGTACAGTGTATCGGAGTGGGTACAGTGTATCAGAGTGGGTACAGTGTATCGGACTGGGTACAGTGTATCGGAGTGGGTACAGTGTATCAGTGTTTACAGTGTATCGGAGTGGGTACAGTGTATCGGAGTGGGTACAGTGTATCGGAGTGGGTACAGAGTATCGGAGTGGGTACAGTGTATGGGAGTGGTTACAGTGTATCAGAGTGGGTACAGTGTATCGGAGTGGGTACAGTGTATCGGAGTGGGTACAGTGTATCGGAGTGGGTATAGTGTATCGGAGTGGGTACAGTGTATCGGAGTGGGTACAGTGTATCAGAGTGGGTACAGTGTATCAGAGTGGGTGCAGTGTATCGGAGTGGGTACAGTGTATCGGACTGGGTACAGTGTATCGGAGTGGGTACAGTGTATCGGAGTGGGTACAGTTTATCAGAGTGTTTACAGTGTATCGGAGTGGGTACAGTGTATCGGAGTGGGTACAAAGTGTATCGGAGAGGGTACAGTGTATCGGAGTGGGTACAGAGTGTATCGGAGTGGGTACAGTGAATCGGAGTGGGTACACAGTGTATCGGAGTGGGTACAGTGTATCGAAGTGGGTACAGTGTATCTGAGTGGGTACACAGTGTATCGGAGTGGGTACAGTGTATCTGAGTGGGTACACAGTGTATCGGAGTGGGTACAGAGTATCGGAGTGGGTACAGTGTATCGGAGTGGGTACACTGTATCGGAGTGGGTACACTGTATTGGAGTGGGTACAGTGTATCGGAGTGGGTGCAGTGTATCGGAGTGGGTGCAGTGTATCGGAGTGGGTGCAGTGTATCGGAGTGGGTGCAGTGTATCGGAGTGGGTACAGTGTATCAGAGTGGGTACACTGTATTGGAGTGGGTACAGTGTATCAGAGTTGTTACAGTGTATCGGAGTGGGTACACAGTGTATCAGAGTGGGTACAGAGTGTATCGAAGTGGGTACAGTGTATCTGAGTGGGTACACAGTGTATCGGAGTAGGTACAGAGTATCGGAGTGGGTACAGTGTATCGGAGTGGGTACACTGTATTGGAGTGGGTACAGTGTATCGGAGTAGATCCAGTGTATCGGAGTGGGTACAGTGTATCGGAGTGGGTACACTGTATCGGAGTGGGTACACTGTATTGGAGTGGGTACAGTGTATCAGAGTTTTTACAGTGTATCGGAGTGCGTACACAGTGTATCGGAGTGGGTACAGTGTATCAGATTGGGTCCAGTGTATCAGAGTGGGTCCAGTGTATTGGAGTAGGTCCAGTGTATCGGAGTGGGTACAGTGTATCGGAGTGGGTACAGTGTATCGGAGTGAGTGCAGTGTATCGGAGTGGGTGCAGTGTATCGGAGTGGGTACAGTGTATCAGAGTGGGTACACTGTATCGGAGTGGGTACACTGTATTGGAGTGGGTACAGTGTATCAGAGTGGTTACAGTGTAACGGAGTGGGTCCAGTGTATCGAGTGGGTACAGTGTATCGGAGTGGGTACAGTGTATTGGAGTGGGTACACGGTGTATGGGAGTGGGTACAGTGTATCAGAGTGGGTACAGTGTATCGGAGTGGGTACACGGTGTATTGGAGTGGGTGCAGTGTATCAGAATGGGTACAGTGTATCGGAGATGGTGCAATGTATCGGAGTGGGTACAGTGTATCAGAGATGGTGCAGTGTATCGGAGTGGGTACGGTGTATCGGAGTGGTTACAGTGTATCGGAGTGGGTACAGTGTAGCAGAGTGGGTACAGTGTATCGGAGTTGGTGCAGTGTATCAGATTTGGTGCAGTGTATCGGAGTGGGTACAGTGTATCAGAGTGGGTACAGTGTATCGGAGTGGGTACAGTGTATCCTATTTGGTGCAGTGTATCAGAGTGGGTACAGTGTATCGGATTGGTACAGTGTATCAGAGTGGGTACAGTGTATCGGAGTGGGTACAGTGTATCCTATTTGGTGCAGTGTATCAGATTGGGTCCAGTGTATCAGAGTGGGTCCAGTGTATTGGAGTGGGTCCAGTGTATCAGAGTGGGTACAGTGTATCGGAGTGGGTACAGTGTATCGGAGTGGGTACAGTGTATCGGAGTGGGTACAGAGTATCGGAGTGGGTACAGTGTATGGGAGTGGTTACAGTGTATCAGAGTGGGTACAGTGTATCGGAGTGGGTACAGTGTATCGGAGTGGGTACAGTGTATCGGAGTGGGTATAGTGTATCGGAGTGGGTACAGTGTATCGGAGTGGGTACAGTGTATCAGAGTGGGTACAGTGTATCGGATTGGGTACAGTGTATCGGAGTGGGTACAGTGTATCAGAGTGTTTACAGTGTATCGGAGTGGGTACAGTGTATCGGAGTGGGTACAGTGTATCGGAGTGGGTACAGAGTATCGGAGTGGGTACAGTGTATGGGAGTGGTTACAGTGTATCAGAGTGGGTACAGTGTATCGGAGTGGGTACAGTGTATCGGAGTGGGTACAGTGTATCGGAGTGGGTATAGTGTATCGGAGTGGGTACAGTGTATCGGAGTGGGTACAGTGTATCAGAGTGGGTACAGTGTATCAGAGTGGGTGCAGTGTATCGGAGTGGGTACAGTGTATCGGACTGGGTACAGTGTATCGGAGTGGGTACAGTGTATCGGAGTGGGTACAGTGTATCAGAGTGTTTACAGTGTATCGGAGTGGGTACAGTGTATCGGAGTGGGTACAGAGTGTATCGGAGTGGGTACAGTGAATCGGAGTGGGTACACAGTGTATCGGAGTGGGTACAGTGTATCGAAGTGGGTACAGTGTATCTGAGTGGGTACACAGTGTATCGGAGTGGGTACAGTGTATCTGAGTGGGTACACAGTGTATCGGAGTGGGTACAGAGTATCGGAGTGGGTACAGTGTATCGGAGTGGGTACACTGTATCGGAGTGGGTACACTGTATTGGAGTGGGTACAGTGTATCGGAGTGGGTGCAGTGTATCGGAGTGGGTGCAGTGTATCGGAGTGGGTGCAGTGTATCGGAGTGGGTGCAGTGTATCGGAGTGGGTACAGTGTATCAGAGTGGGTACACTGTATTGGAGTGGGTACAGTGTATCAGAGTTGTTACAGTGTATCGGAGTGGGTACACAGTGTATCAGAGTGGGTACAGAGTGTATCGAAGTGGGTACAGTGTATCTGAGTGGGTACACAGTGTATCGGAGTAGGTACAGAGTATCGGAGTGGGTACAGTGTATCGGAGTGGGTACACTGTATTGGAGTGGGTACAGTGTATCGGAGTAGATCCAGTGTATCGGAGTGGGTACAGTGTATCGGAGTGGGTACACTGTATCGGAGTGGGTACACTGTATTGGAGTGGGTACAGTGTATCAGAGTTTTTACAGTGTATCGGAGTGCGTACACAGTGTATCGGAGTGGGTACAGTGTATCAGATTGGGTCCAGTGTATCAGAGTGGGTCCAGTGTATTGGAGTAGGTCCAGTGTATCGGAGTGGGTACAGTGTATCGGAGTGGGTACAGTGTATCGGAGTGAGTGCAGTGTATCGGAGTGGGTGCAGTGTATCGGAGTGGGTACAGTGTATCAGAGTGGGTACACAGTATCGGAGTGGGTACACTGTATTGGAGTGGGTACAGTGTATCAGAGTGGTTACAGTGTAACGGAGTGGGTCCAGTGTATCGAGTGGGTACAGTGTATCGGAGTGGGTACAGTGTATTGGAGTGGGTACACGGTGTATGGGAGTGGGTACAGTGTATCAGAGTGGGTACAGTGTATTGGAGTGGGTACACGGTGTATTGGAGTGGGTGCAGTGTATCAGAATGGGTACAGTGTATCGGAGATGGTGCAATGTATCGGAGTGGGTACAGTGTATCAGAGATGGTGCAGTGTATCGGAGTGGGTACGGTGTATCGGAGTGGTTACAGTGTATCGGAGTGGGTACAGTGTATCTGAGTGGGTACAGTGTATCGGAGTGGGTACAGTGTATCTGAGTGGGTACACAGTGTATCGGAGTGGGTACAGTGTATCGGAGTGGGTACGGTGTGTCGGAGTGGTTACAGTGTATCGGAGTGGGTACAGTGTAGCAGAGTGGGTACAGTGTATCGGAGTTGGTGCAGTGTATCAGATTTGGTGCAGTGTATCGGAGTGGGTACAGTGTATCAGAGTGGGTACAGTGTATCGGAGTGGGTACAGTGTATCCTATTTGGTGCAGTGTATCAGAGTGGGTACAGTGTATCGGATTGGTACAGTGTATCAGAGTGGGTACAGTGTATCGGAGTGGGTACAGTGTATCCTATTTGGTGCAGTGTATCAGATTGGGTCCAGTGTATCAGAGTGGGTCCAGTGTATTGGAGTGGGTCCAGTGTATCAGAGTGGGTACAGTGTATCGGAGTGGGTACAGTGTATCGGAGTGGGTACAGTGTATCAGAGTGGGTACAGTGTATCGGAGTGGGTACAGTGTATCGGAGTGGGTACAGTGTATCGGAGTGGGTACAGAGTATCGGAGTGGGTACAGTGTATCGGAGTGGGTACAGTGTATCGAGTGGGTACAGTGTATCGGAGTGGGTACAGTGTATCGGAGTGGGTACAGTGTATCGGAGTGGGTACAGTGTATCGGAGTGGGTACAGTGTATCGGAGTGGGTACAGTGTATCGGAGTGGGTACAGTGTATCAGAGTGGGTACAGTGTATCAGAGTGGGTGCAGTGTATCGGAGTGGGTACAGTGTATCGGACTGGGTACAGTGTATCGGAGTGGGTACAGTGTATCGGAGTGGGTACAGTGTATCGGAGTGGTACAGTGTATCGGAGTGGGTACAGTGTATCAGAGTGGGTACAAGTGTATCGGAGAGAGTACAGTGTATCGGAGTGGGTACAGAGTGTATCGGAGTGGGTACAGTGTATCGGAGTGGGTACACAGTGTATCGGAGTGGGTACAGTGTATCGAAGTGGGTACAGTGTATCTGAGTGGGTACAGTGTATCGGAGTGGGTACAGTGTATCTGAGTGGGTACACAGTGTATCGGAGTGGGTACAGAGTATCGGAGTGGGTACAGTGTATCGGAGTGGGTACACTGTATCGGAGTGGGTACACTGTATTGGAGTGGGTCCAGTGTATCGGAGTAGGTCCAGTGTATCGGAGTGGGTACAGTGTATCGGAGTGGGTACACTGTATCGGAGTGGGTACACTGTATTGGAGTGGGTACAGTGTATCAGAGTTGTTACAGTGTATCGGAGTGGGTACACAGTGTATCGGAGTGGGTACAGTGTATCAGATTGGGTCCAGTGTAGCAGAGTGGGTCCAGTGTATTGGAGTAGGTCCAGTGTATCGGAGTGGGTACACAGTGTATCGGAGTGGGTACAGTGTATCAGAGTGGGTCCAGTGTATCAGAGTGGGTCCAGTGTATTGGAGTAGGTCCAGTGTATCGGAGTGGGTACAGTGTATCGGAGTGGGTACAGTGTATCGGAGTGGGTGCAGTGTATCGGAGTGGGTGCAGTGTATCGGAGTGGGTGCAGTGTATCGGAGTGGGTACCGTGTATCGGAGTGGGTACACTGTATCAGAGTGGGTACACTGTATTGGAGTGGGTACAGTGTATCAGAGTTGTTACAGTGTATCGGAGTGGGTACACAGTGTATCGGAGTGGGTACAGTGTATCAGATTGGGTCCAGTGTATCAGAGTTGGTCCAGTGTATTGGAGTAGGTCCAGTGTATTGTAGTGGGTACAGTGTATCGGAGTGGGTACAGTGTATCGGAGTGGGTACAGTGTATCGGAGCGGGTGCAATGTATCGGAGTGGGTCCAGTGTATCAGAGTGATTCTAGTGTATCAGTGTTGGTGCAGTGTATTGCTGTGTGTACAGTGTATTGGAGTGAGTACAGTGTATCGGAGTGGGTACACAGTGTATCGGAGTGGGTACACAGTGTATCGAGTTGGTGCAGTGTAAGGGAGTGGGTACAGTGTATCGGAGTGGGTACAGTGTATCTGAGCGGGTACAGTGTATCGGAGTGGTTACAGTGTATCAGAGTGGGTACAGTGTATCAGAGTGGGTACAGTGTATCGGAGTGGGTACAGTGTATCTGAGTGGGTACACAGTGTATCGGAGTGGGTACAGTGTATCGGAGTGGGTACGGTGTATCGGAGTGGTTACAGTGTATCGGAGTTGGTGCAGTGTATCAGATTTGGTGCAGTGTATCGGAGTGGGTACAGTGTATCAGAGTGGGTACAGTGTATCGGAGTGGGTACAGTGTATCCTATTTGGTGCAGTGTATCAGAGTGGGTACAGTGTATCGGATTGGTACAGTGTATCAGAGTGGGTACAGTGTATCGGAGTGGGTACAGTGTATCCTATTTGGCGCAGTGTATCAGATTGGGTCCAGTGTATCAGAGTGGGTCCAGTGTATTGGAGTGGGTCCAGTGTATCAGAGTGGGTACAGTGTATCGGAGTGGGTACAGTGTATCGGAGTGGGTACAGTGTATCAGAGTGGGTACATTGTATCGGAGTGGGTACAGTGTATCGGAGTGGGTACAGTGTATCGGAGTGGGTACAGTGTATCGGAGTGGGTACAGTGTATCGGAGTGGTTACAGTGTATCAGAGTGGGTACAGTGTATCGGAGTGGGTACAGTGTATCGGAGTGGGTACAGTGTATCGGAGTGGGTATAGTGTATCGGAGTGGGTACAGTGTATCGGAGTGGGTACAGTGTATCAGAGTGGGTACAGTGTATCAGAGTGGGTGCAGTGTATCGGAGTGGGTCCAGTGTATCAGAGTGGGTACAGTGTATCGGAGTGGGTACAGTGTATCGGAGTGGGTACACTGTATTGGAGTGGGTACAGTGTATCGGAGTAGATCCAGTGTATCGGAGTGGGTACAGTGTATCGGAGTGGGTACACTGTATCGGAGTGGGTACACTGTATTGGAGTGGGTACAGTGTATCAGAGTTTTTACAGTGTATCGGAGTGCGTACACAGTGTATCGGAGTGGGTACAGTGTATCAGATTGGGTCCAGTGTATCAGAGTGGGTCCAGTGTATTGGAGTAGGTCCAGTGTATCGGAGTGGGTACAGTGTATCGGAGTGGGTACAGTGTATCGGAGTGAGTGCAGTGTATCGGAGTGGGTGCAGTGTATCGGAGTGGGTACAGTGTATCAGAGTGGGTACACTGTATCGGAGTGGGTACACTGTATTGGAGTGGGTACAGTGTATCAGAGTGGTTACAGTGTAACGGAGTGGGTCCAGTGTATCGAGTGGGTACAGTGTATCGGAGTGGGTACAGTGTATTGGAGTGGGTACACGGTGTATGGGAGTGGGTACAGTGTATCAGAGTGGGTACAGTGTATTGGAGTGGGTACACGGTGTATTGGAGTGGGTGCAGTGTATCAGAATGGGTACAGTGTATCGGAGATGGTGCAATGTATCGGAGTGGGTACAGTGTATCAGAGATGGTGCAGTGTATCGGAGTGGGTACGGTGTATCGGAGTGGTTACAGTGTATCGGAGTGGGTACAGTGTAGCAGAGTGGGTACAGTGTATCGGAGTTGGTGCAGTGTATCAGATTTGGTGCAGTGTATCGGAGTGGGTACAGTGTATCAGAGTGGGTACAGTGTATCGGAGTGGGTACAGTGTATCCTATTTGGTGCAGTGTATCAGAGTGGGTACAGTGTATCGGATTGGTACAGTGTATCAGAGTGGGTTCAGTGTATCGGAGTGGGTACAGTGTATCCTATTTGGTGCAGTGTATCAGATTGGGTCCAGTGTATCAGAGTGGGTCCAGTGTATTGGAGTGGGTCCAGTGTATCAGAGTGGGTACAGTGTATCGGAGTGGGTACAGTGTATCGGAGTGGGTATAGTGTATCAGAGTGGGTACATTGTATCGGAGTAGATCCAGTGTATCGGAGTGGGTACAGTGTATCGGAGTGGGTACACTGTATCGGAGTGGGTACACTGTATTGGAGTGGGTACAGTGTATCAGAGTTTTTACAGTGTATCGGAGTGCGTACACAGTGTATCGGAGTGGGTACAGTGTATCAGATTGGGTCCAGTGTATCAGAGTGGGTCCAGTGTATTGGAGTAGGTCCAGTGTATCGGAGTGGGTACAGTGTATCGGAGTGGGTACAGTGTATCGGAGTGAGTGCAGTGTATCGGAGTGGGTGCAGTGTATCGGAGTGGGTACAGTGTATCAGAGTGGGTACAATGTATCGGAGTGGGTACACTGTATTGGAGTGGGTACAGTGTATCAGAGTGGTTACAGTGTAACGGAGTGGGTCCAGTGTATCGAGTGGGTACAGTGTATCGGAGTGGGTACAGTGTATTGGAGTGGGTACACGGTGTATGGGAGTGGGTACAGTGTATCAGAGTGGGTACAGTGTATTGGAGTGGGTACACGGTGTATTGGAGTGGGTGCAGTGTATCAGAATGGGTACAGTGTATCGGAGATGGTGCAATGTATCGGAGTGGGTACAGTGTATCAGAGATGGTGCAGTGTATCGGAGTGGGTACGGTGTATCGGAGTGGTTACAGTGTATCGGAGTGGGTACAGTGTAGCAGAGTGGGTACAGTGTATCGGAGTTGGTGCAGTGTATCAGATTTGGTGCAGTGTATCGGAGTGGGTACAGTGTATCAGAGTGGGTACAGTGTATCGGAGTGGGTACAGTGTATCCTATTTGGTGCAGTGTATCAGAGTGGGTACAGTGTATCGGATTGGTACAGTGTATCAGAGTGGGTACAGTGTATCGGAGTGGGTACAGTGTATCCTATTTGGTGCAGTGTATCAGATTGGGTCCAGTGTATCAGAGTGGGTCCAGTGTATTGGAGTGGGTCCAGTGTATCAGAGTGGGTACAGTGTATCGGAGTGGGTACAGTGTATCGGAGTGGGTATAGTGTATCAGAGTGGGTACATTGTATCGGAGTGGGTACAGTGTATCGGAGTGGGTACAGTGTATCGGAGTGGGTACAGAGTATCGGAGTGGGTACAGTGTATGGGAGTGGTTACAGTGTATCAGAGTGGGTACAGTGTATCGGAGTGGGTACAGTGTATCGGAGTGGGTACAGTGTATCGGAGTGGGTATAGTGTATCGGAGTGGGTACAGTGTATCGGAGTGGGTACAGTGTATCAGAGTGGGTACAGTGTATCAGAGTGGGTGCAGTGTATCGGAGTGGGTACAGTGTATCGGACTGGGTACAGTGTATCGGAGTGGGTACAGTGTATCGGAGTGGGTACAGTGTATCAGAGTGTTTACAGTGTATCGGAGTGGGTACAGTGTATCAGAGCGGGTACAAAGTGTATCGGAGAGAGTACAGTGTATCGGAGTGGGTACAGAGTGTATCGGAGTGGGTACAGTGAATCGGAGTGGGTACACAGTGTATCGGAGTGGGTACAGTGTATCGAAGTGGGTACAGTGTATCTGAGTGGGTACACAGTGTATCGGAGTGGGTACAGTGTATCTGAGTGGGTACACAGTGTATCGGAGTGGGTACAGAGTATCGGAGTGGGTACAGTGTATCGGAGTGGGTACACTGTATCGGAGTGGGTACACTGTATTGGAGTGGGTCCAGTGTATCGGAGTAGGTCCAGTGTATCGGAGTGGGTACAGTGTATCGGAGTGGGTACACTGTATCGGAGTGGGTACACTGTATTGGAGTGGGTACAGTGTATCAGAGTTGTTACAGTGTATCGGAGTGGGTACACAGTGTATCGGAGTGGGTACAGTGTATCAGATTGGGTCCAGTGTAGCAGAGTGGGTCCAGTGTATTGGAGTAGGTCCAGTGTATCGGAGTGGGTACACAGTGTATCGGAGTGGGTACAGTGTATCAGATTGGGTCCAGTGTATCAGAGTGGGTCCAGTGTATTGGAGTAGGTCCAGTGTATCAGAGTGGGTACAGTGTATCGGAGTGGGTACAGTGTATCGGAGTGGGTGCAGTGTATCGGAGTGGGTGCAGTGTATCGGAGTGGGTGCAGTGTATCGGAGTGGGTACCGTGTATCGGAGTGGGTACACTGTATCAGAGTGGGTACACTGTATTGGAGTGGGTACAGTGTATCAGAGTTGTTACAGTGTATCGGAGTGGGTACACAGTGTATCGGAGTGGGTACAGTGTATCAGATTGGGTCCAGTGTATCAGAGTTGGTCCAGTGTATTGGAGTAGGTCCAGTGTATTGTAGTGGGTACAGTGTATCGGAGTGGGTACAGTGTATCGGAGTGGGTACAGTGTATCGGAGCGGGTACAATGTATCGGAGTGGGTCCAGTGTATCAGAGTGATTCTAGTGTATCAGTGTTGGTGCAGTGTATTGCTGTGTGTACAGTGTATTGGAGTGAGTACAGTGTATCGGAGTGGGTACACAGTGTATCGGAGTGGGTACACAGTGTATCGAGTTGGTGCAGTGTAAGGGAGTGGGTACAGTGTATCGGAGTGGGTACAGTGTATCTGAGCGGGTACAGTGTATCGGAGTGGTTACAGTGTATCGGAGTGGGTACAGTGTATCAGAGTGGGTACAGTGTATCGGAGTGGGTACAGTGTATCTGAGTGGGTACACAGTGTATCGGAGTGGGTACAGTGTATCGGAGTGGGTACGGTGTATCGGAGTGGTTACAGTGTATCGGAGTGGGTACAGTGTAGCAGAGTGGGTACAGTGTATCGGAGTTGGTGCAGTGTATCAGATTTGGTGCAGTGTATCGGAGTGGGTACAGTGTATCGGAGCGGGTACAATGTATCGGAGTGGGTCCAGTGTATCAGAGTGATTCTAGTGTATCAGTGTTGGTGCAGTGTATTGCTGTGTGTACAGTGTATTGGAGTGAGTACAGTGTATCGGAGTGGGTACACAGTGTATCGGAGTGCGTACACAGTGTATCGAGTTGGTGCAGTGTAAGGGAGTGGGTACAGTGTATCGGAGTGGGTACAGTGTATCTGAGCGGGTACAGTGTATCGGAGTGGTTACAGTGTATCAGAGTGGGTACAGTGTATCGGAGTGGGTACAGTGTATCTGAGTGGGTACACAGTGTATCGGAGTGGGTACAGTGTATCGGAGTGGGTACAGTGTATCGGAGTGGGTACACTGTATCAGAGTGGGTACACTGTATTGGAGTGGGTACAGTGTATCAGAGTTGTTACAGTGTATCGGAGTGGGTACACAGTGTATCGGAGTGGGTACAGTGTATCAGATTGGGTCCAGTGTAGCAGAGTGGGTCCAGTGTATTGGAGTAGGTCCAGTGTATCGGAGTGGGTACACAGTGTATCGGAGTGGGTACAGTGTATCAGATTGGGTCCAGTGTATCAGAGTGGGTCCAGTGTATTGGAGTAGGTCCAGTGTATCGGAGTGGGTACAGTGTATCGGAGTGGGTACAGTGTATCGGAGTGGGTGCAGTGTATCAGAGTGTGTGCAGTGTATCGGAGTGGGTGCAGTGTATCAGAGTGGGTTCAGTGTATCGGAGTGGGTACAGTGTATCGGAGTGGGTACACTGTATCAGAGTGGGTACACTGTATTGGAGTGGGTACAGTGTATCAGAGTTGTTACAGTGTATCGGAGTGGGTACACAGTGTATCGGAGTGGGTACAGTGTATCAGATTTGGTGCAGTGTATCAGAGTGGGTACAGTGTATCGGATTGGTACAGTGTATCAGAGTGGGTACAGTGTATCGGAGTGGGTACAGTGTATCCTATTTGGTGCAGTGTATCAGATTGGGTCCAGTGTATCAGAGTGGGTCCAGTGTATTGGAGTGGGTCCAGTGTATCAGAGTGGGTACAGTGTATCGGAGTGGGTACAGTGTATCGGAGTGGGTATAGTGTATCAGAGTGGGTACATTGTATCGGAGTGGGTACAGTGTATCGGAGTGGGTACAGTGTATCGGAGTGGGTACAGAGTATCGGAGTGGGTACAGTGTATGGGAGTGGTTACAGTGTATCAGAGTGGGTACAGTGTATCGGAGTGGGTACAGTGTATCGGAGTGGGTACAGTGTATCGGAGTGGGTATAGTGTATCGGAGTGGGTACAGTGTATCGGAGTGGGTACAGTGTATCAGAGTGGGTACAGTGTATCAGAGTGGGTGCAGTGTATCGGAGTGGGTACAGTGTATCGGACTGGGTACAGTGTATCGGAGTGGGTACAGTGTATCGGAGTGGGTACAGTGTATCAGAGTGTTTACAGTGTATCGGAGTGGGTACAGTGTATCAGAGCGGGTACAAAGTGTATCGGAGAGAGTACAGTGTATCGGAGTGGGTACAGAGTGTATCGGAGTGGGTACAGTGAATCGGAGTGGGTACACAGTGTATCGGAGTGGGTACAGTGTATCGAAGTGGGTACAGTGTATCTGAGTGGGTACACAGTGTATCAGAGTGGGTACAGTGTATCTGAGTGGGTACACAGTGTATCGGAGTGGGTACAGAGTATCGGAGTGGGTACAGTGTATCGGAGTGGGTACACTGTATCGGAGTGGGTACACTGTATTGGAGTGGGTCCAGTGTATCGGAGTAGGTCCAGTGTATCGGAGTGGGTACAGTGTATCGGAGTGGGTACACTGTATCGGAGTGGGTACACTGTATTGGAGTGGGTACAGTGTATCAGAGTTGTTACAGTGTATCGGAGTGGGTACACAGTGTATCGGAGTGGGTACAGTGTATCAGATTGGGTCCAGTGTAGCAGAGTGGGTCCAGTGTATTGGAGTAGGTCCAGTGTATCGGAGTGGGTACACAGTGTATCGGAGTGGGTACAGTGTATCAGATTGGGTCCAGTGTATCAGAGTGGGTCCAGTGTATTGGAGTAGGTCCAGTGTATCGGAGTGGGTACAGTGTATCGGAGTGGGTACAGTGTATCGGAGTGGGTGCAGTGTATCGGAGTGGGTGCAGTGTATCGGAGTGGGTGCAGTGTATCGGAGTGGGTGCAGTGTATCGGAGTGGGTACCGTGTATCGGAGTGGGTACACTGTATCAGAGTGGGTACACTGTATTGGAGTGGGTACAGTGTATCAGAGTTGTTACAGTGTATCGGAGTGGGTACACAGTGTATCGGAGTGGGTACAGTGTATCAGATTGGGTCCAGTGTATCAGAGTTGGTCCAGTGTATTGGAGTAGGTCCAGTGTATTGTAGTGGGTACAGTGTATCGGAGTGGGTACAGTGTATCGGAGTGGGTACAGTGTATCGGAGCGGGTACAATGTATCGGAGTGGGTCCAGTGTATCAGAGTGATTCTAGTGTATCAGTGTTGGTGCAGTGTATTGCTGTGTGTACAGTGTATTGGAGTGAGTACAGTGTATCGGAGTGGGTACACAGTGTATCGGAGTGGGTACACAGTGTATCGAGTTGGTGCAGTGTAAGGGAGTGGGTACAGTGTATCGGAGTGGGTACAGTGTATCTGAGCGGGTACAGTGTATCGGAGTGGTTACAGTGTATCGGAGTGGGTACAGTGTATCAGAGTGGGTACAGTGTATCGGAGTGGGTACAGTGTATCTGAGTGGGTACACAGTGTATCGGAGTGGGTACAGTGTATCGGAGTGGGTACGGTGTATCGGAGTGGTTACAGTGTATCGGAGTGGGTACAGTGTAGCAGAGTGGGTACAGTGTATCGGAGTTGGTGCAGTGTATCAGATTTGGTGCAGTGTATCGGAGTGGGTACAGTGTATCGGAGCGGGTACAATGTATCGGAGTGGGTCCAGTGTATCAGAGTGATTCTAGTGTATCAGTGTTGGTGCAGTGTATTGCTGTGTGTACAGTGTATTGGAGTGAGTACAGTGTATCGGAGTGGGTACACAGTGTATCGGAGTGCGTACACAGTGTATCGAGTTGGTGCAGTGTAAGGGAGTGGGTACAGTGTATCGGAGTGGGTACAGTGTATCTGAGCGGGTACAGTGTATCGGAGTGGTTACAGTGTATCAGAGTGGGTACAGTGTATCGGAGTGGGTACAGTGTATCTGAGTGGGTACACAGTGTATCGGAGTGGGTACAGTGTATCGGAGTGGGTACAGTGTATCGGAGTGGGTACACTGTATCAGAGTGGGTACACTGTATTGGAGTGGGTACAGTGTATCAGAGTTGTTACAGTGTATCGGAGTGGGTACACAGTGTATCGGAGTGGGTACAGTGTATCAGATTGGGTCCAGTGTAGCAGAGTGGGTCCAGTGTATTGGAGTAGGTCCAGTGTATCGGAGTGGGTACACAGTGTATCGGAGTGGGTACAGTGTATCAGATTGGGTCCAGTGTATCAGAGTGGGTCCAGTGTATTGGAGTAGGTCCAGTGTATCGGAGTGGGTACAGTGTATCGGAGTGGGTACAGTGTATCGGAGTGGGTGCAGTGTATCAGAGTGTGTGCAGTGTATCGGAGTGGGTGCAGTGTATCAGAGTGGGTTCAGTGTATCGGAGTGGGTACAGTGTATCGGAGTGGGTACACTGTATCAGAGTGGGTACACTGTATTGGAGTGGGTACAGTGTATCAGAGTTGTTACAGTGTATCGGAGTGGGTACACAGTGTATCGGAGTGGGTACAGTGTATCAGATTTGGTGCAGTGTATCAGAGTGGGTACAGTGTATCGGATTGGTACAGTGTATCAGAGTGGGTACAGTGTATCGGAGTGGGTACAGTGTATCCTATTTGGTGCAGTGTATCAGATTGGGTCCAGTGTATCAGAGTGGGTCCAGTGTATTGGAGTGGGTCCAGTGTATCAGAGTGGGTACAGTGTATCGGAGTGGGTACAGTGTATCGGAGTGGGTATAGTGTATCAGAGTGGGTACATTGTATCGGAGTGGGTACAGTGTATCGGAGTGGGTACAGTGTATCGGAGTGGGTACAGAGTATCGGAGTGGGTACAGTGTATGGGAGTGGTTACAGTGTATCAGAGTGGGTACAGTGTATCGGAGTGGGTACAGTGTATCGGAGTGGGTACAGTGTATCGGAGTGGGTATAGTGTATCGGAGTGGGTACAGTGTATCGGAGTGGGTACAGTGTATCAGAGTGGGTACAGTGTATCAGAGTGGGTGCAGTGTATCGGAGTGGGTACAGTGTATCGGACTGGGTACAGTGTATCGGAGTGGGTACAGTGTATCGGAGTGGGTACAGTGTATCAGAGTGTTTACAGTGTATCGGAGTGGGTACAGTGTATCAGAGCGGGTACAAAGTGTATCGGAGAGAGTACAGTGTATCGGAGTGGGTACAGAGTGTATCGGAGTGGGTACAGTGAATCGGAGTGGGTACACAGTGTATCGGAGTGGGTACAGTGTATCGAAGTGGGTACAGTGTATCTGAGTGGGTACACAGTGTATCAGAGTGGGTACAGTGTATCTGAGTGGGTACACAGTGTATCGGAGTGGGTACAGAGTATCGGAGTGGGTACAGTGTATCGGAGTGGGTACACTGTATCGGAGTGGGTACACTGTATTGGAGTGGGTCCAGTGTATCGGAGTAGGTCCAGTGTATCGGAGTGGGTACAGTGTATCGGAGTGGGTACACTGTATCGGAGTGGGTACACTGTATTGGAGTGGGTACAGTGTATCAGAGTTGTTACAGTGTATCGGAGTGGGTACACAGTGTATCGGAGTGGGTACAGTGTATCAGATTGGGTCCAGTGTAGCAGAGTGGGTCCAGTGTATTGGAGTAGGTCCAGTGTATCGGAGTGGGTACACAGTGTATCGGAGTGGGTACAGTGTATCAGATTGGGTCCAGTGTATCAGAGTGGGTCCAGTGTATTGGAGTAGGTCCAGTGTATCGGAGTGGGTACAGTGTATCGGAGTGGGTACAGTGTATCGGAGTGGGTGCAGTGTATCGGAGTGGGTGCAGTGTATCGGAGTGGGTGCAGTGTATCGGAGTGGGTGCAGTGTATCGGAGTGGGTACCGTGTATCGGAGTGGGTACACTGTATCAGAGTGGGTACACTGTATTGGAGTGGGTACAGTGTATCAGAGTTGTTACAGTGTATCGGAGTGGGTACACAGTGTATCGGAGTGGGTACAGTGTATCAGATTGGGTCCAGTGTATCAGAGTTGGTCCAGTGTATTGGAGTAGGTCCAGTGTATTGTAGTGGGTACAGTGTATCGGAGTGGGTACAGTGTATCGGAGTGGGTACAGTGTATCGGAGCGGGTACAATGTATCGGAGTGGGTCCAGTGTATCAGAGTGATTCTAGTGTATCAGTGTTGGTGCAGTGTATTGCTGTGTGTACAGTGTATTGGAGTGAGTACAGTGTATCGGAGTGGGTACACAGTGTATCGGAGTGGGTACACAGTGTATCGAGTTGGTGCAGTGTAAGGGAGTGGGTACAGTGTATCGGAGTGGGTACAGTGTATCTGAGCGGGTACAGTGTATCGGAGTGGTTACAGTGTATCGGAGTGGGTACAGTGTATCAGAGTGGGTACAGTGTATCGGAGTGGGTACAGTGTATCTGAGTGGGTACACAGTGTATCGGAGTGGGTACAGTGTATCGGAGTGGGTACGGTGTATCGGAGTGGTTACAGTGTATCGGAGTGGGTACAGTGTAGCAGAGTGGGTACAGTGTATCGGAGTTGGTGCAGTGTATCAGATTTGGTGCAGTGTATCGGAGTGGGTACAGTGTATCGGAGCGGGTACAATGTATCGGAGTGGGTCCAGTGTATCAGAGTGATTCTAGTGTATCAGTGTTGGTGCAGTGTATTGCTGTGTGTACAGTGTATTGGAGTGAGTACAGTGTATCGGAGTGGGTACACAGTGTATCGGAGTGGGTACACAGTGTATCGAGTACAGTTGGTGCAGTGTAAGGGAGTGGGTACAGTGTATCGGAGTGGGTACAGTGTATCTGAGCGGGTACAGTGTATCGGAGTGGTTACAGTGTATCAGAGTGGGTACAGTGTATCGGAGTGGGTACAGTGTATCTGAGTGGGTACACAGTGTATCGGAGTGGGTACAGTGTATCGGAGTGGGTACAGTGTATCGGAGTGGGTACACTGTATCAGAGTGGGTACACTGTATTGGAGTGGGTACAGTGTATCAGAGTTGTTACAGTGTATCGGAGTGGGTACACAGTGTATCGGAGTGGGTACAGTGTATCAGATTGGGTCCAGTGTAGCAGAGTGGGTCCAGTGTATTGGAGTAGGTCCAGTGTATCGGAGTGGGTACACAGTGTATCGGAGTGGGTACAGTGTATCAGATTGGGTCCAGTGTATCAGAGTGGGTCCAGTGTATTGGAGTAGGTCCAGTGTATCGGAGTGGGTACAGTGTATCGGAGTGGGTACAGTGTATCGGAGTGGGTGCAGTGTATCAGAGTGTGTGCAGTGTATCGGAGTGGGTGCAGTGTATCAGAGTGGGTTCAGTGTATCGGAGTGGGTACAGTGTATCGGAGTGGGTACACTGTATCAGAGTGGGTACACTGTATTGGAGTGGGTACAGTGTATCAGAGTTGTTACAGTGTATCGGAGTGGGTACACAGTGTATCGGAGTGGGTACAGTGTATCAGATTGGGTCCAGTGTATCAGAGTGGGTCCAGTGTATTGGAGTAGGTCCAGTGTATTGGAGTGGGTACAGTGTATTGGAGTGGGTACAGTGTATCGGAGTGGGTACAGTGTATCGGAGCGGGTACAATGTATCGGAGTGGGTCCAGTGTATCAGAGTGATTCTAGTGTATCGGTGTTGGTGCAGTGTATTGGAGTGTGTACAGTGTATCGGAGTGGGTACAGTGTATCGGAGTGGGTACACAGTGTATCGGAGTGGGTACACAGTGTATCGGAGTGGGTACACAGTGTATCGAGTTGGTGCAGTGTAAGGGAGTGGGTACAGTGTATCGGAGTGGGTACAGTGTATCTGAGCGGGTACAGTGTATCGGAGTGGGTACAGTGTATCGGAGTGGTTACAGTGTATCAGAGTGGGTACAGTGTATCGGAGTGGGTACAGTGTATCGGAGTGTGTACAGTGTATCGGAGTGGGTACACAGTGTATCGGAGAGGGTACAGTGTATCGGAGTGGGTACTGAGTGTATCAGAGTGGGTACAGTGAATCGGAGTGGGTACACCGTGTATCGGAGCGGGTACAGTGTATCGGAGTGGGTACACAGTGTATCAGAGTGCGTACAGAGTGTATCGAAGTGGGTACAGTGTATCTGAGTGGGTACACAGTGTATCGGAGTGGGTACAGAGTATCGGAGTGGGTACAGTGTATCGGAGTGGGTACACTGTATCGGAGTGGGTACACTGTATTGGAGTGGGTACAGTGTATCAGAGTTTTTACAGTGTATCGGAGTGCGTACACAGTGTATCGGAGTGGGTACAGTGTATCAGATTGGGTCCGGTGTATCAGAGTGGGTCCGGTGTATTGGAGTAGGTCCAGTGTATCGGAGTGGGTACAGTGTATCAGAGTGGGTGCAGTGTATCGGAGTGGGTACAGTGTATCAGAGTGGGAACACTGTATCGGAGTGAGTACACTGTATTGGAGTGTGTACAGTGTATCAGAGTTGTTACAGTGTATCGGAGTGGGTACACAGTGTATCGGAGTGGGTACAGTTTATCAGATTGGGTCCAGTGTATCAGAGTGGATCCAGTGTATCAGAGTGGATCCAGTGTATTGGAGTAGGTCCAGTGTATCGGAGTGGGTACAGTGTATCGGAGTGGGTACAGTGTATCGGAGTGGGTACAGTGTATCGGTGTGGGTACAGTGTATCGGAGTGGGTCCAGTGTATCAGAGTGATTCTAGTGTATCGGTGTTGGTGCAGTGTATCGGAGTGTGTACAGTGTATCGGAGTGGGTACAGTGTATCGGAGTGGGTACACAGTGTATCGGAGTAGGTACACAGTGTATCGGAGTGGGTACACAGTGTATCGAGTTGGTGCAGTGTATGGGAGTGGGGACAGTGTATCGGAGTGGGGACAGTGTATCGGAGTGGGTACAGTGTATCGGAGTGGGTACAGTGTATCGGAGTGGGTACAGTGTATCTGAGTGGGTACAGTGTATCGGAGTGGGTACAGTGTATCGGAGTGGGTACAGTGTATCGGAGTGGGGACAGAGTATCAGAGTGGGTACAGTGTATCGGAGTGGTACAGTGTATCAGAGTGGGTACAGTGTATCGGAGTGGGTACAGTGTATCGGAGTGGGTACAGTGTATTGGAGTGGGTACAGTGTATCGGAGTGGGTAAAGTGTATCGGAGTGGGTACAGTGTATCGGAGTGGGTGCAGTGTATCGGAGTGGGTACAGTGTATCGGAGTGGGTATAGTGTATCAGAGTGGGTACAGTGTATCGGAGTGGGTACAGTGTATCAGAGTGGGTACAGTGTATCGGAGTGGGTACAGAGTGTATCGGAGTGGGTACAGTGAATCGGAGTGGGTACACCATGTATCGGAGCGGGTACAGTGTATCGGAGTGGGTACACAGTGTATCAGAGTGGGTACAGAGTGTATTGAAGTGGGTACAGTGTATCTGAGTGGGTACACAGTGTATCGGAGTGGGTACAGTGTATCGGAGTGGGTAAAGTGTATCGGAGTGGGTACAGTGTATCGGATTGGGTACAGTGTATTGGAGTGGGTGCAGAGTGTATCGGAGTGGGTACAGTGTATCGGAGTGGGTACAGAGTGTATCGGAGTGGGTACAGTGTATCGGAGTGGGTACAGAGTGTATCGGAGTGGGTACAGTGTATCGGAGTGGGTGCAGTGTATCGGAGTGGGTGCAGTGTATCGGAGTGGGTACAGAGTGTATCGGAGTGGGTACAGAGTGTATCGAAGTGCGTACAGTGTATCGGAGTGGGTACAGTGTATCGGAGTGGGTACAGTGTATCGGAGTGGGTACAGTGTATCGGAGTGGGTACACAGTGTATCGGAGTGGGTACAGTGAATCGGAGTGGGTCCATTGTATCAGAGTGGGTACAATGTATCGGAGTGGGTACAGTGAATCGGAGTGAGTACACAGTGAATCGGAGTGGGTACACAGTGTATCGGAGTGGGTACAGTGTATCAGAGTGGGTACAGTTTATTGGAATGGCTACAGAGTGTATCAATCAACTTTACTGAAACAGGTTATCTGGTCATTATCACATGGTTGTTGGTGGGCTTTTTTGCTGTGCACAAATTCGCTGCCGTGTTTGCTACATTACTCCGTGGCTGTAATTTGCTTTGGGATGTCCTGAGTTTGTGACAGGCGCTCTATAAATATATGTCTTTCTCATTGAATGAATCGAATCTCCTGATAATTACTGTACTGTAAGTTCACCATTCTTTTAAATAAGTGGCTTATCTATTGTTTATTGGTTCCTTTTCTTACCCAGTGTTTTCACAGTCCACTGTCTGAACGATTGGCGAGACATATGCCAAAGGCTCAGTGCCTTGTTTAACATTTTGTGACAGGCTGTTGGGAGGGGGTGGGCCAAAATTGTGAATGAAATGCCTTTCCCCTGCACCCTCCCCGTCACCCCATGGCATCAGCCCTCGACTCCTATTCACAAATTCTTTTCCTTGCAAAAGTGACGATGTTACAGCATGGCAAGGATCGACATAACATGTTTGCTTCTGACCATTTGGTAGAATTACCATGCACTTATTAGAAACATATATTGACTCAATGATCTTGTACTCACTACAAAAGTTTATTAGCAAATGTGACAAATGTGATTTCCACCCAAGTTGATCTTTATATCAGGATATTCCTGGACTACTGGGATCAGCGTCAAATTAGATAACATTTACAATACAGGAACAGGCCATTTGGCCCAACTGGTCCGTGCCGGTGTTTCTGCTCCACACGAGCCTCCCCCCCCCCCCCCCCCCCCCTCTTCATCTCACCCCATCAACATATCCTTCTATTCCTTTCTCCCTCATGTGTTTATCTAACTTCCCCTTGAATGCATTCATGCTCTGCGCCTCAACTCCACCTTGTGAACTGAAGACAAGCATTAAGGTCTGCAGGAGGACAGAGACAGGGGAGTAGATTGATGAGATGAGAAGGTTCCAATTTGAGGGCTTTTGATAACGTATATCAGGAAAAAAATTCAACCGATCAGAATCAGTAACTAGAGGGCTTATTTTTTATTTTCCAGAGTTATTGGGGCTTGGAATATCCGACCAGAAAGACTGGGGGGAAGCAGAACCTGGAATAGCTTTTAAAAGGGCAAATGATAAATATTTAAAAAGAAAAATATTCAAAAGACATGGGGAAAATAGACTGCGATGAATGGTCTCTTTCTGTGCTGCAAGCTAATCTGTTTCTAAGAGCCATGATGTGGAGATGCCGGTGTTGGACTGGGGTGGACAAATGTGAGAAGTCGCACAACACCAGGTTATAGTCCAACAGCTTTATTTGAAATCACAAGCTTTCGGAGCGCTGCTCCTTCATCAGGTGAAGTGAAGAGATGTATATAGGCACAGCATATTTAGTCAGAGAACACTGCCAGATGATTATAGTTAATCTTTCCAACTGCCCTTTATCACACCTCGGCAGAGAGATAATCACAGCAATCAAAGGTGTGGATGGTGTCCAAACAGGTCAGTCAGGAAAACATTACATCAAAGGTGATAAAGGGCAGTTAGAAAGATTAACTGTAATCATCTGGCAGTGTTCTCTGACTATATATGCTGTGCCTATATGCATCTCTTCACTTCACCTGACGAAGGAGCAGCGCTCCGAAAGCTTGTTATTTCAAATAAAGCTGTTGGACTATAACCTGGTGTTGTGCGACTTCTCACATCTGTTTCTAAGAGGCAGGGCTAAAGGTCCTCGGTGTCGCTCTAACTGATCTAACTTTGTGCATAACTGTGGCTGCTGCTCAGCACAGGGAATGCGGAGGAACTTTGGCTGTTCCGCAGTTTTTACCTGGATGAAGAGCCCTGCTTCAGTAGTTCTGAGATCAGGTTGGGCGGAGGCCAGGACAGTGTAACCGTGCAGTTATCCAGAAGGAATGAGACGAATAGCTTGGCACCATCTCAGGGGCGAGTCATTGGCCAACGAATTTCAAAATAAATAGGTGTGAGGTGGTCCATTTTGGTAGTAGGTAGAAGGAGCCCACAAACTTCTTGGAAAATAAGAGTCTAAATGGGGTAAAAGTGCAAATGGATCTAGGGCTACAGAATTACAAATCATTCCAAGTAGCGACGCAGGTTAATGAGGACATAAAATGCAAAGCAAGCCCTGGGCTTCATTTCTAGAGGATAGAATTGAACAGCAGAGGCGTTATGTTAAACGTGTATAGAACCTTGGTTAGACCACACTTTGAGTACTGTGTACAATTCTGATCTCCATATTATAAAAAGGATATAGAGGCACTGGAGAGGGTGCAGAGAAGATTCACAAGATTGATACCAGAACTGAGAGGTTATAGCTATCATGAAAGACTGAAGGCTTGGGCTCTTCCCTTTGGAAAGTAGAAGGCTGAGGGCTGACCTGCTGGAGGTCTGTAAAATTCTTTAACGTGGTTAGGGTGGAAGCTGGAGAAGTGGAGCATCGCGAGGTTGTCCGTGGGCTTGCGGTAGAGTGAAGTGCTGAGGCGTCCGTCTTTGATGGAGATTCCTGTGTCCAAGAATGAAACCGATTCCGAGGAGTAGTCCATGGTGAGTTTGATGGTGGGATGGAACCTGTTGATGCTATTGTGTAGTCCTTTCAGTGATCCCAACTCCTATGGACAAGCCCTGCGAATACACAGGATCTGCTCAGACGAGGAGGAACGCGATGGACACCTACGGACACTGAAAGACGCCCTCGTAAGAACGGGATATGACGCTCGACTCGTCGATCGACAGTTCCGACGGGCCACAGCGAAAAACCGCATAGACCTCCTCAGAAGACGAACACGGGACACAACCAACAGAGTACCCTACGTCATCCAGTACTTCCCCGGAGCGGAAAAACTACGCCATGTTCTTCGCAGCCTTCAACATGTCATCGATGACGACGAACACCTTGCTAAGGCCATCCCCACGCCTCCACTACTCGCCTTCAAGCAGCCGCCTAACCTCAAAAGTACCATCGTTCGCAGCAGATTACCCATCTTTCAGGAGAACAGCAACCACGACACCACACAACCCTGCCACGGCAACCTCTGCAAGACATGCCAGATCATGGACACAGATACCATCATCACACGTGAGGACACTACCCACCAGGTACATGGTACATACTCATGTGACTCGGCCAATGTTGTCTACCTGATACGTTGCAGTAAAGGATGCCCCAGAGCATGGTACATCGGCGAGACCATGCAGACACTGAGACAACGTATGAACGGACATCGCGCAACAATCGCCAGGCAGGAGGGTTGCCTCCCAGTCGGGGAACACTTCAGCAGTCAGGGGCATTCAGCCTCGGATCTGCGGGTAAGCGTTCTCCAAGGCGGTCTTCGGGATACACGACAGCGCAAAATCATAGAGCAGAAACTGATAGCCAAGTTCCGCACTCATGAGGATGGCCTCAATCGCGATATCGGGTTCATGTCATGATACAGAACGTGACTTGACATCATGGCCGGTCTTTCCAGCTTTTTAAAAAAAAACTAACACAAGAACCAAACTCAACTGCAGAGGATATGCAGCCAGCAGGTGTTTTGACACGTTGGACCCCCTGGGACACATCTCATTGTCTTGGCTGTGCTCTTAGTGTGTCTTTGATGTAGGGAAAGATTTGAATACATTTTTCTGTGTTTATATTGTGAATTCTGGGAGATTCTCTCACAGCTACTCTACCTGAAGAAGGGGCGACAGCTCCGAAAGTTTGTAATTTTAAATAAATCTGTTGGACTATAACCTGGTGTTGTGCGACTTCTCATTTCCATGACTATGAGGAGAAGAGGAGACCTCCCGGGACAGCGCCACCTACAGGAGGGTGAGAGACTTCCCGGGATAGCGCCACCTACAGGAGGAGGAGAGACCTCCCCGGACAGCGCCACCTACAGGAGGAGGAGACACCTCCCGGTACGGCGCCACCTGCAGGAGGAGGAGAGACCTCCCCGTACAGCGCCACCTACAGGAGGAGGAGAGACCTCCCGGGACAGCGCCACCTACAGGAGGAGGAGACACCTCCCGGGACAGCGCCACCTACAGGAGGAGGAGAGACCTCCCCGGACAGCGCCACCTACAGGAGGAGCAGAGACCTCCCGGGACAGCGCCACCTACAGGAGGAGGAGAGACTTCCCGGGATAGCGCCACCTACAGGAGGAGGAGAGACCTCCCCGGACAGCGCCACCTACAGGAGGAGGAGACACCTCCCGGTACGGCGCCACCTGCAGGAGGAGGAGAGACCTCCCCGTACAGCGCCACCTACAGGAGGAGGAGAGACCTCCCGGGACAGCGCCACCTACAGGAGGAGGAGACACCTCCCGGGACAGCGCCACCTACAGGAGGAGGAGAGACCTCCCCGGACAGCGCCACCTACAGGAGGAGCAGAGACCTCCCGGGACAGCGCCACCTACAGGAGGAGGGAAGACCTTCCCGTGACAGCGCCACCTACAGGAGGAGGAGAGACCTCCTGTACAGCGCCACCTACAGGAGGAGGGGAGACCTTCCCGTGACAGCGCCACCTACAGGAGGAGGAGACACCTCCCCGGACAGCGCCACCTACAGGAGGAGGAGAGACCTCCCGGGAAAGCGCCACCTGCAGCCCACACTGGCTGGTTGGGCCATTTAGCCTGCTTTCTGTTGCGACTATGTAATTCTATGAGTCTCAGCCCATACTCGCAGTGTCCCAAACCCTACACAGTATAGACAGGGAATGTTACACAAAATACAACAGGAAAATGGAGATGCATTGACAGATTTTATTGACTTGAACTGAGATCCATGCTGGATACAATTTTTAACTGACAGACATTCATGAGAGACTGTCTACACATCTCGCTTTAACCATTACTTGTTGTGCTGCTTGTGTCTTCCTGAGGCATATTTCTGCAGTAGCACAAGCTAATCATCTGGACCATGAACCAGCACATTCCCTGTTATCTCATGTTGCATTCTTGTCCAGTCTATCACATTCCCTCCGTATCTCCGACTGCTTGTAAGCATCGCAGTGCCATGTAGCACAACATTCCACAGGTTCACATCGGTCAGTTCTCCCACATAGCTCTGGTCCTTGTTAAAGTCCCCATTGACTTTATCCTGATCTTGTCCTAGAATCACCACCCCATTGGCCACAACATCTTTCCCCTTGCTAAGAATTTTGGACACAGTCCGAAAACCATTCACCCAGGCCATTGCCCTTCCCGTCTGTGCTTCCCAGGTGACGCAGATGGGTGTCCATCCCACCGAAGCCATGGAAACTCTGAACTCAACTTGGTCCTTAGCTAAGTGCAGCCTCAGAAAATCGCCTCCTATCTCCAGCAGTAGCTGGTTGGCATCAAATCTGGTTGCGTAAGAGAAGAGAGACATGGTTTTCCGAGACTCGCTCAGTATCTTCATACACAGGGTGAAAGCTTTGAGCCCCATTGATCCCGTGGGCGTCACGGTGACATAACTGCTGTCCGATTGTTGTGGGAAGTTCAAGGATTGAAGCAGGAGCCCTGTAGAGGCGAAGGGACAGACACTTCATCATTAGATCAGTCTTAATACTTTGGCTTTCAACAAAGGAAAATGTTGGAAAAGCACTTGCCAACATTCCAAGCAAAGTCGTTCTTCTAGAATCATTGAATCCTGCAGCACAGCAGGAGGCCATTCGGCCCATCGTGCCTGTGCCAGCTCTTTGAAAGAGCTCTCCAATTAGTCCCACTCTCCCCTGTTTGTTCCCCATAGTCCTGCAAATATTCCAATTCCCTTTTGAAAGTTACTATTGAATCTGCTTCCACCAGCCTTTCAGGCAGCGCATTCCAGATCACAACAACTCGCTGCGTAAAAAAAAATTCCTCATCTCCCCCTCTGGTTCTTTTGCCAATTATCTTAAATTGGTGTCGTCTGGTTACCGACCCTTCTGCCACTGGAAATAGTTTCACCTTATTTACTCGAACAAAACCCCTCAAAATTTGAACGCCTCTATCAAATCTCCTCGCAACCTTCTCTGTTCAAGGAGAACAACCCCAGCTTCTCCAGTCTCTCCACATGACCCTTGAAATGATTGCATGTGACAATAAGATATCCTTAATGTTCCCCATCTCAGCTACTTCAAGAGACCTGAAGGGCTTTATTTTAAATGCACCTGGTGATACTGTGTTGAATTTGAATTGTATAGTTCATAGAATCATAGAAATTTACAGCACAGAAGGAGGCCATTCGGCCCATCGTGTCTGTGCCGGCCGACAAAGAGCTATCCACCCTAATCCCACTTTCCAGCTCTTGGTCCGTTGCCCTGTTGGTTACAGCACTTCACGTGTATATCCAATTTTTAAATGTAATGAGGGTTTCTGCCTCTACCACTCTTTCAGACAGTGAGTTCCAGAACCCCACCACCCTCTGGGTGAAAAAAATTCTCCTCAACTCCCCTCTAATCCTTCTACCAATTACTTTAAATCTATTCCCCCTGGTTATTGACCTCTCTGCTAAGGGAAATAGTTCCTTTCTAGCCACTTTATCTAGGCCCCTCATAATTTTATACACCTCAATCAAGTCTTCCCTCATTCTACTCTGTTCCAAAGAAAACAACCTCAGCCTATCCAATCTTTCCTCATAGCTTAAATTCCCCAGCCCAGGCAACATCCTCGTAAATCTCCTCTGCACCCTCTCTAGTCCAATCACATCCTTCTTGCAATGTGGTGACCAGAACTGCACGCAGTATTCTAGCTGCAGCCTAACTAGTGTTTTATACATTTCAGCATAGCCTTCCTGCTCTTATATTCTATGCCTCGGCTAATAAAGGCAAGTATTCCGTATGCCTTCTTAACCACCTTATCTACATAAGAACATAAGAACATAAGAAATAGGAGCAGGAATAAGCCACTTGGCCCCTCGAGCCTGCTCCGCCATTCAATAAGATCATGGCTGATCTTGGCTCAAAGCCACTTCCCTGCCCGCTCCCCATAACCCTTCACTCCCTTACCTTGCAAAAATCTGTCTATCTCCACCTTAAATGTATTTAATGACCCAGCCTGCACGGCTCTCTGGGGCAGAGAATTCCACAGATTTACGATCCTCTGAAAGAAGAAATTCCCCCTCATCTCAGTTCTAAAAGGGCGACCTTTTATTCTAGAACTATGCCCCCGAGTTCTTGATTTCCCCACGAGGGGAAACATCCTCTCTGCATCTACCTTGTCGTGACCCTCAGTATCTTATATGTTTCAATAAGATCACCTCTCATTCTTCTAAATTCCAATGACTATAGTCCCAGCCTGCTCATCCTTTCCTCATAAATCAACCCCCTCATCTCTGGAATTAACCTAGTGAATCGTCTCTGAACTGCCTCCAATGCAAATATATCCTTCCTTAAATAAGGAACCAAAACTGTACGCAGTACTCCAGGTGTGGTCTCACCAATACCCTGTACAGTTGTAGCAGGACTTCCCTGCTTTTATACTCCAACCCCTTTGAAATAAAGGCCAACATTCCATTTGCCTTTTTGATTACTTGCTGTACCTGCATGTTAACTTTTTGTGTTTCATGCACAAGGACCCCCAGGTCCCTCTGAACTGTCGCATTTTGTAATCTCTCTCCATTTAAATAATAATTTGCTTTTTTATTTTTCCTGCCAAAGTGTATAACCTCGCACTTTCCCACATTATACTCAATCTGCCAAATGTTTGCCCACTCACTCAGCCTGTCTATATCCCTTTGCAGGTTCTTTGAGTCCTCTGCACAACTTGCTTTCCCACCCATCTTTGTATCATCTGCAAACTTGGCTACATTACGCTCGGTCCCTTCATCCAAGTCGTTAATGTAGATTGTAAATAGTTAAGGCCCGAGCACTGATCCCCATGGCACCCCACGAGTTACCTTTTGCCAACCGGAAAATGACCCATTTATCCCGACTCTCTGCTTTCTGTTAGTTAGCCAATCTGTCTACCTGTCCTGCTACCTTGGGGTTCATTGGCAAAAGAAGCAGAGGGAATTTTTTTTTACACAGTAGGTTGTTATGATCTGGAATGCACTGCCTTAAATTGTGGGACTAATTGGAGAGCTCTTTCAAAGAGCTGGCACAGGCATGATGGGCCGACTGGCCTCCTTCTGTGCTGTAACATTTGATGAGTTCGTTGTGTGCATTACAGGTTACTAAATAGTGGAGATAAGATAGAGAGGGAACTCTGAAGACAGTTCATAGACAGATGGCACGTTAGATTGGAATTTTTTTATTCATTCCTGGGATCTGGGCGTCGCTGGCAAGGCCAGCATTTATTGCCCATCCCTAGTTGCCCTCGAGAAGGTGGTGGTGAGCCGCCTTCTTGAACCACTGCAGTCCGTGTGGTGAAGGTACTCCCACAGTGCTGTTAGGGAGGGAGTTCCAGGATTTTGACCCAGCGACGATGAAGGAACGGCCCGATATATTTCCAAGCCAGGATGGTGTGTGACTTGGAGAGGAACTGGGAGGTGGTGGTGTTCCCAAGCGTGTGCTTGTCATTCTAGGTGGAAGAGGTCGCGTGTTTGGGAGGTGCTGCCGAAGAAGCCTTGGCGAGTTGCTGCAGTGCATCTTGTAGATGGTGCACACTGCAGCCACGGTACACCGGTGGTGGAGGGAGTGAATGTTTAAGGTGGTGGATGGGGTGCCAATAAAGGTGGTCAGAGGCGGTCAACACTTTGTAGAATGCATCTGGGGCTACTTCCTAAATCAGTGTGTTTCCAGTCCGACAAGATCAGAAATATTGCTTGATTTGGTTCTGAGGAATGGGACAAACATCTCAAGTGAGAGTGGGAGAACAGTTGGGAGATAGCAACCGCATCATAGGTAAAGAAGGAATTTGCATTTCTATCGAACATTTCACAACCTTAGGATGTCCCAACGCGCTTCACAGCCAATGAAGTACTTTTGAAGTATCTTCACTGTTGTACGGTAGGAAACGCAGCAGCCAGTTTTCAGAGAAACTGGGGCTGTTTTCATTAGAGCAAAGACGGATAAGAAGAGATCAAAGAGAGGCGCTTGAATTAAGAGGGTTCTGCTAAGGTAAACAGGGACAATTATTTCCACTGGTCGGTGATTCATACATTGAAGAACATCACCAAAAGAATGAAGGGAGAGATTAGAAAAACATTTTGCGATCGGAGGCTTCCCGCGGGCGGACACCACCGACGTGCAAAGTTTCTACAAAAATACCTGGTGGCCCGGGAGGTACAGAGGCTCGCGATCCTGGGCCGCTCCGGGTCCGCGCGGGCAGAGCCCCATGGATCCCAGGGGCGCAGGCGGTTCGTAGGCACTCCTGGGATCACGTGGGCCGGCCCAACCAATAAAAGAGAATCCCCATTCATACTTCTGACAGTTCTGTACGTATAGAACTGCCAAAAGTATGAAGGGGATCACTTAAAAAATACACCAACACATCAAATAAATTTTAAAAAATTAACATATTTAAATTTAATTAAAATGCCATTTAATTAAATAATTTAAACAAAAATTTAAAAGTTTTTACTGGGCTAAAAATAAACTTACCTTTTTGAAGAGTATTTTTAATTTATAAATGAGTGATAAAATAAAACTGGGAAACAGTGATGATGATACCAATCGATTGCAACAGGACATAGAAAGGCTAGCAGAATGGGCAGACCAGTGGCAGATGGAATTTAATAAACAGAAGTGTGAGGTGATGCATTTTGGCAGAAGGAACAGGGAGAGGCAATATACACTTAATGGCACAGTTTTAAAGAGTGTGCAGGGACAGAGGGACCTGGGAGTTAATGTGCATAGGTCCCTGAAGGTGGCGAGACATATTGAGAGAATGGTTAACAAAGCATATGGGATCTTGGGCTTCATAAATAGAGGGTTTGAGTACAAAAGTAGAGAAGTTATGCTGAACCTTTATAAAGCGCTGGTTAGGCCACAACTGGAGTATTGCGTCCAGTTCTGGTCACCACACTTTAGGAAGGATGTGAAGGCCCTTGAGAGGGTGCAGAGGAGATTTACCAGAATGGTTCCGGGGATGGGGGATCTTAGCTACAAGGACAGGTTGGAGAAGCTGGATTTGTTTTCATTAGAGCAAAGGAGGTTGAGGGGTGATTTGACAGAGGTGTACAAGATTATGACGGGTTTGGATAGGCTAGACGGGGAAATGCTGTTCCAACTAGTTGATGGTACAAGGACTAGGGGACACAGATTAAGGTTTTGGGCAAGAGATACAGGGGGGATGTGAGGGAAAACTTTTTTACGCAGCGAGTGGCGAGGACCTGGAACTCGCTGCCGACTAGAAGTGGTGGAAGCGGAGACTCTCGATGTTCTCAACGGGAGACTGGATCGGCACTTGAGGGAAATAAACTTGCAGGGCTACATGGATAGAGAGGGGGAATGGGATTGACTGGATCGCTCCACATAGAGGTGGCACGGACTCGATAGGCCGAATGGCCTCCTTCTGTGCCGTTATGACTCTATGACTCTATTTTTAAAACTCTTGTGCTGGTAAAAGCAGGCCTTACATCTGCTTTTACCAGGCCTAAGAATTTAACAGGATTCAGCAGGCGGAAGTTGAGCAAACAGTGGAACTCTCCCCCCGCAGAGGCCCTTCTCCCGGGGATGCGGAGGATCTGTCAAGAATTGCGCGGCCCCTACGGGCGCGTACACACCTCGCATGCACCCATGGGGGGCGCAAAATATGGCCCATTGTGGAGGGTTGTTAAGTCATGGATTGCCTACTAGAAACTGGGGCAAGTAGAATCCGGAATAGGTTTTAAAAAGGAAATGGGTAGATAGCTAAACAAGAATAAAATGTAAAAGATTCTGGGAACGGCAGGGTGAGTGGGGCTAATTGAATAGTGGTCTAGTGGTTAGGATTCAGCGCTCTCACACCTTGGCCCAGTTCGATTCCTGGCCAGGGAACAGTGCATTTTTATAATGTGAGGTTTTTCGCTTTGGTAGGAAGAATAGAAAAACAGGATAATTTTTAAATGGTGAGAAACTATTAAATGTTGGTGTTCAGAGAGATTTAGGTGTCCTTGTACAGGAAACACAGAGAGTTAGCATGCAGCTACAGCAAGCAATTAGGAAGGCAAATGGCATGTTAAAACGAAAGACTGGCATTTCTACAGCACCTTTAATGACCACAGGACGTCCCAAAGCGCTCTACAGCCAATGAAGTACTTTTGAAGTGTAGTCATTGTTGTAATGTAGGAAATGCAGGAGCCAATTTGCGCACAGCAAGCTCCCACAGACAACAATCTGATGATGACCAGATAATCTGTTTTAATGATGTTGATTGAGGGGTAAATATTGGCCAGGACACCGGGGATAACGCCCCTGCTCTTCTTCAAAACAGCGCCATAGGATCTTTTACATCCACCTGAGAGAGCAGACGGAGCCTCGGTTTAACGTCTCATCCAAAAGACGGCACCTCCGACAGTGCAGCACAGCACTGGAGTGTCAGCCTAGATTTTTGTGCTCATATCTCTGGAGTGGGGCTTGAACCCACAACCTTCTGACTCAGAGGTGAGTCACGGCTGACACTTAACGTTGACCTTTATTGCAAGGGGGTTGGAGTATAAGAGTAAGGAAGTCTTGCTACAATTGTACAGGGACTTGGTGAGACCACACCTGGAGTACTGTGCACAGTTTTGGTCTCCTTATCTAAGGGAGGATATACTTACCTTAGAGCCAGTTCAATCAAGGTTCACCTGATTGATTCCTACGATGAGAGGGCTGTCCTATGATGATAGGTTGTGTAGAATGGGCCTATACTAACTGGGGTTTAGAAGAATGAGAGGTGATCTCATTGAAACATATAAGATTCTGAGGGGGATTGACAGGGTAGATGCTGAGAGGCTGTTTCCCCTGGCTGGAGAGTCTAGAACTAAGGGGCATAGTCTCAGGATAAGGGGTCGGCCATTTAAGACTGAGATGAGGAGGAATTTCTTCACTCAGAGGGTTGTGAATCTTTGGAATTCTCTGCCCCAGAGGGCTGTGAATGCTGAATCGTTGAGTATATTCAAGGCTGAGATTGATAGACTTTTGGACTCTAGGGGAATCAAGGGATATGGAGATCGGGCGGGAAAGTGGAGTTGAGGTCGAAGATCAGCCATGATCTTATTGAATGGCAGAGCAGGCTCGAGGGGCCGTATGGCCTACTCCTGCTCCTAATTCTTGTTTTTATGTTCTTAAAGAGCCGGCATGGGTACGATGGGCTGAATCATCACCTTCTGTGCTGTGCAGATAACATACCATTTTGAGTAGTGCGTACACCATGGAGGGACGTGGGAACTGTGGGAGCTGGGAAGAGACAGAGATGGGGGCATGGGAAGGTGAGGACAGAGAGAGGTGGGGACAGAGGGCGGTGGAACCAGAGGGAGGTGGAACCAGAGGGAGGTGGAACCAGAGGGAGGTGGAACCAGAGGGAGGTGGAACCAGAGGGAGGTGGGGACAGAGGGAGGTGGAACCAGAGGGAGGTGGAACCAGAGGGAGGTGGAACCAGAGGGAGGTGGGGACAGAGGGAGGTGGAACCAGAGGGAGGTGGAACCAGAGGGAGGTGGAACCAGAGGGAGGTGGAACCAGAGGGAGGTGGGGACAGAGGGAGGTGGGGACAGAGGGAGGTGGAACAAGAGGGAGGTGGAACCAGAGGGAGGTGGAACCAGAGGGAGGTGGGGACAGAGGGAGGTGGGGACAGAGGGAGGTGGAACCAGAGGGAGGTGGAACCAGAGGGAGGTGGAACCAGAGGGAGGAGGGTACAGAGGGAGGTGGAACCAGAGGGAGGTGGAACCAGAGGGAGGTGGAACCAGAGGGAGGTGGAACCAGAGGGAGGAGGGTACAGAGGGAGGTGGAACCAGAGGGAGGTGGAACCAGAGGGCGGTGGAACCAGAGGGCGGTGGAACCAAAGGGCGGTGGAACCAGAGTAAGGTGGGGACAGAGGGAGGTGGAACCAGAGGGAGGTGGGGATGGAGGGAGGTGGGGACGGAGGGAGGTGGAACCAGAGGGAGGTGGAACCAGAGGGAGGAGGAACCAGAGGGAGGTGGAACCAGAGGGAGGTGGAGGCAGAGGGAGGTGGAGGCAGAGGGAGGTGGAGACAGAGGGAGGTGGAGACAGAGGGAGGTGGAGACAGAGGGAGTTGGGGACAGAGGGAGGTGGAACCAGAGGGAGGAGGAACCAGAGGGAGGTGGAACCAGAGGGAGGTGGGGACAGAGGGAGGTGGAACCAGAGGGAGGTGGAACCAGAGGGAGGTGGAACCAGAGGGAGGTGGAACAGAGGGAGGTGGAACCAGACAAGTTGAGTGAGTGGTTAATTTATTTAATTGCTTGGGCCCCAGCTATTCACAATATATATCAATGATTTGGATGAGGGAACCAAATACAATATTTTCAAGTTTGCTGACAACACAAAACTAGGAGGGATTGTGAGTTGTGAGGAGGATGCAAAGAGGCTTCAAGGTGATTTAGACAAGTTGAGCGAGTGGGCAAATACATGGCAGATGCATTATAACGTCGATAAATGTGAAGTTATCCAGTTCGGTAGGAAAAAAAGAAAGGCAGAGTATTATTTAAATGGTGATAGATTGGGAAATGTTGATGTACAAAAGAACCTGGGTGTCCTTGTACACCAGTCACTGAAAGCAAACATGCAGGTGCAGCAAGCAGTTAGGAAGGCAAATGGTATGTTGGCCTTCATTGCAAGAGGATTTGAGTACAGGAGCAAGGATTTCTTACCATAGTTATACAAGGCCTTGGTGAGACCACACCTGGAGTACTGTGTGCAGTTTTGGTCTCCTTACCTAAGAAAGGATATACTTGCCATAGAGGGACTGCAGCGAAGGTTCACCAGACTGATTCCTGGGATGGCAGGACTGTTGTATGAGGAGAGATTGGGTCAACTAGGCCTGTATTCACTAGAGTTTAGAAGAATGAGAGGGGATCTCATTGAAACGTATAAAATTCTGAAAGGGCTAAACAGACTGGATGCAGGGAGGATGTTTCCCCTGGCTGGGGGGTCTAGAACGAGGGGTCACAGTCTCAGGAGATGCGGTAGGACATTTAGAACTGAGATGAGGAGAAATTTCTTCACTCAGAGGGTGGTGAACCTGTGGAATTCTCTACCACAGAAGGCTGTGGAGGCCAAGTCACTGAATATATTCAAGAAGGAGATAGATAGATTTCTAGACACAAAAGGCATCAAGAGGTATGGGGAGAGAGCGGGAATATGGTAGTGAGATCGAGGATCAGCCATGATCATATTGAATGGCGGAGCAGGCTCGAAGGGCCGAATGGCCTACTCCTGCTCCTATTTTTCAATGTTTCTATGTTTCTAGGTGGGAACACAGGGAGGTGGAACCAGTGGGAGGAGGAACCAGGGGGAGGTGGGGACAAAGGGAGGTGGGGACAGAGGGAGGTGGGGACAGAGGGAGGTGGGGACAGAGGGAGGTGGGGACAGAGGGAGGTGGGGACGGAGGGAGGTGGGGACGGAGGAAGGTGGGGACGGAGGGAGGTGTGGACGGAGGGAGGTGGGGACGGAGGGAGGAGGGGACGGAGGGAGGTGGGGACGGAGGGAGGAGGAACCAGAGGGAGGTGGAACCAGAGGGAGGTGAAACCAGGGGGAGGTGGAACCAGGGGGAGGTGGGGACAGAGGGAGGTGGAACCAGAGGGAGGTGGGGACAGAGGGAGGTGGGGACGGAGGGAGGTGGGGACGGAGGGAGGTGGGGACGGAGGGAGGTGGAACCAGAGGGAGGTGGGGACAGAGGGAGGTGGAACCAGAGGGAGGTGGGGACAGAGGGAGGTGGGGACGGAGGGAGGTGGGGACGGAGGGAGGTGGGGACAGAGGGAGGTGGGGACGGAGGGAGGTGGGGACAGAGGGAGGTGGAACCAGAGGGAGGTGGAACCAGAGGGAGGTGGAACCAGAGGGAGGTGGGGACAGAGGGAGGTGGGGACAGAGGGAGGTGGAACCAGAGGGAGGAGGGTACAGAGGGAGGTGGAACCAGAGGGAGGTGGAACCAGAGGGAGGTGGAACCAGAGGGAGGTGGAACCAGAGGGCGGTGGAACCAGAGGGCGGTGGAACCAAAGGGCGGTGGAACCAGAGGAAGGTGGGGACAGAGGGAGGTGGAACCAGAGGGAGGTGGAACCAGAGGGAGGTGGAACCAGAGGGAGGAGGAACCAGAGGGAGGTGGAACCAGAGGGAGGTGGAGGCAGAGGGAGGTGGAGACAGAGGGAGGTGGAGACAGAGGGAGGTGGAGACAGAGGGAGTTGGGGACAGAGGGAGGTGGAACCAGAGGGAGGAGGAACCAGAGGGAGGTGGAACCAGAGGGAGGTGGAACCAGAGGGAGGTGGAACCAGAGGGAGGAGGAACCAGAGGGAGGTGGAACCAGAGGGAGGTGGAGACAGAGGGAGGTGGAGACAGAGGGAGGTGGAGACAGAGGGAGTTGGGGACAGAGGGAGGTGGAACCAGAGGGAGGAGGAACCAGAGGGAGGTGGAACCAGAGGGAGGTGGAACCAGAGGGAGGTGGAACCAGAGGGAGGTGGAACCAGAGGGAGGTTGAACCAGAGGGAGGTGGAACAGAGGGAGGTGGAACCAGACAAGTTGAGTGAGTGGTTAATTTATTTAATTGCTTGGGCCCCAGCTATTCACAATATATATCAATGATTTGGATGAGGGAACCAAATACAATATTTTCAAGTTTGCTGACAACACAAAACTAGGAGGGATTGTGAGTTGTGAGGAGGATGCAAAGAGGCTTCAAGGTGATTTAGACAAGTTGAGCGAGTGGGCAAATACATGGCAGATGCATTATAACGTCGATAAATGTGAAGTTATCCAGTTCGGTAGGAAAAAAAGAAAGGCAGAGTATTATTTAAATGGTGATAGATTGGGAAATGTTGATGTACAAAAGAACCTGGGTGTCCTTGTACACCAGTCACTGAAAGCAAACATGCAGGTGCAGCAAGCAGTTAGGAAGGCAAATGGTATGTTGGCCTTCATTGCAAGAGGATTTGAGTACAGGAGCAAGGATTTCTTACCATAGTTATACAAGGCCTTGGTGAGACCACACCTGGAGTACTGTGTGCAGTTTTGGTCTCCTTACCTAAGAAAGGATATACTTGCCATAGAGGGACTGCAGCGAAGGTTCACCAGACTGATTCCTGGGATGGCAGGACTGTTGTATGAGGAGAGATTGGGTCAACTAGGCCTGTATTCACTAGAGTTTAGAAGAATGAGAGGGGATCTCATTGAAACGTATAAAATTCTGAAAGGGCTAAACAGACTGGATGCAGGGAGGATGTTTCCCCTGGCTGGGGGTCTAGAACGAGGGGTCACAGTCTCAGGTGATGCGGTAGGACATTTAGAACTGAGATGAGGAGAAATTTCTTCACTCAGAGGGTGGTGAACCTGTGGAATTCTCTACCACAGAAGGCTGTGGAGGCCAAGTCACTGAATATATTCAAGAAGGAGATAGATAGATTTCTAGACACAAAAGGCATCAAGAGGTATGGGGAGAGAGCGGGAATATGGTAGTGAGATCGAGGATCAGCCATGATCATATTGAATGGCGGAGCAGGCTCGAAGGGCCGAATGGCCTACTCCTGCTCCTATTTTTCAATGTTTCTATGTTTCTAGGTGGGAACACAGGGAGGTGGAACCAGTGGGAGGAGGAACCAGGGGGAGGTGGGGACAGAGGGAGGTGGGGACAGAGGGAGGTGGGGACAGAGGGAGGTGGGGACAGAGGGAGGTGGGGACGGAGGGAGGTGGGGACGGAGGGAGGTGGGGACAGAGGGAGGTGGGGACGGAGGGAGGTGGGGACAGAGGGAGGTGGGGACGGAGGGAGGTGGGGACGGAGGGAGGTGGGGACAGAGGGAGGTGGGGACAGAGGGAGGTGGGGACGGAGGGAGGTGGGGACGGAGGGAGGTGGGGACAGAGGGAGGTGGGGACAGAGGGAGGTGGAACCAGTGGGAGGAGGAACCAGGGGGAGGTGGGGACAGAGGGAGGTGGGGACAGAGGGAGGTGGGGACAGAGGGAGGTGGGGACGGAGGGAGGTGGGGACGGAGGGAGGTGGGGACGGAGGGAGGTGGGGACGGAGGCAGGTGGGGACGGAGGGAGGAGGGGACGGAGGGAGGTGGGGACGGAGGGAGGAGGAACCAGAGGGAGGTGGAACCAGAGGGAGGTGAAACCAGGGGGAGGTGGAACCAGGGGGAGGTGGAACCAGGGGGAGGTGGGGACAGAGGGAGGTGGAACCAGAGGGAGGTGGGGACAGAGGGAGGTGGGGACGGAGGGAGGTGGGGACGGAGGGAGGTGGAACCAGAGGGAGGTGGGGACAGAGGGAGGTGGAACCAGAGGGAGGTGGGGACAGAGGGAGGTGGGGACGGAGGGAGGTGGGGACAGAGGGAGGTGGGGACGGAGGGAGGTGGAACCAGGGGGAGGTGGGGACAGAGGGAGGTGGGGACAGAGGGAGGTGGGGACGGAGGGAGGTGGGGACAGAGGGAGGTGGGGACGGAGGGAGGTGGGGAGAGAGGGAGGTGGGGACAGAGGGAGGTGGGGACGGAGGGAGGTGGAACCAGGGGGAGGTGGGGACAGAGGGAGGTGGGGACAGAGGGAGGTGGGGACAGAGGGAGGTGGGGACGGAGGGAGGTGGGGACAGAGGGAGGTGGGGACGGAGGGAGGTGGAACCAGGGGGAGGTGGGGACAGAGGGAGGTGGGGACGGAGGGAGGTGGGGACGGAGGGAGGTGGGGACGGAGGGAGGTGGGGATGGAGGGAGGTGGGGACGGAGGGAGGTGGGGACGGAGGGAGGTGGGGACGGAGGGAGGTGGGGACAGAGGGAGGTGGGGATGGAGGGAGGTGGGGACAGAGGGAGGTGAAGGCGGATGGGAGGTGGAACCAGGGGGAGGTGGGGACAGAGGGAGGTGGGGACAGAGGGAGGTGGGGACGGAGGGAGGTGGGGACAGAGGGAGGTGGAACCAGAGGGAGGTGGAACCAGGGGGAGGAGGGGACAGAGGGAGGTGGGGACAGAGGGAGGTGGAACCAGAGGGAGGTGGGGACAGAGGGAGGTGGGGACAGAGGGAGGTGGGGACGGAGGGAGGTGGGGACAGAGGGAGGTGGAACCAGAGGGAGGTGGGGACAGAGGGAGGTGGGGACGGAGGGAGGTGGGGACAGAGGGAGGTGGAACCAGAGGGAGGTGGGGACAGAGGGAGGTGGAACCAGAGGGAGGTGGGGACAGAGGGAGGTGGAACCAGAGGGAGGTGGGGACGGAGGGAGGTGGGGACAGAGGGAGGTGGGGACGGAGGGAGGTGGTGACAGAGGGAGGTGGGGACGGAGGGAGGTGGGGACAGAGGGAGGTGGGGACGGAGGGAGGTGGAACCAGAGGGAGGTGGGGACAGAGGGAGGTGGGGACAGAGGGAGGTGGGGACGGAGGGAGGTGGGGACGGAGGGAGGTGGGGACAGAGGGAGGTGGGACGGAGGGAGGTGGGGAGAGAGGGAGGTGGGGACAGAGGGAGGTGGGGACAGAGGGAGGTGGGGATGGAGGGAGGTGGAACCAGGGGGAGGTGGGGACAGAGGGAGGTGGGGACAGAGGGAGGTGGGGACAGAGGGAGGTGGGGACGGAGGGAGGTGGGGACAGAGGGAGGTGGGGACAGAGGGAGGTGGGGACGGAGGGAGGTGGAAACAGGGGGAGGTGGGGACAGAGGGAGGTGGGGACAGAGGGAGGTGGGGACGGAGGGAGGTGGGGACGGAGGGAGGTGGGGACGGAGGGAGGTGGGGACGGAGGGAGGTGGGGACGGAGGGAGGTGGGGACGGAGGGAGGTGGGGACAGAGGGAGGTGGGGACGGAGGGAGGTGGGGACAGAGGGAGGTGAAGGCGGATGGGAGGTGGAACCAGGGGGTGGTGGGGACAGAGGGAGGAGGGGACAGAGGGAGGTGGGGACGGAGGGAGGTGGGGACAGAGGGAGGTGGAACCAGAGGGAGGTGGAACCAGGGGGAGGAGGGGACAGAGGGAGGTGGAACCAGAGGGAGTTGGGGACAGAGGGAGGTGGGGACAGAGGGAGGTGGAGACCGAGGGAGGAGGGTACAGAGGGAGGTGGAACCAGAGGGAGGTGGGGACGGAGGGAGGTGGGGACGGAGGGAGGTGGGGACGGAGGGAGGTGGAACCAGAGGGAGGGGGAACCAGGGGGAGGTGGAACCAGAGGGAGGTGGGGACAGAGGGAGGTGGGGACCGAGGGAGGTGGGGACCGAGGGAGGTGGGGACCGAGGGAGGTGGGGACCGAGGGAGGTGGGGACGGAGGGAGAGAGAACTGTTCTTCTAAAATGAGACTTTGGCTGGAGTGGGAATTACGAACAAATCAGATGGTATATTTGTAGTTGAATTATAATTCTAAGTCGATTAATAATATAAACTTAAAACTTATCTAACAGAGCAACATAGGAACAGAAGGAGGCCATTCAGCCCCTCAAACCTGTTCCTCCATTCAATGAGATCAAGGCTGATCGGTGTCCTGACTCCATGCGCTCGCCTTGGCTCCATTTCCCTTAATGCCCTTCGGTTTATCTCAGATTTAAAATGATGAATTGAGCTGGCATCGACTCTTTTTGTGGGGGAGAGTTCCACACTTGCACCCTCCTTTGTGTGTAGACGTGTCTCCTTCACATTTCTAGTAAGACTGTGGGCACAGGCAGGGAGAGTGCTGTGTGGTACCAGCGGGACGTGGGAGCCTTTAGGAGCAGGCGCTGGCTCGACCGCACACATCTCCGAGATTACTCGGTCTCCAGATCTCAGAACTTGAGGTGCAGTTGGAGACAATCCAACACATCAGGGAGGAAGGGAGGTCTTTGGAGCAAGATTTCCAGAGGGTAGTCGCCTCAGTGAGAGATAGGGAACTGGCAGCGGTAGAGGAGGGAGTGGCGACTATCACAGGTCAGGGAGAGCGATGGGAGCCAAGCTGGAGCAGGGACCCCCAGGGAAAATTCCCCTCTCTAACAAGTTCGAAGCACTGGCTCCCTGTGGGGGGATGAGGACTCTGTGTAGTTCCATCGAATGGATTCCAGGAGATGTTCCAAGGGGGAGACCAGCAATTCAGTTGGGAGTGCAGTAGCAATAAGGGACTCGCTAGTTACATAAGATTATATAGGATATACGGCATAGAAACAGGCCATTCGGCCCAAACAGTCCATGCCGGTGTTTATGCTCCACACGAGCCTCCTCCCGTCTTTCCTCATCTAAATCTATCAGCATAACCCTCTATTCCCTTCTCCTTCATATGTTTGTCTAGCCTCCCCTTAAATGCATCTGTACTATTCGCCTCAACCACTCCCTGTGGTAGCAAGTTCCACATTCTCACCACTCTTTGGGTAAAGAAGTTTCTTCTGAATTCCCTATTGGATTTCTTGGTGACTATCTTATATTGATGGCCTCTAGTTATGCTCTTCCCCACAAGTGGAAACATTCTCTCTCTATCCACTCTATCAAAATCTTTCATAATTTTAAAGACCTCTATTAGCTCATCCCTCAGCCTTTTTTCAAGAGAAAAGAGACCCAGCCTGTTCATCCTTTCCTGATATGTATACCCTCGCATTTCTGGTATCATCCTTGTAAATCTTCACTGCACCCTCTCCAGTGCCTCGATATCCTTTTTATAATATGGCGACCAGAATTGTATGCAGTGCTCCATGTGTGGTCTACTTTTCAATTCTATCCCTCTAGTTTGAGCGGTGGACACTATCGTTTGCAGACCAAGTCCGAGAGTCCTTCCCAGGTGCGAGGGTAAGACTTGAAAAGGTTATGGAAGGTGAGGGAGAATAGCCATTGAACACGGTCCGTGTGAGAGCCAATGGTGCAGGAAAGGAATGGCCTGGAGTCCTGCCACAGGAGATGGGGAAGAAGGATTAGGAGCAGGACTTCAAAGGTGGTGATATCTGGATGCTGGAATCTGGAGAAGCATCTGTGAAGGTGCCGAACGCCTCGAGTCTCTTCGCCGGGAGCAAGCGGAAGCCAAGCGCAGGCAGCGCAAGGAGCGCACGTCAACCCAAGCACCCCACCCACCTGCCCATTCAACCAGCGTCTCCCCACCTGTGACAGAGACTGTAGGTCCCGCATTGGACTCATCAGTCACCTGAGAACTCATTTTTTAATGTGGAAGCAAGTCATCCTCGGTTCCACGTGCTGGGATAGGGAAAGGATGGGAAGATTCGGCAGCTCAACGCATGGCTAAAGGGGTGGTGTCAAGAAGAGGGGTTCTGTTTTATGGGGCTCTGGGAACGATGGGAGCTATTCAACAAGGATGGGCTGCATCTGAACGGGTCGGGAGCTAATGAACTGGCACAGTGAATAAATCGGGAACAGGATAATCATTCAAACTGGGAAGGAAGGTGGCGGGTGAGAAGGAAAATAAAAGTAAAAAGAACAAATGGAGAAATAGATGAGGTAAATGTTTTAAAAAGCAGGAGAAGGGGTAGCATACAGAAGGAATAAAGGGAGGAACATCAATGCGACCAGTTGTAATCAGGGGAAAGGCTGAGATAAGGGAACGAGGTGATCGCTTGAGCCAAAACAATCAGGGGGGAAAAGGCCAGCGTGAAACACGGACAGAAGATAACGCGCTTGCACTGCGAGGGTCAGAGTGCGTGTAATGAACAGGGGGCATGTGAAGCAGTGATGGCCCAGGTAGATATAGAATTAATCATGCTAACAAACAGGGCAGGAGGGGAACAGCCAACATCTCAAGTTATAACAGGGGAGAATCCCTGGGAGCTGCACCACTCACCTCCCCCCCAAATTCAGCAGAAAGGTGGCGGAGCCCTGCTCACCCCGCTAAGCAGGGTTCCATCGGGACGGGAGGAGGCCATTCAGCCACTCGGCCCTGTCCCGCCAGTCAATGAGATCGTGGCTGCTCTGTATCTTAACTCCGTCTACCCGCCTTGGTTCCATATCCCTTAATGCCCTTGCCTAATAAAAACCTATCAATCTCAGTTTTGACATTTTCAATTGACCCCCCCAGCCTCAACAGCTTTTTGGGGGAGAGAGTTCCACATTTCCACCAACCCTTTGTGTGAAGAAGTGCTTCCCGACATCACCCCTGATCGGCCTGGCTCTAATTTTAAGGTTATGTCCCCTTGATCTGGACTCCCCCCACCAGAGCAAATAGTTTCTCTCTATTTATCCTATCACCTCCTCTAATCACTTCAATCAGAGAAGGTTAAGAGGAGATTTGATAGAGGTGTTCAAAATCATGAGGGGCCTAGACAGAGTAGATAGAGAGAAACTGTTCCCATTGGCAGAAGGGTCGAGAACCAGAGGACACAGATTCAAGGTGATTGGCAAAAGAACCAAAGGCGACATGAGGAAAAACTTTTTTACACAGGTTAGGTTCTGGAATGCACTGCCTGAGAGATAGGGAGAAACTGTTCCCAATGGCTGAAGGATCAATAAAAAGAGGGCACAGGTTTAAGAATCATAGAATCATAGAAAGTTACAGCACGGAAGGAGGCCATTTCGGCCCATCGTGTCCGCGCCGGCCAACAAAGAGCTATCCAGCCTAATCCCACTTCCCAGCTCTTGGTCCGCAGCCCTGCAGGTTACAGCATCCCAAGTGCACATCCAAGTACTTTTTAAATGTGGTTCGGGTTCCTGCCTCTACCACCCTTTCAGGCAGTGAGTTCCAGACCCCCACAACCCACTGGGTGAAGAAATTAAGGTGACTGGCAAAAGAGCCAGAGGCGACATGAGGAAAACCTTCTTAACGCAACGAGTGGTTAGGGTTTGGAATGCACTGCCTGATAGGGTGGTGGAGGCAGATTCAATAGTGGCTTTCCAAAGGGAATTGGATAAATAGTTAAAGGAGAAAACCTTGCAGGGATATGGGGAAAGAGCGGGGGGGAGTGGGACTAAACAGATTGCTCATCGAAAGAGCCGACGCAGACTCGATGGGCCAAATGGCCTCCTTCTGTGCTGTAATATTCTAGGCTATAAATTCTTCACTTCGTTGTTTACACAAGAGAAGATATTGGGGAGGAGGGAAATCCTGAAATGGCTAAAAGTGAGATACGAGATATTGTTAAAAAAAAAAGGAAAGTATTCAAGAAGTTAGTTAAACTAACTTGAGGAGGGTAAAGTGTTGGGGCCTGATGGGACCTGTCCGTGGATCCCGAGGGAAATTGGGGGAAGAAATAGCCGAGGCCCCAGAAATGATATTTCCAGCTTGTACTGAGAGTGGGTGTGTGCCCAGGACTGGAGAGCGGCCAATGTAATCCCCGGTTTCAGAAAGGGAGACGGAGCTAATCCAGTCAGTACAAGGCAGCTGTGGGAGGGGCAATAATTTTCAAGATGAAATGATTAAATATCGAGATGAAGAAAAATAATTATCGCAGCCAACAGGGATTTCAGAAAGGAAGATAGGAACAGGAGTTGACCATTCAGCCTCTCGAGCCTGTTCCGCCATTCAATGACTGATCTGTGGCCTAACTCCATATACCCGCCTTTGGCCCGTATCCCTTAATACCTTTTGTTAACAAAAATCTATCAATCTCAGATTTAAAATTAACAATTGACCCAGCATCAATTGCCGTTTGTGGAAGAGAGTTCCAAACTTCTACCACCCTTTGTGTGTAGAAGTGTTTCCTAATTTCACTCCTGAAAGGTCTGGCTCTAATTTTTAGACTGTGCCCCCTAGTCCCAGAATCCCCAACCAGCGGAAATAGTTTCTCTCTATCTACCCTGTCAGTTCCCCTTAATATCCTGAAAACTTTGATCAGATCACCCCTTAACTTTCTAAATTCTAGGGAATACAACCCTAATTTGTGTAATCGCTCCTCATAATTTAACCCTTGAAGCCTGGGTATCATTCTGGTAAGCCTACGCTGCACTCCCTCCAAGGCCAATATATCCTTCTGAAGGTGTGGTGCCCAGACATTTTTGCACCACGCATTCTGAGAGAGAGAGAGAGAGACTTCTGGAGACATTCAATGCTGTGTGAAGGAGTTTTGGGTACTGAGCAGCACTTTGCAAGTTCCTTTTGATTTGACCTTCCTTGCATCGATTTAGAAGAGATTGTGGGGGCTGCACTCTGAGCTCTTTCCCTGGGCCTCGCCATTGTTCTTTCCAGCAGATTTGATGTACAGGTCTCTCCAGGCCGAGATTCAAGGCTGCAATGAGCAGGGTGTGGCTGGAGAGCAAGATCGACCCTCCCCTTTAAGAACTGGCCAGCGCCAGTGTGTCTGTGTTCCATTGCTGACTGACATCACATGAGCTTCGCCAGGGCTCTGAGGTAGTGCCTCGCTCTTCGGCGTTAGCGCCTTAAGAGAGGTGTATAGCGCCTGATTTAGCGCTCCAATCACCTCCAGGGGCGATAGAAGCCAAGTTTGCAGTCGGAGGCGATGATTAGCGCCAGGCGCTAAACTTTTGTGCCCGGCCGATAATTGCGCCCCAAACGGGGCGATACCAAATTTCTCCCCCTATTAATTTCCCAATATTAGGCTAACTGGTCTATAATTCCCTGGTTTCCCTTTCTCACCTTTCTTAAATAGCGGAGCGACATGTGCAATTTTGAGAGAACTTTGGAAGATTATAGCTGCAATGTTCTCCCCTACTTCCTTTCAATCTTTAGTAGTGTGGAGCCCAAAATTGCACACGGTCTCGAGCTGAGATCTCACTGAGGTTGCTATTGACCGGGGGATTGGGAGGATCTCCACAGAGAATCCCAGCACAGGCCAACCTGGAGAACCAGCTCCGAGAGGTGGTTGAAGCAAAGAGTGACCTGCGAATAGGGTGGGTACATGGGAGTAGGACACGGCTGGAGAATAAACCCCAGCACGTACTGGATGGGCCGAATGGCCTGTCTCCGTGCAGCATTTCTGTGGTCCTCAGAACAGGCAAAGACCACGGCTGAATGAAATCGCAGAGTTATCATAACTGGGTGACACTACAAAGATGTTTATGAGCCTGTGTATATAACACTGGTTCGGCCTCTGCTAAAGTACTATGGACGATTCTGATTCGGAAGGATGTCAGGGCCTTGGAGAGGGTGCAGAGGAGATTGACCAGAATGGTACCAGGGGATGAGGGACTTCAGTTATGTGGAGAGACTGGAGAAGCTGGGGTTGTTCTCCTTAGAGCAGAGAAGATTATGGGGAGATTTGATGGAGCTGTTGGAAATCATGAGGGGTTTTGATAGAGTAAATAAGGGGAAAATGTTTCCAGTGGCAGGAGGGTCACAGATTGAAGGTAAAGGAGCCAGAGGAAACTTTTTTACGCAGCGAGTTGTTGTGATCTGGAACGCGCTGCCTGAAAGGGCGGTGGAAGCAGATTCAATAGTAACTTTCAAAAGGGAATTGGATAAATATTGGAAGAGAAAACATTTGCAGGGCTACGGGGAAAGAGCAGGGGGAGTGGGACTAATCGGAGAGCTCTTTCAAGGAGCCGGCACAGGCACGATGGGCCGAATGGCCTCCTTCTGTGCTGTATCGTTCTGTGTTTCTCCAGACCACTCTCCTTCACCGAGTTTCCCCTTCGGAGCTGAGAACTATATTTAGCATCAGAATGTCCCATGTCCCACAGCTGAGAGAGTGAAGCACTCTAACTTTAAAACGGAGATGAGGAGGAATTTCTTCTCTCAGAGGGTGGTGAATCTTTGGAATTCTCTACCCCAGAGAGCTGTGGAGGCGGAGTCATTCAATATATTCAAGGCGGAGATAGACTGATGTTTGAGCTCCAGAGGAGTCAAGGGTTATGGGGAGCGGGCGGGAAAGTGGAGTTGAGGCCAAGATCAGATCAGCCATGATCTTATTGAATGGCGGAGCAGGCTCGAGGGGCCGAATGGCCGACTCCTGCTCCTATTCATTATGTTCTAATAACTGCAGGGAGCTCTCTCAATGATTTAGCTCCTCGGCCCTTACCTCTGCTGGGGGCAGCATACGTGGTCGCGCAGGCAGCCAAAAGGATCAGAAGCCTCTTCATCGCCGATTCCTGTGAGAAGCAAAGAGGAGCTGAGAGTGACTGAAGACAGGTTTGCGATATCCAGATCCCTCGCACACAGTCCAATCTGCCCCGGTCACTACAGTCTAAAGATCTCTGAATCAATCTTATGGGACTAGTGCGTGCACACACACAAATCCTCCTCAAATGTAACTGTTTACTCCCAGTCCCAGTCTTGGCTCACTGGAAGGACTCTCGTCTCTGTGTCAGGAAGTCGTGGGTTCAAGCCCCACTCCAGAGATTTGAGCACAAGATCCATTCTGATGCTCCTGTGCAGTACTGAGGGAGCACCGCACTGTCGGAGGTTCAGTACTGAGGGAGCACCGCACTGTCGGAGGTTCAGTACTGAGGGAGCGCCGCACTGTCGGAGGTTCAGTACTGAGGGAGCGCCGCACTGTCGGAGGTTCAGTACTGAGGGAGCGCCGCACTGTCGGAGGTTCAGTACTGAGGGAGCGCCGCACTGTCGGAGGTTCAGTACTGAGGGAGCGCCGCACTGTCGGAGGTTCAGTACTGAGGGAGCACCGCACTGTCGGAGGGGCAGTACTGAGGGAGCACCGCACTGTCGGAGGGGCAGTACTGAGGGAGCACCGCACTGTCGGAGGAGCAGTACTGAGGGAGCACAGCACTGTCGGAGGGGCAGTACTGAGGGAGCGCCGCACTGTCGGAGGGGCAGTACTGAGGGAGCACCGCACTGTCGGAGGGGCAGAACTGAGGGAGCACCGCACTGTCGGAGGGGCAGTACTGAGGGAGCACCGCACTGTCGGAGGGGCAGTACTGAGGGAGCACCGCACTGTCGGAGGGGCAGTACTGAGGGAGCACCGCACTGTCGGAGGTTCAGTACTGAGGGAGCGCCGCACTGTCGGAGGTTCAGTACTGAGGGAGCGCCGCACTGTCGGAGGTTCAGTACTGAGGGAGCGCCGCACTGTCGGAGGTTCAGTACTGAGGGAGCGCCGCACTGTCGGAGGTTCAGTACTGAGGGAGCACCGCACTGTCGGAGGGGCAGTACTGAGGGAGCACCGCACTGTCGGAGGGGCAGTACTGAGGGAGCACCGCACTGTCGGAGGAGCAGTACTGAGGGAGCACAGCACTGTCGGAGGGGCAGTACTGAGGGAGCGCCGCACTGTCGGAGGGGCAGTACTGAGGGAGCACCGCACTGTCGGAGGGGCAGTACTGAGGGAGCACCGCACTGTCGGAGGGGCAGTACTGAGGGAGCACCGCACTGTCGGAGGGGCAGTACTGAGGGAGCACCGCACTGTCGGAGGGGCTTTACTGAGGGAGCGCCGCACTGTCGGAGGGGCAGTACTGAGGGAGCACCGCACTGTCGGAGGGGCAGTACTGAGGGAGCACCGCACTGTCGGAGGGGCAGTACTGAGGGAGCGCCGCACTGTCGGAGGTTCAGTACTGAGGGAGCACCGCACTGTCGGAGGGGCAGTACTGAGGGAGCACCGCACTGTCGGAGGGGCAGTACTGAGGGAGAGCAGCAATGTCAGAGGGGCAGTACTGAGGGAGCACCGCACTGTCGGAGGGGCAGCACTGAGGGAGAGCAGCAATGTCAGAGGGGCAGTACTGAGGGAGCACCGCACTGTCGGAGGGGCAGTACTGAGGGAGCACCGCACTGTCGGAGGAGCAGTACTGAGGGAGCACAGCACTGTCGGAGGGGCGATACTGAGGGAGCACCGCACTGTCGGAGGGGCAGTACTGAGGGAGTAGCGCACTGTCGGAGGGGCAGTACTGAGGGAGCGCCGCACTGTTGGAGGGTCAGTACTGAGGGAGCGCTGCACTGTCAGAGGGGCAGCACTGAGAGAGCGCCGCACTGTCGGAGGGGCAGTACTGAGGGAATGCTGCACTGTCGGAGGGTCAGTACTGAGGGAGCGCCGCACTGTCGGAGGGGCAGTACTGAGGGAGCACCGCACTGTCGGAGAGGCAGTGCTGAGGGAGCGCTGCACTGTCGGAGGGGCAGTACTGAGGGAGCGCTGCACTGTCGGAGGGGCAGTACTGAGGGAGCACCGCACTGTCGGAGAGGCAGTACTGAGGGAGCGCTGCATGTAGGAGGGGCAGTACTGAGGGAGCACCGCACTGTCGGAAAGGCAGTACTGAGGGAGTGCTGCACTGTCGGAGGGGCAGTACTGAGGGAGAGCTGCACTGTCAGAGGGGCAGTACTGTGGGAGCGCCGCACTGTCGGAGGGGCAGTACTGAGGGAGTGCTGCACTGTCGGAGGGGCAGTACTGAGGGAATGCTGCACTGTCGGAGGGGCAGTACTGAGGGAGTGCTGCACTGTCGGAGGGGCAGTACTGTGGGAGCGCCGCACTGTCGGAGGGGCAGTACTGAGGGAGCACCGCACTGTCGGAGGGGCAGTACTGAGGGAGCACCGCACTGTCGGAGGTTCAGTACTGAGGGAGCGCCGCACTGTCGGAGGTTCAGTACTGAGGGAGCGCCGCACTGTCGGAGGTTCAGTACTGAGGGAGCGCCGCACTGTCGGAGGTTCAGTACTGAGGGAGCGCCGCACTGTCGGAGGTTCAGTACTGAGGGAGCACCGCACTGTCGGAGGGGCAGTACTGAGGGAGCACCGCACTGTCGGAGGGGCAGTACTGAGGGAGCACCGCACCTTCGGAGGAGCAGTACTGAGGGAGCACAGCACTGTCGGAGGGGCAGTACTGAGGGAGCACCGCACTGTCGGAGGGGCAGTACTGAGGGAGCACCGCACTGTCGGAGGGGCAGTACTGAGGGAGCGCCGCACTGTCGGAGGTTCAGTACTGAGGGAGCACCGCACTGTCGGAGGGGCAGTACTGAGGGAGCACCGCACTGTCGGAGGGGCAGTACTGAGGGAGAGCAGCAATGTCAGAGGGGCAGTACTGAGGGAGCACCGCACTGTCGGAGGGGCAGCACTGAGGGAGAGCAGCAATGTCAGAGGGGCAGTACTGAGGGAGCACCGCACTGTCGGAGGGGCAGTACTGAGGGAGCACCGCACTGTCGGAGGAGCAGTACTGAGGGAGCACAGCACTGTCGGAGGGGCGATACTGAGGGAGCACCGCACTGTCGGAGGGGCAGTACTGAGGGAGTAGCGCACTGTCGGAGGGGCAGTACTGAGGGAGCGCCGCACTGTCGGAGGGTCAGTACTGAGGGAGCGCTGCACTGTCAGAGGGGCAGCACTGAGAGAGCGCCGCACTGTCGGAGGGGCAGTACTGAGGGAATGCTGCACTGTCGGAGGGTCAGTACTGAGGGAGCGCCGCATTGTCGGAGGGGCAGTACTGAGGGAGCACCGCACTGTCGGAGAGGCAGTGCTGAGGGAGCGCTGCACTGTCGGAGGGGCAGTACTGAGGGAGCGCTGCACTGTCGGAGGGGCAGTACTGAGGGAGCACCGCACTGTCGGAGAGGCAGTACTGAGGGAGCGCTGCATGTAGGAGGGGCAGTACTGAGGGAGCACCGCACTGTCGGAAAGGCAGTACTGAGGGAGTGCTGCACTGTCGGAGGGGCAGTACTGAGGGAGAGCTGCACTGTCAGAGGGGCAGTACTGTGGGAGCGCCGCACTGTCGGAGGGGCAGTACTGAGGGAGTGCTGCACTGTCGGAGGGGCAGTACTGAGGGAATGCTGCACTGTCGGAGGGGCAGTACTGAGGGAGTGCTGCACTGTCGGAGGGGCAGTACTGTGGGAGCGCCGCACTGTCGGAGGGGCAGTACTGAGGGAGCACCGCACTGTCGGAGGGGCAGTACTGAGGGAGCACCGCACTGTCGGAGGTTCAGTACTGAGGGAGCGCCGCACTGTCGGAGGTTCAGTACTGAGGGAGCGCCGCACTGTCGGAGGTTCAGTACTGAGGGAGCGCCGCACTGTCGGAGGTTCAGTACTGAGGGAGCGCCGCACTGTCGGAGGTTCAGTACTGAGGGAGCGCCGCACTGTCGGAGGGGCAGTACTGAGGGAGCACCGCACTGTCGGAGGGGCAGTACTGAGGGAGCACCGCACTGTCGGAGGAGCAGTACTGAGGGAGCACAGCACTGTCGGAGGGGCAGTACTGAGGGAGCGCCGCACTGTCGGAGGGGCAGTACTGAGGGAGCACCGCACTGTCGGAGGGGCAGTACTGAGGGAGCACCGCACTGTCGGAGGGGCAGTACTGAGGGAGCACCGCACTGTCGGAGGGGCAGTACTGAGGGAGCACCGCACTGTCGGAGGGGCTGTACTGAGGGAGCGCCGCACTGTCGGAGGGGCAGTACTGAGGGAGCACCGCACTGTCGGAGGGGCAGTACTGAGGGAGCACCGCACTGTCGGAGGGGCAGTACTGAGGGAGCGCCGCACTGTCGGAGGTTCAGTACTGAGGGAGCACCGCACTGTCGGAGGGGCAGTACTGAGGGAGCACCGCACTGTCGGAGGGGCAGTACTGAGGGAGAGCAGCAATGTCAGAGGGGCAGTACTGAGGGAGCACCGCACTGTCGGAGGGGCAGCACTGAGGGAGAGCAGCAATGTCAGAGGGGCAGTACTGAGGGAGCACCGCACTGTCGGAGGGGCAGTACTGAGGGAGCACCGCACTGTCGGAGGAGCAGTACTGAGGGAGCACAGCACTGTCGGAGGGGCGATACTGAGGGAGCACCGCACTGTCGGAGGGGCAGTACTGAGGGAGTAGCGCACTGTCGGAGGGGCAGTACTGAGGGAGCGCCGCACTGTTGGAGGGTCAGTACTGAGGGAGCGCTGCACTGTCAGAGGGGCAGCACTGAGAGAGCGCCGCACTGTCGGAGGGGCAGTACTGAGGGAATGCTGCACTGTCGGAGGGTCAGTACTGAGGGAGCGCCGCACTGTCGGAGGGGCAGTACTGAGGGAGCACCGCACTGTCGGAGAGGCAGTGCTGAGGGAGCGCTGCACTGTCGGAGGGGCAGTACTGAGGGAGCGCTGCACTGTCGGAGGGGCAGTACTGAGGGAGCACCGCACTGTCGGAGAGGCAGTACTGAGGGAGCGCTGCACTGTCGGAGGGGCAGTACTGAGGGAGCACCGCACTGTCGGAAAGGCAGTACTGAGGGAGTGCTGCACTGTCGGAGGGGCAGTACTGAGGGAGAGCTGCACTGTCAGAGGGGCAGTACTGTGGGAGCGCCGCACTGTCGGAGGGGCAGTACTGAGGGAGTGCTGCACTGTCGGAGGGGCAGTACTGAGGGAATGCTGCACTGTCGGAGGGGCAGTACTGAGGGAGTGCTGCACTGTCGGAGGGGCAGTACTGTGGGAGCGCCGCACTGTCAGAGGGGCAGTACTGAGGGAGCGCCACACTGTCGGAGGTGCCATCTTTTGAATGAGACGTTAAACCGAGGCCCCGTCTGCCCTCTTAGGCGGACATAAAAGATCCCATGGCTCTATTTGAAGAAGAGCAGGGGAGTTCTGCCCTGTGTCCTGGGCCAGTATTTATCCCTCAATCAACACCATCTGAAACAGATTATCTGATCATCTCTCTCTTTCCTGTTTGTGTGGGACCTTGCTGTGCGCAAATTGGCAGTTTTCCTGTGAGATTGAAACGCTCGTACTGTGAAGTGCTTTGGGTCGTCCTGCGGTTGTGACAGACCCTGTTTGCTTGCTGTTTGACCACAGTCAGAAACAAGCTATCTTCGTGTCCTGCAGAGGGGCTCCGGCTGAGTTCCGAACCTTGGCTTGGCACCCTCCCTCTCTTGCACACGTTTCAGGTATATTTGGAACAGAAACACACGAAGGTACCTGATTGTGACATTCTATCACAGCAGCGACGAGAATTCAACCTGAGCAAGTCTACGCTCCCAGCGTGACTGAAAACCAGTACAAGGAGAGACAAGGTTCACTTACCCGGGTATCCAAGTCAAATCCGAATTGAGAAGGTCCCCCCGCTCAGCAGATGAGCCCTTCAATCGGCTGCACTTTATACACAGCGGAGAAGACGTGTTATCACTGGGAGACCAATCGGACCCAGCATGGCAACAGGTTGGCAGCTCAACTGGCATCAGATGACAGCAGAGAGTCCAGTGGACTGGGGCAGCAGTCCATGTCACAGTCACCGTCCTTGTCAAGGGTCATCGTGACCTGCTCCGCTCCAACAGCTTGATGGGAAAGGCCAAAGCAAACAGATAAACAGTGGGATCAGAACCAAGTGCTGACTGTTCCGATACTGTTGACTGCTCTGGCGACCACTCGGAATAACCATTTCATCTCCAAGAATGGGATGGATCACCGACTGAACGACTGACACAATGAAGAGAGGCTCAGTCAATACTGACAATCTCCTGGAAAAGCTCAGTAAATACTGACACACTCCCGGGGACCCCCTGTAAATACTGACACACTCCCGGGGACCCCCTGTAAATACTGACACACTCCCGGGGACCCCCTGTAAATACTGACACACTCCCGGGGACCCCCTGTAAATACTGACACACTCCCGGGGACCCCCTGTAAATACTGACACACTCCCGGGGACCCCCTGTAAATACTGACACACTCCCGGGGACCCCCTGTAAATACTGACACACTCCCGGGGAACCCTCTGTAGATACTGACACACTCCCGGGGACCCCCTGTAAATACTGACACACTCCCGGGGACCCCCTGTAAATACTGACACACTCCCGGGGATCCTCTGTAGATACTGACACACTCCCGGGGACCCCCTGTAAATACTGACACACTCCCGGGGACTCCCTGTAAATACTGACACACTCCCAGGGACCACCTGTAAATACTGACACACTCCCGGAGATCCCCTGTAAATACTGAAACACTCCCGGGGACCCCCTGTAAATACTGACACACTCCCGGGGACTCCCTGTAAATACTGACACACTCCCGGGGACCCCCTGTAAATACTGACACACTCCCGGGGACTCCCTGTAAATACTGACACACTCCCAGGGACCACCTGTAAATACTGACACACTCCCGGAGATCCCCTGTAAATACTGAAACACTCCCGGGGACCCCCTGTTAATACTGACACACTCCCGGAGACCCCCTGTAAATACTGAAACACTCCCGGAGACCCCCTGTAAATACTGAAACACTCCCGGAGACCCCCTGTAAATACTGACACACTCCCGGGGATCTCCTGTAAATACTGACACACTCCCGGGGACCCCTGTAAATACTGACACACTCCCGGAGACCCCTGTAAATACTGACACACTCCCGGAGACCCCTGTAAATAGTGAAACACTCCCGGAGACCCCCTGTAAATACTGAAACACTCCCGGGGACCCCTGTAAATACTGACACACTCCCGGGGAACCCTGTAAATACTGACACACTCCCGGAGACCCCCGGTAAATACTGACACACTCCCAGGGACCCCTGTAAATACTGACACACTCCCGGGGAACCCTGTAAATACTGACACACTCCCGGGGACCCCGGTAAATACTGACACACTCCCGTGGACCCCCTGTAAATACTGACACACTCCCGTGGACCTCCTGTAAATACTGACACACTCCCGTGGACCCCCTGTAAATACTGACACACTCCCGTGGACCTCCTGTAAATACTGACACACTCCCTGAGATCCCCTGTAAATACTGACACACTCCCGGGGACCCCTGTAAATACTGACACACTCCCGGGGACCCCTGTAAATACTGACACACTCCCGGAGACCCCCTGTAAATACTGACCCACTCCCGGGGACCCCCTGTAAATACTGACACACTCCCAGGGACCCCCTGTAAATACTGACCCACTCCCGGGGACCCCTGTAAATACTGACACACTCCCGGAGACCCCCTGTAAATACTGACCCACTTCCGTGGACCCCCTGTAAAAACTGACACACTCCCGGGGACCCCCTGTAAATACTGACACACACCCGGGGACTCCCTGTAAATACTGACACACTCCCGGGGACCATCTGTAAATACTGACACACTCCGGGGACACCCTGTAAATACTGACACACGTCCGGGGAACCCCTGCAAATACTGACACACTCCCGGGGACCCCTGTAAATACTGACACACTCCCGGGGACCTCTGTAAATACTGACACACTCCCAGGGATCCCCTGTAAATACTGACATACTCCCGTGGACCCCCTGTAAATACTAACACACTCCCGGGGACGCCCTGTAAATACTGACACACTCCCGGGGATCCCCTGTAAATACAAACACAAGCCCGGGTCACCCTGTATATGTAGACACTTTCCCGGGGACCCCCTGTAAATACAGAAACTCCCCAAGGGGGCGCCCTGTAAATACGGACACACTCCCGGGGATAACATGCAAATAATGACACACTCCCGGGGACCCCCTGTAAATTATGACACACTCCCGGGGACCCCTTGTAAATACAGACACACTATCAGGGACCACTGTATATACTGACACACTCCCGAGGACCCCTGTAAATACTGACACACTCCTGGGGACCCCCTGTACATACGGACACACATCGGGAACCTCCTGTAATTACTGATGTTCTTCCAGGGACCCCCTGTAAATACTGACACACACCCGAGAACCCCCTGTAAATATTGACAAACTCCCAGGGACCCCTGTAAATACTGACACACTCCCGGGGACCTCTGTAAATACTGACACACTCCCAGGGATCCCCTGTAAATACTGACATACTCCCGTGGACCCCCTGTAAATACTAACACACTCCCGGGGACGCCCTGTAAATACTGATACACTCCCGGGGATCCCCTGTAAATACAAACACAAGCCCGGGTCACCCTGTATATATAGACACTTGCCCGGGGACCCCCTGTAAATACAGAAACTCCCCATGGGGGCTCCCTGTAAATACGGACACACTCCCGGGGATAACATGTAAATAATGACACACTCCCGGGGACCCCCTGTAAATTATGACACACTCCCGGGGACCCCTTGTAAATACAGACACACTATCAGGGACCACTGTATATACTGACACACTCCCGGGGACCCCTGTAAATACTGACACACTCCTGGGGACCCCCTGTACATACGGACACACATCGGGAACCTCCTGTAATTACTGATGTTATTCCAGGGACCCCCTGTAAATACTGACACACAACCGAGAATCCCCTGTAAATACTGACACACTCCCAGGGACCCCCTGTAAATATTGACACACTCCCGAGGATGCCTGTAAATACTGACACACTCCCGAGAACCCCCTGTAAATACTGACACACTCCCGGGGACCCCCTGTAAATACTGACACACTCCCGGAGATCCCCTGTAAATACTGACACACACCCGAAAACCCCCTGTAAATACTGACACACTCCCGGGGACCCCCTGTAAATACTGACACACTCCCGAGGACCCCTGTAAATACTGACACACTCCCGGGGACCCCCTGTAAATACCGACACACTCCCGGAGAACCCACTGTAAATACTGACACACTCCCGGGGAACCCTCTGTAGATACTGACACACTCCCGGGGACCCCCTGTAAATACTGACACACTCCCGGGAACCCCCTGTAAATACCGACACACTCCCCGGGGACCCTCTGTAAACACTGACACACTCCCGGGGACCCCTGTAAATACTGACACAATCCCGGGAACCCCTGTAAATACTGACACACTCCCGGGGAACCCCTGTAAATACTGACACACTCCCGGGGACACTGTAAATACTGAAACACTCCCGGGGACCACATGTAAATACTGACGCACTCCCCGGGGGCCCTCTGTAAATACTGACACACTCCCGGGGACCCCCTGTAAATACCGACACACACCCGGGGAACCCCTGTAATTACTGACACACTCCCAGGGACCCCCTGTAAAAGTGACACACACCCGGGGACCCCTTGTAAATAATGACACACTCCCGGGGACCTCTGTAAATACTGACACACTCCCAGGGACCCCCTGTAAATACTGACATACTCCCGTGGACCCCCTGTAAATAGTAACACACTCCCGGGGACGCCCTGTAAATACTGACACACTCCCGGGGATAACATGTAAATAATGACACACTCCCGGGGACCCCCTGTATATACTGACACACTCCTGGGGACCCCTGTAAATACTGACACACTCCTGGGGACCCCCTGTACATACGGACACACATCGGGAACCTCCTGTAATTACTGATGTTCTTCCAGGGACCCCCTGTAAATACTGACACACACCCGAGAACCCCCTGTAAATACTGACACACTCCCAGGGACCCCCTGTAAATACTGACACACTCCCGGAGATCCCCTGTAAATACTGACACACACCCGAAAACCCCCTGTAAATACTGACACACTCCCGGGGACCCCCTGTAAATACTGACACACTCCCGAGGACCCCTGTAAATACTGACACACTCCCGGGGACCCTCTGTAAATACCGACACACTCCCGGAGAACCCACTGTAAATACTGACACACTCCCGGGGAACCCACTGTAGATACTGACACACTCCCGGGGACCCCCTGTAAATACTGACACACTCCAGGGAACCCCCTGTAAATACCGACACACTCCCCGGGGACCCTCTGTAAACACTGACACACTCCCGGGGACCCCTGTAAATACTGACACAATCCCGGGAACCCCCTGTAAATACTGACACACTCCCGGGGAACCCCTGTAAATACTGACACACTCCCGGGGACACTCTGTAAATACTGAAACACTCCCGGTGACCACATGTAAATACTGACGCACTCCCCGGGGGCCCTCTGTAAATACTGACACACTCCCGGGGACCCCCTGTAAATACCGACACACACCCGGGGAACCCCTGTAATTACTGACACACACCCAGGGACCCCCTGTAAAAGTGACACACACCCGGGGACCGCTTGTAAATACTGACACACTCCCGGGGACGCCCTGTAAATACTGACACACTCCCGGGGTCACCCTGTAAATACTGACACAATCCCGGGGATCCCCTGTAAATACAAACACATGCCCGGGTCACCCTGTATATATAGACACTTTCCCGGGGACCCCCTGTAACTACAGAAACTCCCCAAGGGGGCGCCCTGTAAATACGGACACACTCCCTTGGATAACATGTAAATAATGACACACTCCCGGGGACCCCCTGTAACTTATGACACACTCCCGGGGACCCCTTGTAAATACAGACACACTATCAGGGACCACTGTATATACTGACACACTCCCGGGGACCCCTGTAAATACTGACACACTCCTGGGGACCCCCTGTACATACGGACACACATCGGGAACCTCCTGTAATTACTGATGTTCTTCCAGGGACACCCTGTAAATACTGACACACTACCGAGAACCCCCTGTAAATACTGACACACTCCCGGGGACCCCCTGTAAATACTGACACACTCCCGGGGAACCATCTGTAGATACTGACACACTCCCGGGGACCCCCTGTAAATACTGACACACTCCCGGGAACCCCCTGTAAATACCGACACAATCCCCGGGGAACCCTGTAAATACTGACACACTCCCGGGGACCCCCTGTAAATACCGACACAATCCCCGGGGAACCCTGTAAATACTGACACGCTCCCGGGGACCCCCTGTAAATACCGACACACACCCGGGGATCCCCTGTAATTACTGACACACACCCGGGGACCCCCTGTAAAAGTGACACACACCCGGGGACCCCCTGTAAATACTGACACACACCCGGGGACCTCTGTAAATACTGACACACTCCCAGGGACCCCCTTAAATACTGACATACTCCCGTGGACCCCCTGTAAATACTAACACACTCCCGAGGACGCCCTGTAAATACTGACACACTCCCGGGTTACCCCTGTAAATACAAACACAAGCCCGGGTCACCCTGTATATATAGACACTTTCCCGGGGACCCCCTGTAAATACAGAAACTCCCCAAGCGGGCGACCTGTAAATACGGACACACTCCCGGGGATAACCTGTAAATAATGACACACTCCCGGGGACCCCCTGCAAATTATGACACACTCCCGGGGACCCCTTGTAAATACAGACACACTATCAGGGACCCCCTGTACATACGGACACACTCCCAGGAAACCCTGTAAATACTGACACACTCCTGGGGACCCCCTGGACATACGGACACACATCAGGAACCTCCTGAAATTACAAATGTTCTTCCAGGGAACCCCTGTAAATATTAACACACACCCGAGAACCCCCTGTAAATACTGACACACTCCCGGGGACCCCCTGTAAATACTGACACGCTCCCGAGGATCCCTGTAAATACTGACACACTCCCGGTGAACCCCTGTGTGGTAACACAATACAGCTTCCTGTGACTCGAACTTTATTACATCACTTCCTGTGATTAGTCCAGGATAAATACTGGGCTGATCAGTTGGATCCTGGAGAGGCATAGAGTAAGACCTCTTTTGTATGTAGCACCTTTTTAGTTGATTAAAGCTTACTTTAAGTTCACCACGCGTAAGGCTCATTCTTACGACAATTTAATCAACTTTGAAAAACTTCGCACTCAAACTTTTTGGACGAACTCGGAACTAAGGATCCAGGGAATCACCCATCATGGAAAACATCCTTAAACCATCGCGTCTTGACTTGGACCCAAACACCCCAGCAGCCGGTAAGGTGTGGAAACACTGGTATCGCACGTTTGACAATTTTCTCGAATATTGCAAGGCTGATGATGACTCAAAATTGCGGATACTCATCAACTGTGTCACCCCGAATGTATTTCAGTATGTCGAGGAATGGGGCAGTTACGAGGAGGCAATTCGGACGCTTAAAAGACTATATACTAAGACACCGAATGAGGTCTATGCCAGACATCTACTAGCTACAGCCCAACAAGGGCCGGAGGAATTCATTGATAAATTCCTCCAAGAGCTTCGCAGACTTAGTATGGACTGTAACTTTCAGGCGGCCTCAGCTGAGCTGTACCGTGAAGAAATGATCCGTGATGCTTTCATCTGCGGGCTTGCCTCCCCATTTATACGCCAGCGTCTACTGGAAAGTAAGACACTTGAGCTTCAGAGAGCTTATGACATGGCTTGCTCTCTAGATCTGGCAAAAAGAAATGCAGACCTTTATACAGTGCCCAGACCTCGGTCTGCTGCCTTAACTACAGTCAGGCAATTTAAGAGGCCACAGGTGAACTCTATTAGGGAGGACTTTATCCCTGACGATCAATCTGATGACTTCACTGATGAAGAGGATGATGACCCCACTGTGGCAGCCTCTTGGCAATCTAAGAAATGCTTCTTTTGTGGTGATGAGTTTCACCCTCGGAAATTCTGCCCTGCTCGCAATGCGTTTTGCAGTCATTGCAACAAAAAGGGTCATTTTGCAAAGGTTTGCCTATCAAGAGCCTCTACGAGGGCTTATCAAGCTAAGTCCTACCGAACTGCCCCGGTAAGGGCCTATCAAGATGTTCCGGCTAAAATCTATCGTGCTTCCTCTCGGGTTTTCTCTCGAAGAAACACACCTAGAGTTTCAGCCACTCTTTGTGCAACGACACCAATTACAGCTGCTTGTCCTCAGAACCTATTCCATGCAGCTACAAAAGCATCAATTAATGGACATACTTTAGATGCCTTAATTGACTCAGGTAGCACTGATAGTTTCATTAGGGAACAGATTGTTGCAGAGTTAAAGCTACATGTTTTCCCATCGGACCAGGCAATTGCGATGGCTCAGTCATCACTTAATACCAGAATTTCTGGCTTTTGTATGGTTGAAATAACACTTAATGGTCACAGGTATCCCTCCACCCGGCTTTCGGTGCTCAAGGACTTATGTAGTGATCTTATCTTAGGGCTAGATTTTCAAAAGCAGCATAAGAAGCTCACCATTGAGTTCGGCGGATCCAAACCTGAACTCACTATTTCTAATATACGACCTCGATTACCGTTCTGTGCATTGTCAGCAGCTTCACTGGATGAACCCTCACTGTTTACCAGTATCCCTCCTCGATGCAAACCGATTATAACAAAGTCACGACGTTTCAGTCAGGAAGACCAGTCTTTTATTGTGGCTGAGATTTCTCGGCTTTTAGCAGAGGATATCATTGAGCCTTGTTCGTCGCCATGGCGTGCCCAGGTCGTTATTGTTAAGAACCCTCTACAACCTCACAAGAAACGGCTGTGCATTGACTATTCACAGACCATCAATCAATATACGGACTTGGACGCATACCCATTGCCGCGCATCGATGATATGGTTAATAAACTGGCTGAGTACACGGTGTTCTCAACATATGATCTGAAAAGTGCCTATCATCAGGTACCCTTGAAGGTCTCAGACAAGCAGTATACGGCCTTTGAGGCCAATGGACGGCTGTATCAATTTCGTCGCCTCCCCTTTGGGGTCACTAATGGAGTGGCTGTCTTCCAGCGAGCAATGGATGACCTGGTCAAACAGGAAGACTTAAAGGATACGTTTCCTTATCTGGACAATATTACTGTCGCAGGTCGCAATCAGCGGGAACATGACGCCAATCTCCAACGATTTTGGGATGCACTCCAGCACCGTAATTTGACATTAAATGCGGCTAAATCCATTGAGTCACAACCAACCATCAACATCCTTGGCTATTGTGTGGGCAATGGCATCTTTAAACCTGACCCTGAAAGGCTTCGCCCACTCCAAGAACTCCCGCCACCTAAGAATCCGGCCTCCTTGCGCCGGGCCCTCGGCCTGTTTGCATACTATGCTAAATGGATTCCTAACTTCTCGGACCGAATCCAACCTCTACTGAAGGCCAGCACATTCCCACTAGACACAGCGGCTGTTGCAGCCTTTAACCTCCTGAAAAAACAGTTGGAGAAAGCGGCTCTTCACTCCATCGATGAGAGTCTTCCTTTTGTTGTTGAGTGTGATGCCTCGGAGGTGGCGATCTCGGCCACTCTGAATCAGGAAGGTTGTCCGGTGGCATTTTTGTCCAGGACTTTTCAAGGGGCTGAGCTACATTATCCTCCAGTCGAGAAAGAAGCTACAGCCATCATAGAGGCAGTACGGAAGTGGACTCGTCTCCTAGCTCGCCAGCACTTTACCTTAATCACGGACCAGCGATCGGTCGCCTTCATGCTCGATAATCGAAAACGGACCAAAATTAAAAATAATAAAATCCAGCTTTGGCGGCTGGAATTGGCCTCTTTTGGTTACACCATCCACTATCGACCTGGCAAGGAGAATGTGGCTCCGGATACCCTCACACGAGCATTCTGCTCCGCCATGGCATCCTCTATGCTCGTAGACATCCATGATGGGTTGTGTCATCCGGGCATTACTCGCATGCTACACTTCGTGCGGTCCCGAAATCTCCCATTCTCTACCGGGGATGTAAAGAAGATGTGCTCGGACTGCAGAGTCTGTGCGGAATTGAAACCTCAGTTTTTCCGCCCCTCGGGTGGTATACTCATACATGCGACCCAGCCAATGCAACGGCTTAGCATCGATTTTAAGGGGCCGTTGCCCTCTTCAACTCGCAACACTTATCTATTGACCATGGTCGATGAGTATTCCCATTTTCCATTTGCCTTTCCCTGCCCCAATATGCTGACGACCACGGTTATCAGCTGCCTTGAGCAGGTATTTGCTTTCTGTGGCATGGCATCCTATGTTCATTCGGATCGGGGCCCTTCTTTTATGTCAGGAGAACTCAAGGCCTATCTCTCGGAACGGGGTATTGCTGCCAGCAGAACGACGCCTTATCATCCGGTCGGGAATGGGCAAGTCGAGCGTTTTAACGCTATCATCTGGAATGCGGTACGTCTGGCTTTGAGATCTCGGGGCCTACCCAACCAGCAATGGGAAGCAGTACTTCCAGACGCATTACACTCCACACGGTCCCTCCTTTCGACCGCCACAAATACGACGCCTCATGAACGGTTCTTCCGATTTCAGCGTCGCTCATCCTATGGGATATCTCTCCCGTCGTGGCTGACTGCACCGGGACCAGTGCTACTCCGAAGATATGTTCGGGCGTCTAAGAATGACCCCCTGGTAGATGAGGTTGAGCTCACTGACGTCAACCCTACCTACGCCTATATTCGGTATCCTGACGGTTGGGAATCTACCGTGTCATTGCGGGATCTGGCTCCCTGCCCGCCGAAACATAGAGGGACACCAGGGGATGATATTGTACCAGGCACATCTCTGGGCTCGCCAGGTGCCTCTCATCACGATCTGGATCTGACGCCGGCTGGTACCTCACTCCAGCGTGCCGACCTGGGGCAGACTGACTATGAGCCCGTCGGGGCTCGCACGCGCAGCCACGATCCACCCCGTACCATACGCTCGGAAACGGATCTGCCACAGCCCTGCCCGACACCCATTCGGGCACCAGTACACAGTCAGGATCGTCCTGACCCCTCACAGAGCGGGCTGGATCACTCGGACTCTGGTCCACGGCCCGCGGCGGGTAAACGGGCTAGGGGCCCTCTACCGCTACGAGAACCCAAACGGGTGCGGCTCTCCCTCGTCCAGCGGCTACGAAATGGAGGGAGAATGTGGTAACACAATACAGCTTCCTGTGACTCGAACTTCATCCCGGCCTCCTAATCTTTTGGGGGGGGAGAATGTGGTAACACAATACAGCTTCCTGTGACTCGAACTTTATTACATCACTTCCTGTGATTAGTCCAGGATAAATACTGGGCTGATCAGTTGAATCATGGAGAGGCATAGAGTAAGACCTCTTTTGTATGTAGCACCTTTTTAGTTGATTAAAGCTTACTTTAAGTTCACCACGCGTAAGGCTCATTCTTACGACACCCTGTAAATACCGACACACTCCCGGAGAACCCACTGTAAATACTGACACACTCCCGGGGAACCCTCTGTAGATACTGACACACTCCCGGGGACCCGCTGTAAATACCGTCACACTCCTGGGGACCCCCTGTAAATACTGACACACTCCCGGGGACCCCCTGTAAATACTGACACACTCCCGTGGACATCCTGTAAATACTCACACACACCCGGGGACCCCCTGTAAATACTGACACACTCCCCGGGGTCCCTCTGTAAATACTGACACACTCCCGGGGACCCCCTGTACATACGGACACACATCGGGAACCTCCTGTAATTACTGATGTTCTTCCAGGGACCCCCTGTAAATACTGACACACACCCGAGAACCCCCTGTAAATACTGACACACTCCCGGGGACCCCCTGTAAATACTGACACACTCCCGAGGATCCCTGTAAATACTGACACACTCCCGAGAACCCCCTGTAAATACTGACACACTCCCGGCGACCACCTGTAAATACTGACACACTCCCGGGGACCCCTGTAAATACTGACACAGTCCCGTGGACCCCTGTAAATACTAACACACTCCCGGGGACCCCCTGTAAATACTGACACACTCCCGAGGATCCCTGTAAATACTGACACACTCCCGGGGACCCCCTGTAAATACCGACACACTCCTGGGGACCCCCTGTAAATACTGACACACACCCGGCGACCCCCTGTAAATACTGACACACTCCCGGGGACCCCCTGTAAATACTGACACACTCCCGGCGACCCCCTGTAAATACTGACACACTCCCGTGGACATCCTGTAAATACTCACACACACCAGGGGAACCCCTGTAAATACTGACACACTCCCGGGGAACCCCTGTAAATACTGACACACTCCCCGGGGACCCTCTGTAAATACTGACACACTCCCGGGGACCCCCTGTAAATACCGACACACTCCCGGGGACCCCCTGTAAATACCGACACACTCCCGGGGGACCCCCTGTAAATACTGACACACTCCCGGGGACCCCTGTAAATACTGACACACTCCCGGGACCCCCTATAAATACTGACACACTCCCGGGGACCCCAGTAAATACTGACACACACCCGGGGACACCCTGTAATTACTGACACACTCCCGGAGACCTCTGTAAATACTGACACACTCCCGGGGACCCCCTGTAAATACTGCCACACTCCCGTGGACATTCTGTAAATACTGACACACACCCGGGGACTCCCTGTAAATACTGACACACTCCCGGGAACCCCCTGTAAATACTGACACACTCTCGGGCACCACCTGTAAATACTGACACACTCCCGGGCACCACCTGTGAATACTGACAAACTCCCGGGGACCCCCAGTAAATATTGACACACTCCCGGGGAACCCACTGTGAATACCGACACACACCCGGGGACCCCCTGTAAATACTGACACACTCACGGGCACCACCTGTAAATACTGACACACTCCCGGGGACCCCCTGTAAAAGTGAAACACACCCGGGGACCCCCTGTAAATACTGACACACTCACGGGGACCCCCTGTAAATACTGACACACTCCCAGGGACCCCATGTAAATACTGATTTAATCCCGGGGACCGCCTGTAAATACAGACACACACCCAGGGACCCCCTGTAAATACAGTCACTCCCCCGGGGACGCCCTGTATATACTGACACACTCCCGGGGACCCCCTGTAAATACTGACACACGCCCGGGGGAACCCCTGTAAATACTGACACACTCCCGGGGACCCCCTGTAAATACTGACACACTCCCGGGGACCCCTTGTAAATACTGACAACCTCCCGGGGACCCCTGTAAATACTGACACACTCCCGGGGACCCCCTGTAAATACTGACACACTCCCGAGGATCCCTGTAAATACTGACTCACTCCCGGGGAACCCTGTGTAGATACTGACAAACTCCCGGGGACCCCCTGTAAATACCGACACACTCCCAGGAACTCGCTGTAAATACCGTCAGACTCCGGGTGAACCCCTGTAAATACTGACAAACTCCCGGGGACCCCTTGTAAATACTGACACACTCCCGGGGACCCCATGTAAATACTGACACATTCCCGGGGACCCCTTGTAAATACTGACTCACTCCCGGGGAACCCTCTGTAGATACTGACACACTCCCGGGGACCCGCTGTAAATACCGTCACACTCCTGGGGACCCCCTGTAAATACTGACACACTCCCGGGGACCCCCTGTAAATACTGACACACTCCCATGGACATCCTGTAAATACTCACACACACCCGGGGACCCCCTGTAAATACTGACACACTCTCCGGGGTCCCTCTGTAAATACTGACACACTCCCGGGGACCCCCTGTACATACGGACACACATCGGGAACCTCCTGTAATTACTGATGTTCTTCCAGGGACCCCCTGTAAATACTGACACACACCCGAGAACCCCCTGTAAATACTGACACACTCCCGGGGACCCCCTGTAAATACTGACACACTCCCGAGGATCCCTGTAAATACTGACACACTCCCGAGAACCCCCTGTAAATACTGACACACTCCCGGGGACCCCTGTAAATACTGACACACACCCGGAGACCCCCTGTAAATACTGACACACTCCCGAGGATCCCTGTAAATACTGACACACTCCCGAAAACCCCCTGTAAATACTGACACACTCCCGGGGACCCCCTGTAAATACTGACACACTCCCGAGGACCCCTGTAAATACTGACACACTCCCGGGGACCCCCTGTAAATACCGACACACTCCCGGGGAACCCTCTGTAGATACTGACACACTCCCGGCGACCCCCTGTAAATACTGACACACTCCCGGGAACCCCCTGTAAATGCCAACACACTCCCGGGGACCCGCTGTAAATAATGTCACACTCCCGGGGACCCCCTGTAAATACTGACACACTCCCGGGGACCCCCTGTAAATACTGACACACTCCCGAGGATCCCTGTAAATACTGACACACTCCCGGGGACCCCCTGTAAATACTGACACACTCCGGGGACCCCTGTAAATACTGACACACACCCGGGGACCCCCTGTAAATACTGACACACTCCCGGGAATCCCCAGTAAATACAGACACACTCCCGGGACCCCCTGTAAATACTGACACACTCCCGGGGACCCCCTGTAAATACTGACACACTCCCGGGGACCCCCTGTAAATACTGAACACACTCCCGTGGACATCCTGTAAATACTCACACACACCAGGGGACCCCTGTAAATACTGACACACTCCCGGGGAACCCTCTGTAGATACTGACACACTCCCGGGGACCCCCTGTAAATACTGACACACTCCCGGGGACCCCTGTAAATACTGACACACTCCCGGGGACCCCTGTAAATACTGACACACTCCCGGGGACCCCTGTAAATACTGACACACTCCCGGGGAACCCTGTAAATACTGACACACTCCCGGGGACCCCCTGTAAATACCGACACACTCCCAGGGACCCGCTGTAAATACCGTCACACTCCGGGTGAACCCCTGTAAATACTGACAAACTCCCGGGGACCCCTTGTAAATACTGACACACTCCCGGGGACCCCATGTAAATACTGACACACTCCCGGGGACCCCTTGTAAATACTGACACTCCCGGGGAACCCTCTGTAGATACGGACACACTCCCGGGGACCCGCTGTAAATACCGTCACACTCTGGGGACCCCCTGTAAATACTGACACACTCCCGGGGACCCCTGTAATTACTGACACACTCCCATGGACACCCTGTAATACTCACACACACCCGGGGACCCCTGTAAATACTGACACACTCTCCGGGGTCCCTCTGTAATACTGACACACTCTCCGGGGTCCCTCTGTAAATACTGACACACTCCGGGGGAACCCCTGTATAATACTGACACACTTTTGGGGACCCCTGTACATACGGACACACCATCGGGAACCTCCTGTAATACTGATGTTCTTCCAGGGACCCCCTGTAAATACTGACACACACCCGAGAACCCCCTGTAAATACTGACACACTGCCGGGGACCCCCTGTAAATACTGACACACTCCCGAGAACCCCTGTAAATACTGACACACTGCCGGGGACCCCCTGTAAATACTGACACACACCCGAGAACCCCCTGTAAATACTGACACACTCCCGAGAACCCCCTGTAAATACTGACACACTGCCGGGGACCCCCTGTAAATACTGACACACACCCGAGAACCCCCTGTAAATACTGACACACTCCCGAGGATCCCTGTAAATACTGACACACTCCCGAGAACCCCCTGTAAATACTGACACACTCCCGGCGACCACCTGTAAATACTGACACACACCCGAAAACCCTCTGTAAATACTGACACACTCCCGGGGACCCCCTGTAAATACTGACACAGTCCCGTGGACCCCTGTAAATACTGACACACACCCGGGGACCCCCTGTAAATACCGACACACTCCCGGGGAACCCTCTGTAGATACTGACACACTCCCGGGAACCCCGTGTAAATACCAACACACTCCCGGGGACCCGCTGTAAATAACGTCACACTCCCGGGGACCCCCTGTAAATACTGACACACTCCCGGGGACCCCCTGTAAATACTGACACACTCCTGGGGACCCCTTGTAAATACTGACACACACCCGGGGACCCCCTGTAAATACTGACACACTCCCGGGAATCCCCAGTAAATACCAACACACTCCCGGGGACCCGCTGTAAATAACGTCACACTCCCGGGGACCCCCTGTAAATACTGACACACTCCCGGGGACCCCTGTAAATACTAACACACTCCCGTGGACATCCTGTAAATACTCACACACACCAGGGGAACCCCTGTAACTACTGACACACTCCCGGGGAACCCTCTGTAGATACTTACACACTCCCGGGGAACCCCTGTAAATACTGACACACTCCCCGGGGACCCTCTGTAAATACTGACACACTCCCGGGGACCCCCTGTAAATACCGACACACTCCCGGGGAACCCTCTGTAGATACTGACACACTCCCGGGGAACCCCTGTAAATACTGACACATACCCAGGGACCCCCTATAAATACTGACACACGCCCGGGGACCCCTGTAAATACTGACACACAGCCGGGGACACCCTGTAATTACTGACACACTCCCGGAGACCTCTGTAAATACTGACACACTCCCGGGGACCCCCTGTAAATACTGCCACACTCACGTGGACATTCTGTAAATACTGACACTCACCCGGGGACTCCCTGCAAATACTGACACACTCCCGGGAACCCCCTGTAAATACTGACACACTCTCGGGCACCACCTGTAAATACTGACACACTCCCGGGCACCACCTGTGAATACTGACAAACTCCCGGGGACCCCCAGTAAATATTGACACACTCCCGGGGAACCCACTGTGAATACCGACACACACCCGGGGACCCCCTGTAAATACTGACACACTCACGGGCACCACCTGTAAATACTGACACACTCCCGGGGACCCCCTGTAAAAGTGAAACACACCCGGGGACCCCCTGTAAATACTGACACACTCCCGGGGACCCCCTGTAAATACTGACACACTCCCAGGGACCCCCTGTAAATACTGACATAATCCCGGGGACCCCCTGTAAATACAGACACACACCCAGGGACCCCCTGTAAATACAGTCACTCCCCCGGGGACGCCCTGTAAATACTGACACACTCCCGGGGACCCCCTGTAAATACTGACACACTCCCGGGGGAACCCCTGTAAATACTGACACACTCCCGGGGACCCCCTGTAAATACTGACACACTCCCGGGGACCCCTTGTAAATACTGACACCCTCCCGGGGACCCCCTGTAAATACTGACACACTCCCGGGGACCCCCTGTAAATACTGACACACTCCCGAGGATCCCTGTAAATACTGACACACTCCCGGGGAACCCTGTAAATACTGACACACTCCCGGGGACCCCCTGTAAATACCGACACACTCCCAGGAACTCGCTGTAAATACTGACACACTCCCGGGGAACCCCTGTAAATACTGACACACTCCCGGGGACCCCTGTAAATACTGACACACTCCCGGGGACCCCTGTAAATACTGACACACTCCCGGGGACCCCTGTAAATACTGACACACTCCCGGGGACCCCCTGTAAATACTGACACACTCCCGGG